>NW_026847660.1:9638825-9723393 GCF_025583915.1 Anolis sagrei ordinatus
TGCAGCCGTTATCCGCCATTACCCACTTTCTCTAATAACCCGGGCAACGCCGGGTCCCCAAGCTAGTATATAATAAAAGAGAATGTTTGTATCGGACAGAGGAAGGAGTATGTGGCAGCGTTCTGATTGGCTGCCGCTGCGGTGCTATTTGCATATGGTCTCTGATTGGCCACCTTCAATAGGAGCCCCTGGTGGAGAAGAGGGCTCATGGCAGAAACGGGGCATGACAGAAGGAAATTTGCATATGGTCTCTGATTGGCCAGCCTCAAATCCAACATTCCGAGATGAGAAAGAGAGGAAAGGAAAGGCCGGGGACTGGGTCAGAACACTCCCAATACAGATCGAAATAGGCACACAGAGCCCCCATCACCCACTCTACATCCTACTGCAGTTTGGAGGACTATGAACCATGGATGATGGGACTTGCAGTACCACCACTCACATTCTGAGACCGCTATTAACCTTATCCAATGATTGATCAGGACCAAACTTCGCACAGAGACCTCTCATGACCCACTTTACGTCCTGGTGTGGTTTGGCTGGGGATGGACCGTGGATTATGGGACTTGCAGTACCAATGCTCATTCTTCAGACCACTGCAACCCTCATCCAATTACCAAAAAATACCAAACTTGGCACACTGAGTCTCCATGACGCACTCTACATCCAGGTGCAGTTTGAAGGAGGATGCACCATGGACAATGGGACTTGCAATACCTGCACTCCCTTCCTAAGACCATTATAACTGCCAACAATGATGGATCAGGACCACAATTTACACAGAGAGTCCGCATAACTCACTCTACATCCTGGTGCGGTTTGGAAGAATTTGACAATGGATGATGGGACTTGCAGTCACTTCACTCACTTCCTGAGACCACTGAGACCCTCGCCAGTGACTAATCAAGACTAAACTTGGCACATGGAGCTCAATGACCCACTCTACATCCTGGTGCAGTTTGGAGGAGGACAGACCATGGATGATGGGACTTCAAGTACCTCCACTCCCTTCCCAAGATTGCTGCAACCCTCATCTAATGACCGAGCAAGACCAAACTTGGCACACACAGCCCCCATGACCCACCCTACATCCCGGTGCTGTTTGAAGGATGGACGATGGGTGATGGGACTTGCAGTACGTTCACTCACTTCCTGAAACCATAGCGACACTCATTCAAAAACCAATAAAGACCAAACTTGGAACATAGAGCCCCCATGGCCAACTCAACATTCTGGTGAGGTTTGGGGGAGTACAGACTATGGATGATGGGACTTCAAGTACCTCCACTCACTTCCCAAGACCTCTGCAACACTCATCTAATGACTGATCAAGTCCAAACTTGGCACACAAAACCCCCATGACCCACTCTCCATCCTGGAGCAGTTTGGAGGAGGATGGACCACAGATAATGGGACTCACAGTACCTTCACTAACTTCCTGAGACAACTGCGAGTCATATAAATAACTGATAAAGACCAACCTTGATACACAATTCCTTTCTCAAATAACCCGGGCAGCGCCGGGTCCCCAAGCTAGTGTAGATATATATAGAGAGATGGAGATTTATATAAGACCAAAAGATAAGAAACATAGCACTTTTAATTTCACATATTTTCACTCTCATGGACGTCCCATGCTCCTAAATCCAGAGGCTGTCTGATATGTGTTGTCGAAGGCTTTCATGGCTGGAATCACTATGTTACTATGATGTTTCACCCACATCTATGGCAGGCATCCTCAGAGGTTGTGCAGTTTGTTGGAAACTATAAACCCCACTTGCCTAGTCTCCAACAAACCTCACAACATCTGAGGATGCCTGCCATAGATGTGGGTGAAACATGAGGAGAGAATGCTTCTGGAGCATGGCCATTCAGACCAGAAAACTCACAGAAACCTAGTGACTGTATATAAATGAATAAAATAATTATAGTTCTGGTGCAGGCGATGTCTAGTTTGGGTTCTATGTATTTTCAAAATGTTTTTCCTACTTTTTCTCACATTTTTGTTCTGACTCTCTCACCAGGCTTGGCTACAGCAATATGGCTATCTACCACCGGGTGACCTTCGCACGCATACCCAGCGCTCCCCACAGTCGCTTTCGGCTGCCATCGCTGCCATGCAGCGGTTTTATGGGCTCCAGGTGACCGGCAAGTCCGACTCGGAGACCCTGAAGTAAGTAACTTTTCTAATTCTTTCCATCCTTTTTTTCATGTCTTGCAACAATTCTTCACTATTAGATTTGATATTGCTTTGGTTGCATGGACAACCAAAATTGCAACATTGCTATTTCTATGTATCGGTTAGGTAGAGTTTGGAAAAAAGTTACCATTTTGGAATAGAGTTTGCAAGCTAGCATGGCCAGTGGTTAGATTAATTGGTGGATTCTGGGAGCTGTAGTCCAGAGAAATAACTTTCAGTGCTTTGCAGTTGGATGTTTTCATCACACCTTGGTGGGAGGAAAACAGCAAAGAGAATGCAAGGACAGATGTTTGTATCTTTTGATGTAAACAGCTGAAAAATGTCATTTATGATGCCCTAAGGCAGACATAGAAAACTTCAGCCCTGTGGGTGTTTTGGACTTCAACTCCCACAATTCCTAAGAGACTCAGGCCCCTTCCTTAGGCTTGGGCAAACTTGGGCCCTTCAGGTGTTTTGTACTTCAACTCCCACAATTCCTAACAGCTTAAGGTGGAAAGGAGATATTGACAAGCTGGAATGTGTCCAGAGGAGGGCGACTAAAATGATCAAGGGTCTGGAGAACAAGCCCTGTGAGGAGCGGCTTAAGGAGCTGGGCATGTTTAGCCTGAAGAAGAGAAGGCTGAGAGGAGATATGATAGCCATGTATAAATATGTGAGAGGAAGCCACAGGGAGGAGGGAGGAAGCTTGTTTACTGCTTCCCTGGAGACTAGGAGAAGGAACAATGGCTTCAAACTACAAGAGAGGAGATTCCATCTGAACATGAGGAAGAACTTCCTGACTGTGAGAGCCGTTCAGCAGTGGAACTCGCTGCCCCGGAGTGTGGTGGAGGCTCCTTCTTTGGAAGCTTTTAAACAGAGGCTGGATGGCCATATGTCAGGGGTGATTTGAATGCAATATTCCTGCTTCTTGGCAGGGGTTAGACTGGATGGCCCATGAGGTCTCTTCCAACTCTTTGATTCTATGATTCTATGAAACAGCCTGAGGCTGTTAGTAATTGTGGGAGTTGAAGTCCAAAACACCCAGAGGGCCGAAGTTTGCCCATGCCTGCCCTAAGGTGGCCTTATCATGGGCTTTCCTTGCCAAAATGTGTTCAGAGAGGGTTTTCTTTGAAGTTGAAAGAGTATGATTTATCCCAAGGCCATCTGATGAGTTTCTATGGCTGAGAAAGGATTTGAACCCTGGCCTTTAGAGTCATAGGCTCAAACCATTACATGTTGTGCTCAAGGTGGGTCTTTATTCATTTATTTATTTGACTTGTATACCGCCACTCCCAATTTGGCTTGGAGCGGTTTACAGCAGTAGATTAAAACAATACAACCATCTTAAAAATACAATAAAAACGAGAACAGACATAGTCCCGAGTTATTCACCCATCGAAAGCTTGTCGGAAAAGAAAGGTTTTACAGGCTTTCCTGTAAGCTCGCGGATGGTTTGGGTTTCAACCGGCAAGGCATTCCATAAATAAGGGGCCACAATCGAGAAGGCTCTCTGCCTAGTAGAGGACAGATGATAAGACCGGATGTTGGGGACTTCAAGCAAATTTTGGTCTTCGGACCGAAGTAATCTCGGGTTGGTAGGGGGATAAGCGGGCCCTCAGGTACGCCGGCCCCAGACCATATAAGGCCTTAAAGGTTAGTACCAACACCTTGAAAGTAATCCGGTACTTAATCGGAAGCCAGTGCAGCTGTTGTAGGATTGGGGTGATACGACACCTCGCCGGCACCCCGGCGAGAAGACGAGCCGCCGCATTTTGCACCAGCTTCAGTTTCCGGATCACTGACAAAGGAAGGCCAATGTAGAGGGCGTTACAGTAGTCAAGCCTTGAGATGAGGCTTGACTCATATAGCTGAGCGAGGATTCAAACTCTATCTCCAGAGTTATAGGGTGCATCTACACTATTGGATTACTGTAGTTTGGCACCAGTTTATCTGCTATGGCCCAATGCTATGGAATCCCGGGATCTGTAGTTTGGTGGGACACAAAAACTCCTTGGCAGAGTAGGCTCAAGACCGTGCAATGCTACAGCACTCAGGTTTCCATAGCACTGAGTCATGGAAGTTAAAGTGGTACCAAGCTGCTTTAATTCTACAAGTATAGATGCATCCTAAGTCTGGTCCTCAAATGAACAATCTCATACTCCAATGAGGGTGATGGAGAAAAAGATTTTAGATGTGTGGAGAACTGCAGGCAACTTTTCTTGAATATGATGGAAAAACTCCTCAAGGAGCCTTGAAATGCTGGTGGCAGGAGGGAGATGTTATGAAACCACCAAAAAGCCCATGATGTAACCCAGAGCAAGAAGGGCCCTGTGGTTGTGGCCAGGGAGCTGGCCGACTGCCTTTGGTTTCCAGTGTTGGCAAACAGACTGTGTGGCTCAGCAGCATCCTGTCCCGGGGTGGCCCTGGTGCAGCAAACGGTGTCTAGTAGAGTCATGGTTGACCCAGTGGAACTCCACATCACGAAACGTTGCACCACAAGAGTGCAAAGAAAGAGGAACTGGGATTTTTTGGAGTTACGGAAAGTGGCTACAGAACTCTAGATCACAGCATTACTAATGTCTCAATGAGAATTGGAGCAGGGGAAAGCGCTGTGTATTTCCCATAATATTTGTTATAGAAGCAAATCAGTAGCCTTTTCCCAGTATAAAGTGGATCTACACCAGTGGTTCCCAACCTTCCTAATTTCACAACTCCTTAATACAGTTTTTCATGTTATGGTTACCCCCAACCATAACATTATTTTCTTTGCGACTTCATAACTGTAATTTTGCTGCTGTTATGAATCGTCATGTAAATATCTGATATATTTACATTATGATATATTTTCATTCATGACCAAATTTGGCACAAATACTAGATACACCCAAATTTGAATACTGGTGGGGTGGGCAGAATTGATTTTGTCATTTGGGAGTTGTAGTTGCTGGGATTTATAGTTAACCTACAATCAAAGAGCATCTGAAGTCCATCAACAATGGAATTGAACCAAACTTGACACACAGAACTCCCTTGACCAACAGAAAATACTGTAAGGGTTTGGTGAACAATGACTTTGAGTTTTTGGAGTTGTAGTTCACCTACATCCAGAGAGCACTATGGACTCAGACAATGATAGAACTGGACCAAACTTGGCATGAATACTCAATATGCCCAAA
The DNA here is from genome assembly GCF_025583915.1 of Anolis sagrei ordinatus. Classification (NCBI taxonomy): domain Eukaryota; kingdom Metazoa; phylum Chordata; class Lepidosauria; order Squamata; family Anolidae; genus Anolis; species Anolis sagrei. Next base: position 9,644,181 of record NW_026847660.1, read on the forward strand.
TGTGAACACTGGTGGAGTTTGGAGTAAATAGACATTGACATTTGGGAGTTGTAGTTGCTGGGATTTATAGTTAACCAACAATTAAAGAGCATTCTGAAGTCCATCAACAATGGAATTGAACCAAACTTGACACACAAAACTCCCTTGACCAACAGAAAATACTGTAAGGGTTTGGTGAACAATGACTTTGAGTTTTTGGAGTTGTAGTTCACCTACATCCAGAGAGCACTATGGACTCAGACAATGATAGAACTGGACCAAACTTGGCATGAATACTCAATATGCCCAAATGTGAACACTGGTGGAGTTTGGAGAAAATAGACCTTGACATTTGGGAGTTGTAGTTGCTGGGATTTATAGTTCACCTACAATCAAAGAGCATGCTGAACCCCACCAACGATAGAATTGGGCCAAACTTGCCACACAGAACTCCCATGCCTTGAAGGGACTTGCTGGCTTGAGCCTCTTTCCAGCCCCACATGCTTTCCCTTGCCCCACATGTGCACACCATGCTGCCATGCGTTGAGCTTTCCTGCTCTCCGCTTCCTGCTTGGAGTCTCAAAAACAGCCCTCCCCTTGGCTGAGAGGCCGACCAATTGCAGTGGAGAAGGGCTTTTGGTGGGAGAATTCAGTCTGTTTCCAAAAAGGAAGAGAAGGACAGGTGGAGAGGTCATCAGCCTTCTCTGCCAAAGGGGTTCCTAACACCATCAAAACATATGTTTCTGATGGTCTTTGACAACTCCTCTGAAACCCTCCATTCCCCCCTCAGGAGTCCCAACCCCCAGGTTGAGAAAGGTTGATCTACACTATAGAATAGACTGTCCTGAGAGACCACTATGGGTGCATCTTTATTGTAGAATTAATCCAACTTGATGTTATTTCGCCCCCTATGGCTGAATGCTATAGAATCCTGGGATATGTAGTTTGGTGAGGCACCAGCACTCTTGGACAAAGAAGGCTTGAGGAACTACATTTCCCATTATTCAAAAACTTAGAGTAATTGCAGTTAAAGTATCAAATTGCATTAATTCTGCATCCTTCATGAACATCAGGATGCCAAACCACATCCTGGACAGAATCAAACTGAATCGGAAATCATATCTTTATGAAGGCAAAGTTGTGTTTGAAATGCTTAGTGTAGGGTTCTTTGATTCACACAAATGTCTTCTTTAGGCTTTGATGCTGAGAATTCTTAATCCATCAATAATATATCTATCACAAATTCCTCCAGCTCAAGCCACATTTCTGAAAGACTGGCAAATCCCTGTAAGCGTTGTCGGTCTTTTAGAAATCCCATGGCCACGTCACCCCCATGGATCAACATTAGAGAACATTTTAATCAAATCCGTGACTAACCAAATCCACAAAAGCGAACCCCACGAATGTGGATAGCTTACAATAAAACAATTAGTCTTGCCAAAGGAAATATATGTGTAGTACCCATACACACAGAGAAGGAAGGAGGAGGAAGAAATCACCAAACTGTTTAACGCAAATGCAAAGCAATGGCACTTGGATGAGAGTCTGCGTCCCCATAGATCTTCCCATCTAGAAACCAGGCACAAGAGAGGAAGAAATGGAAATGGAGGTGAAGCAAATGGAAGGAGGATAGTGTTGTTGAAGGCTTTCATGGCCGGAATCACTGGGTTGCTGTGAGTTTTCCAGGCTGTATGGCCATGTTTCAGTGTGAAGCTTGCAAAAGGCCACTTAACACCTCCCAACAAAGGATCTCCCCAGGCAGCAATCAGCCAAGCTTTGAAGCTGCAAGGTAGTTAAATGCTAATCAAGGTGGCCAAATGCAACATTCACACTTGCCTCAAACAGACAAAGAGTTCTTTCTCCCACCCTGGACATTATTCCACAGATATATAAATCTCGCTTGCCTAGTTTCTAGCAGACCTCAGAACTTCTGTGGATGCCTTCCATAGATGTGGGCAAAATGCTTCTGGAACATGGCTATACAACCTGAAAAAAACTCACAGCAGTGAATTAGGATAGGTTTAGTGCCTGTCGGGGATTGTGCCAAATCTTCACACAAAGGTGTCACATTATTCAAAAGAGAGTAAACTTTGTGGATGTGGAATGAAGGAGACCTGAGAGACAGAACAACCAGGTGGCCGGAAAGGTCGATTGTGCCACATTAAGGAAGAATAGTGTTGTGTGTACAAAAGGAGAGGCAAGTATGTGTAAGAGAGATTCAGATATATTGTTTTTCAATGACTATCCCCACTTTTCACTGCACAAAGCCTTGTTCCAACCTAGTTGTTCCACCTCACTTTGTGGTGCATCTCCTCTGCAGAATGAATGTCATTTGACACCACTTTAACTGCTGTGACTCAATGCTATGGAATAATGGGACGTGTAGTTTTCCATGGTTTTTTCACTCTCTTGGCCAAAGAGTGCTGGTGCTTCACTAAACTATGTCTCCTAGGATTCCATAGCTTGAGCCATGGCAGTTAGTGGAGTCAAAGCTCATTTATTCTGCAGTGGAGATAATAGACCTCCAAGGAGCTTGTGAGATTCAGAATATTTGTAATATGAATGGAGACACAGTTTTGGTTGACTATAGTGTGTGAAAATTGCAGGGATGTTGGTGTTTCTGGACTTGAATGATTAATTGGACCATATATAAAGTGCTAGTGTGATTAATTTTGAAGTACTGACAGCAATGTAATGGCCCATTTGGAAATGTGCCATCATGGACACATCAGTCATGGGAGGTGGTCCTCCTCCTCTCTATTCAACCTTAGTCAGATCACACCTGGCATGCTGTGTCCAATTCTGGGCACTGCAATTGACAGGAGATGTTGACAAGCTGGAATGTGTCCAGAAGAGGGTAACTCAAAGAATCAAGGGTCTGGAGAACAAGCCCTATGAGGAACAGCTAAAAGAGCTGGGAATGTTTAGCCTTCAGAAGAGAAAGCTGAGAGGAAACATGATGGCCATGTATAAATATGTAAGTGGAAATTACAGGGAGGGAGCAAGCTTGTTTTCTGCTGCCCTGGAGACTAGGACACAGAACAATGGCTTCAAACTACAGGAAAGGAGATTCCACCTGAACATTAGGAAGAACTTCCTGACTATGAGAGTTGTTCAGCAGTGGAACTCTCTGCCCCGAGTGTGGTGGAGGCTCCTTCTTTGGAGGCTTTTAAGCCGAGGCTGGATGGCCATCTGTCGGGGGTGCTTTGAATGTGATTTTCCTACTTCTTGGCAGGGGGTTGGAGTGGATGGCCCACGAGATCTCTTCCAACTCTATGATTCTATGAATCTCTACAACTCTGTTCCCAAGTAGATTCCCAAAATATAGGTGAACCCATGTCAACAAGCAATTTCTAATCCATTTTCAGCTCTACCAGAAGCAGGTAGTTTGTAAAACTAATGGATCTTGATTGCATATCCCATACAATTCAATGTCTCCCAGTCTTACACTTCTACAGCAAATGTAAGGGTGAAGAGCTCAGAAAAGATAGGAAGCTTTAAGCAGGGTGACCAATGACGTTATTGTGGCTACTAATGACAAAAAACATTGTAGGATTTTGACCTTTGTTGGGTAGACCAGCAGAAAAATGTGTGTGCTATGAATACTATCCTAATCTAAAGAGGTCTTCCTTTTTTCCAGGGCTATGAAGAGACCCCGTTGTGGTGTCCCTGATAAATTTGGCGCAGAGATCAAGGCCAATGTGCGACGCAGGCGTTATGCCATCCAGGGGCTGAAATGGTCACACTACGATCTGACCTTTTGGTAAGGATTGGAAGAGGAGCCAGCCTTTTACAGGGTGGTAGGAGGAGGAAGGGGCTATTGAAATGGGGAGAAGGTTAGCCTTGTGTTGGGTCCATTATAGGGAAAGCATTAATGTCATTGGGCTGCAAGGATAGATGAAAAAAAGAATGCATACTGGACATTTGTTTGTATACACTTCATCCTGATCAGGAAATCAATTAGATGTTGTGCTTTTGGTCATGAGAAGTATGGCAGAGGGCGAGGAGAAAAACAAATGAGTACCAACAACCTTGTGATGTCTTCTTAGTTTCTGAGTTAGAGGGCCAAAGGCTATATGACATGTGATTCTCCATCCCTTTTACTGGATTTCCTGAGCACACTCTCACACTTTAGCTACTTTTAAAAAAGGAAGAAATCTGAAACTCCAAACAAACCTATAATTTTTGCAATATAAACAAGATGGTTGGGTTTCTATAGAGGGTAGATTCTTGCATCTCCCACGCTGCCTTGAGTGCTTCTCAAGGTTTTCAAAGTGGCTGTCAGACAAAGGAAGGATGGCGTGCCAATTTTTTCATGACTTTCGTGAAGGGGGAGAGCAAATATATGTGGTTGAAAAAGGAGGAAGAATGTGGAAGGTTGTTTTAGGGGGACAGGTAGAAATATGAGGATGTGGAGAGTAGGAGAGGTGTAAGAAGACATCAGGGTTTTGAGGTGACTTAGAGGAAGCTAGGGATACACGAGGTGGTACCTAGGTGTGCATCTACACTGTAGAATTAAGTTTGATACCACTGTTATTATCTTGGCTTAATGCTGTGGAATCCTGGGCGTTGTAGTTTTACAAGGTCTTTCATTTTCTTGGCCAAAGAGTGTTGGTGTCTCAGCAAACTATAACTTCTAAGACTCTATAGTAATCAAGCATAGCAGGTTTTTTTTCATGTCAGGAACGACTTAAGAAACTGCAAGTTGCTTCTGGTGTGGGGGAATTAGCTGTCCGCAAGGATGTTGTCGAGGGGACGCCCGAATGTTTTACCATCCTGTGGGAGGCTTTTCTCATGTCCCCGCATGAGAAGATGGAGCTGACACATGGGAGCTCACCCCGTTCCCTGGATTTGACCTGTCAACCTTTTGGTCAGCAGTCCTGCCAGCACAAGGGTTTAATGCATTGCATCACCAGTGGTTCCTAGCATAGCAGTTGAATTGATGTCAAACTGCATTCATTCTACAGTGTAAATGCACTTGAAAAAATGTTATATTGTGTCCAATTCTGGAATATTGTGTCCAATTCTGGGCACCACAATTGAAGAGAGATATTGACAAGCTGGAGTGTGTCCAGAGGAGGGCGATTCAAATGATCAAGGGTCTGGAGAACAAGCCCTATGAGGAGCCGCTTAAAGAGCTGGGCATGTTTAGCCTGAAGAAGAGAAAGCTGAGAGGAGATATGATAGCCATGTATAAATATGTGAGAGGAAGCCACAGGGAGGAGGGAGCAAGCTTGTTTTCTGCTTCCCTGGAGACTAGGACGCGGAACAATGGCTTCAAACTACAAGAAGGGAGATTCCATCTGAACATGAGGAAGAACTTCCTGACTGGGAGAGCCGTTCAGCAGTGGAACTCTCTGCCCCTGAGTGTGGTGGAAGCTCCTTCTTTGGAAGCTTTTAAACAGAGGCTGGATGGCCATCTGTCAGGGGTGATTTGAATGCAATATTCCTGCTTCTTGGCAGGGGGTTGGACTGGATGGCCCATGAGGTCTCTTCCAACTCTTTGATTCTATGATTCTATGAAAACCTCAAAATTCCAGATCACATCCTTGACAGAATCAAACAGAATAAGAAACACCACTTTATGAGGACAAAGTTGTGTTTGAACTGCTCAGTGCAGGGTTCTTTGATTCACACAAGTCTTTAGGCTTCAGTGCTGAGAATACTTAACATCAATAAAACATCTATCCACTCATCTCAGTCCATATTTCTGAAGGACTGGCAATATAAGCTTCACCTGTCATTTAGAAAACCTGAAATGCCCCAGGATACTTAGATCTAAATAAATGTTAGGACAAGGTTGTGCCTGGCACCGGGATTTCACCTTCTGTTTCTATTGCAGCATCCAGAATTACACACCCAAAGTAGGGGAACATGCCACCTTCAGTGCCATCCGCCGTGCCTTCAACGTATGGCAATCGGTGACGCCGCTGCGTTTCCGTGAGGTATCTTATTCATTGGTGCGCGAGGGACACGAACCCCAGGCTGACATCATGATCTTCTTCGCGGAAGGCTTCCACGGGGACAGCACCCCCTTTGACGGTGAAGGGGGCTTCCTGGCGCACGCCTATTTCCCTGGGCCCCACATTGGAGGCGACACGCACTTTGATGCGGCCGAGCCATGGACGTCCCGCAATGACGACCTGAGTGGTGGGTACATGGATAAAGCTATGGAGGAGAGGAATGGTGGGAAGCAAGGGTGCGTGCAAAGTGTGGAAGACGTGCATGATGTGCAGATGAGTCACTGAGAGAAGACACAGGAGGAAGTAATGGTTTATCACCACTGCTCCTACTCACCAACTCGAGATCAGACAATATCACATCCTTTTTCCACTTCCCTTTGTCTCTCACAATGTCACTCCATCTTGGGGTGGAAAGGGAATTTCCTGGAGGACCAAAATCTCATATTCGGTTCCTTCTACAGTCAGCCCCTCACATTCACTGGGGTTGCAGCACAGGGTTCCCATGGAAGTGGAAAATCACAAAGAAAGAAATTGCTATTTTTCTTAACCTAAGGGAACACTTCTTCAGGAATTTCTATATCTTTTAGCATGACGCTTTGGTCAACTATAGAACTACCCTAAAGGAAGTAGAGATTCACAGAAATATATTCTTTCTAGACATTTATCGAAAGAACAAATCTGTGAATAATCATATCCACTAAAGTCAAAACTGCAAATGTGGAGGGGATGATTGTACTCTTCTGAACTGGTCTCTATTGGATCAGAGTTGCTCCTCTTAATGGAGAAATGGGATTCATATTCCTTTCTCAGGTGCTTTTAGAAGCCATGGAAACCTCCATGAAATAGTTTCTCATCTTCAAAAATTGACTCATTCATTGTCCTCTGAATGACATGGAACTGAAATGTCATAATGAATAGATACGGCCTTATTTCTGGGATATCAATGTGCCTCATTTCGCCTTTGCAGGAAATGACATTTTCCTGGTGGCTGTGCATGAGCTGGGCCATGCGCTGGGCTTGGAGCACTCGAACGACCCTTCTGCTATCATGGCACCTTTCTATCAATGGATGGACACGGAAAACTTTGAGTTGCCTGAAGATGACCGGCGTGGCATACAGCAGCTATATGGTATGATCCTTTCTTCACTTGCTGACCCCTTACCCTGGTTGCATTGCCTCTTGTGTCCCAACTCTCCTGAACAAAGCTGTGATTAATAACTGAAGACTTTCAAAAGTCGTCTTTGGGTATGTCACAAATAAGGTGTCATAACTACCAACTCCATGTCCCTATTTGCTATTAGCCATAATAAAGTCAGGACAAAGCTTCACATTATGTCACTATATCTATGTGCCTTCAAGTTGCCCATAGACTTCTGGCAACCCGATAAATTTTTCATAGTGTTTTCTTCCAAATGTTTCCTCTGAAAAAGCACCTAAAACACCTGGTCATTGCTGGTAGTCTCCCATCCAAGTGCTAGCCAGGGCTGACCCTGCTTAGCTTCCAAGATCAGACAAGATCTGCTGCTCTCCTCACTTGCATTTATTTAGACTGAAATGGAAAGAGTCATTCTCTAGCATTTGTTAATTGACATGTACTATCCTAGAATATGGAAGCTAGAAAACAAGTTCTAGCAACGGCTATGATCAGTGGCATCTAGTTGCACAATTTTTTAACGTCTTGAAACAGCCTTCCCCAGATTGATTTCGCTCAAGCTCCCATTATCCACAGCCAAGAGGCTATTGGCTGTGATCATGCTTCCATCACACTCTGAAAGACCCTTCCATTTCCATCCTCACACCTGTCATGAAAGGCATTAATAGAAATCCTTTTAATTTTTGTCTCCAGGTTCTGAAATGGGCCACCCCAGTAAACCTCCTCCAGTCCCCCGTACGACTGCGAAACCCCGTGTCCCTGACCGGCCCCCTAAAAACCCAACGTATGGCCCCAACATCTGCGATGGAAGATTTGACACTATTGCTGTGCTGAGGGGAGAGATGTTTGTCTTCAAGGTGAGGCTGATTGGAGAAAGATCATTGCTATAAGCTATGCAGGGAGAAGGCAGTAGCAAAAGGAAGGAGATTTGGGACATAGTCCTGGGAGTATAGTGATCTCTGGGACCATCTACATTGTAGAATTAATGCAGTTTGATAATATTTTAACTGGCATAGGATCATGGGACCTAACCCAAGTGAAGTTGGGGAGATATTTGTATACTTTTCTCCCTCTGAGTCTGTCTATCACAGGCATGGGCAAACTTTGGTCCTTCAAGTGTTTATAACTCCAACTCCAACAATTTCTAACAGCCTCAGGCCCTTTCCTTTCCCCCCACAGCTGGTCTTATGGTCTATCATCTATCTGGTCTATCATCTATCTGGTCTATCATCTATCTGGTCTATCATCTATCTGGTCTATCATCTATTTGGTCTATCATCTATTTGGTCTATCATCTATCTGGTCTATCATCTATCTGGTCTATCATCTATTTGGTCTATCATCTATTTGGTCTATCATCTGTCTGGTCTACATCTATCTGGTCTATCATCTATCTGGTCTGTCATTTATCTGGTCTATCATCTATCTGGTCTATCATCTATCTGGTCTATCATCTATTTGGTCTATCATCTATCTGGTCTATCATCTATCTGGTCTATCATCTATCTGCTTTGAGTCTCATTTAAGAGAGGAAAGGGGGGATATAAGTAAATATACTGGTAACAATAATGTCTGTCTGTCCATCCATCCATCTCACACATGCATAATTTAACTTGCTTGGATTTCTCCCTCGTGTTTTTCCCTTTCCAGGACAAATGGTTTTGGCGAGTCCGGAACAACCGAGTGATGGACGGCTATCCTCTCCCCATCGGTCAGTTCTGGGTCGGTCTCCCTTCCACGATCAACACCGCCTATGAAAGAAAAGATGGCAAATTTGTCTTCTTTAAAGGTTTGTCGATTACTCCTTTGACGCTGAATGTGGTCGCATCTTTCCACGGCTAATTGTCTGAACTATTTAGGATTCTATTTTTTCCCAAATCTTTATTTCTTTTCCCATGTTTTCTTGTGAGTGCAAACACAGCTTTTTAAATACTATCCGAAACACAATAGTTTAAACTTTGTGAACCATCAGTTGCTGCTGTAGATAATCCTTCAGCCAGTCAGCTTGGCTCCAGGCAAAATTCACAAGGCCAAGCCAAATTTGTGGCTTGGCTTTCGTTTTTGCTGCGGCTGTGTAAGTTTCAGCAATGTTCGGTACCTGTTTCCTGTGAGATCCGCCCAGGATCTTTGGCTGTCTGATCTGCTTTTCTGAATTTTGCTCCCAATGTTATTCTGATTGCAGTTTCTTTTGTTTTATTTCTGGTTTCCATACAAAGCATCTATACTATAGAATTAATGCAGGTTGACACCACTTCAACTATCATTACTCAGTGCTGTGGAATCACAGGAGTTGTAGTGAGCCCCCAGTGGTGCAATGGGTTAAACCCTTGTGCCAGCAGTACTGAAGACCAACAGGTCAGCAGTTTAACATGGGGAGAGCATGGATGAGCTCCCTTTGTCAGCTCTAGCTCCCCATTCGGGGACACAAGAGAAGCCTTCCACAAGGATGGTAAAACATCAAAACATCTGGGCATCCCCTGGGTAATGTCCTTGCAGATGGCCAATTCTCTCACACCAGAAGCAACTTGCAGTTTCTCAAGTTGCTTCTGACATGAAAAAAGCAAAACAAAATGGGAGTTGCAGTCTAGTGGGCCTCCAACACTATTTTGCAGCACCCAAAATGACATAGCTACAACATGGTGTCAAACTGCATTAATTCTACAGTATAGATGTACCCGCAGAATCTGTGTAAATTCTTGCGGTCTAAAGGAGCGTCTACTGTGTGGAATGATTGCAGTTTGACACCATTTTAACTGCTGTGTTTCAATGCTGTGGAATCCTGGGAGCTGTAGTTTTACAAGGTCTTTAGTGTACTATGGCTAAGAATGCTGGTGTCTCACCAAACTACAACTCCCAGGATTCCATAGGCTGGAACCATGGTGGTTGTTGGGTGAGTGGGCTTATTAATAAAAGACCCTCTCCATAAATGTACAGCAGAGCAATTCATCAGCAGCAGCGTGATCTAGCGCCAGTAGCCCAAAGTGATAGAAAGAACAAAAACACACAGACCAATGTTATAATAATAATAATAAAATAATAATATTAATAATTATAATAATTATAATAAAGGCTCTCCATGGACAGTTTCTGAGAAAATTAAGAGCCAAATTTGTGTTAAAAAACAAAGTATGGATTATCGATGTTGCAATCCCAGGTGACAGCAGGATTGAAGACGAACAACTGGAAAAGCTGACATGATATGAGGATTTAAAGATCGAACTGCAAAGACTCTGGCACAAGCCAGTCAAGGTGGTCCCAGTGGTGATCGGCACACTGGGTGCAGTGCCTAAAGACCTTGGCCTGCACTTAAACACAATCAGCACTGACAAAATTACCATCTGCCAGCTGCAAAAGGCCACCTTACTGGGATCTGTACACTTTATTTGCTGAGACATCACACAGTCCTATACACTTGGTAAGCGTCCGATGTGTGATCCAATACAACAGCCAGCAGAGTGTCTGCTGTGGACTCATCTTGTTGTGTTTCAAATAATAACAATGAAGGCTCTCCATGGACAGTTCCTGGGAAAAATTGAGAGCCAAATTTGTGTTAAAAAACAAAGTATGGGTTGTTGATGTTGCAATCCCAGGTGACAGCAGGATTGAAGACAAACAACTGGAAAAGCTGACACGATATGAGGATTTAAAGATCGAACTGCAAAAGACTCTGGCACAAGCCAGTCAATGTGGTCCCAGTGGTGATCGGCACACTGGGTGCAGTGCCTAAAGACCTTGGCCTGCACTTAAACACAATCGGCAGTGACAAAATTACCATCTACCAGCTGCAAAAGACCACCTTACTGGGATCTGCACACATTATTCGCTGATACATCACACAGTCCTATACACTTGGGAAGTGTCCGATGTGTGATCCAATACAACAGCCAGCAGTGTGTCTGCTGTGGATTCATCTTCTTATGTTTCAAATAACAACAACAACAACAATAACTTAATTTTTATACCCTGCCACCATCTCCCCAAGGGGACTCAGGGCGGCTTACATGGGCACAAGCAAAGAATCTGGCACAAGCCAGTCAAGGTGGTCCCAGTGGTGATCGGCACACTGGGTGCAGTGCCTAAAGACCTTGGCCTGCACTTAAACACAATCAGGACTGACAAAATTACCTCCTGCCAGCTGCAAAAGACCACCTTACTGGGATCTGTACACATTAGTTGCTGATATATCACACGGTCCTATACACTTGGGAAGTGTCCGACGTGTGATCCAATACAACAGCCAGCAGAGTGTCTGCTGTGGATTCATCTTCTTGTGTTTCAAATAATAATAATAACAACAACAACTTTATTTTTATACCCCGCCACCATCACCCCAAGAGGACTCGGTGCGGCTTACATGGGGTCAAACCCAGAATCACAGAAAAAACAACAGCATTAAAATCAGTCAAATAAAAACACAGCACAATCACAACAACAATACCATTAAAACAATATGGCTGAGAAACATATCTTCCATGTTATATCTTTCATAGGAGTATTTCCTTTGTAGTAAAATAATATAATTGCACAAGGCTTCTCTCACATAGAAGTTTCTATAACACAAATAAACAAATACGAAGTAGCTTCACATGTTACAGCCTTCATACTGGAGCTGCCTCACAAGGCTTCTCTCACACAGAAGTTTGCCTCACACAGACAAGCCTCACACAGACTGAGGCTCCTTCCACACAGCTGAATAATATCCTACATTACCTGCTTTGAACTGGGATATATGGCAGTGTGGACTCAGATAGCCCAGTTCAAAGCAGATAATGTGGGGTTTTCTGCCTTAATATTCTGGGTTATATGACTGTGTGGAAAGGCCCTGAGGTGTCCCCTCACTGAGGCAAACTAAAACTAACAGGCTTCGGCCTACTCTCTCTCCTCAGGGTGATGTTAGCTTTGGCTCACTAACTCTAACAGGCTTTGGCCTACTTTTTCAGTGGGTTGTTGTAGGTTTTTCGGGCTACATGGCCATGTTCTAGAAGCATTCTCTCCTGACGTTTTGCCTGCATCTATGGCAGGCATCCTCACAACGTCTGAGGACGCGGAACAATGGCTTCAAACTACAAGATAGGAGATTCCACCTGAACATTAGGAAGGACTTCCTAACTGTGAGAGTTGTTCAGCAGTGGAACTCTCTGCCCCGGAGTGTGGCGGAGGCTCCTTCTTTGGAAGCTTTTTAACAGAGGCTGGATGGCCATCTGTCAGGGGTGATTTGAATGCAATATTCCTGCTTCTTGGCAGGGGGTTGGACTGGATGGCCCATGAGGTCTCTTCCAACTCTGATTCTAGGACCAAACTTGACACAGAGGCATAGAATCATAGAGTTGGAAGAGACTTCATGGGCCATCCAGTCCAACCCCCTGCCAAGAAGCAGGAAAATTGCATTCAAAGCATCCCCAACAGATGGCCATCCAGCCTCTGTTTAAAAGCCTCCAAAGAAGGAGCCTCCACCACACTCCAGGGCAGAGAGTTCCACTGCTGAACGGCTCTCACAGTCAGGAAGTTCTTCCTAATGTTCAGATGGAATCTCCTTTCTTGTAGTTTGAAGCCATTGTTCCATTGCGTCCTAGTCTCCAGGGCAGCAGAAAACAAGCTTGCTCCCTCCTCCCTATGACTTCCTCTCACATATTTATACATGGCTATCATGTCTCCTCTCAGCCTTCTCTTTTTCAGGCTAAACATGCCCTGCTCTTTAAGCCACTCTTCATAGGGCTTGTTCTCCAGACCCTTGATCATTTTAGTCACCCTCTTATTTAGATATTTTGGATAAACAGGCTTCTCTTCTTTTTCTTGCAGGGGACAAGCATTGGGTCTTCAATGAAGCCATTTTGGATCCGGGTTACCCCAAACACATTAAGGAACTGGGCAGAGGGCTCCCCACGGACCGGATCGATGCTGCACTTTTCTGGATGCCAAGCGGGAAGACCTACTTCTTCCGGGGAAATAAGTGAGTCAGTGACATATTGTTATCCGTGGGTTTTTGTAGGTTTTTCAGGTTGTATGGCAATGTTCTAGAAGCATTCTCTCCTGACGTTTCACCTGCATCTGTGGCAGAGGTTGTGAGATCTGTTGGAAACTAGGAAGCAGGCAAAACAGGCATCACAACCTCTGAGGATGCCTGAGGATGCCTGCCACAGATGCAGGCGAAACATCAGGAGAGAATGCTTCTAGAACATGACCATACAGCCCGAAAAACCTACAACAACCCAATGATTCCAGCCATGAAAGCCCTTGACAATATATTGTTATATCTTGGCTTGTTTCCAACAAGCATCTCCTTTGTTCCATTCAGTGGTTTCCAACCTTTGGAACTCCAACTCCCAGAAATTCCAGCCAGTTTACCAGCTGTTAGGAATTGTGGGAGATGAAGTCCAAAACACCTGAGGGTCCAAAGGTTGGGAACAACTAAACTAGACCATTCTAATTCCCAATTGAATGAGCAGCACACATCATATCTTCTTATAATGAATCTCAAAAAGTTAATGATGGCATCTTCTTGGCATCATAGAGAATCAAAATAATCAATCATCATAGTCATCTTCTAAGTTGTCTACTAGGAGCACTGCCACCAATGGGAACCCAGTGAATTGCTTGCTTCCTGTTTACGTTCCTTGAAACTAAACACTATTTTTTCTCTACTCAGATATTATCGCTTCAACGAAGAGAGCCGAACTGTCGAAGCTGACTATCCCAAAAATATTGATGTTTGGGGAGGGATCCCCGACTCACCTCGGGGGGCCTTTATGGCTAGCGATGAAGGTAAGATATATATAGATCTGTGTGCTGTCGTGCGCTGGGCCTATAGCAATTGGCTTTTGAACAGGACATGCTCTTTGTGCCCAGCGGGAAGCTGGGGTGCCTCGGATGAGGGGCCCTAAGGGTTTTCCTATACAAAGTCTTTAGAAGCGTAAGAGTTTAAGAAAGTTCTTTATTATTGCTTATGTCTTCAACAAACAATCTTAGATCTTCAACAAATCAAACAAATGCTTCTTAACTTGTCTACAATGGACAGGCAACTTGCTTGGAGAACTATTTCTTTCCTTTACGAGGAAAACCCTTTTTGACCCCTCCTTGGGCAATCTGCTTTCTAGGCTTTGCTAGTGTGGGCCCTACTCCCGGCTTCAAAATGCTTCTTGGGTACCCGAGTAGACCTACCAGCCAAGGCTTTGAAGAATTTCCAGCTGGAGTCCTTAGGATTTTTCCCAGGAAAGTTGTAGGTCTGTTTCTCCAACCCCAACAAGGGTTGTGCTGTAAAGCTATTTCTCTTAAAAGCCTTTCTTTAGAGACTGTTCTTAAAGCTGTGAGGCTGTAAATTCCCCAGCCAGGGCTTTTTTCCCCCGGACTCTGTAACTGTTTTCCCCCGGACTTTGTAAGAAATGAAGCTTCTCTACAGGTAGAAAACTTTCATGTCCTGTAGCTGAGCTTCCAACTGTAAGACTGAACTAAAATGGTTCCCTTTCCCTCCTGAACCTGGAAAAAAGGGCGGAACTAAAACTTAACGATGATAGACAGGTGGCTAGCCCCATGACTGCAGCCTAGCAGGAACCATCCAACTGCAAAATGCATGGCCAGAACAAGCACATGCAAACGCTCAAAGAACGAAAGGGAGTTTGGAGCTCCTGGTACAGCCGTACCAGCACACTCTGTCCTTCCATCCTAATTAGATTATGAGTTTTAGCTTTGCAACGATACTATGTCTTGCTTTCTCCCTGCTGTTTCAGCTATCCACAGGAAGCCCATAAAGAAGGCATGGGCAAACTTCGGCTCTCCAGTTGTTTTGGACTTCAATTCCCACAATTCCTAACAGCTGGTAGGAATTGCGGGTAGGCTGTTAGGCATTGTGGGAGTCCAAAACACCTGGAGGACAGAAGTTCGCCCATGCCTGCCATAAAGGAATGTAGTGCTAATGGCGTGCAAATAAGATGTATCACATCCCTCCGTTACATCCGGTTGCCCCTTCCACAAATGTTTCTGCCAGCATGAAAATGGTCACATTGCTAATTACTAATAAGCCTTTGATCTGTCATTGCTGATTAAGTATATGTTCATAAAATGATTCAGTAATGACAGCTGTTAATACATGAATGGTCTTTTGATTATGCATACTTTTCAGCAGGACACTTCCTGGCTTGGATGAGAAAATAAATGAAATCTGAAATGCTTTCAAAAAATACAATATTCATTGAAAAATCAGGTTTCCTGGAACCAATGGCTCCTCTTGAACATTTCTAACGTAGAATGGAAATAAGGATACAATTTTTAAAATATCAGTCAGAAAGTACAAAATTGTGTTTGAAATATTGGATCTAGATTTAAGGTGCACCTATACCAGGTATGGACAAAAGTTGGCCCTCCAGGTGTTTTGGACTTCAACTCCCACAATTCCTAACAGCCTATCAGCTGTTAGAAATTGTGAAAGTTAGAGTCCAAAACACCTGGAGGGCCAAAGTTTAACCATGCCTAACCTATACTGTAGAATTAATGCATTTTGACACTACTTTTGATGGGATTTGTGGCTTCATAAGGCACCAGCCTTCATTGGCATAGAAAACTAAAGATCTTGTAAAACGGCAACACCTATAGCATTGAGCTACAGCAGTTGAAGTGGTGTCTAACTGCATCAATTCTACTATGTACAGTCATACTTGGAGGATACCCATTGAAATCAGTGAGGATTAAGTTAGTAACTGTCTACGCCAAGTATGATTAAATGCAGATCAAACTCAAATAAAAGCTCAATGTGAAACAGGCTTCCTTTCAGAAAATGTTCAAAACTAATTTTGGTGTTACAATTTACATCAGGAATGTGAACTTATTGTCAAATTGGTTTTTTAAAGGTAAAGTTTCCCCTTGACATTAAGGCTAGTCAAGTCTGATCTGGTGTGTGTGTGTATTCTAAGCCGAAGAGCCAGTGTTGTCTATAGAGGCCTTTACCTTCCCTCCGAAGCAGTACCTGTTGATCTACTCAGATTTACATGTTTTTGAACTGCTAGGTTGGCAGAAGCTGGGGCTAACAACAGGAGGTCACCCTGTCCCACAGATTCGAACCGCCAACCTTTCGGTCAACAATTTTTGCAGCTTAGTGGTTTAACCTGCTTCACCACCGCGGCCCCTTTCTTAAAATGAGAACTGAAATGAGGATCTGGGCTCTGAAATCATACTAGAAACACAATTCAGAAAATAAAATGTGGACTTCAGGGTTGCAGTGTGCAAATTCCAAATTTTAACACAGAACAAAGATTCCCAATTAAAGGCATTGAATGTTTGCTTTTTTGCCAAGAAGCCACCCTGAGTCCCTCAGGAGAGATAAGGTGGCCTACAAATAATAATAATAATAATAATAATAATAATAATAATAATAATAAGGATGCTTGCCATAGATGCAGGCGAAACGTCAGGAGAGAATGCCTCTAGACCATGGCCATATAGCCCGAAAAAACCTACAACAACCCAATAATAATAATAATAATAATAATAATGATGATGATGATGATGATGCAATTAGAAACAGTGTTGGAGTTGTCCAGTGACGAATCCCACTTTCTTGCATTTTTAAAACAGGTTTCAGAATTTTACAATTCTCTCCTGAATATCTTTGAACAGATATCTCTTAGGTTTCTTTTCTGTGCCGTTAATTGTCTTGTTTTTTCCTCCCTTCTGTTTTGCTTTGTCTGGCTTGACTTCTTGGCACAGTTTTCACCTACTTTTACAAGGGGGACCATTATTGGAAATTCAATAATGAGAAGCTGAAGGTGGAGCCGGGATACCCCAAGTCAGTGCTGCGGGACTGGATGGGATGTAGCTCGGACGACCGGCGCGAGGGAGAAGAAGTCATCATCATTGAGGTGGACAATGGGAACGAAGGGGCAGTGAATGCGGCTGCCGTGGTGTTGCCCATCCTGCTGCTCCTCACCATCCTGGCATTGGGAATCGCCATCCTCATCTTCAAGCGCTATGGAACGCCCAAACGGTTGCTCTACTGCCAGCGTTCTCTGCTGGACAAAGTGTGACCAAGTGAGCCTCTCACCTTGGCCAGGAGGACAGGCCATTCCTCCTGCTCCTGCCTCCTGCCCTTTGCCACCATCTCACCTTCTCTGCTATTTTCTTGAACTCCCTTCCCTTTAGTTGGCTTAGATGTGTCTACCTGTCCCTTTTTGCCACAATCTCCTCCTCCCTTTCCTTTTTCTTCCTCCATCTCTCTCCTGGTCCCTCCTGTACTACTTTCTTGAACCTCCTCCCCTTTAGTTGACTTAACTGTGCCTCCTTGTTCCCTTTTGCCATCATCTCCTTCCTTTCCTCCTCCTACTTCTTCTCTTCCTCCTCCTACTTCTCTTCCTCCTTCCTTTCCTCCTCCTACTTCTCCTCCTCCTCCTTTTTCTCCCATCCATTTTCTGGACCCTCTTCTGATAGTTTCTTGAACCTCCTTCCCTTTAGTTGACTTAGCTGTGTCTTCTCATCCCTCCTTCCACCATCTCCTCCCCTTTTCCCTTTTTTCTTCTCCCAGCCACCTTTTCATCCCTTCTTTCTTCCTTGGTGTTCTGCTTTTGGGCAACTTTCTTAAGCTTGACTTGTTCTCCTCCCATTCCTTCACCTCCAAAACCTTACCCAGTTCTGTTCCTGTTTTCCTTCTTTGCAACCATTTACCCCTCCTCCTCTTTGCTTTGCGTTCCCTCTCCTCCTCCTAATATCCCGTGTGTGCTGAGCACGCTCATATATGTAACTTGAGGAGGTGAAGGAGGATTTCTCTCCATGCTGGTTTTGGCTCCGTCAACCCCACCACAGCCTTCTCATGGTGGGACATCTCTTGACCTCTGTAGCAAAAAGAGACTTCACTTTGACCTGTCGGCTTGCAGAACCAACACTGCGAAGACCTTCCAAGGTTCCCTTCTAGAACCTGGTGGGATCAAGGTTATATTATCACCCACTGTTTATTGGTCCCAGGATATCTGCCCCCACTTCCCAGCTCTGGTTCTCTCTAAAGAATACCTTTTGTCTTTCCCTTCCTTGCCCTTCCCCTTCCTTCCAAGGGCAGATAATGAATCAGTGGTGGACACAAGGGTAGATGTCCTTCACTGGCTTATTGGAGATTGAGGGGAGGGTCTTTAAAAGGACGTGGCTTCAAAATAAGGTAATACGGAGGTAATTATGGATTTGGTGAGACAGTAGGAGGAGCTATGTAGATGTGGGGGTGGGGGGAGGGATGATGTAACATTCCAAGGAGCTGGAATGGAATTAAGCATTCCTAAAGGAACTATATCATTCCATTGAGCATGGCTTGAAAAGCAAGGCGGAGCCAGGGCCAACCAATAGAAGTGCTTACGTAGTGCTCCCCATAGAGAAAAGCAGGTAGGGTGCTTGGCGGGACACAAGGGGGTGGGTTCAAAATGTGGGAGGTGTGGCCTAAGTGGCCCTCCCTCTAAGGGGCAGGGAGGCATCCTTAAAGGGCCAGATCTGGTATCATAGGGAAGGGAAGGGTGCACAGATCTTGCCAAATGGGATGGGAAATTGGTACATGAACACAACAGCAAACAAAGCAAGTTGAGTGTATGAAAGATGGGAGGGTGGTTGGGTTTTTCCGAAGGGAGGAAGAGGAGGAGGTAGCAATGGGAGATGGGATGGGACAGATATGGCCAGCCAGGTCCGGTTTTTGGCAGCACGGTTTGCAAAATAAAATGTTTACTCTCTGACATATAATTATACTTGCACAAAGTTTACAAGGGTCACTTTCTGGATTCTGCAGAAACAAAGCGAGCGAGCAAACAAATAAACAAAAAAGGGGATCCAAAGAGGAAGAAAATTGATATTGCACCATAGAACTGCCTTATCCTCCTCACTTAGGGAAAATGTTTTTAATTTTTGTTTAATGTTGAATATGTAATTTTAATTATTCTATAGAAATGCCTTTTTTAAAAAAACAAAAGTTAAAAATAGTGCATTAACAGGGTGGGTAAAATAGAATTGGGGTGGGAGGAGACCCCCAAATTCCTGCAGGCCGGGATTGAGGAAGTCTTAGCCCTCCCCTGTTCAGACCATTGTTAACTGGGGCTTGGGGTATGTGTGTTTTCAAATGGTCTCCAAACGGAATTAAACTGTGTTTAACGATACATTTGTGTTTTTGGGGTGGGCTTTTTAATATTTTTATGGTTCCACTTTATTATTGTTATTATTATTGTTATTATTTTGCTATGGATAATAAACACCCATTCATTGGGAGGGAAATATACATATATTGCTAGGAGCCAATAGGCTGTTCAATTCTGTTATTCCTTTCAACATTTAGCAATAAAAAAACCATTTCTGGGTAGAAATGGATCTAAAATGCTGGAAGTTTTAAAAAGAATTATTATTTTTTGTCCCAACACATGTTCATAATTATTTTGTTATTAAAAAGGAGTCACCAAGGATTTTTTTTATAAAAAAGAACAAAACAATAAATGCTGGAATTTCCCCCCTTTTAGTAGTATTTTGTATTAAATTGTTATTTTTTTTTCCTTTTGGGGAAAATGGATACTTTTTCTCAAATGGACTGAAGGGTTTGAAAATACTGTTACAGAAATGCATAATATGTTAATACAGGTGTTGTACACAGTTGAATTGACACCATTTCAACTGCCCTAGCTCAATGCCATGTAATCCTGGGAGTTGTAGTTTGGTAAGGCACCAGCACTCTTTGGCAGAGACGGCTAAAGACCTTATAAAACTACAACGCCCAAGATTCTATAGCATTGAGTCATGGTAGTGAAATGGTGTCAAACTGCCTTAATTCAACAATGTTGATGCATTCTACTCCATTGGTCTCCTATTCATCAGCATTAATCTCTTCTGCTTCCAAGGATAGAAGAATACAGACAGTGACAACCTTGTGGCTTCTCTCCTCCTATTTATTTATCTATCTATCATATCAGAAGCTAACCAAGGGTACAGTTGTAATGTAGTTAAAAACACAAACAAAATGGTCTTTCCTTCTGACAATTAACAATTCCTTAGTTTTGTTCATCTGCTTGGTAAGATTTAGAATTATTCCAAATGTTGAGGCAGATCCACAGTTGTCATCTTATGGGCCTAATTATATCCAAATATCTACGAAGGCTATCATAGAATTGTAGAGTTGGAAGAGATCTTATGGGCCATTCAGTCCAACCCCAAGAAGCAGGAAAATCACATTCAAAGCACCCCTGATAGATGGCCATCCAGCTCTGTTTAAAAGCCTCCAAAGAAGGAGCCTCCACTGTTAGAGACCCTAAATTGGGTCTTCTTAGGTCCATGCAGTCACGGGAACACATAAGGAAGGAGACAGTCCTAAAAGAGATAAAAAAACAAGGTTTATCTTTAGTTTCTTCATGAAGAAGACGGACAGCCAGGCAACATACACTGATGCTACCCTTCAAGTGACTGCCGCGCTCTTGAAATCTGCATATCTTTATACCCCAGCGCAAACAATGTAAAAGAAGGGAAAATACCACTGACATCAACAACTTTAACCTTTTGCTGTGAGATCAACAATTTTAACCTTTAACAAAAGAAAACATTTTTTGTCATGGAAAGTACTCTCTTTCCAGCCCCTCCCCTTGACCTTTTGATGGAAAGTACCTTCTTGTACATGCAGACTCTGCACTTTACTACAACCTTTGAAGTTAACCACTACACAACATCTTGTATAAGAAAGTACCTTCTTGTACCTCTACATGTCACATCTTGTTTCTTTAAAACATTTTCTTCCGTATTGCTCTTTAACTACAAGAAAGGGTATATTTCTCTTGTGCTGTTAATTTCATTCAAAGCCCCTTGCTTAGCATCCTTCACCACCACAATTTGGGGAAGGGAGTTCCACTGCTAAACAGCTCTCACAGCCAGAAAGTTCTTCCTAGTACTCAGGTGGAATCTCCTTTCTTTCCTGTAGTTTGAAGCCATTGTTCCACATCCTAGTCTCCAGGTCAGCAGAAAACAAGCTTGCTCCCTCCTCGCTATGGCTTCCCCATGTATGTATACATGGCCCTTACCATGTCTCCTCTCAGCCTTCTCTTCTGCAGGCTAAACATGCCCAGCTCTTTAAGCCGCTCCTCATAGGTCTTGTTCTCCAGACCCTTGATTCTTTGAGTCGCCCTCCTCATTACACGTTCCAGCTTGTCAACATCTCCCTTCAACTGCAGTGCTCAGAATTGGGCAAAATGTGATTCCAGGTGTGGTCTGACCAGGGCAAAATAGAGGGGTAGTATGACTTCCCTCAATCTAGGCACTATACTCCTATTTATGCAGGCCAAAATCCTATTGGCTTTTTTAGCCGCCGCATGACATTGTTGGGTCATGTTCACCTTCCTGTCCACAAGGACTCCCAAGATATTTTTCACACACCCTGCTATGGAGCCAGGCATCCTCCATTCTGTATCTTTGCATTTCACTTTTCTGCCTAAGCTGAGTATCTTGCATTTGTCCCTGTTGAACTTCATTTTGTTAGTTTTGGCCAATCATCTCTCTCATGTGTTCAGATCGTTTTGAATTCTGCTCCTGTCTTCTGGATTATTGGCTCTCCCAATTTGGTGACGTCTGCATTCATTTACCTTATATACATGAGTATACCTTATCCAAAATGCTTGGAATAATAAGCATTTTGGATATTTTTCAGATATTGGAATTCTTTTCGTTTGCATATAAATACATAATGAGATATCTTGGAGATTAGATCCAAGTGTAGCCATAAAATAGAATCATAGAATCAAAGAGTTGGAAGAGACCTCATGGGCCATCCAGTCCAACCCCCTGCCAAGAAGCAGGAATATTGCATTCAATGCACCCCTGACAGATGGCCATCCAGCCTCTGTTTAAAAGCTTCCAAAGAAGGAGCCTCCACCACACTCCGGGGCAGAGAGTTCCACTGCTGAATGGCTCTCACAGTCAGGAAGTTCTTCCTCATGTTCAGATGGAATCTCCTTTCTTGTAGTTTGAAGCCATTGTTCCTTGTCCTAATCTCCATGGAAGCAGTAAACAAGCTTGCTCCCTCCTCCCTACCTATGTAACATAAATATCCTTATGTTACATAGGTACCTTCTACACACAACTTGAAAGCAATTTTCTACACAATAGTTTTGATAGCCCTAACCATCAGAAAGCAAAAATGTCACTATCTCAGCCACCTTGATGGAGAGTTTTGGAGTGTTTCAGTTTTTGCAATTCCGGATAAGTAATGTTCAACCTTTATTTTGTTTCAAGGGACATTAATTCCAAAGTGGAGTATGCTTCCCTCCATGGTTCATCTATGCCAGGCATGGGCAAACTTGGGCCCTCCAGGTGTTTTGGATTTCAACAGCCTCAGGCCCCTTCCTTTTCCCCCTCAGCCGCTTTTGGACTCAAACTCCCACAATTCTTAGCAGCCTCAGGTCCCTTCCTCAGGTCCAGTGTTTTGGACTCCAATTCCCACAATTCCTAACAGCCTCAGGCCCCTTCCTCAGGTCCAGTGTTTTGGTCTCCAATTCCCACAATTCCTAACAGCCTCAGGCCCCTTCCTCAGGTCCAGTGTTTTGGTCTCCAATTCCCACAATCCCTAACAGCCTCAGGTCCCTCCCTCAGGTCCAATGTTTTGGACACCAACTCCCACAATTCCCAGCAACCTCAGACCCTTTCCTAAAGTCCAATGTTTTGGACTCCAACTCCCACAATTCCTACCAGCCTCGGGCCCCTTCCTCGGGTCCTATGTTTTGGACTCCAACTCCGCTTAAGTGGCTGAGGGGGGAAAGGAAAGGGCCTGAGGCTGTTAGGAATTGTGGGAGTTGGAGTCCAAAACACCTGGAGGGCCCAAGTTTGCCCATGCCTGATCTATGTTCAATATCAAATCCCATTTGGGAAGCTTACAATGGTCAGGAATGAAATTCAAATTAATGGAAACTAAAGAGATAAAATTGGAATTAAGTGAAGCTAAAGATTATGCACTCTGCCTATGGCCTTGGGTACTGTGCTCCAATTTTTACACAAAACACGTTTCTACCTCTAATGAGAAATGAAATGTTCATTTTTTTATTTCCTGGGATTGCTTGTGACAAATCGGGATGGGCCACCCATTTAAATAGGTGAGTGGGATGGATTTGCCAAAGCAAACAGCTATGGAAACAGGATGGTCTGCAATTGTTTCCTTGCCAAATAACATCATTGTTGGCAGATTTTAGTGCCAAACGCCCAAGCCGGGCTTTGACTATGACGAAGTGCCAGGGCGAACAGGAAAAAGCGAAAACTTCTTCCTTCCTCTCCTGTGTTTCTCCCCCATTCAAAAGAGTACGGTATTCCATCCGGCTTGTTTTTCAAAGAAAGTGGCACTCACTTTTCCAAAAATTACTATCCTGCCTCATCCTATTGTGTAATGTTTATTTTGAAATCTTGCTTCCCAGTACTTTGCTGTGCCAATCGAAGGCAACAATTCTGGGAAATTGTTTGTGTTGGGGGTTGTTGTTGTTTGGTTTAGTGCTCTGCAATTTGGGGGTGCACTCTGCACATGGCCTGGGGCATTGTGATCCAATTTCTTTGCTCAAAACAATCTGCAGAATTTCATCCTTGGATGGTCACATTTTGCTGCAGACTGAGTTCTGGATGTATACTTTGGAGTTGGTAGATCTAGCAACATTTATTGCATGGGACACATCAGTGAGCCCGTTATAAATAGCTGGCATCTATTCCTGCCGAAGGCAACTTTGGGCATTCGAGGGAAGGAGGGGCATAATTATTTCGGCAAGCTTTCCAAAAACAGAATGGGAAAAACATTACAATCCATGGAATCATAGAGTTGGAAGAGATCCCAGGAGCTATCCAGTCCATCATCTTCTGCCATACAGGAACACGCAAGCAAAGCACTCCAAGCAGTTGGCCATCGTGTTTCTGTTGAAAAATGAAGGAAACTCTACCAGACTCCAAGGTATCATATTGCACTGGTAAACAGTTCTTATCAGGAAGTTCTTCCTAATGTTCAGGTGGAATGTCTTTTCTCTCAATTTGATGAGAAGAAGAAGAAGAAAAGTGGAGGAGGAGGAAGAACAAGGGGAAGACTATTTGTATTCTGCCCTATATGACCAGTGTATATATAGACATAGGTAAACATTCAATGCCTTGAAACAATGAAACACAAATACACAGACAAAGGCAAAGGCTTCCCATTTCACCTCCAGTTCTATGGGAAGTGCTCATCTCCATTTCCAAGCTGAGGAACCTGTGTTGTCCATAGACACCTCCTAGGTCATGTGGCCAGCATGACTGCATGGAATGCTGTTTACCTTCCTGCTGAGGTGTAACCTATTGATCTGCTTACATTTACATGTTTTTGAACTGCTAGGTTGGCAGGAGCTGGGACTAACAGTGGGAGCTCACCCTGTCCCACGGATTCGAACTGCCTACCTTCAGGTCAGCAAGTTCAGCAGCTCAATGATTTAACCCGTTGGGCCATCGCAGCCCTTTTAATTCAGTGTATCAGTCTTTGGAGAAGCTGAATTCATGCTTGCCCCTTCCTCAATATGCATCCTTTCAAATATTTAAACACGGCTCTCAGGTCTTCTCATAACTTTATCTTCTCCAGGTTCAACATACCCAGGTCCCTCACTTCACTTCACTTACTTTCACTTAGGCGATCCCTCGTTGGACGAGTAAGATGGTCTTCCATTATGGATTTCCTTGTGGGTCCGTATGTGGCTGTGGAGCCCTATTCTTGCTCTGCATCTCCTTCCGCAGTGAGGGCATTGGTTTCCAGGTGGAAGGCGGTCCCGGTCGGGGTTGGCTTGACGCGCCTTCCTCCTGGCACGTTTCTCTCTTTCACCCTTCACTCGTGCCTCCTCAAATTCTGCAGCACTGCTGGTCACAGCTGTCCTCCAGCTGGAGCGCTCAAGGGCCAGGGCTTCCCAGTTCTCAGTGTCTATGCCAGTTTTTAAGGTTGGCTTTGAGCCCATCTTTAAATCTCTTTTCCTGTCCACCAACGTTCGTTTTCCGTTCTTAAGTTCGGAGTAGAGCAACTGCTTTGGGAGACGGTGGTCAGGCATCCGGACAACGTGGCCGGCCCAGCGGAGTTGATGTTGGAGGACCATCGCTTCAATGCTGGTGGTCTTTGCTTCTTCCAGCACACTGACGTTTGTCCGCTTGTCTTCCCAGGAGATTTGCAGGATTTTCCGGAGGCAGCGCTGATGGAATCGTTCCAGGAGTTGCATGTGACGTCTGTAGACAGTCCACGTCTCACAGGCATATAGCAGGGTTGGGAGGACAATAGCTTTATAGACAAGCACCTTGGTATCCCTACGGATGTCCCGGTCCTCAAACACTCTCTGCTTCATTCGGAAAAATGCTGCACTTGCAGAGCTCAGGCGGTGTTGTATTTCGGTGTCGATGTTGACTTTGGTGGAGAGGTGGCTGCCAAGGAGCGGAAATGATCAACATTTTCTAATGTTACACCATTAAGCTGTATTTCTGGCATTGGAGAGGGGTTGGCTGGTGACTGCTGGAAGAGCACTTTGGTTTTCTCAATGTTCAATGACAGGCCGAGCTTCTCGTATGCTTCTGCGAAGGTGTTTAGAGTGGCTTGTATTTATTATGAATGAGCACAGACTATGTTATCATCAGCATACTGGAGTTCTATAACAAATGTTATTTTGGCCTTGTTTTTGGCTTTCACTCTGCTGAGATTAAATAGTTTGCCATCTGTCCGATGGATGAGTTCCACTCCAGTGGGAAGCTTCTCATCGACAAGATGAAGTATCATAGTGATGAAGATGGAGAATAAGTTTGGGGCAATGAGCACATCCCTGTTTGACACCTGATTCCACCTTAAATGGGTCACTTTGGGAGCCACTGCTGTCCAAGACTGTTGCCATCATGTCATCATGGAGGAGCCGCAGGATGTTCACAAATTTGCTTGGGCACCCGATTTTTGGAGGATGGTCCAGAGAGCGCTGCGATTCACTGTGTCGAATGCCTTTGCAAGGTCGATGAATGCCATGTACAGAGGTTGGTTTTGTTCCCTGCATTTTTCTTGGACCTGTCGTGCAGTGAAGATCATGTCCACGGTTCCTCTGGAGGGGCGGAAGCCGTTCTGGGATTCTGGGAGGGTGTCTTCTGAGAGGGGCAGAAGGCGGTTTGCAAGGATTCTTGCGAGGATTTTCCCAGCGGAGGTTAGAAGGGAGATACCTCGATAGTTTCCGCAGTCTGTTCTTTCCCCTTTTTTGAAGAGGGTGATGATGGTGGCGTCCTTGAAGTCTGCTGGGATTTTCTCGGTCACCCACACTTTTTCTATGAGCTGGTGGAGTTGGTGTGTCAGCTCAGGTCCTCCCTCTTTAAAGATTTCAGCAGGGATCCCATCTGGTCCACTGGCTTTGTTATTCTTCTGTTGGCTGATGGCATTGCTGACTTCTTCCAAACTAGGCAGTGCTGCAAGCTCGTCCCTGGTTTGTTGTTGCGGGATTTGTGAGAGGACCTCTTCGGCCACATTGGAGCTGCGGTTCAGGAGGCTTTGGTAGTGTTCTTTCCAACGTAGTGCAATTGAGTTTTGGTCCTTCAGGAGTTTGGTTCCATCTGATGAGCGTAGAGGCTGTATGCCATGGTTTCTTGGTCCGTAGATGACTTTTGTGGCTTTGAAAAATCCCTGAGCATTATGGGTATCTGCCAGGTGTTGGATTTCTTCGGCCTTCTTTGTCCACCAGATGTTCTTGAGCTCTCTTGTCCTTCTTTGGACCTCAGCTTTTGCACTGGCATAGATCTTTTTCTTAGCAGCACAGTTGATGTCTCTCTGCCATGCTTGGAAGGCTTTCCTTTTCTTGTCAATTAGCTGTTGGATCTCGATGTCATTTTCATCAAACCAGTCTTGATGTTTCTTGGCTTGGTATCCAATAGTTTCTTCGCAGGCTTGGATGATGGAGGTCTTCAGTTTGTTCCAATGTTCCTCAACATTTTCGGGGTGTACTGTGGGTAGATGGTTCTTGAGTGCTGTTTGGAGATGGGCTCGTCTGGAGGGCTCCTGAAGGACTTGGGTGTTCATTTTGCACCTTGTCTTCCTTCCTTGGAGTCTGCGCTTGGGAGCGATCTTGATAGCCATCGAGGATCGAATTAGCCTGTGGTCAGTCCAGCAGTCGTCAGCACCTGTCATGGCTCTTGTGAGGAGCACGTCACGGCGGTCTCTGGCGCGTGTGATTACATAGTCTAAGAGGTGCCAATGCTTTGACCGGGGGTGCTTCCATGATGTCTTGAACTTGTTTTTCTGGCGGAAGAGCGTGTTGGTGATGACAAGGTTGTGCTCCGCACATTTGGTGAGAAGCAGGATGCCATTTGAGTTGCTGTTTCCAACCCGTCTTTTCCTATGGTCCCTGGCCACAGGTCGAAGTCTCGCCCGACTCTTGCATTGAAGTCCCCCAGGAGGATGATTTTGTCCTCCTTAGGTATCCCCGATACCCTCAACCACTCCTCATAGGGATTGTCTTCCAGATCTTTGACCATTTTGGTCACTCTTCTCGAGACTTGTTCCAGCTGGTCCATATCTTTTTTGAATTGTGGTATCCAGAACTGAACAGAGGGTTATTTCAGGTGAGGTCGAATCAAAGCAATAATAATACTTTCTTCGATCTGGACACTATACTCCAGGCATGGACAAGCTTGGGCCGAGGGGGGAAATGAAGGGGCCTGAGGCTGTTAGGAATTGTGGGAGTTGAAGTGCAAAACACTTGGAGGGCCCAAGTTTGCCCATGCCTGCTATACTCCTATTGATACATCCTAGAATTGCATTGGCTTTTTTAGCTGCCACAACCCACTGTTGTCTCACCTTCAGCTCACTGTCTACTAAAACTCTTGGAATCCAAAGGGTTAAAGCAAATGACAGCTATTAAAGACACACAGGCGCACGATGCTATATAAAAATCAAATCGCCAGAGATGGTTGCATGACACGCAGCCTCTGTATCCTGTCTCCGCCAACGTGACGTCGGCCCTAACCACCACATTCCCCCCATTTGACTGAGTCAGGAATATTGCAATGGATACGAATAGGGACACAGTTTGAATGTCCCAACCACCCCCTTGGCTGCCTTTGTGGTTGAGATTGGGGGTCACCGGAGACCCCCAAATATTGGGGGATTGAGTCTCAATATGGAGCTGCAGTGACAAAACACTAGCCATATGCCCCCCTCCCAAGCTCTGTTGGCTGTCCCTTTGGGTCCCGTGCCCTTGGCCAAGGTCCCAGGCGCTGATCTCATCTTGCTTTCGTGGCTATTACATCTGGAAGCAATTACAGATATATGGTGGGAGGTGGGGGGAAAAGATGTGTTCAAAACACAGCTGGAATTAGCAAGGCAGAGAGATGGAGGGGGGAGAAGGGATGGGAGAAACACACAACACTCCCTTCCCTCTCCATACTTTGCAGAGTTGGGCTTGGCTCAAGCGCCTCTCTTGCCAGTAGGATCATGGGATGGAAAGATGATTTTCTTTTCTTTTTCGGTGAAAAAATATCCCTGCTCCGTTCCCACCCCTGGCTGAGCCACTGACCCAAATTTGGCATCCAAGTTCCTGTATTCGAAAGCTAAAGAGAAATCCAGGCCTGAGATAAAGAGGGAAAGGATGGATTGGCAAGCAGTTTTAAAAAGCTGGAGTATATTCCAATGCTCTCTAAATATTTTGGATGGCAAGTCCCATCATCCCTTAACACAATCTTCCTAATGCCGCAACCCCTTAATACAGTTCCTCATGTTGTGGTGACCACCAACCATAAAATTATTTTTGTTGCTACTTCATAACTCTAATTTTGCTACTGCTATGAATTGTAATGTAAATATCTGATGGGCCAGATGTATTTTCATTCACTGGACCAAATTTGGCACAAATACCCAATACACCCAAATTTGAATACTGTGGAGTTGGAAGGGGGATTGGTTTTGTCATTTGGGAATTGTAGTTGCTGGGATGTATAGTTCAACTACAATCAAAGAGCATTCTGAACTCTACCAACGATGGAATTGAACCAAACTTGGCACACAGAACTCCCACGACTAACATAAATACTGGAAGATTTTGGTGGGCATTGACCTTCAGTTTTGGAGTTGTAGTTCGACTACATCGAGGCAGCACTGTGGACTCAAACAATGGTAGTTCTGGACCAAACTTGACACGAATCCTCAATCTGCCCAAATGTGAACACTGGTAGAGTTTGGGGGAAAATAGACCTTGATATTTGGGAGTTGTAGATTTATAGTTTACCTACAATCAAAGAGCATTCTGAACCCTACTAACAATAGAATTGGGCCAAACTTCCCACACAGAACTCCCATGACCAACAGAAAATACTGGAAGGGTTTGCTGGGCACTGACCTTGAGTTTTGGAGCAATGTTCACCTACATTGAGGGAGCACTGTGGACTCAAACAATGATAGTTCTGGACCAAACTTGACCTGAATCCGCAATTTGCCCAAAAGGGAACACTGCTCAAGTTTGGAGAAAATAGATGTAGTCATTTGGGAGTTGTAGTTGCTGGGATTTATAGTTCACCTACAATCAAAGTGTATTTTGAACCCTACCAAAATAGAATTGGGCCAAACTTCCCACACAGAACCCCCTTGACCAACAGAAAATACTGATTATATTTGGTGACTCCACTGACACCCCCTTCACGACCCCCAGGTTGAGATACGCTGCCTTAACAGCACAACCTTTGTATGAGGTGGATGATGGGATCTGTCATTCCAAATGCCTAAGAAGAGGTCAGCTAAGGGAAAGCTGGTAGGTGTATTGCAACGCAGACCAGCATATTTTAAGTTACTTTAATTATGCCCAGCTTAACCGCAAGATGCCATCACTGGAAAAAGAAAAGGGAGTATTGGATGCGGCAAGATGCTCTCACCTTTACTCCTTCCCATTTTTATGGGGAAAGAAGGCAGTTTTTAGGATGGAACGAGACCGGAATAGTGTCATTGATAAAGGGGAGACCTCTTTCTGCACCAGGAAGGAAATCTGTGTATATGGTCTCACATATGCATGGCTAGACTTTGCATCCCTCATTCTTTACTTTTGTTCTGTATTTCCTTCCTGCAGCGCAGTGACCTCAGCTCCAGCCGAGGTTCCCACAAGGCTGGGAAGAAGGGAAGGTGAAAAAAAGGAAAGAAGGAATCCACGCAGCTGCAGGAGAGGCTGGGCTTCTCCTTTCTTCTTTTTTTCCCTTCCAAAGGGGAGCCAACATTCTTTCCAAACTGGCCCATGGCCACCTCCCAGGTTGAAGCCAGCCTGGGATCTCCCCCAACTTCCAAAAAACACATACGCACACTTCCATGAGCCAGCTGACAAAAGCAGAAGAATAAGTGCAAATCCCTGGCAACTCTTTCCCTACGGAGCCTGCAGGCCTGGGCTTCTAATATTTCCTTTGTGCAAAAAGAGATCCAAATAAGTTTAACACTCCCCAAAAAACAAAAATCTCTGTAGAGTTAAAATACAGCCTATTAGGTTATTAGAAGGAGAGGAAAATGCACTTTAGGCATGCTCAGAGGACCTCTTACAATGTGTGCCTTTAAGATGTTTCCAACACTATTTGGAGTCGCAGAGAAAAGTGGGGTAGAAATATCCTAAATAAAATAAAAATTTGTTCAGAACGGTTTGCCAGTCATTTACTCTGAGGCTGAGACAGTATGACTTGTCCAAGATCACATAGGTGGTTTCCATAGCTGAGTAGGAATTTAAATTCTGGCATCCAGAATCATAATCCAAATACCAGTACTTAAACCAATACATCATGTTGGCTCAAATACACACAGGTTGAGCAGAAGAGTTTGGAATTTGTTTTCAGATTTTGGAATATTGGTATTCAGGCACATAATGAGGTATCTTGGAGATGGGCTGCCAATTACAAAATTCACATATGTTTTCTGTAACCTTATACACATAGCTGGAAGGTAACATTATTCGCAGTATTTTAATATATTTTTGCCTGAAAAAAAGTTTGTGAATATTTGACCATCAGAAAGCAAAGGCGTCACCTTCTCAGCTGCCCACATAGACAGTTTTGGATTTTGGAATATGTCAAGTTAATCCTGGATTAGGAATACTCAATATCTATCTATCTATCTATCTATCTATCTATCTATCTATCTATCTATCTATCTATCTATCTATCTATCTATTTGGTATGGGCATACCAAATCACCCTCTCTCCTGAGGAATCTGTATAAGGACCAAGTAGCAACACTAAGAACTGACCATGGAACAACAGACTGGTTCAAGATTGGGAAAGGCGTACGTGCAGGGTTGTATAATCTCACCCAACCTATTCAACTTGTATGCAGAACACATCATGCGATGTGCAGGGCTTGATGAATGCAAGGCTGGGGTGAAAATTGCTGGAAGAAATATTAACAACCTTAGATATGCAGATGACACCACTTTGATGGCCGATAGCGAGGAGGAGCTGAGGAGCCTTCTAATCAAGGTGAAATAAGAAAGCGCAAAAGCTGGGTTGCAGCTAAACATAAAAAAACCAAGATTATGGCAACAAGAATGATTGACAACTGGGAAATAGAGGGAGAAAACGTGGAGGCAGTGACAGACTTTGTATTTCTAGGTGCAAAGATTACTGCAGACGCAGACTGCAGCCAGGAAATCAGGAGATGCTTACTTCTTGGGAGGAGAGCAATGTCCAATCTCGATAAAATAGTGAAGAGTAGAGACATCACACTGGCAACGAAGATCCGCATAGTTAAAGCAATGGTATTCCCCGTAGTCACCTACGGATGTGAGAGCTGGACCATAGGGAAGGCTGAGCGAAGGAAGATAGATGCTTTTGAACTGTGGTGCTGGAGAAAAGTTCTGAGAGTGCCTTGGACTGCGAGAAGATCCAACCAGTCCATACTTCAGGAAATAAAGCCTGACTGCTCATTGGAGGGAAGAATAGTAGAGGCCAAGATAAAGTACTTTGGCCACATCATGAGAAAAAGGAAAGCTTAGAGAAGACAATGATGCTGGGGAAAATGGAAGGAAAAAGGAAGAGGGGCCGACCAAGGGCAAGATGGATGGATGGCATCCTTGAAGTGACTGGATTGACTCTAAAGGAGCTGGAGGAGGTGACGGCCGACAGGGAGCTCTGGCGTGGGTTCTGGTCCATGAGGTCACGAAGAGTCAGAAACGACTGAACGAACGAACAACAAATATCTATCTATCTATCTATCTATCTATCTATCTATCTATCCATCCATCCATCCATCCATCCATCCATCCATCCATATGATGTGCGAAGTAGGCAACTTCGCACATCACGTAGAGAGATCCATGCATTAAATGGCAATTTCACCCAATGATAATCTAATTAGGTTGTAGATTGCCATAATTGAAATGTTTATCAATATACATAATTAAGATCTAGCCTCCAGTGGTGCAGTGAGTTAAAGCTCTGAGCTGCTTAACTTGCTGACTGAAAGGTTAGCGTTTCAAATCTGGGGAGCGGGGTGAGCTCCCACTGTTAGCCCCAGCTTCTGCCAACCTAGCAGTTCGAAAACATGCAAATGTGAGTAGATCAATAGGTACCACTCTGGTGGGAAGGTGACGGCACTCCATGCAGTGATGCCGGCCACATGGTGTCTACGGACAATGCTGGCTCTTCGACTTAGGATGAGCACCACCCCCCAGAGTCAGACACAGCTAGATGTAATGTCAAGGGGAAACCTTTACCTTTACGATATCAGTTGCAGCAATGTGCAAACTAAACAACTAGGCTGTCACCCATTAAGATCTATGCATTAAATGGGAAATTCAACTTAAAGCTAATTTAACTTCTGACACTTAAATATATTAGAAAGAAAGTAAAGTGCTGGCATTTAGACATATTAAAAGCTCAGACATTACGATGCACCTCTAAGCAAAAACAACAACCACATGAAATAGTTATGCACACTGCCCAGAGGTATACAGATGTACCCAGGACTCCTATGCTCACATTCAATTCCCTGCCAAGGCATAGTTAGTTGCTAAAAGATTTGAAATAATTTGTATTTTTCTATGCCACCCGTGGCCTAGCCTGCCAAAACAGCCACTGGTTGTAAATGTTATTTTCTGGATTGCAACCTGTAGTATCTCTCAGCTTCTGGCAGTCCAAAAAGTAATCTGTCCAAAAGAATGGAAAAATGGCTATAATTTTCTTTTAGAGCAAAGCCTTCTCGAGAGACGTGGGATGCCTGGCGTTGGAATCATCTGTTTTCTCAATGTAAACATTAAGCTTTGGTCTCAGCCTACATTGCTGCCCCAAGCCAAGGCAGAAGGAAGATGTCTTCACACCACAATGCTTGACAAATGGCCACGGAGCAGTGACAGAATGAGGGAGGACAGAAGGAACTTTTCCAATGATTAAAAAAAGGAATGACTTTTCACATCTCACACAAAATTTAAGTATTTATTTGGGGGTTTCTGGAACAAAGTATGCTTTTGGCTGGAGCCGATTGCGTCGTTTTTCCTGAGCTGCTTGCTCCGCTTCTCTCTGCTTGGCTTCCCATTTCTCCATCCCACGATCAATCTCTGCAGAGATCTCAACCACACGACGCTGTGGATGAAATATGGAATCAATACTGCATCCTAGAGAGCATGCTTATCATGACAGAACACACAAATATACCACCTATCTTCTATGTATGTAATAAAGGTCAAAATATGTTTGTATGTATGCATTTTTCAGGGTGTCTCCAATATCCATGGGAGACACCCTGAAAAATATCCAATAGATATGGACCACACATAGCACTCATAACCACCATGACCATCTTAAAATAGATATGGACTACACATAGCACTCATAACCACTATGACCATCTTAAAATACTGGTGGAGTTGGAGGGGGGCGGTAATTGGCTAAGGATGATGTGAGTTGTAGTTCACTGATGAGTTTGTTATGATGGAACACGTTTCCATCATAAGAAACTTAAAATACTGGTGGACTTGGGAGGAGGATGCCCATAGATGATGGGAGTTGTAGTTCACCCACAAAGAATACTCTCAACCTCACTGACAATGGATCTAGATCACACTTTGCACACACGCATCGTGACCAATGTTAAATACTGGAGGAGTTTAGTGGGAAATTGAGACAGGTGATGGAAGTTGTAGTTGTTGGGCGAGTGGGCTTATTAAAAAAATATCCTCCTCATAAATGTATAGCAGAATAACTTGTTAGCAGCAGATTGACCCAGAACCAGTAGCCCAAAGTGATAAAAAGAATAAAACCATACAGACCAATATTATAGTAGGCTTTTCTTTGTAGTAAATTAACATGGTTACACTATTTACATAAACAAGGTCTCTATAACACAAATAAAGTTCTTTATACTTCCTTCTTTGCTTCCACGCTGGGCTGGGTTTCCTCTTACAGAGCCTCTTCTCACACCAAAGGTACACAGGAGCTTTACACAGGAGCTTCACACAGTAGCATTTTACACACAGCAGCCTTCACACTGGAGCAGGCCCATAGCCAGGATTTTGATTCGGGGGGGGGGGGGGGTGCCTGAGTCTGAGTGAAAGAGGTCCCAGCCAATATACCGACTGTTAGGAATTGTGGGACTTGAAGTCCAAAACACCTGGAGGGCCCAAGTTTGCTCATGCCTGCTATAGTAGATGCTGACCATACAAGATGTGTTGGAGGACCTAAATTTCCTAAAAAGGCATTCTCTCTAGGACACTTTGGGTCTTCCAACACAACACTTCGATCAACTTTTGCCAAAACTTCTATTGGAAGTTGGCCAAAAAAGACCCAGAGATTCTTAAGAGAGACCATATCTACAAAAGTGAAGGGTCTGATGTTAACTCATCCAATTTTGAAAAATGATGTCCCAAGCACCGTATGATCCCAACTTACTGCAAGCTCGGCGTTCTTTTCCCTCCGACGGAGATAACCTTTCATTGGGGGAGCAGGTCGCCCATCTAGGGAGAGAAGAGGAAGACGGATGTTAGGGAAGATTGTGACGGCGCGAGTGGCGCCTGCTCTCTGTGCTGGATGAATCCTAAATGTCATATTTTGTACATTTAACAAGACACTAGCTGTCCCCTGCCACGCGTTGCTGTGGCCCACATGGAGGTTCGGTGTGGGAGGTTTGGCCCACCTCTATCGTTGGTGGGGTTCAGAATGCTCTGTGATTGTAGTGAACTATAAATCCCAGCAACTACAATCCCAAATGTCAAGATTCTATTTTCCCCAAACTCCACCAGTGTTCACATTTGGGCATATTGAGTATTCATTCGAAGTTTGGTCTAGATCCATCATTGTTTGAGTCCACTGTGATCTCTGGATGTAGGTGAACTACAACTTCAAAACCAAAGGACACTGCCCACCAAACCCTTTCAGTATTTTCCACTGGTCATGGGAGAACTGTGTGCCAAGTTTGGTTCAATTCCATCATTGATGGGGTTCAGAATGTTCTTTGATTGTAGGTGAACTATAAATCCCAGCAACTACAACTCCCAAATGACAAAATCAATTTTTTGAGTGAAGGACATACATTGGGTTGTTAGGTGTCTTGTGTCCAAATTTGGTGTCAATTTGTCCAGTGGTTTTTGAGTTCTGTTAATCCCACAAACGAACATTATATTTTTATTTATATAGATAATGTTGAAAGGCCAAAATATTATGTAGAATCCACCTTTCTTATTATTTTTAGGAAGGGTAACAACAGTAACAAAAAGGACCGGGCTTTAGCACAGCAGGTAAATCAAAGCTGCAGTAAATCAAAGGGTTGACAGTTCGAAGCACAGGTCAGGGTGAGCTCCTGGACATCAGCCCAGCTCACTGCCCACCTAGCAGACTGAAAGCAGCAATGGGAGTAGATAAATAGGTACTGGGTTAAAGCGGGGATGTATTTAGGCACCCATAAGGTATGCCAGGAAGTTACTGGTGGGACAGTGGGTTAAACCACTGAACTTGTTGATTGAAAGGTCACAGGTTCGACTCTAGGGAGCGGGGTGAGCTCTCGCTTTTAGCTCCAGCTTTTGCCAACCTAGTAGTTCGAAAAAATGCAAATGTGAGTAGATCAATAGGCACCGCTTCGGTGAGAAGGTAACAGCGCTCCATGCAGTCATGCTGACCAGATGACCTTGGAGGCACCTATGGGCAACGCCGGCTCTTCAGCTTAGAAATGGAGATGAGCACCAACCCCCAGAGTGAGACACGACTGGACTGAATGTCAGGGGAAAACCTTTACCTAAGGAATGCCAGAAAAATGCCAGTGATTCGATCGAAAGGACGAAGTTTAGAAACAAAAGCTCTTCAGCAGGGAAGATGGAGTGGCAGCACCTCCCCGTGGCCGGAACTGAACACAGCCTCCAAGATGCTGAAGATGGGAAAGCCTCTATATATACCTTTATGTATGTACAGTCTGTCTTGTTATTGTATAACTGGCATTTAATGTTTGTTGTATATGTGTTCTGTGATCTGCTCTGAGTCCATTTCGGCATGAGAAGGGCGGAATATAAATACTGTAAATAAATAAATAAAAATGATAGAAATAGCCATTTTTCTCACCGGCAAAAGACCAATCAGGCAGGTCTGTTAAAGGTCCATATTCTGAAGGGTTGACAGGGAAACCTTGCCTGCAAGGAAGCACAACACACATTAATACGGCTACAAAAATAATGAGAAAGAATACTAATGGAACTATGTTGGTATTTATAATATATCATGGAAAAATCCCTCTCTATTCTGAACCTCAAACTTGTTGGTTTCAAGCATCATATTGTAATCATTACTACCTAAAGATGCTTCTAAACCCAGATGGGCCATTTAGATGTTGGACTGCAACTCCCATCTGTCCCTTTCCAGCATACTAGTGATGGGCAATGGGAGTTGTAGTGACACAAGAGATCACGGGAGACTGGCAGTCACCAATCCTTGTCCTAAACTTAATGATGCAGATGACCTTGTTTTTATGGAGCCCCCAGTGGCGCAATGGGTTAAACCTATGTGCTGGCAGGACTGCTGACCAATAGGTCAGCGGTTCAAAGAGTGGGTTGAGTTTCCTCTGTCAGCTTCAGCCCCCCATGCGGGACATGAGAGAAGTCTCCCACAAGAATGGTAAAAACATCAAACATCCAGGCATCCTTGGGCAACGTCCTTGCAGATGGCCAATTCTCTCACACCAGAAGCGACTTGCAGTTTCTCAATTCGCTCCTGACATGAAAACCCCTTGTTTTTATATTCTTCTTCTTGAGCTTTGGGGCTATCCTCTCCATCCATGAAGCCATGTGTTCAAATTGCAGGAAAGAATATTCTTTTGGAAAGGCTTTTAGAGACCATAACCCTTTGGAAAACCAGGAATCTCCACAGCCTTTTGGAAGCGTGACCCTTTTGGAGATTAATTGGCATTCACACTATTTGGAATAACCACAACCCTTTTCCTGTGAAGAGTTAAATACTCCTTTGAGTGAATCTTCTCCCTAATGGAAAATATCCACTAGTATTAATGCAAGGTAAATTATGCTTCTCAGTTGTTAGACTGACATACCTGGTTATCTCTCTGAACTGTTAGGAACAAAGATATGCCAATGCACAAAATATATAGCAGATCTTCAGAAGTGTTATTTCAGTTGCCCCAAAACATCTAATCTCCCATAAAATATATTGCCTCTAAATCATGCTCTCAAGAGGCCAAAAATAACTAGTCTTCGTTAAAGGTAACATAGATATATTTACAAACTTTATGTATTCAGCATATAGGTACATTTCTTATTGATACTTTAAACAGTAAGTTCTCTAAAGTTCTGTTTTAGTCTGGTCTCTGTTGCATACAGACTAACACTCTTTTCAGTCAGACACATTACTGAA
Source organism: Anolis sagrei ordinatus (assembly GCF_025583915.1). Taxonomy (NCBI): domain Eukaryota; kingdom Metazoa; phylum Chordata; class Lepidosauria; order Squamata; family Anolidae; genus Anolis; species Anolis sagrei. The sequence continues at coordinate 9,682,053 of NW_026847660.1, forward strand.
CATTGACTCAATATAGACTGACTACTCACTGCAGCGTACTGACACTGACTGACTTCTAAACTGTACTGCTTCAGAAGTAAACAAACACATACAGGCTTCTAAAATGGAGTCTCAGTCTGAATAGTCCCAGATCTGGTCACATGGTCTGGAGTCCCTCCCACGACCTCAAACAACATAGAGTTCAGGGGAAAACTGCATACTAAATCATATACGTACTAAATCATATACATACAAAATCCAAAACAGTAGATGTGGCTCTTAATGAAATGTGCCACATTATCACGGGGTGTCTGCGCCCTACACCACTGGAGAAACTACACTGTTTAGCCAGTATTGCACCACCTGACATCCGCCAGGAAGTAGCAGCCAATAGTGAAAGGACCAAGGCAGTGACATCTCCAGCTCATCCCCTGTTTGGGTATCAGCCAGCATGTCAACGACTTAAATCAAAATAGTTTTCTAAGATCTACAGAGACACTCGCTAGAACACCTCAGCAAGCGAGAGTCCAAAAGTGGCAGGCTCAATCAATGGCTGATACCAAATGAGAGACTCCCCCCTGGGCACACAGAAAACTGGGCGACTTGGAAGGCACTGAACAGACTGCACTCTGGCACCAAGAGATGCAGAGCCAACCTTCAGAAATGGGGCTACAAATGGAATCCACTACATGAGAGTGTGGAGAAGAGCAAACCACTGACTCCCTGCTGCAGTGCAACCTGAGCCCTGCCACATGCACAATGGAGGACCTTCTAGCAGTAACACCAGAGGCACTCCAAGTGGCCAGATACTGGTCAAAGGACATTTAATGAACTTCCAAGCTTGTAAACTTTGTGTTCTGTTTGTTTGTTTTGTTTGTTAAAAAATGCAATGCAACTGTTTGGTCTGCCCCTGACACGATAAATAAATAAATAAATACAAAATGGTAAGCAATCACTATTATATACACAACAAACAACAAGTATAAGAAGCTTGCAGAAGGTTGCTCTTTCCAACAGAGTCTACCTAAAGAGTAGGAAGGACTTCCTGACACAAAGAGCAGTGGAAATATACTGCATCAGAGTGTGGTGGAGTCTCCTTCTCTGGGGGTTTATAAGCAAGAGGCTGGATGGCCATCTGTCAGGAGGGGTTTGATTCTGTCTTCCTCCATGGAGGGATGGGGTTGGACTGAATGCCCCTTGAGGTCTCTCTCAACTCTACGACTCTTATCAGAGGCTCACCTCACCCTCCATTCGCCACCGGCTTGGTCAACAGCACTGCAATGGATGCTCCGGGTTGCGGAAGCAATTTTGGCCAAGTGAGATCCTAAACGGATTAAGATAGAAAGATAGGAAACATGATTTAATCATCACAAGGCATTGTGCTACTTGAAGCCAACCTTGCAAGGTAAATAAAGACACTACTGTAATTTCATGGAAGACAGAAACAGCTTAGGTTTTCTTGAGGTTTTTAAACAGAGGCAAGATGGCTATCTGTTGGGAGGGCTTTGATTGGGTTTTCCTGCACCGCAGAAGGGAGTTTGGACTGGATGACCCTTGGGGGTCTTTTCCAACTTAATGATCTGAGGAATAAGCCAAGATATAATGCTAAATTTGTGATAGAAGAAAGCAGGTTCATCTTCTGCAGTCAGATTGTTCATTGATAATAATACTAAATATTATAATGCCAGACTTGTGTGGTGTTTAGAAGCTTGAATACAGTCAACACACATTTTGGTGCTTGAGATGTTATCCCTCTTTCTAGGTATATTTGACCTGCTGATTAGAAAAATGACACCAGTTTCCGCCTATCAGCTCTAGTTTTTGACATACGTATAATACGCTATATGCCACTCTTCATAGAATCCCATGCTAATATCTATAACTAAGAAACTAGAGCTGATGTGGTCTATCCAATGCAATTTTTCTCAATCAGTGCCCCAAATAACCCCAGGAACAGGACTAAAAACCAAGTCATCTAGACTTATTTTTTGGCTGGGCTGTATAATAATAATAGTAATAATAATAATAATAATAATAATAATAATAATAATAATAGACAGATCCCAAATGTAGACTCTGCAAAGAAGCAGACGAAACAATAGATCACATCCTCAGCTGCTGCAAGAAGATCGCGCACAGACTATAAGCAGAGGCATAACACCCTTGCTCAGAGGATTCATTGGAACTTGTGCCACAAATCCCATCTGCCTGGGACAAAGAACTGGTGGGATCACAAGCCTGAAAAAGTTACAGAGAATGAACACGTCAAGTTACTCTGGGACTTCCAAATTCAGACTGACAGAGTTTTGGAGCACAATACTCCTGACCTCACAATCGTGTTAAAAAACAAAGTATGGATCGTTGATGTTGCAATCCCAGGCAACAGCAGGATTGAAGAGAAACAACTGGAAAAGCTGACACGATATGAGGATTTAAAGATCGAACTGCAAAGACTCTGGCACAAGCCAGTCAAGGTGGTCCCAGTGGTGATCGGCACACTGGGTGCAGTGCCTAAAGACCTTGGCCTGCACTTAAACACAATCAGTACTGACAAAATTACCATCTGTCAGCTGCAAAAGGCCGCTCTACTGGGATCTGCATGCATTATTCGCCAATACATCAGACAGTCCTAGATACTTGAGAAGTGTCCGACGTGTGATCCAATACAACAGTCAGCAGAGTGGTCTTGTCTGCTGTGGACTCATCTTGTTGTGTTTCAAATACTACTACTACTACTACTACTCATAATAATCATCATCTTGTTTTTATATCTTGACTGAGAGGCAAAACAAACTGACAACATTTAAGAAATGTGATTTAATTGGGTTGCTGTGAGTTTTCTGGGCTGTATGGCCATGTTCCAGAAGCATTCTCTCCTGACGTTTTGCCCACGTCTATGGCAGGCATCCTCAGAGGTTATGAGGTCTGTTGAAAACTAGGCAAGTGGGGTTTATATATCTGTGAGAATGTCCAGGGTGGGAGAAAGAACTCTTGTCTGTTGGAGGCAAGTGTTAATGTTGCCATGGGCCACCTTGATTAGCATTGAATGGCCTTGCAGCTTCAAAGCCTGGCTGCCTGCTGCCTGGGAGAATCCCTTGTTGGGAGGTGTTAGCTGACCCTGATTGTTTCGACAAAGAATGTAATTTAAGATCAACAACATACACATATTGGAAGAGAATTGAACATACAAGTCAATTACAGTGACTTAATACACTGAAAACCTGTTTTCCCTTTTAAACCACTGTTTGCCTGGAAATAAACCCCAGAGTGCAGTCTTTGAAATATGTATCATATGCCATATACCACTCTTAAAAATAATAATAATAGAAAACCATGCTATAACTAAAAAATTAGAGCTGATGCGGTCGATCCGATGTAAGTTTTTCGGGCTGTATGGCCATGTTCCAGAAGCATTCTCTCCTGATGTTTTGCCCACATCCTATGGCAGGCATCCTCAGAGGTTGTGAGGTCTGTTGGAAACTAGGCAAGTGGGGTTTATTTAGCTGTGGAATGTCTAGGGTGGGAGAAAGAACTCTTGTCTGTTTGAGGCAAGTGTGAATGTTGCCATTGGTCGCCTTGATTAGCCTTGAATGGCCTTGCAGCTTCAATGCCTGGCTGCTTCCTGCCACATCAGCACTTTTAATCTTGTACCCATTACTCTGGCCCGGCCCAGTTTTATAGTGTCTTGATGTGTTGTTTATTGCTTGTTGTTTATACTGCTTAACTGTTTTTTAATTTGCTTTAGGTGTATTGTTGTGTTGTGTTTTGAGGCCTTGGCCTATGTAAGCCGCATCGAGTCCTTCGGGAGATGCTAGCGGGGTACAAATAAAGTTAATAATAATAATAATAATAATAATAATAATAATAATAATAATGTTGCCAGTGGTCACCTTGATTAGCATTGAATGGCCTTGCAGCTTCAATGCCTGGCTGCCTGCTGCCTGGGAGAATCCTTTGTTGGGAGGTGTTAGCTGGCCCTGCTTGTTTCGTCAGTACAATGTGATTTAAGATCAACAACATACACATATTAGACGAGAATCATACATACAAGTCAATTACAATCACTTAACACACCGAAAACCTGTTAAAATAATCAACACAAAATAACTAAGGAAGTAGAAATCATGTTTAATGGAAGGGCAACTGGCAAGGTCATTTAGTTCCAGGAAGTTTTTTAGAAAGTCTGGAGGATGCTGTGGTTTTAGTTATGAACAGGTTTTTAATTGGTTTTAAGGGTTTGAACAGTTTATTTTGAAATACTATTAATTTTATTTCAATTAGGGGCTTGCCTCTGGGTGCATCTACACTGTAGAATTGATGTGGTTTGAAACCACTTCAACTGCAATAGTTCAATGCTATGGAATCCTAGGATTCATATTTTGGTGAGGTCCTAACCCTCTTTGGCAGAGAAAGCTAAAGGCCTTGATGAACTACAACTCCCAGGATTCCATATCATTGAGCCAGAGCAGTTAAAGCGGTACTAAAGTGGATTAATTCTATAGTGTAGAGGCAGCTGGGTTTTCCTACTGTGTCCACACAAGCATAGGTTTATTCTATCAAACCTCCCCCATAGCATTGAGCCATTGCAGTTAAAGCGGTATCAAACTGGATTAATTCTATGGTGTAGATGCAGCTGGTTTTTCCTATTGTGTACACACAAGCATAGGTTTATTGTATCAAACCTCTCCCATAGCATTGAGCCATTGCAGTTAATGCGGTATCAAACTGGATTAATTCTACAGTATAGATGCAGCTGGGTTTTCCTATTGGGTGCACACAAGCATAGGTTTATTCTATCAATTCTCCCCATAGCATTGAGCCATTGCAGTTAAAGCGGTATAAAAGTGGATTAATTCTACAGTGTAGATGCTGCTGGGTTTTCCTATTGTGTACACACAAGCATAGGCTTATTCTGCTAAACCTCCCCCTCCCCAACAACGCTATTCTTTTCTCCCCGGCTAATGAATCCATACCGATTCTCTGGGTCACGCACACTGCCATCCTGACGACAGGAAACGAGCTCAGTCCCATGTGTTTCAAAGGATCCGTACGGAAGGAACACCACTGGGGGCCGCCATTTTAAAAGGGCAGGGCGCCGCCATTTTAAAATAAACGCTACGAAGGGCGCCGCCATTTTGAAACGTTGTGCCTCAGTCTTTTTCCTACGCTTCTGTTACAGGAAAGGCCATAAACCTGAAGCGTAGGGCGGGGCTTAGGTCGCACCCCGCCATCTTGTGTATTGGTTGCTAGGGAAACCGTTGCCCTTGGTAACGAAGTAGCAGACAGTTTCCAAGCAGGATAAGAACAAGGACAACAATAGTTGTTATATAGATAATTGTTAATAAATTAAAGGATTTAGATGTGGAGTATTCCTTTCCTGAAATGCTTTGGACCCAGAAGTGTTTTGTATTTAATTTCACATGTTTTGGGGATTTTGGAATTTCTGCATTTTCATAAAATTGGTTATTTTGGAAATAAATAGGACTCAAATTACTCTTCCTAGCTTTTAAAAGTCCTAAGAAATTAATGGGCTGCCATTAAGACAACTGAGGCCCCTTCCACACAGCTGAATTCAGAACTACATTTGAACATGCAAAGAGCTGCAGCAGAATCATTTCTAGCTGAAGAGGAATTCAGTATGATCTGGAAGGTTGCCATATTTTTCTTTAAAGAAAGGGTGAAGCTCCTTCTCGTGAGGTTTTTAAACAGGGGCAAGACGGCCATCTGTTGGGAGGGCTTTGATTGTGTAATCCCGCACGGCAGAATGGGGTTGGACCATAATCATAAGGCTGCCTTAGGACTAGATTGCCCTTGGGGGTCTCCTCCAATTCTATGATGAGAGTCGGAAGCGACCCCAAGACCATCAAGTCTAATCTTGTTCTGCTATTTAGGAATACAACCAAAGCACTCCTGACAGATGAGCATTTATTTATTTCATGAATTTCCGGAAGGGGACTCAGGGCGGCCTCACACAAGCATCATAGGATGCTATCAGTATATAAACAATTAAAAATTACATTTAAAACATTAAAAATAATTGAAAACACATTATACAATTCATTAAACAATAAATTAAAACCAAATCCAAGTCAGGGTAAATCCAGCGTCACAGGTATTCTAAGTTTCTTTCCAATTGCCGCTGTCCACTAATCGAACGTCTGGTCCCAAAGCCAAGTCTTCAATTGTCTTCTAAAGGACAGGAGGGAGGTGACCAACTTGATGTCCTTAGGGAGAGAGTTCCACAGACTGGGGGTCACTGCCGAGAAGGCCCTGTCTCTCGTCCCCACTAACCGCGTTTGTGACAACGTTCCACAGAAAGAGAGATCACAACAACCTTGCTGGTGCCTATTTTAACTTTAACTCTACTACTTGTTATGTAAACATATATAATATATAAACATATATAATGTGAATACTTAATTTTTTTTCCAGGCATAACTGCAGTGTTTCTCAACCTTTCTAATGCCATGACTCTTTAATACAGTTCCTCATGTTGTGGTGACTCCCAACCGTAAAATTATTTTCGTATGCTACTTTATAACTGTCATTTTGCTACTGTTAAGAATTGTAATATAAATGTCTGAGATGCAGAATGTATTTTCATTCACTGGACCAAATTTGAATACTGGTGGTTGGGGGGGGGGGGGGATTTTGTCATTTGGGAGTTGTGGTTGCTGGGATTTGTAGTTCACTTGCAATCAAAGAGCATTCTGAACTCTACCAACGATGGAATTGAACCAAACTTGGCACACAGAACTCCCATGGCCAACAGAAAATACTGGAAGGGTTTGGTGGGCATTGACCTTGAGTTTTGGAGTTGTAGTTCACCTTCATCCAGAGAGCACTGTGGACTCAAACAATGATGGATCTGAACCAAACTTGGCACAAATACTCAATATGCCCAAATGTGAACACTGGTGGAGTTTGAGGAAAATAAACCTTGACATTTGGGAGTTGTATTTGCTGAGATTTATAGTTAACCTATAATCAAAGAGGATTCTGAACCCTACCAACAATGGAATTGGGTCAAACTTTCCACACAGAACTCCCATGGCCGTCAGAAAATACTGGAAGGGTTGATGGGCATTGAGTTCTGGAGTTGTAGTTCACCTACATCCAGATAACACTGTGGACTCAAACAATGATGGATCTGGACCATCATTGTTTTGGTGTTGTAGTTCATCTACATCCAGTTCACCTACAATTGAAGAGCATTCTGAACCCTACCAACAATGGAATTGGGTCAAACTTTCCACACAGAACTCCCATGGCCGTCAGAAAATAGAGTTGAGTTCACCTATATCTGGAGTTGAGTTCACCTACATCCAGATAACACTGTGGACTCAAATAATGATGGATCTGGATCTGGATCTGGACCATCATTGTTCTGGTGTTGTAGTTCATCTATATCCAGTTCACCTACAATCGAAGAGCATTCTGAACCCTACCAACAATGGAATTGGGTCAAACTTTCCACACCGAACTCCCATGGCCATCAGAAAATAGATGGCCATGACATTTGGGAGTTGTAGTTGCTGAGATTTATAGTTCACCTACAATCGAAGAGCATTCTGAACCCTACCAACAATGGAATTGGGTCAAACTTTCCACACAGAACTCCCATGGCCGTCAGAAAATACTGGAAGGGTTGATGGGCATTGAGTTCTGGAGTTGTAGTTCACCTACATCCAGATAACACTGTGGACTCAAACAATGATGGATCTGGACCATCATTATTTTGGTGTTGTAGTTCATCTACATCCAGTTCACCTACAATTGAAGAGCATTCTGAACCCTACCAACAATGGAATTGGGTCAAACTTTCCACACAGAACCCCCATGGCCAACAGACAATACTGTGTTTTCTGATGGTCTTTGGTGACCCCTCTGAAACCCCCTTGCAACCCCACCCCCAAGGGTCCTGACCCACAGGTTGATAAACACTGTGCTAGATAACTAAGAGATGTGGTGCAATTTCCTTCTAGAAACAGCTGATGCCTTTTTATTTTCCACTTTTGTTTTTTACTGGCAGAGAAAAGCAAGCTTTTGGTATAGACCAGTGGTTCTCAACCTGGGGTCCCCAGATGTTTTTGGCCTTCAACCCCCAGAAATCCTAACAGCAGGTAAACTGGCTAGGATTTCTGGGAATTGTAGGCCATAAACATCTGGGGACCCCAGGTTGAGAACTACTGATCTATACAAAACACTGTATTGCACTCTACTCCAGTCAAAGAACTCTGTGTGGCTTGGGGAAGGAAACACTGCTCCTGCTGCTACTGCTGGAGAGAGAAAGTGATCCAAGGGGAAGGAAGCATGTCTGTCGTCTTGAGGAAGCTGCTTGCTACTGTTCCCAGAGGGCATGGCCATGGGGAGATCTGCCAGCCCCTTATCTCCTGTCCTGGAGGTAGGCTCCCCCTGCCCCCACCTGGCACCAGGCGGACCTTGGACTTAGTCAATGGCTCATCCTCCAATAACCCCCCCTTGCTCTCCACCCCCCCTTGCAACCCTTAGTTAGTTCCTCAAGTTAAAAGTGCTGTCCTGACAACTTCGTTCTCTTTATTTCCTAAGCCGGCTTGGAGTCGGTTGGCTGACACAGACCTGGAGTGAAGGGGACTGAACCAAACCAAACCGGTGAGTACCTATCAATGTGTATCTCTCTCATCATCCCCAGCAATGTTTGTTCCTAACACATACCTGTGCAGAGAAATTTAATGTCTCAGGACACTCAATCATCATTTGCCATTCTGTGCTCTCTTTTCCCCAAAGCTTTAACTCTCAGTCCTTGTGCTCTAGCTACTAGGCAACACTTTCTACTCCTTTGACAGAATGGGGGGAAATATCCACCTGGTTCCCCAAATCTTAGGCCCCATCAACACTGCCATATAATGCGGTTTACTTGCATCAAACTGGACTATATTTATTTATTTATGACATTTCCTGCCTTTCTCAAACTTGAAAGTGACTCAAGCTGGCTTTACAAAATAGGCAGCATTATATGTGTCTACATTGCCATACGATGTAGTTAAATTGCATCGTATGGCAGTGTAAATAAGGGCTCAGTTCACCCAAATAAGTCTATTGCAACGTTTTGAGTATAGTGATAACACCTACTGAAGTTTAATCACTTTGCTAGTGAATCCTTTTTAAAAAAAAATATGTACAGATATTTGAATGACTGAAAACATATGTAGAGATGTTTTCAGTCATTCAAAACTAGGTCTGAATTCTCCCTATTTGGGAGGCAAAGGAATGTATGTGTCTCAATCTTAATGCTTGCCTTTACAGCAGGCATGCGCAAACTTTGGCCCTCCAGGTGTTTTGGACTTCAACTCCCACAATTCCTGTTAGGAATTGTGGGAGTTGAAGTCCAAAACACCTGGAGGGCCAAAATTTGTGCATGCCTGCTGTAAAGGCAAGCATTAAGATAGGCGGTTAGGAATTGTGGGAGTTGAAGTCCAAAACACCTGGAGGGCCACAGTTTGCCCATGTCTACTCTACAGTATCGGATTGCAAGTTGAGTATCCCTTATCTACAATAATGGGAACCAGAAGTGTTTTGGATTTATTTTTGTATTTGAAATACTTGCACATAATGAGACACCTTAAAGATAAGACTCCAGTCTAAACACAATGTTCTTTTATGTTTTTCATACAACTTAGAGTCTGCTGGTATTTTTTTATGCAGTAATTATAATTTAATAATTATTTAATTTAATTATTTAATAATTATTTAATTTAATTATTTAATAATTATTTAATAATTTAATAATTAACAATGTTGTGCGTGAAACAGAATTTGTGTACACTGAATAATCAGAAAGCAAAAGTGTCACTCATGAGCAATTTGGTGTTTTGGAATTCCAGATAAAGGATGTTCAACCCAATTGTCTGCATACCTGAGTAAGTGAGGAAGATCCTCAGCCTTCTAACCTCCCCAAATTTTCCCCCAAATTTTACAGGGCCTGGTGCCTCCTAGAGGCAAGGTTTGTGACTGCGCTACCCATCTCCCTGGCAAGCCATGGCCAACACCACCGACTCCGTGGCGGCTGCCCAGGATGACCGCCCGGCCAAGACGGTACCCAACGGAACCCCCACTTCATCTGACCAGTCTTCTGAAGACTCCATGAAGCTGAAGAAGGAAATCTCCCTGATCAACGGGATCAGCTTGATTGTGGGCAACATGATTGGCTCGGGCATCTTCGTCTCCCCCAAGGGGGTCCTGATGCACAGCGCATCTTACGGCCTCTCCCTCATTGTCTGGGCCTTGGGGGGACTTTTTTCCGTCTTTGGGGCTCTCTGCTATGCCGAACTGGGCACCACCATAAAAAAATCTGGGGCCAGCTATGCCTACATTCTGGAGGCCTTCGGGGAGCTGCCGGCTTTCATCCGGCTCTGGACATCCCTTCTTATTATCGAACCTACCAGCCAAGCGGTTATTGCCATCACCTTTGCCAACTACCTGGTGCAACCTTTCTTCCCTTCCTGTGAGGCCCCTTACCTGGCCAGCCGGCTCTTTGCAGCTGCCTGCATCTGTGAGTACCATTGGCAGGGACACTTTCGGAAAGTGTCAAGTTAGAGAGTGCCGTTTTCTTCAAATTTTATTACTGCTAGGGAGGATTTGGGTGAACTGGTGGATTGGTGTATTTAGGAAACCATCTTCTTTTGGACTGCAACTCCTAGCTTCTCCCAACAGCTTGATCGCAGGGGATTTTAGAAATTGTAGTCTTCTTTCACACACAAAATTTTTCAGCATCCCAGAGCAAGCCTGTGCTGTGGGGCGGGGCAGGGCAGGTCTTTTGAAAATAAAAAGCCCCTTGCAATGCCAAGGTTCATTTGAGCTTCCGGTAGGTTGAAGGGCAATCTCTTTTTTTTTTTTGCCCTCACCCACCCTATCTAATCTGTCATTTTTCCTTTATCTTTTCTTTGACCTTCCAACCCGCCCTGTGCAATGCTTGCCTTCCTTGGCCATGGTTTTGAATCTATGTGCTCACACAGCAGTTAAGAGGAAAGAACATGAAAGCATTCACTTTTTTGACCTTATTAGGGCCCTTCCACACAGCCATATAACCCAGAATATCAAAGCAGAAAATCCCACAATGTCTGCTTTGAATGGGGTTATCTGAGTCCATACTGTCGTATATTTATTTGTTTATTTATTTATTTACAGTATTTATATTCCGCTCTTCTCACCCCGCAGGGGACTTAGGGCAGATTAGAATGCACATATACATGGCAAACATTCAATGCCATAGACATACAATATATATAGACAGACACAGAGGCAATTTAACATTCCAGCTTTCTGGCTTTATGAGGATATGCTCAATTTTGGCCACAGCGGGAGCTGCTGCTTCACCGTCCACTTGTGACATCAAGTCCTTGATGGAGTACTTCCTCATTCTTAGGCACGCTGCTGGAAGGTTTCACGGTATCGTAAATTAGTTAAATTAGCCTCCCCGCATAAAGCGGTATGTAAATTTCCTACTTGACAGATGCAACTGTCTTTCGGGCTGCATAGGTCAACAGCGAGCTAGACTGCTAATGGTCAGGAGCTTACTCCAACTCGGGCTGGCTTCGAACTTATGACCTCTCGGTCAGTTGTGATTTAATGCAGCTGGCTACTAACTAGCTATGCCACAGCCTGGTTCATCAGTTATATTCCAGTTCAAAACAGAAAATGAGGAATTTTATTCATCTGTGTGGAAGAGGCCTTAGAAAATCCCCTTGGGCCTGAGACCCAAGGATCCTGGTTCCTAACATTGCCCCTGGCTATTCTTTTCCACCCTTGGCCCAGGTTTGGGAGACAAAGCCCTCCTTCTAAGCATTAGATGAGTTTGTTTTCTTAGATTAGATCAATTTCTGGCTCCCAACCCCTCGGGCTAATCTTGTTTCTCTGGTTGATTAGAACATACGAATCAGATATCCAGGATTAGCCTCTCAATGGTGGTTCCTGTGGGTTTTTTTTAATCAGTTGTTTGTTTTCTGAGCCTTTTTAAAAGACTAAACCAGGTGAAACTTTCCCCTTGTACTTCCAAGCCGGAGCTGTGCTTCACCAGTTGGATTTTTCCCTGAAGCGATAGAATGATCCTGCTAAAGGGAAAGGTGGCAACCTTCAAAACTGCTATTCCCCCTTTGTGGCAGCCTCCTACGCTTCCTTTCTGCTCTTTCAGAGGTCTAGAGAGAAACCAGGAGTTAATATCTAAGTTCCTTTTGTTTTGTGACACAAGGTGACCCAAGAAACAAAGACGTCGGGCATATACAAGTCTGTGCATGTGGGCAACCAACATTTCAAACTTGCCTGGAGGTTGCTGTTGCCTTGGTATGCCAGAGATAAACATTAGTTAACCAACAAGGAGGAAAAGACACTCGGCACATGCTCAGAAGGACTCTATTTTTCACATTGTTCTTTCTGACTCAGGGTCTCGTGATTTCCAGCTCGAGTTGCTCCATGTAGCATCTCTCTCTCTCTCTGTTCCTCTTTGTTCCCTGCGGGTAATTCTGGGTCTCTCTCAGGAAGCGAGGACTTCAGCTGAGGGCCAGCCAGTATGCTGAATCGGCAACTGTTGTCTGGATCCAGCTGGTGAGAAATGCAAGCGTCAGGCTCGCCCCAAAACCGCTCCCGTTGCAACACACAGGAATGCGCTGCCCAAAGAAGCCTGGGGCCTCTGGGTCAGACGTGAAAGATGGTTGTGGTGGTGGAGAAATGGGCTGATACGCTGGATTCAGGAAACTGCTGTCTTCAAGCAAAGAGGGATGCAAATGTTTAGGGTAAAGAGTAAAAGCAAGAATAACATATACTTAATATTTATATGCTCTCCCCCTGCATCATTCCCAAGTATCCCAAATACTTGGGATCATTCTGCATCATTCCCAAGTATCCCAAATATTTATTTATTTACGATATTTATAGCCTGCCTTTCTCAGCCCTACGGCGACTCAAGCCGGGTTACAGATTGGCACAATTCGATGTCAGGCATTAATAAAAGTGCCATTAAAAACAATCAACATTACAATATATTTTAGATGTATGAATTTGGTAAAACTCTGAAAAGTAGGCTAGCATCATTACTGGAACTGGAATAAGTGTTTTTGCAAAGCAATTCCTAATTGGTATATTGGGCAGGGGCGGCTCAATCCATTACACAAATTAAGCATTTGCAGTATACTTGATTTTGCCCAAGGGTGCTCTTGAGCGCTCTTGGGGGAAAATAGACCTTGACATATGCGAGTTGTAGTTACTGGGATGTATAGTTCACCTACAATCAAAGAGCATTCTGAACTCCACCAATGATGGAATTGAACCAAATATGGCACACAGAACTCCCACACCGAACAGAAAATATATATCAGTGATTTGGGGAGGGGGGCGCCAAAATACTGTTTGCTTACCTTTGAAAATTACCTAGAACCACCTCTGTTCACGGGATTCTGAGCATTGTAGTCCTGAAGAGCAACCTTTCCTAGCCCTGGTTATTATTCCCATTTTAGAGATGTGGAAGCTGAATTTGAGAGACTGGGAACATATCTTGAGGCTACCATGAAAGTTTTTGTCTGAGCTGAGATTCTTCTCACCAGCGATAGCTCATAGATATTGTTCTTAACCATTATTTTGCCCAAATCTTTGTTTTGTCTGGAAAATCATTGCCAAAACTGGTGGGTTCACTTTGCAAATCGAACCTCACCTCAATTTGTCTAGAGAAGAGCTGTTTGATCATGCATAGAGCTCCCATTGGCATTGGGATTTTGCAAATAAATAAAATGTAAAATCCAACATAACTGGCAACCCATGGATTCATTAAAAACATTGAAAGTCAAAAAAAAAAAAGAAAAGAAAAGAAAAGAAAAGAAAGCTGTTGCTTAGAGCCCTGTGCTTCCATTTAAAGTTGAAGTCCATGCAATTGAGATGGGGGTGGTTGATAGAGGAGCAGGTAGCATAGGAAAGGATGGGAACTTTGCATTGCCACAAAAGGAAGCCTGAGACCATGCCCAGAAATGGCATATTATTTGAATAATTGCCAGAGCCATGAGGAAACAAGCAGAGTTTATGTTCGCCACGAAGTCTCGGTTCTGAGCGTGTTCCAAGTCTGATAAGAGTGTGGAATTTATTGCCTTGTTTATAGAGAAGTTGAGTGATGTTTTTGAGGCGTCCCCAATTTCCCCTTTCCTCCCCTCCCCATAGAAAAAATGTACCCTGGACCTGGAACAAGAAAGAGTAGCTGAGGTTGGTGTGTGTTTGTGTGTGTATGAATAGGTAAGTACAGTCTTTGCTTTGATTGCACACCATCTCCTCACTCCCATGCCGCCCTACCCTGGACTTGGATGTCTGGCACTAAGCCGGATCCCTCATTAGCCCCTTGAGTCACAACAACTTGTTCCAGGAATAAAGATCAAGGTTAGACTCTGATAGTATATAAAAGAAAGCAGAAGAAGGATCAGAGAGTAACTTCAATGCCTCTCCCACCCCTCAGGATTCTGCCGGGAATGCCTCCCTCTGTAATGTTTTAACTCTCAGTGTTTGTTCACTTGTTATCGCACTCATTGCTATTGTTTTTGCATGCAAAGAATTGCGTCTGGTTTCTTGAGTGAAAGAAGGAGAAGCGGCACTAGGTTTTTGAGCCAAATTTTTGCCTTTGAGGGGCCACACTGATTTCCCACAAATGGGAAAAGCTCCATACTAGCCCATTCATATACAGGTAGTCTCTGAGTTACAAACATCTGGCTTACAAACTACTCAAAGTTAGAAACTGGGTTGAGACAACAGGAAGTGAGAGAAATCTATCCCTCAGAATGAAAATGCACTCCTGAAAGAGTTATCATGGGGAAAAGGTGTCTCCACTGAAGCTTTACCACCACTCCTTGTTTCCACAACAAGATAAATTTTTCAAAATCCAATTATCACAGGGACAGAAAGGGCGCTTTCAGACAGCACTAAATGACAAGCTCCTGGGATTTCTGCCTTTGTTGTCCAGACTTGATACTTTTCTGCTTTTAGGGGCTCCCAAGATGGCTGGTGGAGGACTTCTGCCAGAACCCTCAGCAGGTGTTTTTAAAAAACTCTGAGATGCGAATATTCGGAGGTCCAGATATGTGGATCATTGCAAAGATTCCATTCTTTGTCTTAACCAGAGAAACTGTGACCTCCACACATTTCATGAAGTTTCTGGCACATAAACAAAGTTTTTACCTTTTACTCAAGTGTCACCTTCTTTTTAGAAACTGACCAATCAGGAACAAACATCTAAAACCCGGGAACAAACCTAGATAAAACAAATCCCGTGATTTCCAGTAGCAGTGACATACAGACATTCGAAGATGCATATATTCATCTCAAAACCACGATAATCCTGCACCTGGAAATCTCGCATTGTTTGCAGGGAATGGTGCGTAAACTCCTGGGATAAAGGTACTGTCTGGACGAGCCCAAAGTGAGGTGAAATCTTCTGAACAGGAGTTCAGCTAAAAATATAGATATTTGGCTGGAGGTATCCCTAAAAATGTGCCTGTTCCAACTTACATATACAATCAACTTGAGAACACACCTACAGAACCTATCTTGTTTGTAACTTAGGGACTGCTTGTATTTCATTTTAGTTCCACCTTCCTTCCTATTCAAGGTGGGCCCACAGCATTTTAAAACATTACAGATCAATCCCTGTGTTCACAATTTAATGTATCCATGCCTGACAAAATATTCCTCTGTGGATATTTTCTAGCTCCTGCAGTATGACTCTGTAGCATTCTTGGGCTAGTGGGTTACCAGGCATACTATGAGTCATAGACTAAAAATTCAACTTTCTCAATCTTGACTTTGTTTGTATCTCTTCAGTTCATCCAGCCATCCTGACTGCTAATGGCCATCTCAGCATCAACTCCCTCTTGCCAATATGACCAAGAAACAGAAACTTGGTGGAATATGTAGATTAAACGATCCAGTCCTCAGTAGATAGGGAAAGCCATATGGCTCCCAATAGTCATTTGTGGGATCAATATAAACAGAAGCAATGTTGTCAGTTGCACTGCTGGGAAGCGGACTAAATACCCTCATGAAAAGTAGACACGGCAGCGTTCTAACCTCTTCTGCATATACATCCTTGATCTTATATAAACAAACAACTGTATTTGAAAGTATCCCATGATAAGGTTGTTCAGTGGAGGCAGATGGGCCTGGCCTCCATTGTGCTTTGATCTAGGTCAACCTGGAGAGCAATGAGGTTGGAGAAGGCAGTCTAGACACTGGGAATCTCTTGTGTCATGATGCTTGTGTCTCATTTTTCTGCCTCATTACGGTTTCTCCATGTAATTGATATGCAGCTCTTTATTACATGAATGGATTGCAAATTGAAGCAATTACAATCCCATTCCTAACTATTTTCCATGACCAGCCATTGACAAATGTGCATATGTATGGGTATTAAATAAGCTTCCCAGATGTCAGAGCCAATATTTTCTTAGTTTAGATTTGCTTTTAAAAATGTATATGGCCTACTGTAACTGATTTGGTTGATGCTTATTGTAATGCCATGACCAGGACCTGCCCCCTGTGCCATGATCAGCACACTTCCTCTGCGACATTGCAAGTGGTTGTTCTGAGGTTTCATACTTTGTCTCCAAAATCTTGGGATAGGTGTTGGGGGAGAGATTCAGTTCATCTTTTCTTATTTAGACTTCTGTGTTTCAAGGAGGAAACTGATACTGTCTTCGGGTCCTTTGTCTCAGAGTGATTCTTCACCTTTGTGAACTGTGTTTTGTTCTCCCTTCTAGGCTTGCTCACTTTTGTGAACTGTGCCTATGTGAAATGGGGGACTCGGGTTCAGGATCTGTCCACCTATGCCAAAGTGCTTGCTCTCATTGCTGTCATCATTGCTGGCATCATCCGAATTGGACAAGGTACTAACCTTCCATACCTACATACTCCAAGTTTGCTCTCCTTCAGGTTGACCCATGATGTAATACTTCTAGTATGGAGCCCATCTCAACTTTTATTGTGTTTTAACCTACCAGTCCTGTGAGGTACG
Source organism: Anolis sagrei ordinatus (assembly GCF_025583915.1). Taxonomy (NCBI): domain Eukaryota; kingdom Metazoa; phylum Chordata; class Lepidosauria; order Squamata; family Anolidae; genus Anolis; species Anolis sagrei. The sequence continues at coordinate 9,699,046 of NW_026847660.1, forward strand.
TGTTTCAGGCCATTTTAGAGACAAGTCAGAATGACCAACCCTAAGCTATGAAGTGAGAATTGAAGCCATATCCTAATGCAGGTTCCCAGGTGTGCTTTTTTGCCTCTCTGGGTTTTGGGACTTGCTTATACACACATCCTCTTAGTGACTGTAAGTGTCAAGTGATGGTCTACATGTGTGAATAGGTGCTATTGACATCTTGGCACATCAGGTACTAAACTCTGGATACTGCAGTTTAAAAAGGATAACTTACCTGTCCAAATGCATCTCTCTCTATGATCCACCTCGGATGTTAAGATCTTCTGGGGAGACCCTGATCTCAGTCCCACCCCCTTCATGCGTGCAGTTGGTGGAGACAAGAGACAGGGCCTGCTTGATGGTGGCCCCTCACCCATGGAACTCCCTCCCCAACAAAATCAGAACAGACTCTTCCCTCCTGTCCTTCAGGTAGAAATTAAAAACATGGTTATGGGACCAGGCCTTTGGACAATAATTTTCTAGTGCAATAAGTTTATATAGATTAGTGCAATGGTGATTTGAATGGCCTTGGATTATGAGTTTGGATGGTTTAGTTTTTAATAATTGTTGATATGTTTTAATTTCTTGTTTTTAACATATATTTATTGTATGTATGTTTTATGGCATCGAATTGCTGCCTGTCTGTGAGACTGCTCTGAGTCCCCTTCGGGGTGAGAAGGATGGTATACAAATGTCATAAAAATAAATAAATAAATAAATATTGTGGTAACCAAATGTGGAACTCAAACCCTATAAAGTTGAGGGGTCTGGGTAGACATAGCTTGCAGGCTGGGTGGTAATATGGCAACATCTTTAAATAACTTGAGTTGTTTTGTAAAAGATTGATTGGATGTGTTTTTGGCTTCTCCAGAAGATAATACATGAGTTAATGGATTCAGATCACAAGAAAAGCATTTCCAACAATACATTAGGAAGAACTTCCATTAGGCAATTGTTGTTTAACAATAAAGTGGGCTATTCTTGAAGATTATGGACTCCTTCATTGCAGGTTCTTAAATAGTGGTTGGATGGTCACTTCTTTGTTGTACACCTTTCTGATTGATGCAAGAAGGCAACCCTAAGGCAACCCTATTATCAGATTTTTGTGGCAAGAGGCTGAGAGAGTGTGGCTTGCCTAAGATCACCCAATGGGTTTCTGTGACTGTGTGTGGATTCAAATACTGGTCTCTAGGGTGGTTGCCTAATGCTAAAACCACCGCATCATGCTGGGTTCCTCTTAGGGATATTTTAGTTGTGGCTTTCCGCATTGGCAGAAGGTTGGACAGAACTGGAAGTACAGCCTTGGTACTATTCCAGTTCTGTGATTATGTGAGAACACTATTTTACATTTTCTCAGGCACAGTACTTTTAATAAAAGCCAGTTCCCACACACATCCAGTGGCAAGCCATCAAGCCATGGCGACAATGACATATTGGGTGATTTACTAATTTACGAGAACTGATATCTTTCCTCACAGGACATTCTGAGAACTTTGCAGACTCTTTCGAAGGCTCCTCTTGGAATGTCGGGGACATTGCATTGGCACTCTACTCGGCGCTTTTCTCTTACTCCGGATGGGACACCCTCAACTTCGTCACAGAAGAAATTAAAAACCCTGAAAGGTCAGAGCATGAACTGTGTGAGAATGTTGTAGTTAGTGTAGGGACATAAGTAGTTGAGGTCACCATGACCTGGAATGAAACCAGAAGTTCATATTAGACAATGCCTGTGATGTCCCCGAGGAAGAGCAGTATTACTAATACCACGGTTGCATATATACTATAGACTTAATACAGTCTGAGACCACTTTAACTACCACGGCTTAATGCTGTGGAATCCCAGGTGTTGAAGTTTGATGAGGCATTAGCATCCTTTTTTTGGGTAGAGAAGGCCTTGTAAAAGTCTCACTATTCCTCACAACTCTCATGATTCCTGACAATAGATTTCCCTAGTGTTATTCACATCAGTAGTCTTTGTTTAACACTTCTGCGGAAACTGGCTCATGTGGAGAATGGCTACCATCTAGAGTCCAACATTTGACATTACAACAGAGTTAGAAGATTTTTGGATAGAATCAAGAATTGCTTGCATTTCCTTTTAAGCTCAAGTGGTGAAAGAGACGTGTTGTAGAATAAAGTGTATTGACATCTGCAGAAAAAAAAGACATAGATGGACTGCACTTGGTCTGCATTTGATTAAAAATCAGTAAAAGAGAGCTTGTTGCAATTAAACAGAAAAAAATACAAAAACCTACTGACTTGGCACATGGAAGAGGAAGCAGTAAAAGACTCGATTGTTAGATGGGCTCAAAACATAGGCCAAGAGATAACAATGGCCTAATGGGAAAAGACATGGAAGAGAAGAATGAAATACACGGCATGACAAAACCTAAAAGAAAATGTCTACAATATGCACCTGCGGTGGTATCTTCCTCCAGAGTGACTAGCAAAGATGTACAATTGCATTGACAATTGTTGGAAATTTGGGAAAGAAAAAGGCACATTTTACCATATGTGGTGGACATGCCACAAAGTAAACAACTGGAAACAGATTCATGTATATTTGAAAAAGATGTTAAACGCAAATTTCAAATGACATCACAAATGTACCTTTTGAACATGCCGGATGAAGACCTGGAAAAGAAATTTGGAAAAAAAATTGTTTTACATGACAATGGCAGCTTGAATAGTATATGCTAGATGTTGGAAAACCTCAGAGATACCTCCCTTAGAAGAATGGGAAAAATACATTACAGATTTGCTGATAACTGATAAAACAATTGTACTCTTAAGTTATTAGATAACTTTGTTAATGAATGGCAACCAGTGATTCAACATCTCAATGTAAAACTAAACTAAAAATGAACATAGAAGATCCTGTATGTAAACAAGGAGGAATTTAGAGCCTATGATACCTGTCTATGTATTATTTAAATAGAAGACTGTGATCCCTTAAAGAAAATATATTATCTGAGGAATGATTATGGAACACTAAACACTGGAAAGTATTGCACTGTACACAGTAAACACAAATATATGTCTGTTTGAATAAATAAATCTAAAAAAAAGAGAAATGACTGGAAGTTTGACCTAGACATTAGAGGATTCTGGGAGGCTGGCCCAGGGAGCAGTTTTCTAAGGGTTGGGTTCATAATATGGGCTATTCAACTTGTAGTCCTATGTGATTGGGATGTTGGAGAGGTATACATTATCTGGTATACTTTTTCTGTCTCTCCTATTCTTCAGAAACCTGCCCCTCTCCATTGGCATCTCCATGCCCATCGTCACCGTGATCTACATCATGACCAACGTGGCCTATTACACCGTTTTGAGCAAAATGGAGATACTGGCAAGCGATGCCGTGGCAGTGGTTTGTATCACTCCTCTTCATGGCTACTCACTTCAGAATCCCTGTGGTTCTTGCCTTCAGTCTGATATCTTTCTTCACTGAAAACTCCTTCATGAAAAAAGTAAAGGATTACTTGTGTGAAGGAACACCGTGCCGATTTATTAGTTACTTTGATTGCCCTGCAATATGTATTTTCTTGGTTGATCAGTTTATTACAGGAGGGGTGGGAGAAAGTGTGTTGGTGCATGTGTTTTAAAACTGTTTCTGACCATCCCAAAACAGTGGCCTTATGGCCAAGGCTGATGGGAATTCCACCCCTACTAAAGAAATAAATAATGTCATACTGCAGGGTTGGGCAACCTTGGTGGCTTCAAGGGCAAGGTTTCTTCAATGGAACCCTATGGAAACTGCAAGAGATGTCTAAAATGCCAGAAATTGGGGTGGTGGAAACAAAAGCAAAAATAGCCAGAAATTTGGAGGATTGGAAAAAAAAAAGATATTTAACAGTGTGGCAGATGAGGGCCCTGCAACCTATTTAAATATTGGTTCGCCACTCCTGGGGGTTTGTAGGTGGTATGCAATATTCTTTTGCTGGTACAGAAATGTCTGGGTGGGATACATATGTGCCTGGAATCACACATTCCCCACCTCTTACGACCAGCTCAATTGGTGTTCCTTTCCTCTACTTTCCAGACTTTTGGCAATCAGGTTTTTGGAGTTATGCAATGGGTCATCCCGCTTGCTGTCGCCTTGTCCTGTTTAGGAGGTCTTAATGCCTCTATCTTAGCAGCTTCCAGGTAATAAATCTCTCCCTCCTTCTTTCTATTTGTCCATATGTATGTTTCCCATGCCTTAGGATTCTCGAAACATTTTTAAGATCTTCTCACTTCTGTTGGTATCCTCTAGGAAATCATTTTATATGAAAGGCAACCACATGGATGAAAAAAAATGGTGCCATATCAAGGAAATTCTATGGAAAGTTATCTTTTCCATTCTGCTATTGTTTATCTATTTTAAAATTGAAATGTAGTTGTTTACAAAAGGACCATATCCCCATGGGCAATGTTATATAACAACTTGGAAATAAATGCTTTCTGCAGGCTCACAGAATCACCAAGTACTGAAGATGGTTAGTGGGTCCCAGTTACATATCTACATGAAATTTCAAAACACAGCTAAAACTAATATATCATTCAAATGCATAGCTATTCGTTCAAATTATTCATTTGAATGTGATATTCCTGCTTCTTGGCAGGGGGGTTGGACTGGATGGCCCATGAGGTCTCCTCCAACTCAGTACAAAATTAATATAGTTTGCATTTTCTTATACAGCATAGATAGGAAACCTTTGGCCTCCAGATTCTTGCATCACAAGTTCCACGATTCCTTAACCATTGGCTTTGTTGAATCTTTTAGGTGCTTTCCACATCAAAAACATCTGAAAGGCCAAAGTTTTCTCATCTCATCAAGCCATATTGGGTGTGGGAAGATAGAAATAAATACACACATAAGTAAGCAAGTGTGATCCAGAGCTTGGTGTGAGTTATCATCTTTCAGTGTTTGATTCATGTCAAGATAATTGGTTGTTTTCAGTGGTTTAAATATGTTAAAATTTACTAAAATATTACATACATATCACAGCACACCATTACAAGCCCATCCCACTCAGTTTCTAAAAGCCTGATGGCATAACAATGCTTTAACTTGCTGGTGCAAGAAGAAAATGACCCTAGTTTTCCTAGGGAGAATCCTGAAGTTTGTGAGCAGAGAAGGCCCTGCCCCTAGTTCCTTCTGAGACCAAATTAAACTCGAACTTTTTCTATAAGCCAAAGTGACGGAATGGAGGCTATCATTACTTTGGACACATCATGTAATACGGAAAAAATGATAGTGCTGGAAAAAGCTAAAAGCAGTAGAGAAAGTGAAAGACCACTGTACAAATGGGTTGATAGGCTCAGTTTGCAAGACCTGAGCAGGGCATATGGAGATTTCACACTCACAGAGTTTCCATAAGTCAAAACCATCTTGATGACACATGACAGCATTTTGCACAAGGGTGCCCTTTCCCCTCTGAATTCACAAGCTGGTCTTGGATCAATAAGTTTCTTTTTCATTTGAGCCATACTTTTCCTCATGCTTGCTCACTTTCCACAGGTTGTTTTTTGTCGGCTCCCGGGAGGGGCACCTGCCAGATGCCATCTGCATGATTCATGTCTGGAGATTCACTCCCGTGCCAGCCTTGCTCTTTAATGTAAGTCCCATGGGGCAAGGGGAGGTGTGGGGAGGGGGGTTGGTCTTTTAAAACATCTCTGTTTTCCAATAGTTTGCTTAGGCAGGAATTCGACAAGCCACACAGAAGGGAAACAAACCTGCAGACCTACTAATGAGTAGTTGACTAAACTTTGCCACCTTTATTTCCTAGATTAAAATGACTATTCTGTTCATTTTTACTAAGAAAAGAATCCCTCTGTGTCAACAGCAAAAGGGTGGACATGTGCAGGTTGTTTATGTGGACTTCAGGAGGAAAGATACAATATAAATCTTACTAATAATAGAGCAGTACATTTGAAAAAAAAGACAATATACATATACAAAAACTGTTGTTGGCTCATATGATAATCACAGTAGCTGTTCTCTGCATAGGAAAGAATGTTAGAAAATTATATTTGTTTATAGTGCATTCCTACCCAACATTTCTCTGTTATCTGTAGGAACTTGCACCCAGGCTTTTTTTTGTGTGTGTCAGGAGTGACTTGAGAAACTGCAAGTTGTTTCTGGTATGAGAGAATTGGCCATCTGCAAGGACATTGCCTAGGGGATGCCCAGATGTTTGATGTTTTACCATTCTTGTGGGAGGCTTCCCTCATGTCCCCGCATGGGCAGCTGGAGCTCATAGAGGGAGCTCATCTGCGTTCTCCCCGGATTTGAACCTCCGACTTGTCGGTCTTCAGTCCTGCTAGCACAAGGGTTTAGCCCATTGCACCACCAGGGTCTGAAGCTATGCACCCGGATCCTGGATTTGACAATAGAGGACATAAACTTCTTTTAAATAGGAAGCTTGATGTGTCAGAAATTAAACATTCCTTAAAACAGTCCAATACTCAAACTCAGAGGAGAGAGGCTTTTTTTTTTTTGGTTAAGAGTATTGCATACTTCGTTGGACAGAGGATCAAGGCCTATGCATAGGTGTCCAAATAGTTCCATGACCTTCAACATTTCGCAGATGAGAACTGGGACTTAAGTGGCCATGTACCACCAGAGAGTGGTAAAGATGACAAAAGGTATTAATGAGGAAGAAGACACAAGTTAGGAGAGGCTGCAGCAATTTGCTTTTTCTGAGCCTCCTGTGAAAAGCAGGATTTAGCCTTTTTTCTCTTTCCACTGTTAAATTAATCAAGCCAAAGATACTTTTGCACTTTTAATCCAGCTTACAGCAGTCAAAGGATGCCAAGAACACAGGGGGAGGAAGGGAGATAAACGGATATTTATTTTAAAAGCTGAAAAGTTGGATGACAGAGGATTTATCAGGACTGTCGTTATCATATGGGGACAGTTGAAGGGTATGCTGTTCTACAAGGGAAGGAGGGTGAGAAGTAGGAGCTGGCTCCAGCCAAAGAAGTGGAATGAGGCAGTGGATAGGCAAGAGTCAAACTGCAAGAACTTAGAGAGCGGAAATTTGTATGTGACCCACCCTGTCCTTTACCTGTTTGGTCAGTTTGCTGCCCCTTTATGTCTCCCCACCAGTTCAGAATAGTCCCTGTGTTGGGAATATATGGTGTGTGTGTGGAATCTTGTGCTTTGTCTCAGCATGTTTTGGGCAAACATCTCCTAGTCCACCTTTTTCCTTCCTGAAATTGAACTCTGGCTCATTCAACAAACAGCTGTTTGGTGAATGGACTGGAATGCATAAGGGATAGATAAAAGAGATAGGGATAGATAAGGGATAGATAAAAGAGTGAAAGCTCTTCCCCTTGCAGTCTTGTTCCCGCCAGTCTTTGTAGTGTGTCTGGGAATGTCAGGTCCCAAACACCCACAGTGGCCCATGCTGAAGACATCCAAGGGCCAGATGTGGCCTGTTTGTGGTCTAGATACCATTACACTACTGAGAAAGCAGGTCTGAGCTGCTGTTCGGAAGGCTTCTCTGTTAGAAACCACCATGGCAGCTGCTGTCTGAGAGCCCAGGAAGGAAGAACGAGGTCAAGTATAATGAGACAACACCTAAAATAACACAAAGCAACAATTTCGGGAATACTTGTGGGTTCTCCTAGGGAGATGCGTGTGGGTGGTCCCAGTCTTGGTGAGGACTGGGTTCATAGACTCCATTATCTATTCCACGAGTCTCGCTGACAGGGTTGCTATTCCAAGTTCATGCAGAAGTGTGGGTGGAGTGTGAGCTGACAGGAAGGCAGAAGAGTTTATTCTAGTAACGCTGCGTGGGCCTTGCTCCATTTGTCTCACGTTTTCTACAGGGTGCCATGTCTCTGGTCTATTTGTGTGTAGAAGACATCTTCCAGCTGATCAACTATTACAGCTTTAGCTACTGGTTCTTTGTGGGGCTGTCGATCGCAGGGCAACTCTACCTGCGCTGGAAGGAACCGTCCAAAGAACGACCCCTCAAGGTAGGGAGAGAAGAAACAATACTAAGTTTATATGCTGAACATAGAAGCCCCCTCCCAATGTACAAAGCAGACTACCTACTCAGGGTCTCCTAATACTGATTAGATGTTCACACACTTTTACTTTAACACAGGAGTAGGCAGCTCCTTTCCTCTGTATGCTTTTGAACTAGAGATGCTTCATAACTGGTTATGCTGTGATGGACTCCCAGGAGTCAGATGTACATAATAATTCTCCTCTTTGGCTGTAAAATAAGACTGGGCACAGGTCTAGGCATGGACTGTCTGCCCATTTAAGATCAGGAGATGTCTTTTTGACAATTTTGGGTTACCTTATATATTCGAGAATGAGGTGACCCAAATATAAGCCAAGGCACCTAACTTTACCACAAAAAACTAGGAAAACGTATTGACTCGAGTATAAGCCAAGAGTAGGAAATGAATTAGTTCCTGATGAATTTCAAAATCAAAATAGATACCAATAAAATTACATTAATTGAGGCATCAGTAGATTAAATGTATTTGATAGTTACATAAAACTGTAATTTAAGATAAGACTGTCCAACTCTGATTAAACCATTATTCTAACCTTCTTCATGTGCTTAGGTATCCTTCCAATAATAATAGAGTAAAATAATAAATGTAATAATAATAATAAGAGTAAAATAATGTAAATGTAAAGGTTAAATTAAGAGGGGCCGACCAAGGGCAAGATGGATGGATGGCATCCTTGAAGTGACTGGACTGACCTTGGGGGTAGTGATGGCTGACAGGGAGCTCCGGCGTGGGCTGGTCCATGAGGTCACGAAAAGTCAGAGACGACTGAACGAATGAACAACAACAAATTTTATAGTAACAATCAATGGTATTCCCCATAGTCACCTACGGATGTGAGAGCTGGACCATAGGGAAGACTGAGTGAAGGAAGATAGATGCTTTTGAACTGTGGTGTTGGAGGAAAGTTCTGAGAGTGCCTTGGACTGCCAGAAGATCCAACCAGTCCATACTTCAGGAAACAAAGCCCGACCGCTCATTGGAGGGAAGAATAGTAGAGGCCAAGATGAAGTACTTTGGCCACATCATGAGAAGAAAGAAAAGCTTAGAGAAGACAATGATGCTTGGGAAAATTGAAGGAAAAAGGAAGAGGGGCTGACCAAGGGCAAGATGGATGGATGGCATCCTTGAAGTAACTGGATTGACCTTGAAGGAACTGGGGGGGGGGGGGGGGGGGTGACGGCTGACAGGGAGCTCTGGCATGGGCTGGTCCATGAGGTCACGCAGAGTTGGAAACGACTGAATGAATGAACAACAACAAAATAGTAACAATAATAGAGTAGAATAACACATGTAATAATAACAGAGTAAAATAATAACTGTAATAATAAAAATAAAGTAATAAATGTAATAAAAATAATAAATAACATTGACTCGAGTATAAGCCACGGGGAGCTTTTTCAGCCTAAAAAAAGGGATGAAAAACTCGGTTTATACTTGAGTATATATAGTAGTTCCATTTGTGAACTGTGGCAGAATGCATGTGTATGTATCTGAGATAATATTTTGGGACAAAATGTATCTGAGATAATATTTTGGGACAAACTCCCTACTATTAATGCTTTCTGTTGTTGTTGAAGCAGAGTGGGGAGTTGGAGAGCAACCTTCTAAGTTTTCACCCGAGGGTAATGGCCTCCACAGTAGCTCTCTCCTGCTTTAAAATGCAAGAAGTTTCTATTTGGTTTAGACTAAAGTTCACTTGTCTTCCATTTCTTGCAACAACAGGCAAGTGTTAACACAGGCCTCTAAGAATTGCCCTAGTGTTCGCATTATAGACTTCAGTCTATTTCCTGCAGATTCTTAATGATCTCTCCTCTTGGTGGAGTGTCCGCCTTCTGCCTTCTTTCGAGCATCCTTTTGAAATAGGAGTGAGCCCAACTTCCAAGGGCTTGGGGACAATGTTCAGTTCCTTCTTTGTCTTCTTCTCTCCTTACCAGCTTAGCATCGTCTTCCCCATTATCTTCTGCTTTTGCACCATCTTCCTGGTAGCAGTCCCCCTCTACACTGACATCATCAACTCTCTCATTGGCATTGCAATTGCGGTTTCTGGCCTCCCTGTCTATTACCTGGTGGTGCGAGTACCTGAAGAAAAAAGACCACAGTGCCTACGTCGGGTTGCGGGTGAGTGATGGTGTCTCCATCATTTCCCAGATCTTGTCTCTTCTTGTCCCCCAAACATATTGCAATATGATCCGACGGGACTCTATAATAATGTATTTGGTTCAAATGTTTATTTATGTTTTATTTTATAGATGGAGTTATGTGTTATATATACTGTCGTTTTGGACTTGTACTGCTTTCCCCCCTTTTTACTGTTTCACTTTACAACGTCTTAGTTTTTGTTGGTGCACATACTTATAGACGCTTCTTTCCCATGTAACGTTACTACATTGTCCCTTTTTATACACCCTTCTCTTAAAAAATAAAAAAGTGGAGGGAAAATAGATGACCTCTGGTCTATCCCAAACTAGTCACAAAGAAAGCTATAGTATCATGCGCTTCACCCTCTAGACCAGTGTTTCTCAACCTTCCTAACGCTACAACCCCTTAATACAGTTCCTTATGTTGTGGTGATCCCCAACCATAACATTATTTTTGTTTCTACTTCTTAACTGGAGTTTTGCTACTGTTATGAATTGCAATGTAAATATCTGATATGCAGGATGTCTTTTCATTCACTGGACGAAATTTGGCACAAAGACCTGATATGCCCAAAACTGAATACTGGTGGGGTTGGGGGCGGGTTCATTTTGTCATTTGGGATTTGTAGTTCCTGGTATTTAGAGTTAACCTGCAATCAAAGAGCATTCTGAACTCCACCAATGATGGAATTGAACCAGACTTGGCACATTTTCACCAACAGAAAATGCTGGAAGGGTTTGGTAGGCATTGACCTTGAGTTCTGGAGTTGTAGTTCACCTCCATCTAGGAAGCACTATAGACTCAAACAATGATGGATCTGGACCAAGCTTGGCACAAATGCTCAATATGCCCAAATGTGAACACTGGTGGAGTTTGGGGAAAATAGACCTTGACATTTGGGAATTGTAGTTGCTGGGATTTATAGTTTACCTACAATCAAAGAGTATTCTAAACCCCACCAATGATAGAATTGGGCCAAACTTCCCATACAGAACCCCCCTTACCAACAGAAAATACTGTTTTCTGATGATCTTTGATGACCCCTCTGACACCCTCCACATGACCCCCCTCAGGGGTCCCTACCCCCAGGTTGAGAAACGCTGCTCTAGCAGAAACAAAGAGTTCTACAAGGTAACAGATTCTGCAAGCAAAGTTGGAGGAGGCAAAGATCTGCCCAGCTATTTCAAACATAGCATCGGAATTTCACATTTTTGCGGAGACGGAAATCTTTCATTCCAGGGATGGGGAACATGTGGTTTTCCAGATACTGTTGGGACTACAACTCCCATCAGTTCTAGTCAATTTTGAGACACGAAGAGAGGTCCAGCTGAATAACATCTAGAAAAGTGCTGGTCTCAGTGAGCTTGTTGTACTTTTGCCCTAAATTTTGCTTCACCATTCCAGCTACAACCTGGCTGATGTCTCTTATATTGGCAGCTCTCTCAGATATGTTTGTTCTCTCTTTGCCTGTTTTGCTAACTGGTGAATTTATTCTGTTTTTCTCACAGCCGCTGTGACACGTTTCATTCAGATTGTGTCCTTGTCTGTCTTGACGGAGATGGATCCCGACAATGATGTAAAGTCTCAGTGACGGAGACAGAATTATCAGGGAGACTGGCTTCTCCCTTCTCCTCATGCAATGGACTCTTCTGAGAACTCTTAATTTATTGTTTCTGACTTTGTTGTTGGAAACCAGGGTGACAGCTGCTGCAGCATCTTTAGGACTTTTTGAAAATACTTTCCACTCTCTCTTTGGTGCACAAGAACCCACATCAGCAGGAGCCCCAATAAACCATGACCACTCCATAGATTTTCCCAGGGATGAAAAATATAGTCTTCAGCAATGGTTCATGGCTGCCATTACTGGACTATGCTTGTTTACAAATGGATGATTACTGCTTCCAGCAGGGGCCTTCCAAAAAACAAAAATCCAGAAACAGAAGTCAAGAGAGATTGCAAGTGGTATTAGGGGAACACAGCCAATAAAGCATCATTTTTTTGTTAAATTCTTTCCTTGTCTGTTGAATTATGGCCTTTCAATGAAAATGAGCTACACAGAGTCATTTTGCAAATAGAGAAAATTACTTCTGGAGTGAGATGCGTGTAGCTGAATGCATGCAGAGATCGGATGCTGGCTTAATACCACCACCTTCCTTGTCTCTCTCTTTCTTTTACACTAACCTGACTGCAGTAGAGCCAAAAGAGAGAGAAGGAACTTCCAAGTCCTTTATTAAACAAAGATCAGAAAACTGAAGCGGCGGTGGCAGTAGGAATATGACAACCTGCTGCTGTGTCAAGTCTTTGCTTTGAATAGGGCTGATGAAGTTGACAGGCTTGGCTCAGCCTAACGTATCCTCCCATGGTCTCTTTCGTGGGGGTGGTTTCGTCGCAGGAGGTGGGTGCTGCTCCAGAGGATTGTGGGAAAAGGTCTGCCGCAGTGGCCCTGAGTAGCGAAAAAGAATGAAAAAATTGGTTGGGTTGCTGTGTGTTTTCTGGGCTGTATTAACCCCCCCCCCCCCAAAAAAAAATGTTTAATTAGGACCAATCCTATTTAAGGAGTCCCCAGTGGTGCAGTGGGTTAAACTGCTGAGCTGCTCAGCTTGTTGACCGAAAGGTTGTAGGTTTGAATCCAGGGAGTGGTGTTAGCTTCTGCTGTCAGCCCCAGCTTCTGCCAACCTAGTAGTTCGAAAACATGCTATTGGGAGTAGATCAATAGGTACCGCTCCGGCGGGAAGGTAACAACACTCCGTGTAGTCATGCCGGCCACATGACATTGGAGGTGTCTATGGGCAACACCAGCTCTGGCTTAGCAATGGAGATGAGCACCAACCCCCAGTGTCAGACACGACTGGACTTAATGTCAGGGGAAAACCTTTACTTGTTTAAAAAGCCTTCTGAATTGCTGGGGAGTACATTTTAAAAATTATGGGGAAAGAGAAGCTTCTTTTGTCTATCCTAAATCTCCTGGAAGTTCAACTCACCTACAGGGAAAGATTCATACACTTTCCCCAGAACTTTTTTCTAGAATATCTACTTTTTTGTTCTAAGCCTCAATATCTATATAAATATGTGAGAGGAAGTCACAGGGAGGAGGGAGCAAGCTTGTTTTCTGCTTCCCTGGAGACTAGGACACAGAACAATGGCTTCAAACTACAGGAAAGGAGATTCCATCTGAACATGAGGAAGGACTTCCTGACTGTGAGAGCTGTTCAGCAGTGGAACTCTCTGCCCGGAGTGTGGTGGAGGCTCCTTCTTTGGAGGCTTTTAAACAGAGGCTGGATGGCCATCTGTCAGGGGTGCTTTGAATGCAAAATTCCTGCTTCTTGGCAGGGGGTTGGACTGGATGGCCCATGAGGTCTCTTCCAACTCTATGATTCTATGAGTCTATTTATTTATTTATTTATTTACTGCACTTGTAGACCGCCGTTCTCAGCCCTAGGGCGACTCACGGCAGTGTACAACATATAAAAACAATTTACAATAAAGGCAATATCACAAACAACAATAACAACATCACTATCAATAATACAATTACACTAAATCATTCGCGACGTCTCATCATAGAATCACAATCCAATCTCGTTATCCGTATTCCGTTCCAATCATCATTGCCAATTGTTGTAGCACTTAGTCAAACGCCTTCTCAAACAACCACGTCTTTAGTCTCTTGCGGAATGTCATAAGGGAGGGCGCCTGTCTGATGTCTACAGGGAGGGTGTTCCACAGCCGGGGGGCCACCACCGAGAAGGCCCTATCCCTCGTCCCCGCCAGACGTGCCTGTGAGGCAGGCGGGATCGAGAGAAGGGCCTCCCCAGACGATCTCAAGGTCCTCGTGGGCTCATAGGCCGAGATGCGGTCAGAAAGGTATTTTGGGCCGGAACCGTTTAGGGCTTTGTAGGCCAACACCAGCACCTTGAATTGGGCCCGGTAGCAGATCGGCAGCCAGTGAGATCTATGATCTCCAGTTGTGCTCACAGGGAGGCAGTTGGATTATTTTGGATGCTTTCCCCCCTATATCTTTTGCCATTTTACAATACTGTATTTTTAAAGTTGTGGCCATCAGAAAAAAAAATCACAGAGTATGTAATAAAGTTTGCATATATTGATGCATCAGGAAGCAATGGTGTCACCACCTCAGCCACCCATATGGACAATTTTGGATTTTGCAGGACTTTGATATTTCTCATAAGGGATGCTCAATGTGTACCCCATTTTCTACTGATTCCTAGCAGCACAAAGAATACATTCCCTTGTGTGTCCAACATAAAATACATCTTTAGTCCAGGCATGGGCAAACTTTGGCCCTACAGGTATTTTGGACTTCAACTTCCACAATTCCTAACAGCCAGTGCACCAAAGTTTGTCCATGCTTGCCATAGATGGTATTAAATGAGGATCAGGGATGAAGGAAGCCTACCTTTAGCTGCCAAATCCAGGTGGTTTTTGATGCGCCGCTCCCTTTCTTCCAGCTGCTGAGCCAACTGTGCATTCTTCCATCCTGCAGGTTGGTTAAAGCAGGATGCAATTAGCTTTGTATGGGTTGGCATACTTACAGGACCTCTCCGCCTAACTCTCCCTGTTGCCGCCTTCCAACTCCCCCCTCCTGCCAACTTGCCTTTCTTGAGGCTCTTCACAAATCCCTCCTGGGGAGGCAGGTAAGTCGGGTCGTGCTCCACACGCTCAGGGATGCGGAGGCGGGTGCGAATGGCAGGTATACGCAGAACACCCACTTGCACCAATGAGAATAGGTTCGAAGTCATCCAATAGGTGAAGACAGCCTGCATGGAAAAAGGAAAGAGAGAGTACCAAGCATTGTTATTGTCAGGAGTCAATTTTTGACAGCATGAAGACATCACAAATTCGCTCCGTGACATCCTGACTGAATCATCCTGGCTGCCTCAGTTTTCTCTCTGTGACATTTTGAAGCCAGCAGAGGATGCTGGAAACCTTGTATTGGAACTTATGAAGCAACAAGCTCTAATAAGGAAACTGAGAAGAGGGGGGAGATGAGCAGGAAAGGTGTATAAAAGGAAATGGTGGTGGGAGATACAAGCAATATATTCATTTCCAAGCAAAACCGGCTTCTGAGTGATCATTTAATATTGCTATATAAAACCTACAGTCTTACAGTTATGGCCTGTATAGGAAAGCTCTGCATAGCTTGACTACAAAAGTGGGGTGTCCCTAACCTGGAGTTATAGGTATTGGATCCCACTTTAATCGCTACAACTTTTATGTGGCAGTTAATCCTGAGAGTTGCAGTTTTGGGAAGGGACCAAGAATTCTCTTCCAGAGAGTAATCATGTTATATTTGATGGGAACAGAATGTAACTGAATTGAATTGTGGGGCCAAGAACTGGTCAGTGTTCCAGGTGAGATCTGACCAAAGCAGAATAGAGTGGGACTATGACTTCCCTTGATTTAGATACTATACTCCTATTGATGCAGCCTAGAATCACATTGGCTTTTTAGTTGCGGCATCACACTGTTGGCTTGTGACTTACTAATTTATTTATTTATTTATTTACTGTCCTTGTATACCGCCGTTTCTCAGCCTAATTGGCGACTCAACGCGGTTTACAACAAAATATACAGTGCACAGTATACAATTAAAACCATAAAAAACATAATACACAATATTACACGAAATCACAATCCAATACATCTCCTAACTAAAATCGTGGTCCAATTGCATCATCCATATTACCATGGATGGTAATATGGATTCCTGGATTCCTTTTACATGGGCTGATTTGAAGCCAGGAGTCGCCTATCCTATATCTCTACATTGCATTTTTTGTTAAATTTTCTGTTAGTTTCGGTCCAGTTTGCTTATTCTGAACTAAACTACAAATCCCAGAATTCAACGGGGCAGAGACATGGCTGTTAAAGAGAGATTAAATTGCCATAAATTTGGTAATATAAATTTATATTGATAAATATAAATCAAATTGCTGCCAGTTTGCTACCGGGTACAATTCAAAGTAGCCTATAAAGCCCTAAATGGTTCTGTCCGAACGCATCTCCCCTTATGAACCATCTAGGAACTTCATCTGGGGAGGCTCTGCTCTTGTTACCGCCTTCGTCACAAGTACGTTTGGTGGAGACGAGAGACAGAGCCTTCTCGGTGGTGGTCCCTTGACTATGAAATGTCCTCCCTATAGATATTAGATTGGCCACCTCCCTTTTAACATTCTGGAAAAAAGTCAAGACGTGGCTTTTTGAACAAGCATTTGCAAATGCAGAGTAACAGACATAGGAAAATGGAATGACGACAATGTGACCGGACAATGTTTTTAACAAGGAGATACTATGAATTTATATTTTATTGATTTGTTTAGTTTTTATTATATGTTATGTTTTTAATGGTTTTTACAACATTGTAAGCATTGAATTTTACCCTGTTAACTGCCCTGAGTCACCTAGGGGCTGAGAAAGACGGTACAGAAATACAGTAAATAATAAATAAATAAATAAATGAATGCTCAGTGTGGAAACTTCATGGAATAACTGCCTCAATAGATAGTTCAAATAGGATCTAGTGCTTTATTTAGGCCTCCAAAGCTCTTGTGTGGCTGGCATTGCAGGGTGTGTAATCCTTCAACTGCCAAGGTGAGAGAATTTGGTTACATGCAATGAGTCTAAATCGGTGATGGTATGCTTCATATCAATATATAACATCAACCACTACCTGTTCATAACATTTTCTACAGCCATGATTCCTAAACTATGGTCTACCGGGTGTTTTGGATTTCAACTCTCAGGAGACGCTCATAGCTTGCTTGATAGGTCAGAGACCCTAGGAGCTGAACTCAGAGCACCTGGAAGACCAAAGTTTGAGAGCCACCATTTTCTCACCCCTGGGGGGACGGGGAACAGTCTCAAGGTGGTTTACACCATACTAACAGCAAAAATTCAATTAAATTTTACAATGAGTAAGTAGATGAAATGAGACAAAACCTTTCTCACCGTTGGGAAGGAGATCGTGAGAGGCAGAATAACAAGTGGCATCACACGCATAACCGTCTTCATAACCCGGAGGTTTGGGTTGGACACTCCTGATTCAGCTCCCAGCTGCAGAGAGGGGGGGGGGGGGGGGGGGGGGGAAGCAAATTATACTTTCCTGCTATTACCTCATCTATATATATAAAATGCTTTGTGCGTAATGAATACCTTAAAAATAAAAGAACCAATGAACGAAATCACACCAAATTTGGCAATAAAATGTCTCACAACACAAGGAGTGACCATCACTCAAAAATTTTTGATTTTGTCATTTGGGAGTTGTAGTTGCTGGGATTTATAGTTCACCTACAATCAAAGAGCATTCTGAACCCCACCAACGATGGAATTGAACCAAACTTGGCGCACAGTTCTCCCATGACCAACAGAAAATACTGGAAGGGTTTGGTGGGCAGTGTCCTTTGGTTTTGGAGTTGTAGTTCACCTACATCCAGAGATCACTGTGGATCTGGACCAAACTCTACAAGAATACTCAATATGCCCAAATGTGAACACTGGTGGAGTTTGGGGAAAATAGAATCTTGACATTTGGGAGTTGTAGTTGCTGGGATTTATAGTTCACCTACAATCACAGAGCATTCTGAACCCCACCAACGATCGAATTGGGCTAAACCTCCCACACAGAACCCCCATGTGGGCCACAGCAACGCGTGGCAGGGGGTGGCTAGTTTTAATATCTTTTCCTTCTTCTCTGAATTTGTTCCTCTCTTAGAGATGTGATACTGAAATTGTGGGATAGACCTTGTGGCATGTGGCCATCTTTCAGGGCGCTTTGATTGTGTTTCCCTGCATAGCAGGGGGTTGGACTGGATGGCCTTTGTGGTCTCTTCCATGATTCTATATGTGTGAGGAAATGATATAAAGCAGTGTTTCTCAACTGGGGGTTGTGACGCCTGGGGGGGGGGGGGGCGGTCTCAAAGGGGTCACAAAGACCATAAAAAACACAGTATTTTCTGTTGGCATGGGGGTTCTGTGTGAGTTTGGCCCAATTCTATGTTAGTGGGGTTCAGAATACTCTTTGATTGTAGGTGAACTATAAATCCCAGCAACTACAACTCCCAAATGACAAAATCAACATCTTCCCCCAACCCCACTAATTCAAATTTGGGAGTATTGGGTATTTGTGCCAAATTTGATCCAGTGAATAAAAATACATCCTGCATATCAGATATTTATATAATTCATAACAATAGCAAAATTAAAGTTATGAAGTAGCAACAAAATAATGTTCTGGTTGAGGGTCACCACAACATGAGGAACTGTATTAAGGGTTCGCAGCCTTAGGAAGGTTAAGAAACACTGATATAAAGTAAGAATTGGGCAGCTTTGTAACATCTGTATCATACATATCGGAATAGGACTAATGCACATTGGTCCCATTCCACATTGCGCTTATGCTGTTTCCTTACACCGTGTTTCTGTAATTACTAACAGAGTTTCATAGCCCATCTGCAAATAGCTAAGGATCCCCAACATTATGTTGATTAAAAGGTAATATTCTGGGGTTTGTATTTAGGTAGGTGTTTGACTAAGTCCATAAATCCAGTCATTGCCCTGGCTGTTCAAGTCCATCACAAATGATCCTGAAGCCTTGGTTCTTTGTGCTTTCTAGAGTCTTGTTGTGAGAAGAGAAGGTTGTTGGCAAACTACAATTAATGGCCAAGTCCTGTAGAGGCTTAGTGTTCAGCTTCATTGACCACAGCTTACCTCTAAAATGACCCACATGGACGCCGTCACCGCCAGGGGCAGGACGTAGTACGGGTCGGCAGCAGTGAGGTCTGCAAACCACCACAGCCCACCCGTTTGCATGCTGGGGACAGGGAGCTCGGCCATTTTGCGCAGGGCGATGAAGAAGGAGATGAAAATGGGAGCCTGGGGAGAGAAAAAGAAAGACATTTCAACTGTGAGTAACTGGGAAGTGTACAGTGGTGTTGAGGGAAGATGTGGGATGGAAGCTCACCTGGACCAGGGGCACCAGGAACCCCCGCAAGGGGTTGACGTTGTGGGTCTTCTGGTAGAGGGCCAGATCCGAATAAGCCTTTGCAACTGCAAAAGAAAAAAAAACTGCATAATGTCATATCCATCTTAAAATCCACTTCCCAACATCTATAGATCAACTCACCCTTCCTTGAACAGGGGCCATCTACTCTGCCAATTAATGTCGTTTCAGAATGGAGTTTAATTGCACTGAACTGAATTATATGGCAGGGTGACTGCTATAATCCAGTTTAATGCGGTATTATATGGCAGTGTGGATCTAGCCTGGCATTATATGGAAGGACTGGATGACAATTTTCAGTAGTTATGATAAGCATTCTGTTTATAGATTATGGGGATTATAGTCCAAAACATTTGGTGCAGGTGTATTGTCGAAGGCTTTCATGGCCGGAATCACTGGGTTGTTGTAGGTTTCCCCCCCTGAACATCCTGTTTAATGAGCCCCCGGTGGCGCAGTGGGTTAAACTGCTGAGCCGCTCAGCTTGTTGACCCAAAGGCTGCAGGTTTTTTCTGAAATGAACAAAATCTGGCTACCAGTATTAAAAAAAACTCTAAAATTAAAACAGCAAAACAGCAGAGGGAAAACAATCAGGGACATCTAATCACCTCTCAACAAAAGATTGCTCCAGGCACTTCCAGGCTATCAAATGCTAATCAAGGTGGTCAGTTGAAACATTCACACCTAGCTCCAGCAGACAAGAATCCTTTGTCCCATCCTGGTCTTTCTACAGATATATAAACCCATTTTCCTAGTTCCAACAGACCTCACTACCTCTGAGGATGCTTGCCATAGATGCAGGTGAAACGTCAGGAGAAATGCCTCTAGAACATGGCCATATAGCCTGAAAAAACCAACAACAACCCATTTGGTGCAGGGCTTTTTAAATCTTTTGCACTTTGCAACTCTTTCTGCCCAAGACATTTTTGCATGGCCCTGGGTATTATTTAGATATATAAAGAAGTGTAAATGTCAGACATTTACTAATAATAAACCAGCATTTGCAAAGCTTGCTAAACAGGATTTTATTTATGAAGTACAAGTGAATCATTTTCTGCAGTTTACTGTGTTGCTGATGGATTTGTGTAATGTCTAAGCCACTAGGTGGTGAGAAACCTTGAACAGTTGCACACTTTTTTGTGACCACAGCACTTGAGCTATAGATAGGGGATCCCATTTGGGGTTGGGATCAACATTTAAGAAGAAGTGATTTAGAGAGCATCAGGCTAGGAAAGCCTGGATTAAGGATCTTTCTTGAGCACCCTTGTTGCTCCTTAACAAACAACATGGTTCCTTTGAATGTTATTATAGCCAGGCCATGGCCTGTTAAGCCACTAGACAACAACTCACATTCAAATTTGTTCCCCGACTGCTTGGCTTCATTCATGCGGGTGGTTAGCTCACTGATTTGGGGCAAGTGGTTGTTGAGCTTTACTGCCTCTCGCTGTCCCTTTACTATGAGAGGGAAGACCAGGCAACGCGCCACCACAGTCCCTGAAAAGTTTGGGAGGAGAGAAAAGCTGTTACTTGGCAATATAAAAACAAACAAAAACAAACAAACAAAACAGGAACGCCCCATAATGCTGTCCCAAAGCTCATGGCTGCACCTGACGAGCTGTAATTACCCAAAACACAGAGTTTGGTACTGTTTTTGACTCAAAATGCCACTGCAAGGACTTGAAAATTAGCAAGTAACAGAAGAAATGTACTATATAAAGAAGCTAAATAAATAGGCATGCGGTTGTAATTTATCACAGCATGACCCTCATTTATCTGCAGGATCAGTATCTGTAGTTTCACTGATCCTCATCCAAAAAAATGTGTCCTCTTGAGGCCTTTTCTAGGTGCTCCAGCATGATCGTTTGATATTCTGGTCCAAGAATAGGGCTCACTGTTATCTATGGTCTTGCAAATCTAAATAAAGTCCAGGAACATATCTCCCTGGGGATATGGGGGTTGTAATGTACGTGCATTTGGCAAAGGCTCTTCCAAGTTGCCTGTGGTTGCCGAACAGGCTAAGATAGCGAAATGAAGAAAGGGTGCGAAGTTATCTGACTGGTGAGTTGGGGAATCTAGGAGTTGTAGTCCAATAGCAACTTTTCCATACATTGGTAAATCTAAGCACCAACATGCATACAATATCTATGCACAATCCAGGTGGTTAGGAAGCAAAAACTGGTCCTCACTCACTGGAATATCCTCAGTGAGTTAGTGTTCCCCTCATATCTTCTTTTAGGGGAAAATAAACAAAATTTAGAAACAACTTTTTTGTCCATCTCTCCTACTATATGGACAGTAACAACAATAGCAATAGAACCATAACATACCTATAACTCAAAGTTTAAATGTCACGAGACTTCTGTATTTCTATATATACAAACAAGCTCACACTGGTCAATTGTGGCTATGAACTCAAACCCATGGGTCCTATCCACACCAAACAATTACAGGCTGAGTATCCCTTATCCAAATGCTTGGGATCAGAAATGTCTGGGATTTTTTCAGATTTTGGAATATTTGCTTAATGAGATCTCTTGTAGATCTAAATCTGAACATGAAATTCATTTACGTTTCATATACACATTGCCAGTGGGGAATTGTATATATAACACATGGAATAATTTTGTACATGAAGCAAAATTTGTGTACATGGGACAAAAACAAAGCTGTTGGTATCTCAACAATATGGATGATTTTGAATTTTGGCTTTCTGGATAAGAGGTGCTCAAACTATATAACACCATGTTGCACTTTTGCTATTCTTGCATTGGATCAAATCCTAGGATTTGTAGTCTGGTCAGGCCCTAGAGCTCTCCAGCTAAGAATTCTACATCCTTCTTCTTAACTGAAAATCTGGGAGTTCCATAGTGAGTCATGGCAGTGAAAGCAGAATAACGTTCTAATAATATAATGTGAATGGGTCCATAGTCTATCTAAGAAAGGGTCTCAGGTAGGGTCTCTTATTGGTCAAGATTCTTTGACCAATTTTGGGAGGAGATGCCAAGAAGTGAGTCTGTGGTCTTAACTGTACCAAGGTTACAAATGCCATGGGACTCCAGGTCTTTCCAAGTGGCCCACACTGCCCTGTCTGCCAGGGAAAAGTTGTATCTGACCCCAACAATTTCTTCACCTGCGACAATGGCTCCCCACCAAGGGAGCCCCACGTCCACATGGAGGCACTCCAACAAGTTCTGGATTAGGCCGACCGGGGTGTGGGCGCCTAGGCCCAGCTCAGCAAAGCTCAGCTCCTGAACAGCCTGGCCGAGATCTGCTGCAGGGAGAGAGGTCTCTATAGGCGGGGAGACGAGAGGCTGAATAACCTAAAGGCAAAAGAGAGGAATATTTCTTGCATTTTTTTTGTCGTGTCAGGAGCAACTTGAGAAACTGCAAGTCGCTTCTGGTGTGAGAGAATTGGCTGTCTGCAAGGACATTGCCCAGGGGACACCTGGATGATTTGATGTTTTTATCATCATCCTTGTGGGAGGCTTCTCTCATGTCCCCGTATGAGGAGCTGGAGCTGACAGAGGGAGCTCATCCACCTCTCCCCGCATTCAAACCTGCGACCTGTCAGTCTTCAGTCCTGCCGGCACAGGGGTTTAACCCACTGCACCACCAGGGGCTCCTATGACAATAATAAAAACTTTATTTATATTTTACCCTATCTCCCCGGAGGGACTCAGGGCAGATTCCAAGCATAAAAGGCAAACATTCAATGTCAGAACACAACAACAACACATCCAACACATCCCGGGCCTTAGTTTGAGGACCCCTGGTGTAGACCTTGAGATCTTTTCCAACCTCACAATGCTATAAATGTATTTCCCTTACCTGGGCACCAGCAACGGCTGCTGTGCTTTGACACCGAATTGCTGGTCTCAACAGAATAGCACAGCCACCATTCAGTGGATGTCGATGTGTGGAAAAGGGAGTTTTGACTCGCAGGCACCTTCTGTGGATCTGGGAAGCAAATGCGAGGACGCACAAAAATAATTAAAAGTATTGCACAAAAAAACTCAAACAAAAGAAATAACTTTTCCTGGTTATGCGTATAAGAGGTGTTTATGGATGCATCAAACTGCATTAGTTCTCCAATGTGGATGCTCCCAGACTCAATGATATAGTAGGCATGCGCAAACTTGGGCCCTCCAGGTGTTTTGGACTGCAACTCCCATCATTCCTAACAGCCTCAGGCCCCTTCCTTTTCCCCCTCAGCCGCTTAAGCGGCTGAGGGGGAAAGGAAGGGGCCTGAGGCTGTTAGGAATGATGGGAGTTGCAGTCCAAAACACCTGGAGAGCCCAAGTTGGCCCAGGCCTGGACTAGTCCCTGGCAGCCCACCTGCAAGGTCATGACCCTTGAGCATGCTGCAGTCACAGACAGTGACCCCGCCTACAGCTCTCACCTGCCTGTGGAAGTTCCCAACAGAGGGGTTCATCACCCCTGTGACCCCAACCCGGCTCCATGCTCGCCCTGCAGAAGCTGCTGCTGCTGTAGAAGCCGCCATCTCTTTCCTTGGCCCCGCCCCTCATGAGCATCACGAGTTGAAGGTTCAGAGCATGCGCAGTGCAGCGAGGCGATGCCAAGGTTTGGTCTCTTGCCGCCATCTTGGTCATGGGCAACTCTTGGTTAAGGTTTCACGGATTGTATCGCTCTTGGAGAGACGCAAAAGGGTTATTTGGCAAGAAAAAGCAATAAAAAATCAATATTTCCGGCTTCTAGACAGGGTGCGTGTGTAGTCTGTGTGAAAGAGAGCAAAAATGTTGGCAATGCAGCCATGTTTGAAAAGGGCAATGCCAGAGAGCGGCGGCCATGTTGATCTAAGGTAAAGGTGCGGGAAAGCGGAAGTGCCGCCATATTTTATGTGGGCAGTGAAGTCTATGCCGCCATGATAACTGTGGGCAAAACCCTCACAGCCTCCTGACTTAATGCCTGTCAGTTCCACTCATGACCACTTGAGGGCAGCAGAGAATCATTCGGGAAGAAGTTATTTCTTTGCCTATTAGAGTGGTGTAATTCTCAATTTAGCCACATGGTGGCAGCAGATAATTAGAAATACACACTCCAGCCAGTTCCTAGGGTTTAGAATCTATTCCTATTTGGGAAAATAAATATAAAAAATAAATATAAAATAAATATAAAAGTTACAACAGCAA
>NW_026847660.1:9741126-9773364 GCF_025583915.1 Anolis sagrei ordinatus
TCTTTGTTGTACACCTTTCTGATTGATGCAAGAAGGCAACCCTAAGGCAACCCTATTATCAGATTTTTGTGGCAAGAGGCTGAGAGAGTGTGGCTTGCCTAAGATCACCCAATGGGTTTCTGTGACTGTGTGTGGATTCAAATACTGGTCTCTAGGGTGGTTGCCTAATGCTAAAACCACCGCATCATGCTGGGTTCCTCTTAGGGATATTTTAGTTGTGGCTTTCCGCATTGGCAGAAGGTTGGACAGAACTGGAAGTACAGCCTTGGTACTATTCCAGTTCTGTGATTATGTGAGAACACTATTTTACATTTTCTCAGGCACAGTACTTTTAATAAAAGCCAGTTCCCACACACATCCAGTGGCAAGCCATCAAGCCATGGCGACAATGACATATTGGGTGATTTACTAATTTACGAGAACTGATATCTTTCCTCACAGGACATTCTGAGAACTTTGCAGACTCTTTCGAAGGCTCCTCTTGGAATGTCGGGGACATTGCATTGGCACTCTACTCGGCGCTTTTCTCTTACTCCGGATGGGACACCCTCAACTTCGTCACAGAAGAAATTAAAAACCCTGAAAGGTCAGAGCATGAACTGTGTGAGAATGTTGTAGTTAGTGTAGGGACATAAGTAGTTGAGGTCACCATGACCTGGAATGAAACCAGAAGTTCATATTAGACAATGCCTGTGATGTCCCCGAGGAAGAGCAGTATTACTAATACCACGGTTGCATATATACTATAGACTTAATACAGTCTGAGACCACTTTAACTACCACGGCTTAATGCTGTGGAATCCCAGGTGTTGAAGTTTGATGAGGCATTAGCATCCTTTTTTTGGGTAGAGAAGGCCTTGTAAAAGTCTCACTATTCCTCACAACTCTCATGATTCCTGACAATAGATTTCCCTAGTGTTATTCACATCAGTAGTCTTTGTTTAACACTTCTGCGGAAACTGGCTCATGTGGAGAATGGCTACCATCTAGAGTCCAACATTTGACATTACAACAGAGTTAGAAGATTTTTGGATAGAATCAAGAATTGCTTGCATTTCCTTTTAAGCTCAAGTGGTGAAAGAGACGTGTTGTAGAATAAAGTGTATTGACATCTGCAGAAAAAAAAGACATAGATGGACTGCACTTGGTCTGCATTTGATTAAAAATCAGTAAAAGAGAGCTTGTTGCAATTAAACAGAAAAAAATACAAAAACCTACTGACTTGGCACATGGAAGAGGAAGCAGTAAAAGACTCGATTGTTAGATGGGCTCAAAACATAGGCCAAGAGATAACAATGGCCTAATGGGAAAAGACATGGAAGAGAAGAATGAAATACACGGCATGACAAAACCTAAAAGAAAATGTCTACAATATGCACCTGCGGTGGTATCTTCCTCCAGAGTGACTAGCAAAGATGTACAATTGCATTGACAATTGTTGGAAATTTGGGAAAGAAAAAGGCACATTTTACCATATGTGGTGGACATGCCACAAAGTAAACAACTGGAAACAGATTCATGTATATTTGAAAAAGATGTTAAACGCAAATTTCAAATGACATCACAAATGTACCTTTTGAACATGCCGGATGAAGACCTGGAAAAGAAATTTGGAAAAAAAATTGTTTTACATGACAATGGCAGCTTGAATAGTATATGCTAGATGTTGGAAAACCTCAGAGATACCTCCCTTAGAAGAATGGGAAAAATACATTACAGATTTGCTGATAACTGATAAAACAATTGTACTCTTAAGTTATTAGATAACTTTGTTAATGAATGGCAACCAGTGATTCAACATCTCAATGTAAAACTAAACTAAAAATGAACATAGAAGATCCTGTATGTAAACAAGGAGGAATTTAGAGCCTATGATACCTGTCTATGTATTATTTAAATAGAAGACTGTGATCCCTTAAAGAAAATATATTATCTGAGGAATGATTATGGAACACTAAACACTGGAAAGTATTGCACTGTACACAGTAAACACAAATATATGTCTGTTTGAATAAATAAATCTAAAAAAAAGAGAAATGACTGGAAGTTTGACCTAGACATTAGAGGATTCTGGGAGGCTGGCCCAGGGAGCAGTTTTCTAAGGGTTGGGTTCATAATATGGGCTATTCAACTTGTAGTCCTATGTGATTGGGATGTTGGAGAGGTATACATTATCTGGTATACTTTTTCTGTCTCTCCTATTCTTCAGAAACCTGCCCCTCTCCATTGGCATCTCCATGCCCATCGTCACCGTGATCTACATCATGACCAACGTGGCCTATTACACCGTTTTGAGCAAAATGGAGATACTGGCAAGCGATGCCGTGGCAGTGGTTTGTATCACTCCTCTTCATGGCTACTCACTTCAGAATCCCTGTGGTTCTTGCCTTCAGTCTGATATCTTTCTTCACTGAAAACTCCTTCATGAAAAAAGTAAAGGATTACTTGTGTGAAGGAACACCGTGCCGATTTATTAGTTACTTTGATTGCCCTGCAATATGTATTTTCTTGGTTGATCAGTTTATTACAGGAGGGGTGGGAGAAAGTGTGTTGGTGCATGTGTTTTAAAACTGTTTCTGACCATCCCAAAACAGTGGCCTTATGGCCAAGGCTGATGGGAATTCCACCCCTACTAAAGAAATAAATAATGTCATACTGCAGGGTTGGGCAACCTTGGTGGCTTCAAGGGCAAGGTTTCTTCAATGGAACCCTATGGAAACTGCAAGAGATGTCTAAAATGCCAGAAATTGGGGTGGTGGAAACAAAAGCAAAAATAGCCAGAAATTTGGAGGATTGGAAAAAAAAAAGATATTTAACAGTGTGGCAGATGAGGGCCCTGCAACCTATTTAAATATTGGTTCGCCACTCCTGGGGGTTTGTAGGTGGTATGCAATATTCTTTTGCTGGTACAGAAATGTCTGGGTGGGATACATATGTGCCTGGAATCACACATTCCCCACCTCTTACGACCAGCTCAATTGGTGTTCCTTTCCTCTACTTTCCAGACTTTTGGCAATCAGGTTTTTGGAGTTATGCAATGGGTCATCCCGCTTGCTGTCGCCTTGTCCTGTTTAGGAGGTCTTAATGCCTCTATCTTAGCAGCTTCCAGGTAATAAATCTCTCCCTCCTTCTTTCTATTTGTCCATATGTATGTTTCCCATGCCTTAGGATTCTCGAAACATTTTTAAGATCTTCTCACTTCTGTTGGTATCCTCTAGGAAATCATTTTATATGAAAGGCAACCACATGGATGAAAAAAAATGGTGCCATATCAAGGAAATTCTATGGAAAGTTATCTTTTCCATTCTGCTATTGTTTATCTATTTTAAAATTGAAATGTAGTTGTTTACAAAAGGACCATATCCCCATGGGCAATGTTATATAACAACTTGGAAATAAATGCTTTCTGCAGGCTCACAGAATCACCAAGTACTGAAGATGGTTAGTGGGTCCCAGTTACATATCTACATGAAATTTCAAAACACAGCTAAAACTAATATATCATTCAAATGCATAGCTATTCGTTCAAATTATTCATTTGAATGTGATATTCCTGCTTCTTGGCAGGGGGGTTGGACTGGATGGCCCATGAGGTCTCCTCCAACTCAGTACAAAATTAATATAGTTTGCATTTTCTTATACAGCATAGATAGGAAACCTTTGGCCTCCAGATTCTTGCATCACAAGTTCCACGATTCCTTAACCATTGGCTTTGTTGAATCTTTTAGGTGCTTTCCACATCAAAAACATCTGAAAGGCCAAAGTTTTCTCATCTCATCAAGCCATATTGGGTGTGGGAAGATAGAAATAAATACACACATAAGTAAGCAAGTGTGATCCAGAGCTTGGTGTGAGTTATCATCTTTCAGTGTTTGATTCATGTCAAGATAATTGGTTGTTTTCAGTGGTTTAAATATGTTAAAATTTACTAAAATATTACATACATATCACAGCACACCATTACAAGCCCATCCCACTCAGTTTCTAAAAGCCTGATGGCATAACAATGCTTTAACTTGCTGGTGCAAGAAGAAAATGACCCTAGTTTTCCTAGGGAGAATCCTGAAGTTTGTGAGCAGAGAAGGCCCTGCCCCTAGTTCCTTCTGAGACCAAATTAAACTCGAACTTTTTCTATAAGCCAAAGTGACGGAATGGAGGCTATCATTACTTTGGACACATCATGTAATACGGAAAAAATGATAGTGCTGGAAAAAGCTAAAAGCAGTAGAGAAAGTGAAAGACCACTGTACAAATGGGTTGATAGGCTCAGTTTGCAAGACCTGAGCAGGGCATATGGAGATTTCACACTCACAGAGTTTCCATAAGTCAAAACCATCTTGATGACACATGACAGCATTTTGCACAAGGGTGCCCTTTCCCCTCTGAATTCACAAGCTGGTCTTGGATCAATAAGTTTCTTTTTCATTTGAGCCATACTTTTCCTCATGCTTGCTCACTTTCCACAGGTTGTTTTTTGTCGGCTCCCGGGAGGGGCACCTGCCAGATGCCATCTGCATGATTCATGTCTGGAGATTCACTCCCGTGCCAGCCTTGCTCTTTAATGTAAGTCCCATGGGGCAAGGGGAGGTGTGGGGAGGGGGGTTGGTCTTTTAAAACATCTCTGTTTTCCAATAGTTTGCTTAGGCAGGAATTCGACAAGCCACACAGAAGGGAAACAAACCTGCAGACCTACTAATGAGTAGTTGACTAAACTTTGCCACCTTTATTTCCTAGATTAAAATGACTATTCTGTTCATTTTTACTAAGAAAAGAATCCCTCTGTGTCAACAGCAAAAGGGTGGACATGTGCAGGTTGTTTATGTGGACTTCAGGAGGAAAGATACAATATAAATCTTACTAATAATAGAGCAGTACATTTGAAAAAAAAGACAATATACATATACAAAAACTGTTGTTGGCTCATATGATAATCACAGTAGCTGTTCTCTGCATAGGAAAGAATGTTAGAAAATTATATTTGTTTATAGTGCATTCCTACCCAACATTTCTCTGTTATCTGTAGGAACTTGCACCCAGGCTTTTTTTTGTGTGTGTCAGGAGTGACTTGAGAAACTGCAAGTTGTTTCTGGTATGAGAGAATTGGCCATCTGCAAGGACATTGCCTAGGGGATGCCCAGATGTTTGATGTTTTACCATTCTTGTGGGAGGCTTCCCTCATGTCCCCGCATGGGCAGCTGGAGCTCATAGAGGGAGCTCATCTGCGTTCTCCCCGGATTTGAACCTCCGACTTGTCGGTCTTCAGTCCTGCTAGCACAAGGGTTTAGCCCATTGCACCACCAGGGTCTGAAGCTATGCACCCGGATCCTGGATTTGACAATAGAGGACATAAACTTCTTTTAAATAGGAAGCTTGATGTGTCAGAAATTAAACATTCCTTAAAACAGTCCAATACTCAAACTCAGAGGAGAGAGGCTTTTTTTTTTTTGGTTAAGAGTATTGCATACTTCGTTGGACAGAGGATCAAGGCCTATGCATAGGTGTCCAAATAGTTCCATGACCTTCAACATTTCGCAGATGAGAACTGGGACTTAAGTGGCCATGTACCACCAGAGAGTGGTAAAGATGACAAAAGGTATTAATGAGGAAGAAGACACAAGTTAGGAGAGGCTGCAGCAATTTGCTTTTTCTGAGCCTCCTGTGAAAAGCAGGATTTAGCCTTTTTTCTCTTTCCACTGTTAAATTAATCAAGCCAAAGATACTTTTGCACTTTTAATCCAGCTTACAGCAGTCAAAGGATGCCAAGAACACAGGGGGAGGAAGGGAGATAAACGGATATTTATTTTAAAAGCTGAAAAGTTGGATGACAGAGGATTTATCAGGACTGTCGTTATCATATGGGGACAGTTGAAGGGTATGCTGTTCTACAAGGGAAGGAGGGTGAGAAGTAGGAGCTGGCTCCAGCCAAAGAAGTGGAATGAGGCAGTGGATAGGCAAGAGTCAAACTGCAAGAACTTAGAGAGCGGAAATTTGTATGTGACCCACCCTGTCCTTTACCTGTTTGGTCAGTTTGCTGCCCCTTTATGTCTCCCCACCAGTTCAGAATAGTCCCTGTGTTGGGAATATATGGTGTGTGTGTGGAATCTTGTGCTTTGTCTCAGCATGTTTTGGGCAAACATCTCCTAGTCCACCTTTTTCCTTCCTGAAATTGAACTCTGGCTCATTCAACAAACAGCTGTTTGGTGAATGGACTGGAATGCATAAGGGATAGATAAAAGAGATAGGGATAGATAAGGGATAGATAAAAGAGTGAAAGCTCTTCCCCTTGCAGTCTTGTTCCCGCCAGTCTTTGTAGTGTGTCTGGGAATGTCAGGTCCCAAACACCCACAGTGGCCCATGCTGAAGACATCCAAGGGCCAGATGTGGCCTGTTTGTGGTCTAGATACCATTACACTACTGAGAAAGCAGGTCTGAGCTGCTGTTCGGAAGGCTTCTCTGTTAGAAACCACCATGGCAGCTGCTGTCTGAGAGCCCAGGAAGGAAGAACGAGGTCAAGTATAATGAGACAACACCTAAAATAACACAAAGCAACAATTTCGGGAATACTTGTGGGTTCTCCTAGGGAGATGCGTGTGGGTGGTCCCAGTCTTGGTGAGGACTGGGTTCATAGACTCCATTATCTATTCCACGAGTCTCGCTGACAGGGTTGCTATTCCAAGTTCATGCAGAAGTGTGGGTGGAGTGTGAGCTGACAGGAAGGCAGAAGAGTTTATTCTAGTAACGCTGCGTGGGCCTTGCTCCATTTGTCTCACGTTTTCTACAGGGTGCCATGTCTCTGGTCTATTTGTGTGTAGAAGACATCTTCCAGCTGATCAACTATTACAGCTTTAGCTACTGGTTCTTTGTGGGGCTGTCGATCGCAGGGCAACTCTACCTGCGCTGGAAGGAACCGTCCAAAGAACGACCCCTCAAGGTAGGGAGAGAAGAAACAATACTAAGTTTATATGCTGAACATAGAAGCCCCCTCCCAATGTACAAAGCAGACTACCTACTCAGGGTCTCCTAATACTGATTAGATGTTCACACACTTTTACTTTAACACAGGAGTAGGCAGCTCCTTTCCTCTGTATGCTTTTGAACTAGAGATGCTTCATAACTGGTTATGCTGTGATGGACTCCCAGGAGTCAGATGTACATAATAATTCTCCTCTTTGGCTGTAAAATAAGACTGGGCACAGGTCTAG
This sequence comes from Anolis sagrei ordinatus, assembly GCF_025583915.1. NCBI lineage: Eukaryota > Metazoa > Chordata > Lepidosauria > Squamata > Anolidae > Anolis > Anolis sagrei. Next base: position 9,748,329 of record NW_026847660.1, read on the forward strand.
GCATGGACTGTCTGCCCATTTAAGATCAGGAGATGTCTTTTTGACAATTTTGGGTTACCTTATATATTCGAGAATGAGGTGACCCAAATATAAGCCAAGGCACCTAACTTTACCACAAAAAACTAGGAAAACGTATTGACTCGAGTATAAGCCAAGAGTAGGAAATGAATTAGTTCCTGATGAATTTCAAAATCAAAATAGATACCAATAAAATTACATTAATTGAGGCATCAGTAGATTAAATGTATTTGATAGTTACATAAAACTGTAATTTAAGATAAGACTGTCCAACTCTGATTAAACCATTATTCTAACCTTCTTCATGTGCTTAGGTATCCTTCCAATAATAATAGAGTAAAATAATAAATGTAATAATAATAATAAGAGTAAAATAATGTAAATGTAAAGGTTAAATTAAGAGGGGCCGACCAAGGGCAAGATGGATGGATGGCATCCTTGAAGTGACTGGACTGACCTTGGGGGTAGTGATGGCTGACAGGGAGCTCCGGCGTGGGCTGGTCCATGAGGTCACGAAAAGTCAGAGACGACTGAACGAATGAACAACAACAAATTTTATAGTAACAATCAATGGTATTCCCCATAGTCACCTACGGATGTGAGAGCTGGACCATAGGGAAGACTGAGTGAAGGAAGATAGATGCTTTTGAACTGTGGTGTTGGAGGAAAGTTCTGAGAGTGCCTTGGACTGCCAGAAGATCCAACCAGTCCATACTTCAGGAAACAAAGCCCGACCGCTCATTGGAGGGAAGAATAGTAGAGGCCAAGATGAAGTACTTTGGCCACATCATGAGAAGAAAGAAAAGCTTAGAGAAGACAATGATGCTTGGGAAAATTGAAGGAAAAAGGAAGAGGGGCTGACCAAGGGCAAGATGGATGGATGGCATCCTTGAAGTAACTGGATTGACCTTGAAGGAACTGGGGGGGGGGGGGGGGGGGTGACGGCTGACAGGGAGCTCTGGCATGGGCTGGTCCATGAGGTCACGCAGAGTTGGAAACGACTGAATGAATGAACAACAACAAAATAGTAACAATAATAGAGTAGAATAACACATGTAATAATAACAGAGTAAAATAATAACTGTAATAATAAAAATAAAGTAATAAATGTAATAAAAATAATAAATAACATTGACTCGAGTATAAGCCACGGGGAGCTTTTTCAGCCTAAAAAAAGGGATGAAAAACTCGGTTTATACTTGAGTATATATAGTAGTTCCATTTGTGAACTGTGGCAGAATGCATGTGTATGTATCTGAGATAATATTTTGGGACAAAATGTATCTGAGATAATATTTTGGGACAAACTCCCTACTATTAATGCTTTCTGTTGTTGTTGAAGCAGAGTGGGGAGTTGGAGAGCAACCTTCTAAGTTTTCACCCGAGGGTAATGGCCTCCACAGTAGCTCTCTCCTGCTTTAAAATGCAAGAAGTTTCTATTTGGTTTAGACTAAAGTTCACTTGTCTTCCATTTCTTGCAACAACAGGCAAGTGTTAACACAGGCCTCTAAGAATTGCCCTAGTGTTCGCATTATAGACTTCAGTCTATTTCCTGCAGATTCTTAATGATCTCTCCTCTTGGTGGAGTGTCCGCCTTCTGCCTTCTTTCGAGCATCCTTTTGAAATAGGAGTGAGCCCAACTTCCAAGGGCTTGGGGACAATGTTCAGTTCCTTCTTTGTCTTCTTCTCTCCTTACCAGCTTAGCATCGTCTTCCCCATTATCTTCTGCTTTTGCACCATCTTCCTGGTAGCAGTCCCCCTCTACACTGACATCATCAACTCTCTCATTGGCATTGCAATTGCGGTTTCTGGCCTCCCTGTCTATTACCTGGTGGTGCGAGTACCTGAAGAAAAAAGACCACAGTGCCTACGTCGGGTTGCGGGTGAGTGATGGTGTCTCCATCATTTCCCAGATCTTGTCTCTTCTTGTCCCCCAAACATATTGCAATATGATCCGACGGGACTCTATAATAATGTATTTGGTTCAAATGTTTATTTATGTTTTATTTTATAGATGGAGTTATGTGTTATATATACTGTCGTTTTGGACTTGTACTGCTTTCCCCCCTTTTTACTGTTTCACTTTACAACGTCTTAGTTTTTGTTGGTGCACATACTTATAGACGCTTCTTTCCCATGTAACGTTACTACATTGTCCCTTTTTATACACCCTTCTCTTAAAAAATAAAAAAGTGGAGGGAAAATAGATGACCTCTGGTCTATCCCAAACTAGTCACAAAGAAAGCTATAGTATCATGCGCTTCACCCTCTAGACCAGTGTTTCTCAACCTTCCTAACGCTACAACCCCTTAATACAGTTCCTTATGTTGTGGTGATCCCCAACCATAACATTATTTTTGTTTCTACTTCTTAACTGGAGTTTTGCTACTGTTATGAATTGCAATGTAAATATCTGATATGCAGGATGTCTTTTCATTCACTGGACGAAATTTGGCACAAAGACCTGATATGCCCAAAACTGAATACTGGTGGGGTTGGGGGCGGGTTCATTTTGTCATTTGGGATTTGTAGTTCCTGGTATTTAGAGTTAACCTGCAATCAAAGAGCATTCTGAACTCCACCAATGATGGAATTGAACCAGACTTGGCACATTTTCACCAACAGAAAATGCTGGAAGGGTTTGGTAGGCATTGACCTTGAGTTCTGGAGTTGTAGTTCACCTCCATCTAGGAAGCACTATAGACTCAAACAATGATGGATCTGGACCAAGCTTGGCACAAATGCTCAATATGCCCAAATGTGAACACTGGTGGAGTTTGGGGAAAATAGACCTTGACATTTGGGAATTGTAGTTGCTGGGATTTATAGTTTACCTACAATCAAAGAGTATTCTAAACCCCACCAATGATAGAATTGGGCCAAACTTCCCATACAGAACCCCCCTTACCAACAGAAAATACTGTTTTCTGATGATCTTTGATGACCCCTCTGACACCCTCCACATGACCCCCCTCAGGGGTCCCTACCCCCAGGTTGAGAAACGCTGCTCTAGCAGAAACAAAGAGTTCTACAAGGTAACAGATTCTGCAAGCAAAGTTGGAGGAGGCAAAGATCTGCCCAGCTATTTCAAACATAGCATCGGAATTTCACATTTTTGCGGAGACGGAAATCTTTCATTCCAGGGATGGGGAACATGTGGTTTTCCAGATACTGTTGGGACTACAACTCCCATCAGTTCTAGTCAATTTTGAGACACGAAGAGAGGTCCAGCTGAATAACATCTAGAAAAGTGCTGGTCTCAGTGAGCTTGTTGTACTTTTGCCCTAAATTTTGCTTCACCATTCCAGCTACAACCTGGCTGATGTCTCTTATATTGGCAGCTCTCTCAGATATGTTTGTTCTCTCTTTGCCTGTTTTGCTAACTGGTGAATTTATTCTGTTTTTCTCACAGCCGCTGTGACACGTTTCATTCAGATTGTGTCCTTGTCTGTCTTGACGGAGATGGATCCCGACAATGATGTAAAGTCTCAGTGACGGAGACAGAATTATCAGGGAGACTGGCTTCTCCCTTCTCCTCATGCAATGGACTCTTCTGAGAACTCTTAATTTATTGTTTCTGACTTTGTTGTTGGAAACCAGGGTGACAGCTGCTGCAGCATCTTTAGGACTTTTTGAAAATACTTTCCACTCTCTCTTTGGTGCACAAGAACCCACATCAGCAGGAGCCCCAATAAACCATGACCACTCCATAGATTTTCCCAGGGATGAAAAATATAGTCTTCAGCAATGGTTCATGGCTGCCATTACTGGACTATGCTTGTTTACAAATGGATGATTACTGCTTCCAGCAGGGGCCTTCCAAAAAACAAAAATCCAGAAACAGAAGTCAAGAGAGATTGCAAGTGGTATTAGGGGAACACAGCCAATAAAGCATCATTTTTTTGTTAAATTCTTTCCTTGTCTGTTGAATTATGGCCTTTCAATGAAAATGAGCTACACAGAGTCATTTTGCAAATAGAGAAAATTACTTCTGGAGTGAGATGCGTGTAGCTGAATGCATGCAGAGATCGGATGCTGGCTTAATACCACCACCTTCCTTGTCTCTCTCTTTCTTTTACACTAACCTGACTGCAGTAGAGCCAAAAGAGAGAGAAGGAACTTCCAAGTCCTTTATTAAACAAAGATCAGAAAACTGAAGCGGCGGTGGCAGTAGGAATATGACAACCTGCTGCTGTGTCAAGTCTTTGCTTTGAATAGGGCTGATGAAGTTGACAGGCTTGGCTCAGCCTAACGTATCCTCCCATGGTCTCTTTCGTGGGGGTGGTTTCGTCGCAGGAGGTGGGTGCTGCTCCAGAGGATTGTGGGAAAAGGTCTGCCGCAGTGGCCCTGAGTAGCGAAAAAGAATGAAAAAATTGGTTGGGTTGCTGTGTGTTTTCTGGGCTGTATTAACCCCCCCCCCCCCAAAAAAAAATGTTTAATTAGGACCAATCCTATTTAAGGAGTCCCCAGTGGTGCAGTGGGTTAAACTGCTGAGCTGCTCAGCTTGTTGACCGAAAGGTTGTAGGTTTGAATCCAGGGAGTGGTGTTAGCTTCTGCTGTCAGCCCCAGCTTCTGCCAACCTAGTAGTTCGAAAACATGCTATTGGGAGTAGATCAATAGGTACCGCTCCGGCGGGAAGGTAACAACACTCCGTGTAGTCATGCCGGCCACATGACATTGGAGGTGTCTATGGGCAACACCAGCTCTGGCTTAGCAATGGAGATGAGCACCAACCCCCAGTGTCAGACACGACTGGACTTAATGTCAGGGGAAAACCTTTACTTGTTTAAAAAGCCTTCTGAATTGCTGGGGAGTACATTTTAAAAATTATGGGGAAAGAGAAGCTTCTTTTGTCTATCCTAAATCTCCTGGAAGTTCAACTCACCTACAGGGAAAGATTCATACACTTTCCCCAGAACTTTTTTCTAGAATATCTACTTTTTTGTTCTAAGCCTCAATATCTATATATGTGAGAGGAAGTCACAGGGAGGAGGGAGCAAGCTTGTTTTCTGCTTCCCTGGAGACTAGGACACAGAACAATGGCTTCAAACTACAAGAAAGGAGATTCCATCTGAACATGAGGAAGAACTTCCTGACTGTGAGAGCTGTTCAGCAGTGGAACTCTCTGCCCCGGAGTGTGGTGGAGGCTCCTTTTTGGAGGCTTTTAAACAGAGGCTGGATGGCCATTTGTCGGGGTGCTTTGAATGCAATTTCCTGCTTCTTGGCAGGGGGTTGGACTGGATGGCCCATGAGGTCTCTTCCAACTCTATGATTCTATGAGTCTATTTATTTATTTATTTATTTATTTACTGCACTTGTAGACCGCCGTTCTCAGCCCTAGGGCGACTCACGGCGGTGTACAACATATAAAAACAATTTACAATAAAGGCAATATCACAAACAACAATAACAACATCACTATCAATAATACAATTACACTAAATCATTCGCGACGTCTCATCATAGAATCACAATCCAATCTCGTTATCCATATTCCGTTCCAATCATCATTGCCAATTGTTGTAGCACTTAGTCAAACGCCTTCTCAAACAACCACGTCTTTAGTCTCTTGCGGAATGTCATAAGGGAGGGCGCCTGTCTGATGTCTACAGGGAGGGTGTTCCACAGCCGGGGGGCCACCACCGAGAAGGCCCTATCCCTCGTCCCCGCCAGGCGTGCCTGTGAGGCAGGCGGGATCGAGAGAAGGGCCTCCCCGGACGATCTCAAAGTCCTCGTGGGCTCATAGGCCGAGATGCGGTCAGACAGGTATTTTGGGCCGGAACCGTTTAGGGCTTTGTAGGCCAACACCAGCACCTTGAATTGGGCCCGGTAGCAGATCGGCAGCCAGTGAGATCTATGATCTCCAGTTGTGCTCACAGGGAGGCAGTTGGATTATTTTGGATGCTTTCCCCCCTATATCTTTTGCCATTTTACAATACTGTATTTTTAAAGTTGTGGCCATCAGAAAAAAAAATCACAGAGTATGTAATAAAGTTTGCATATATTGATGCATCAGGAAGCAATGGTGTCACCACCTCAGCCACCCATATGGACAATTTTGGATTTTGCAGGACTTTGATATTTCTCATAAGGGATGCTCAATGTGTACCCCATTTTCTACTGATTCCTAGCAGCACAAAGAATACATTCCCTTGTGTGTCCAACATAAAATACATCTTTAGTCCAGGCATGGGCAAACTTTGGCCCTACAGGTATTTTGGACTTCAACTTCCACAATTCCTAACAGCCAGTGCACCAAAGTTTGTCCATGCTTGCCATAGATGGTATTAAATGAGGATCAGGGATGAAGGAAGCCTACCTTTAGCTGCCAAATCCAGGTGGTTTTTGATGCGCCGCTCCCTTTCTTCCAGCTGCTGAGCCAACTGTGCATTCTTCCATCCTGCAGGTTGGTTAAAGCAGGATGCAATTAGCTTTGTATGGGTTGGCATACTTACAGGACCTCTCCGCCTAACTCTCCCTGTTGCCGCCTTCCAACTCCCCCCTCCTGCCAACTTGCCTTTCTTGAGGCTCTTCACAAATCCCTCCTGGGGAGGCAGGTAAGTCGGGTCGTGCTCCACACGCTCAGGGATGCGGAGGCGGGTGCGAATGGCAGGTATACGCAGAACACCCACTTGCACCAATGAGAATAGGTTCGAAGTCATCCAATAGGTGAAGACAGCCTGCATGGAAAAAGGAAAGAGAGAGTACCAAGCATTGTTATTGTCAGGAGTCAATTTTTGACAGCATGAAGACATCACAAATTCGCTCCGTGACATCCTGACTGAATCATCCTGGCTGCCTCAGTTTTCTCTCTGTGACATTTTGAAGCCAGCAGAGGATGCTGGAAACCTTGTATTGGAACTTATGAAGCAACAAGCTCTAATAAGGAAACTGAGAAGAGGGGGGAGATGAGCAGGAAAGGTGTATAAAAGGAAATGGTGGTGGGAGATACAAGCAATATATTCATTTCCAAGCAAAACCGGCTTCTGAGTGATCATTTAATATTGCTATATAAAACCTACAGTCTTACAGTTATGGCCTGTATAGGAAAGCTCTGCATAGCTTGACTACAAAAGTGGGGTGTCCCTAACCTGGAGTTATAGGTATTGGATCCCACTTTAATCGCTACAACTTTTATGTGGCAGTTAATCCTGAGAGTTGCAGTTTTGGGAAGGGACCAAGAATTCTCTTCCAGAGAGTAATCATGTTATATTTGATGGGAACAGAATGTAACTGAATTGAATTGTGGGGCCAAGAACTGGTCAGTGTTCCAGGTGAGATCTGACCAAAGCAGAATAGAGTGGGACTATGACTTCCCTTGATTTAGATACTATACTCCTATTGATGCAGCCTAGAATCACATTGGCTTTTTAGTTGCGGCATCACACTGTTGGCTTGTGACTTACTAATTTATTTATTTATTTATTTACTGTCCTTGTATACCGCCGTTTCTCAGCCTAATTGGCGACTCAACGCGGTTTACAACAAAATATACAGTGCACAGTATACAATTAAAACCATAAAAAACATAATACACAATATTACACGAAATCACAATCCAATACATCTCCTAACTAAAATCGTGGTCCAATTGCATCATCCATATTACCATGGATGGTAATATGGATTCCTGGATTCCTTTTACATGGGCTGATTTGAAGCCAGGAGTCGCCTATCCTATATCTCTACATTGCATTTTTTGTTAAATTTTCTGTTAGTTTCGGTCCAGTTTGCTTATTCTGAACTAAACTACAAATCCCAGAATTCAACGGGGCAGAGACATGGCTGTTAAAGAGAGATTAAATTGCCATAAATTTGGTAATATAAATTTATATTGATAAATATAAATCAAATTGCTGCCAGTTTGCTACCGGGTACAATTCAAAGTAGCCTATAAAGCCCTAAATGGTTCTGTCCGAACGCATCTCCCCTTATGAACCATCTAGGAACTTCATCTGGGGAGGCTCTGCTCTTGTTACCGCCTTCGTCACAAGTACGTTTGGTGGAGACGAGAGACAGAGCCTTCTCGGTGGTGGTCCCTTGACTATGAAATGTCCTCCCTATAGATATTAGATTGGCCACCTCCCTTTTAACATTCTGGAAAAAAGTCAAGACGTGGCTTTTTGAACAAGCATTTGCAAATGCAGAGTAACAGACATAGGAAAATGGAATGACGACAATGTGACCGGACAATGTTTTTAACAAGGAGATACTATGAATTTATATTTTATTGATTTGTTTAGTTTTTATTATATGTTATGTTTTTAATGGTTTTTACAACATTGTAAGCATTGAATTTTACCCTGTTAACTGCCCTGAGTCACCTAGGGGCTGAGAAAGACGGTACAGAAATACAGTAAATAATAAATAAATAAATAAATGAATGCTCAGTGTGGAAACTTCATGGAATAACTGCCTCAATAGATAGTTCAAATAGGATCTAGTGCTTTATTTAGGCCTCCAAAGCTCTTGTGTGGCTGGCATTGCAGGGTGTGTAATCCTTCAACTGCCAAGGTGAGAGAATTTGGTTACATGCAATGAGTCTAAATCGGTGATGGTATGCTTCATATCAATATATAACATCAACCACTACCTGTTCATAACATTTTCTACAGCCATGATTCCTAAACTATGGTCTACCGGGTGTTTTGGATTTCAACTCTCAGGAGACGCTCATAGCTTGCTTGATAGGTCAGAGACCCTAGGAGCTGAACTCAGAGCACCTGGAAGACCAAAGTTTGAGAGCCACCATTTTCTCACCCCTGGGGGGACGGGGAACAGTCTCAAGGTGGTTTACACCATACTAACAGCAAAAATTCAATTAAATTTTACAATGAGTAAGTAGATGAAATGAGACAAAACCTTTCTCACCGTTGGGAAGGAGATCGTGAGAGGCAGAATAACAAGTGGCATCACACGCATAACCGTCTTCATAACCCGGAGGTTTGGGTTGGACACTCCTGATTCAGCTCCCAGCTGCAGAGAGGGGGGGGGGGGGGGGGGTGAGGGGGAAGCAAATTATACTTTCCTGCTATTACCTCATCTATATATATAAAATGCTTTGTGCGTAATGAATACCTTAAAAATAAAAGAACCAATGAACGAAATCACACCAAATTTGGCAATAAAATGTCTCACAACACACAGAGTGACCATCACTCAAAAATTATGATTTTGTCATTTGGGAGTTGTAGTTGCTGGGATTTATAGTTCACCTATAATCAAAGAGCATTCTGAACTCCACCAGCGATGGAATTGAACCAAACTTGGCACACAGAACTCCCATGACCAACAGAAATACTGGAAGGGTTTGGTGGGCAGTGTCCTTTGGTTTTGGAGTTGTAGTTCACCTACATCCAGAGATCACTGTGGATCTGGACCAAACCCTACAAGAATACTCAATATGCCTAAATGTGAAAACTGGTGGAGTTTGGGGGAAATAGACTTGACATTTGGGAGTTGTAGTTGCTGGGATTTATAGTTCACCTACAATCACAGAGCATTCTGAACCCCACCAACGATAGAATTGGGCCAAACCTCCCACACAGAACCCCCATGTGGGCCACAGCAACGCGTGGCAGGGGACGGCTAGTTTTAATATATTTTCCTTCTTTTCTGAATTTGTTCCTATCTTAGAGATGTGATACTGAAATTGTGGGATAGACCTTGTGGCATATGGCCATCTTTCAGGGCCGCTTTGATTGTGTTTCCCTGCATAGCAGGGGGTTGGACTGGATGGCCTTTGTGGTCTCTTCCATGATTCTATATGTGTGAGGAAATGATATAAAGCAGTGTTTCTCAACTGGGGGTTGTGACGCCTGGGGGGGGGGGGGGGGGCAAGGGAGGTTCCAAAGGTCACCAAAGACCATCATTTTCTGTTGGTCATGGGGGTTCTGTGTGAGAAGTTTGGCCCAATTCTATTGTTAGTGGGGTTCAGAATTCTCTTTGATTGTACGTGAACTATAAATCCCAGCAACTACAACTCCCAAATGACAAAATCAACCTTCCCCCAACCCCACCGGTATTCAAATTTGGGTGTATTGGATATTTGTGCCAAATTTAGTCCAGTGAATAAAAATACATCCTGCATATCAGATGTTTACATCACAATTCATAACAGTAGAAAAATTACAGTTATTAAGTAGCAACGAAAATAATTTTCTGGTTGAGGGTCACCACAACATGAGGAACTGTATTAAGGGTTTGCAGCATTAGGAAGGTTGAGAAACACTGATATAAAGTAAGAATTGGGCAGCTTTGTAACATCCATAAATCCAGTCATTGCCCTGGCTGTTCAAGTCCATCACAAATGATCCTGAAGCCTTGGTTCTTTGTGCTTTCTAGAGTCTTGTTGTGAGAAGAGAAGGTTGTTGGCAAACTACAATTAATGGCCAAGTCCTGTAGAGGCTTAGTGTTCAGCTTCATTGACCACAGCTTACCTCTAAAATGACCCACATGGACGCCGTCACCGCCAGGGGCAGGACGTAGTACGGGTCGGCAGCAGTGAGGTCTGCAAACCACCACAGCCCACCCGTTTGCATGCTGGGGACAGGGAGCTCGGCCATTTTGCGCAGGGCGATGAAGAAGGAGATGAAAATGGGAGCCTGGAGAGAGAAAAAGAAAGACATTTCAACTGTGAGTAACTGGGAAGTGTAGAGTGGTGTTGAGGGAAGATGTGGGATGAAGGTTCACCTGGACCAGGGGCACCAGGAACCCCCGCAAGGGGTTGACGTTGTGGGTCTTCTGGTAGAGGGCCAGATCCGAATAAGCCTTTGCAACTGCAAAAGAAAAGAAAACTGCATAATGTCATATCCATCTTAATATCCACTTTCCAACATCTATAGATCAGCTCACCCTTCCTTGATCAGGGGCCCCATCTACACTGCCAATTAATGTAGTTTCAGAATGGAGTTTAATTGCATTGAACTGAATTATACGGCAGGGAGACTCCTGTAATCCAGTTCAATACAGCATTAAAGGCAGTGTGGATCCAGCCTGGCATTATATGGAAAGACTGGATGACAATTTTCAGTAGTTATGGTAAGCATTCTGTTTATAGATTATGGGGATTGTAGTCAAAACATTTGGTGCAGGGCTTCTTAAAAGCTTTTTGCACTTTGCAACTCTTTCTGCCCAAGACATTTTTGCATGGCCCTGGGTATTATTTAGGTATATAAAATAAGAATTATCAGACATTTACTGACAATAAACCAGCATTTTGCAAGGCTTGCTAAACAGGATGGTATTCTTGAGTCCACAGTGCTCTCTGAATGTACGTGAACTACAACTCCCAAACTCAAGGTCAGTGCCCACTAAACCCTTCAAATATATTTTTGTTGGTAATTGGAGGTCTGTATGCCAAGATTGGTTCAATTCCATTGTTGGTGGAGCTCAGAATGCTCTTTGATTGTAGGCGAACTATAAATCCCAGCAACTATAATTCCCAAATATCAAAATCAATTCCCCTCCCCAACCCCACCGGTATTCAAATTCAGGCATATTGTGTATTTGTGCCAAATGTGGTCCAGTGAATGAGAATACATCCTGCATATCAGATATTTACATTACAATTCATAACAGTAGCAAAATTACAGTTATGAAGTAGCAACAAAAATAATTTTATGGTTGGGGGTCACCATAACATGAGGAACTGTATTAAGGGGTTGTGGCATTAGGAAGGTTGAGAACCACTGCTTTAACAGTTGCAAACTTTTTGTGACCACAGCACTTGAGCGATATATAGGGGATCCCATTTGGGGTTGGGATCAAATTTAAGAAGAAGTGATTTAGAGAGCATCAGGCTAGGAAAGCCTGGATTAAGGATCTTTCTTGAGCACCCTTGTTGCTCCTTAACAAACAACATGGTTCCTTTGAATGTTATTATAGCCAGGCCATGGCCTGTTAAGCCACTAGACAACAACTCACATTCAAATTTGTTCCCCGACTGCTTGGCTTCATTCATGCGGGTGGTTAGCTCACTGATTTGGGGCAAGTGGTTGTTGAGCTTTACTGCCTCTCGCTGTCCCTTTACTATGAGAGGGAAGACCAGGCAACGCGCCACCACAGTCCCTGAAAAGTTTGGGAGGAGAGAAAAACTGTTACTTGGCAATACGAAAAAACAAAAAATAAAAACAAACAAAAACAAAAACTTTATTTATACCCTGCCACCATCTCCTCAGTGGGGACTCGGAGCGGCTTACATGGGGCCAAGCCCGAACAACAAATTACAATATAAAAATACAAATTGCAGTGAAATAAACAACATAACATTAAGGTATAAAACATCAAAACATATAAAACAATATACACAGAACATAAAAACCAAACATATTGAGGCCTTGGCCTTTGTAAGCCGCATCGAGTCCTTTGGGAGATGCTAGCGGGGTACAAATAAAGTTAATGATAATAATAATAATAATAATAATAATAATAATAATAATAAACATAATGACAGAGAGCAGGCTGCATGTACATAAAATGATTTAAAAACTCCAGGTGAGATAAGGGGGCAGAACTAATTGTAAGGGAGAACTCATAGAGAGACAGGAAAATAGACAAACCTTCGTACATGGGGGGTGGGGATGGGGAAAACTCATGGGACAAGAACATTGAGGGAACAATAGCATAAAATAATGCGGCTATTCTCTGAAAGTGCAACGGCAAAGCCAGGTCTTGAGACAAAAAACAAAAAACCAAACAACAACAAAAACAGGAATGCCCCATAATGCTGTCCCAAAGCTCATGACTGTACCTGACGAGCTGTGATTACCAAAAATACAGAGTTTGGTACTTCTTTTGACTCAAAATGCCACTGCAAGGACTTGAAAATTAGCGAGTAAAAGAAGAAATGTACCATATAAAGAAGCTAAATAAATAGGCATGCAGTTGTGGTTCATCACAGGATGACCCTCGTTTATCTGCAGGATCAGTATCTGTAGTTTCACTGATCCTCATCCAAAAAATGTGCCCCTTTGAGACCTTTTCTAGGTGCTCCAGCATGATCCTTTGATATTCTGGTCCAAGAATAGGGCTCACTATTATCTATGGTTTTACAAATCCAAACAAAGTCCAGGAACATATCTCCCTGAGGATATGGGGGTTGTATTGTACATGCATTTGGCAAAGGCTCTTCCAAGTTGCCTGTGATTGCCGAACAGGCTAGGATAGCGAAATGAAGAAAGGGTAAGTTATCTGACTGGTGAGTGGGGAAATATGGGAGTTGTAGTCCAATAAATTGGGAAAGCTAAGCACCAACATGGATACAATGTCTATGCACAAACCAGGTGGTTAAGAAGCAAAAACTGGTCCTCACTCACTGGAATATCCTCAGTGAGTTAGTTTTCCCCTCATATCGTCTTCTTAGGGGAAAATAAACAATTCAGAGACAAAATTTTTTGTCCATCTCTCCTACTATACAGACAGTAACAACTACAGCACCAACAACAATAGCAATAGAACCATAACATACCTATAACTCAAAGTTTAAATGTCATGAGACTTCTGTCTTTCTATATATATATACAAACAAGCTCATTCTGGTCAATTGTGGCTATGAACTCAAACCCATGGGTCCTATCCACACCAAACAATTACAGGCTGAGTATCCCTTATCCAAATGCTTGGGATCAGAAATGTCTGGGATTTTTTCAGATTTTGGAATATTTGCTTAATGAGATCTCTTGTAGATCTAAATCTGAACATGAAATTCATTTACGTTTCATATACACATTGCCAGTGGGGAATTGTATATATAACATTTGGAATAATTTTAAATCAGAACATGAAATTCATTTACGTTTCATATACACATTGCCAGTGGGGAATTGTATATATAACACATGGAATAATTTTGTACATGAAGCAAAATTTGTGTACATGGGACAAAAACAAAGCTGTTGGTATCTCAACAATATGGATGATTTTGAATTTTGGCATTCTGGATAAGGGGTGCTCAAGCTATATAACACCATGTTGCACTTTTGCTATTCCTGCATTGGATCAAATCCTGGGATTTGTAGTCTGGTTGGGTCTTAGAGCTCTCCATCTGAGAACTCTACATCCTCCTTCTTAATCTGAAAATCTTGGGGTTCCATAGTGAGTCATGGCAGTGAAAGTGGAATAACGCTCTAATTATATAATGTTAATGGGTCTGTGGTCTATCTAAGAAAGGGTCTTGGGTAGGGTCTCTTATTGGTCAAGATCCTTTGATCAATTTCGGGAGGAGATGCCAAGAAGTGGGTCTGTGGTCTTCACTGCACCAATGCTACAAATGCCATGGAACTCCAGGTCTTTCCAATTGGCCCTCACTGCCCTGTCTGCCAGGGAAAAGTCGTATCCAACCCCAACACTCTCTTCACCTGCGACAATGGCTCCCCACCAAGGGAGCCCCACGTCCACATGGAGGCACTCCAACAAGTTCTGGATTAGGCCGACCGGGGTGTGGGCGCCTAGGCCCAGCTCAGCAAAGCTCAGCTCCTGAACAGCCTGGCCGAGATCTGCTGCAGGGAGAGAGGTCTCTATAGGCGGGGAGACGAGAGGCTGAATAACCTAAAGGCAAAAGAGAGGAATAATAATAATAATGATGATGATGATGATGACATATTTTTGTCGTGTCAGGAGCAACTTGAGAAACTGCAAGTTGCTTCTGGTGTGAGAGAATTGGCTGTCTGCAAGGACGGTGCCCAGGGAACACCCGGATGTTTTGTTGTTTTTATCATCCTTGTGGGAGGCTTCTCTCATGTCTCCATATGAGGAGCTGGAGCTGACAGAGGGAGCTCATCTGCGCTCTCCCGGATTCAAACCTGTGACCTGTTGGTCTTCAGTCTTGACAGCACAGGGGTTTAACCCACTGCACCACCAGGGGCTCCTATGACAACAATAAAAAAATTAATTGTATATTGTTGTTCATTGTATACTTTTCTATAATATGTTATGATGTTAACTGTTTTTTATACTGTGTTATGGTAGCATTGAATTTTTGCTGTTCTTGTTGTTAACCGCTGTGAGTCGCCTAAGGGCTGAGAACAGGGGTATACAAATAAAGTAAATAAATAAATATTTTTATTCTACCCTATCTCCCCGGAGGGATTCAGGGCGGATTCCAAGCATAAAAGGCAAACATTCAATATCAGAACACAACAACAATACATCCATACTAACACAATTTAAACAGCCCAACATATAAACACAATTTTTAACTTAAACAACTAAAATTAAATAAAAAATGCAGCCTGTTATAACAGACGGTGTTGTTATTGAAACAAGAATGTCAATAACTCTGATGAGTATTTCAATCACACTATTTGTTTCATTTCATTAACATCCTTCCATCTGTCTGCAAAGTTTAGTAATAATAATAATAATATAATAATAAAACTTTATTTTTACCCCGCTACCATCTCCCCAAGGGACTTGGTGCAGCTTACATGAGCCCGAGCCCGCAATACATCAATAATAAAAGCAATAACAAACAACAATACAAAACAGTTAAAATAAATCTCATAAACAAAAAATAAGCAATAAACATTGACAATAGCACAACAAACGTTTAAAAACCTATGGCTGGGCCAAATGTAATAATTAAAATTTTAAAAATAATGCTGGGTATGAACAAATAAAATATAACTGGGATAGGGTTTTCAGTAGTAGATCACAAGCTGAGTCCACAGTGAGATGCAGCCACTAATACAGCCAATGCAATTCTAGATTGCATCAATAGGAGTATAGTGCCTAGATCGAAGGAAGCCATAGCTCCACTGTATTCTGCTTTGGTCAGACTTCGTCAGGAAAAATTCTCAAAATTTTGAGAAACTGGAAGTTGGGTCAAGGAAGGGTGGCCTAAATGGCCAAAGGTCTGGAAGCCAAGCCCTTTGCGGAGCAGCTTAGAGAGCAGGGTATGTTTAGCTGGGAGAAGGTTGAAAGGGGACACGATAGCTTTGGCAAATGTTATAAAGAATGTCATATTAAGGATGGAGCAACTTTGTTTTCTGCTGCTCTAGAGGCCAACACACAGATGAGTGGATTCAAACTACAGGAAAAAAAGATGTTATTTAAACATTTGGAAAAATTTCTTGACAATAATAATAATAATAATAATAATAATAATGTATTGTTGAAGGAGCCCCTGGTGGCTCAGTGGGTTAAAGCACTGAGCTGCTGAGCTTGTTGATCGAAAGGTCGCAGGTTCGATTCCGGGGAGCGGCGTGAGCTTCCACTGTCAGCCCTAGCTTCTGCCAACCTAGCAGTTCGAAAACATGCAAATGTGAGTAGATCAATAGGTACCGCTCCGGCGGGAAGGTAACGGCGCTCCATGCAGTCATGCCGGCCACATGACCTTGGAGGTGTCTACGGACAACGCTGGCTCTTCGGCTAAGAAATGGAGATGAGCACCACACCCCAGAGTCAGACATGACTGGACTTAATGTCAGGGGACTACCTTTACCTTTCCTTTTTTTTTGTTTTGTGCTAAAGGGCATTGGAGAGCCAGAGAGAGTCCACCTCTACTCTCGGATGAATGGCATCCTCTGAGGATGCTTGCCATAGATGCAGGCGAAACGTCAGGAGAAATGCCTCTAGAACTTGGCCATATAGCCCAAAAAAACCTACAAGAAGCCAATAATAATAATTTTTATATCCTGCCACCATCTCCCTGAAGGGACTCAGGGCTGCTTACATGGGGACCAAGTCCAGCATAAACAAGAATTAGAAGCTAAAACACAATTAAAACATAATAACATATAAACAAAATAATTAATGTCACGACCTTATTGTCTGGTTTTGTGTGACATCAGGAAATTAGGCCATGCCTTAGATCTGGCCTGCGTATATTTGAGACAAGGGCGAGGGTTGCCATGGAAATGGGAGCAATGAAGGGGAGGGGCCAGCGTGAAGGAGATACACTGCCAGTTGGAATTTTGTTGCATTCCCTAATGCATGCTTTTGAATCAAAGCCTTTGTAATTATTTTGCCAGAAAGCTATAGATCCAAACAATTAAAACAATTTAAGCCAAAAGAGTAAAAACATCACAGAATACACCAACCAGCATCAAATATCCAGTAGCCGGAATGAGGGTATGATCTAATTAAAGGTGGCAGGGCAAGGACACAGACTAAAGAGCTGTTTGATAGTGGAATATTTATTTATTTATTTAAAACACTTATATTCCGCCCTTCTCACCCCGAAGGGGACTCAGAGCGGAGCACAACATATACATGGCAAACATTCAATGCCTGGGTACAATACATAAACATTAAAAAAACATTTATCTAAATATTAAAATACACCATTTAAAATAACACAATTTAAAACCGTCCTAGCCATCCGCATCAAATCCAATTGGCCCTGTCATCTTTCCCATTGTCGCTTCATTGCCCTGTCCCGAAAGCTTGGTCCCACAGCCAAGTTTTTACCATCCTTCTAAAGGACAGGAGGGAGGGGGCCGACCTGATCTCACAAGGAAGGGAGTTCCATAGCCGGGGAGCAATCACCGAGAAGGCCCTGTCTCTCGTCCCCACCAATCGCGCCTGTGACAATGGTGGGACGGAAAGCAGGGCCTCCCCGGAGGATCTTAATCTCTGCGATGGTACATAGAGGGAGATGCGTTTGGACAGGTAATATATTGCTTTGGAATCCAGAAGTATCTCCTTCTCTGGGGAATTTTAAGCAGAGGCAGGAGGGCTATCTGTGGGGAGTCCTCTGATTGTATTTTCCTGCATGGCAGAAGGGGGTCGGATCGTGTAGACTAGTGGTTCTCAACCTGTGGGTCTCCAGGTGTTTTAGCCTACAACTCCCAGAAATCCCATCCAGCTGTTAGGATTTCTGGGAGTTGGAGGCCAAAACATCTGGGGACCCACAGGTTGAGAACCACTGGTGTAGACCTTGAGCTCTTTTCCACACCCACGTATTTCCCTTACCTGG
This sequence comes from Anolis sagrei ordinatus, assembly GCF_025583915.1. Classification (NCBI taxonomy): domain Eukaryota; kingdom Metazoa; phylum Chordata; class Lepidosauria; order Squamata; family Anolidae; genus Anolis; species Anolis sagrei. The sequence goes on from NW_026847660.1 coordinate 9,766,264, forward strand.
GCACCAGCAACGGCTGCTGTGCTTTGACACCGAATTGCTGGTCTCAACAGAATAGCACAGCTACCATTCAGTGGATGTCGATGTGTGGAAAAGGGAGTTTTGACTCGCAGGCACCTTCTGTGGATCTGGGAAGCAAATGCGAGGACGCACAAAAATAATTAAAAGTATTGCACAAAAAAACTCAAACAAAAGAAATAACTTTTCCTGGTTATGCGTATAAGAGGTGTTTATGGATGCATCAAACTGCATTAGTTCTCCAATGTGGATGCTCCCAGACTCAATGATCACAAGGCTCTAGTCCAGGCCTGGGCCAATTTGGGCCCTCCAGGTGTTTTGGACTGCAACTCCCATAATTCCTAACAGCCTCAGGCCCCTTCCTTTTCCCCCTCAGCGTTTAAGCGCTGTGGTTGAAGTGGTCGGATCCTTAGGGGCAAGTGACCATGTGCTCCTGCAATTTGAGGTACAAAGGAAGGTCGAAACTAAGACAAGTCAAATTCGCCTTCTGGATTTCAGGAGAGCCAACTTCTAAAAAATGAAGGAAAGACTGAGCAGCATTCCGTGGACACTGATACTAAAAGACAAGTTACTGATGGATGGGAGTTTTCTCAAGAGTGAAATACTCAAGGCACAATTGCAAACTGTGCCAACAAAGAGAAAAAATAGGACAAGTGCAAAGAAGCCAGAATGGATGTCCAAAGAACTTTTAACTGTGCTAAAACACAAAAGAGACATGCACAAGAAGTGGAAAAAGGGAGAAATCACCAAAGAAGAATTCAAACAAATAGCCAACACCTGTAGGGAAAAGGTCCGCAAGGCTAAAGCACAAAACGAGCTCAGGCTTGCCAGGGACATTAAAAACAATAAAAAGGGCTTCTTTTCTTATGTCAGTAGAAAAAGGAAAAACAAGGAGGCAATAGGCCTCTTCGAGGAGAAGATGGGGCAATGCTGACAGGAGGTAGGGAAAAGGCAGAACTACTTAATGCCTTCTTTGCCTCGGTCTTCTCACAAAAAGAAAGTCATCTTCAACCTCAGCAAGATGGAGTGGATGAGGGATTAGAGGACATCCAACCCCAAATTGGAAAACAAGTCATCCAGGAATACCTGGCCGCTCTAAATGAGTTCAAGTCCCCAGGGCCAGATCAACTACACCCAAGAGTACTGAAGGAACTAGCGGAAGTCATTTCGGAACCATTGGCAATCATCTTTGAGAGTTCTTGGAGAATGGGAGAAGTTCCAGCAGATTGGAGGAGGGCCAATGTGGTCCCAATCTTCAAGAAGGGAAAAAAGGATGACCCAAACAATTACCGTCCGGTCAGCCTCACGTCGATACCAGGTCAAGATTCTGGAAAAGATTGTTAAGGAAGTGGTCTGCAAACACTTAGAAACAAATGCGGTCATGCTAATAGTCAACATGGATTTATCAAAAACAAGTCATGCCAGACTAATCTGATCTCTTTTTTCGATAGAGTTACAAGCTGGGTAGATGCGGGAATGCCATGGATGTAGCGTACCTGGATTTCAGTAAGGCCTTCGACAAGGTCCCCCATGACCTTCTGGCAAGGAAACTAGTCCAATGTGGGCTAGGCAAAACTACGGTGAGGTGGATCTGTAATTGGTTAAATGGACGAACCCAGAGGGTGCTCACCAATGCTTCCTCTTCATCTTGGAAAGAAGTGACGGGCGGAGTGCCGCAGGGTTCCGTCCTGGGCCCGGTCCTGTTCAACATCTTTATTAATGACTTAGATGAAGGGCTAGAAGGCATGATCATCAAGTTTGCAGACGACACCAAATTGGGAGGGATAGCCAATACTCCAGAGGACAGGAGCAGATTCAAAACGATCTTGACAGATTAGAGAGATGGGCCAAAACTAACAAAATGAAGTTCAACAGTGACAAATGCAAGATACTCCACTTTGGCAGAAAAAATGAAATGCAAAGATACAGAAAGGGGGACAATGCCTGGCTCGAGAGCAGTACGTGTGAAAAAGATCTTGGAGTCCTCGTGGACAACAAGTTAAACATGAGCCAACAATGTGATGTGGCGGCAAAAAAAGCCAATGGGATTTTGGCCTGCATCAATAGGAGCATAGTGTCTAGATCTAGGGAAGTAATGCTACCCCTCTATTCTGCTTTGGTTAGACCACACCTGGAATATTGTGTCCAATTCTGGGCACCACAATTCGAGAGATATTGACAAGCTGGAATGTGTCCAGAGGAGGGCGACTAAAATGATCAAGGTCTGGAGAACAAGCCCTATGAAGAGCGGCTTAAGGAGCTGGGCATGTTTAGCCTGAAGAAGAGAAGGCTGAGAGGAGATATGATAGCCATGTATAAATATGTGAGAGGAAGCCACAGGGAGGAGGGAGCAAGCTTGTTTTCTGCTTCCTTGGAGACTAGGACGCAATGGAACAATGGCTTCAAACTACAAGAAAGGAGATTCCATCTGAACATGAGGAAGAACTTCCTGACTGTGAGAGCCGTTCAGCAGTGGAACTCTCTGCCCCGGAGTGTGGTGGAGGCTCCTTCTTTGGAAGCGTTTAAACAGAGGCTGGATGGCCATCTGTCGGGGGTGATTTGAATGCAATATTCCTGCTTCTTGGCAGGATGGGGTTGGACTGGATGGCCCAGAGGTCTCTTCCAACTCTAGGATTCTATGATTCTTTGAGACTGTTAGGAATTATGGGAGTTGCAGTCCAAAACACCTGGAGGGCCCAAGTTGGCCCAGGCCTGCCCTAGTCCCTGCCAGTCCATCTGCAAGGTCATGACCCCTGAACATGCTGCAGTCCTAGACAGTGACCCCACCCACAGCACTCACCTGCCTGTGGAAGTTCCCCACAGAGGGGTTCATCACCCCTGTGACCCCAACCCGGCTCCATGCTCGCCCTGCAGAAGCTGCTGCTGCTGTAGAAGCCGCCATCTCTTTCCTTGGCCCCGCCCCTCATGAGCATCACGAGCCGCAGACTAAGAGCATGCGCAGTGCAGCGAGGCGACGCCAAGGTTTGGTCTCTCGCCGCCATCTTGGTCATGGGCAACTCTTGGTTAAGGGCAAGAGTTCAGAGCATGCGCAGTGGAGCGAGGCGACGCCAAGGTTTGGTCTCTTGCCGCCATCTTGGTCATGGGCAACTCTTGGTTAATGTTTCACGGATTGTATCGCTCTTGGCGAGGAGCAAAAGGATTATTTAGCAAGAAAAAGCAATAAAAATAAATCTTTCCGGCTTCAAGATAGGGTGTGTGTGTAGTTTGTGTGAAAGAGAGCCAAAATGTTGGCAATGCAGCCATGTTTGAAAAGGGCAATGCCAGAGAGCGGCGGCCATTTTGATCTAAGACAAAGGTGCGGGAAAGCGGAAGTGCCGCCATATTTTTTGTGGGCAGTGAAGTCTATGCCGCCATGAAGCGGCGGCCATGTTGATTTAAGGCAAAAGTGCGGGAAAGGGGCAGTGCCTCCATATTTTGTGTGGGCAGTGAAGTCTATGCCACCATGAAGCGGCGGCCATGTTGATTTAAGGCAAAAGTGCGGAAAAGGGGAAGTGCCGCCATATTTTGTGTGGGCAGTGAAGTCAATGCCGCCATGATAGCTGTGGGCAAAACCCACCCAGCCTCCTGACTTAATGCCTGTCAGTTCCACTCATGACCACATGAGGACAGCAGAGAATCACTTTCTTTGCTTATAGTCGGAAAAGGGGAAGTGCCNCCATATTTTGTGTGGGCAGTGAAGTCAATGCCGCCATGATAGCTGTGGGCAAAACCCACCCAGCCTCCTGACTTAATGCCTGTCAGTTCCACTCATGACCACATGAGGACAGCAGAGAATCATTCGAGAAGAAGTTCTTTCTTTGCTTATAGTTAGAGTGGTGTAATTTTTAATTTAGCCACATGGTGGCAGCAGATAATTAGAAATGCATACTCCAGCCAGTTCCTAGGGTTCAGCATCTATTCTGAACATAAAAAATAAATATAAACATAAAAAATAAATATAAAATAAATATAAAAGTTACAACAGCAAAACAACAGAGAGTAAACAATCAGGCACATCTAATCACTTCTCAACAAAAGATTCCCCCAGGCACTTCCAAGCCATTAAATGCTAATCAAGGTGGTCAGTTGAAACATTCACACCTAGCTCCAGCAGACAAAAGTCCTTTGTCCCACCCTGGTCATTCCACAGATATATAAACCCATTTTCCTACTTCCAACAGACCTCATTACCTCTGAGGATGCTTGCCATAGATACAGGCGAAATGTCAGGAGAAAATGCATCTAGAACATGGCCGTATAGCCCGAAAAAACCTACGACAACCCAGTGATTCTGGCCATGAAAGCCTTCGACAAGACATAAAATACTTGCATTGCAGATAGGAAAGGGAGAAATGGAAAATTATTTAAGCATCTTGCCTTGATGGCAGCTGCTTAGCCAGATTCCATCTGCTTGCCATAAAAGGGTGCATTTACACTATAGAATTAATGAATACCTTCATTTATATTAGTTCCTCCAGGATGACTCTATTTATTCAAACTCAAAACCCATTGTTTACAAAAGAAACCACATCTAAGAATCTAACATAATTATAGAATGTAATATAATATACTGTATATACATATATTTATAATATTATAATGTAATGCAATATAATACTACTAATAATAATATGATATAATTATATATTTATATTACATGTAATATTACTAATAATATTACAATATAATGGTATAGTACAATATAGTAATATTTAATACTATATAATATATATATTTAATCAACTACCAAGCTTGCAAACTTTGTGTTTTGTCTGTCTGTCTGTTTGTTTTGTTAAAAATGTAATACAACTATATTGTCGAAGGCTTTCATGGACAGAATCACTGGGTTGTTGTAGGTTTTTTCGGGCTATATGGCCATGTTCTAGAGGCATTTTCTCCTGACGTTTCACCTGCATCTATGGCAAGCATCCTCAGAGGTAGTGAGGTCTGTTGGAACTAGGAAAATGGGTTTATATATCTGTGGAATGACCAGGGTGGGACAAAGGACTCTTGTCTGCTGGAGCTAGGTGTGAATGTTTCAACTGACCACCTTGATTAGCATATAATGGCCTGACAGTGCCTGGAGCAAACTTTTGTTGAGAGGTGATTAGATGTCCTTGTTTGTTTCCTCTCTGTTGTTGTGCTGTTGTAATTTTTGAGTTTTTTTTAATGCTTGGTGGTCAGTTGAAACATTCACACCTAGCTCCAGCAGACAAAAGTCCTTTGTCCCACCCTGGTCATTCCACAGATATGTAAACCCTTTTTCCTAGTTCCAACAGACCTCACTACCTCTGAGGATGCTTGCCATAGATGCAGGCGAAACGTCAGGAGAGAATGCCTCTAGACCATGGCCATAGAGCCCGAAAAAACCTACAACAACCCTGTAATATGCTAACGTCTGGTTGTTCCTGACACGATAAATAAATAAATTTAATACTGATATTGTACTATGCTAATAATATAATATATTGTATGTATATATATCTTGTAAGCCGCTCTGAGTCCCTTTCAGGGTGAGAAGGGCGGCATATAAATGTCGTAAATAAATAAATACCTTATAAACCCTGTACCCCATTGCTCTGGCCGGCCCAGTTTTAATAATTGTTTGATGTATTGTTACTGTTTTGTTTACTCTGCTTAACTGTTTTAATTTGCTTTATGTATTGTATTGTTGTATTGTGTTGTGAGGCCTCGGCCTGTGTAAGCCGCATCGAGTCCCTTGGGAGATGCTAGCGGGGTACAAATAAAGTAATAATAATAATAATAATAATAATAATAATAATAATAATAAAAAAATCTGATTTATAGTAATTTTCAGGGTCTGCAACGCTCCATGTGTCCACTAGAGGGCAGTAGAGGATTAAGAAAAATGTAGTTATTCCCAGTTGACTGAAGAAAAGCAAGGAAAGAGAAAGGCATAAAGAAAAAGCCTATTACTGCTGTTTACAGGGATAGATAGCAAATGGGCAGGAAAGATGGAAATTAAAAGAGTTCCATGGAGTGAAGATTATAATTGTATATTATCCAGCCCTTCAGTCCCTTGAAGTCCAGCAGTCACCAGCCAATCCCTCTCCAATGCCAGAAATACAGCTTAATGGTGTAATATTAGAAAATGTTGACCATTTTCGCTTCCTTGGCAGCCACCTCTCCACAAAAGTCAGCACTGACACTAAAATTCCACTTAGGCAGGAAAAAATGAAATGCAAAGATACAGAATGGGGGACAATGCCTGGCTCGAGAGCAGTACGTGTGAAAAAGATCTTGGAGTCCTCGTGGACAACAAGTTAAACATGAGCCAACAATGTGATGTGGCGGCAAAAAAAGCCAATGGGATTTTGGCCTGCATCAATAGGAGCATAGTGTCTAGATCTAAGGAAGTCATCTGCTTTGGTTAGACCACAACTGGAATATTGTGTCCAATTCTGAGCACCACAATTGAAGAGAGATATTGACAAGCTGGAATGTGTCCAGAGGAGGGCGACTAAAATGATCAAGGGTCTGGAGAACAAGCCCTATGAGGAGCGGCTTAAGGAGCTGGGCATGTTTAGCCTGAAGAAGAGAAGGCTGAAAGGAGATATGATAGCCATGTATAAATATGTGAGAGGAAGCCACAGGGAGAGGGAGCAAGCTTGTTTTCTGCTTCCCTGGAGACTAGGACGCGGAACAATGGCTTCAAACTACAAGAGAGGAGATTCCATCTGAACATGAGGAAGAACTTCCTGACTGTGAGAGTTCAGCAGTGGAACTCTCTGCCCCAGAGTGTGGTGGAGGCTCCTTCTTTGGAAGCTTTTAAACAGAGGCTGGATGGCCATCTGTCAGGGGTGCTTTGAATGCAATATTCCTGCTTCTTGGCAGGACTGGGTGGCCCATGAGGTCTCTTCCAACTCTAGGATTCTATGATTCTATGAAATACAGCACCACCTGAGCTCTGCAAGTGCAGCATTTTTTCAAATGAAGCAGAGAGTGTTTGTGGACCGGGACATCCGTAGGGATACCAAGGTGCTTGTTTATAAAACTATTGTCCTCTCAACCCTGCTATACGCCTGCGAGACGTGGACTATCTACAGACATCACATGCAACTCCTG
>NW_026847660.1:9775332-9826676 GCF_025583915.1 Anolis sagrei ordinatus
TCTAGGGAACTCTTGCTACCCCTCTATTCTGCCTTGGTCAGACCACGCCTGGAATCACACTGTGTCCAATTCTGGGCACCACAATTCTAGGGAGATGTTGACAAGTTGGAATGTGTCCAGAGGAGGGAGACTCAAATCATCAAGGGTCTGGAGAACAGCAGCTTAAGGAGCTGGGCATGTTTAGCCTGAAGAAGAGAAGGCTGAGAGGAGATATGATAGCCATGTATAAATATGTGAGAGGAGGCCACAGGGAGGAGGGAGCAAGCTTGTTTTCTGCTTCCTTGGAGACTAGGACGCGGAACAATGGCTTCAAACTACAAGAGAGGAGATTCCATCTGAACATGAGGAAGAACTTCCTGACTGTGAGAGCCGTTCAGCAGTGGAACTCTGCCCCAAAGTGTGGTGGAGGCTCCTTCTTTGGAAGCTTTTAAACAGAGGCTGGATGGCCATCTGTCAGGGGTGCTTTGAATGCAATATTCCTGCTTCTTGGCAGGGGGTTGGACTGGATGGCCCATGAGGTCTCTTCCAACTCTTTGATTCTATGATTCTAAGTAAGTAAATAAACAAGTGTAATAGGTTCCTTTTCAGGGTTAAACCCTTGTGCCGGTCGGGCTGAAGACTGACAAGTCAGAGGTTTGAATCTGGGGAGAGTGTGGATGAGCTCCCTCTGTCAGCTCCAGATTCCCATGCGGACACATGAAAGAAGCCTCCCACAAGGATGGTAAAACATCAAAAACATCCGGGCATCCCCTGGGCAACGTCCTTGCAGGTGGCCAATTCTCTCACACCAGAAGCGACTTGCAGTTTCTCAAGTTGCTCCTGACAAGGAAAAAAAAAAAAGTAAAACTATAGAAGCGTGCAGTTCTCATTATGGCCGTACGAGGGCAGCAAAGGATTAAACATATACAATCCTGTAATTTCAGGTTGAGTTTATTGTGTTTGAACTCATGTGTCCACCAGAGGGCAGCAGAGGATAGGAAAAAACAGTTTTTGCAATGAAAACATTATTATTATTATTATTATTATTATTATTATTATTATTATTATTTACAACATTTATATGCTTCCCTTCTCACCCCAAAGGGGACTCAGAGCAGCTTACATGATATACATACATGCAATATATTACATTGCTTTAAAATTTCAAGGGCTATTTGATTACTTATTATTTGTATCACCTTTTTATGGATCATGCACTTGAGAGCAATTTGAGCAGGAATGTAGCTTGGTATTAGTGGAGTATTAATACATTTCTATTGTGCTTCATAGCGTATTTGACTGCGTTAAATTGAGCATCTCTTATCCAAAATACTCGGGGTCAAAAATGTTTTGAATTTTGAGTCCCTCCCCATTAATTTTGGATTGCTTGCATGTGTATATGGTGAGGTATTTTGGAGATAGGACCCAAGTGTAAACACAAAATTCATTTATGTTTCATATACACCTTCTATCTAACGATCTATAGTAGGAATATACTTTTATACATAATAATTTTGAGTATATTGACCCGTCAGAAAGCAACAGTGTCACTCATAAGGATTATTGTGATTTAGGAGTATTTTGGTTTTTGGAATTTTGGATACAGGATGCTCAACCTGTATAAACTAGCCCTGGTTTGCTTTTTGGGTGCTTGCAGTTCTCAAGATTGCCACCTGAGGGCAGCAGAGACTTAGAAATCTGTCATCCAGCTCTATGGAAATCTGAATACCTGTACTTATTATTATTATTATTATTATTATTATTATTATTATTATTAACTTTATTTGTACCCCGCTAACATCTCCCGAAGGACTCGGTGCGGCTTACAAAGGCCAAGGCCCTCAATAAAACAACAGCATAACAAATACAACAATAAAACTCATAAAGCAAAACAATAAACATTAAAGCAATAACAGTAAAACATCAAAACAATACATCATGACACATTTAAAACTAGGGCCGAGGCCAAATGTAATGAATAAATTAAAAGTGCTGGACATGACAGGTGAAATGTAAGGATTTTAGGGTAGGTGCGATGTGCAGGCAATCTTAAATCTCTGGTAAAGTGCGTTTGGGACATGATGCTGGGAGTTTCCTATTCTGGAAAGGCACACTGGAACAGCCAGGTCTTCAAGCTCTTCCTAAAGACTGCCAGCGTTGGGGCTTGTCTGATGTCCTTGGGGAGAGAGTTCCAGAGTCGGGGGGCTACCACAGAGAAGGCCCTGTCCCTCGTCCCCACCAAACGCGCTTGCGACGCAGGTGGGATCGTGAGCAGGGCCTCACGAAACAATTCAAGTGAAAAAACAACATCACTCCTTAGCAGAGAAACAAAATACTTTGTAAAACTACAACTCCCATAGCACTGAGCAATGGCAGTAAAAGTGGTGCTAAACTGCATTAATTCAACAGTATAGATCAAGCAAAGTAGAGCCCTCTAGGTGTTTTGGATTGCAACTGCCATAATTCTTAAGAGTTGATAAGATAGTTGGGATTTCTGGGAGTTGAAATCCAAAACACCTGGAGGGCTGAAGTTTGCCCAAGCCTGGGATAGATGTACTGCATGAGTCAAAGAGGCTGCAGTTCACATTAAATCCACAGGAGGGCAGCAGAGAATTAGAAAAGAACCAATTTCAAGGAAACATATTAAGATGATAATAATTGGTGCTTTCAGGTATTTAATTTTTTTATATTTGTCTCACTTTTTTTGTTTCTTTCTTCCCCACTCTCTCTCCTCCCAACGTAGTCAGAATGGGGAAGGTGATAATGAACAACAAAAATAATGGCAATGATAAAGACTGTGATTTACAAAGCCCTCCCTTGTGCAAAATAAAACATTATGTCATGAATCTTCCAATAGGATCAGGACTCTCAACCATTTGGAAGTGTAGGATGCATCATGTTGGGTTTGAGATTTCAAATAGCTGCATTTCCTCACATGACCACACGAGGGCGGCAGAGGACTGAGGAAGATGCTCAGTGGATTCCAATAATGGGATTGTAACTTGTAAATATCTTGAAGGCACCAGTGAATCTTGGAAACTAAGCAGGTTCAGCTCTGGTTAGTGCTCGGATGGGAGACCAAGGTGCTGTGGTTATATTTCAGGGGAGCAAACTAGCAAAACCAGCTTTGGGGAGTCTTTGCCTAAGAACATTTCCTGGACATTAATAGTCCAGGAATAATAATAATAATAATAATAATAATAATAATAATAATAATAATAATACTTTATTTTTACCCCGCTACCATCTCCCCAAGGGACTCGTGCGGCTTACATGAGGCCGAGCCCGAACACAACAATACAAGCAATAATTACAACAATACAAGCAATTAATAATTACAACAATACAAGCAAAAGGAGTATTACTTCTCTGCTAAATTCCCAAAATTCCCAAAATCTCAGCTCCAACCAGTTGAACACATACTCTGTCTTCTTGGAATACTCACTCCATGTTCAGTGAATATTCTAATTGTATTCAAGCATGAAATACTCAATGTGGCCACATGGTGGCAGCAGAGAACTAGGAAAGAGAACTATCTTTTTTAGCAAGGTTGCAACTGGCATAGCATTTTGTTTGTTTTACCTCTTTATGATTCCTTTATGATCAAAGACTGCCATATTTCTCCCCTGATTGTTGAGGGCATTGGAGAGAACAAGAAAGGCTTCAGTTTACAGTGGAAGGGGGTATCAAGTCTGTAGAATTAATGTGCATTTGTAGAATTATTATATAGTATTTGTGTTTTTTAACTGTGCTGTGACCCACCTTGAGTCATGGGGAGAGGTGGGTAATAAATAAAATTATTATTATTACTATTATGCAGTTTTACCCTCCTGTTTAAGGAGCTCCACTGGCTGCCATTCATTTTCCGGTCCCAATTCAAGGTGCAGGTGCTTACCTACAAAGCCCTAAATGGTTTGGGACCCGCCTACCTGCGTGACCGCATCTCTGTGTACGAACCCACATGATCTCTTCGTTCATCTGGAGAGGCCCTGCTCACGATCCCACCTGCATCGCAAGCGCGATTGGTGGGGACGAGGGATAGGGCTTTCTCAGTGGTGGCCCCTCGACTCTGGAACTCTCTCCCTAAGGACATCAGGCAGGCCCCGTCGCTAGCAATCTTTAGGAGGAGCTTGAAACCTGGTTGTTCCAGTGTGCTTTTCCAGAATAAGGAAACTCCTAGCATTATGTCCCAACGCACTTTATCAGAGATCTAGGATATCTACATGCCCACCCCCCTCCAAACACTCCACCTGTCACGCCCAGCACTTTTAACTTTATTACATTTGGCCCTGCCACTGTTTTTAATTGCGTCATTGTGTGTTGTTAATGTTATTGCTTTGTTTTTTTAGTTGTTTTGTTGTTGTTGCTGCTATTGTTTGACTATTGTATTTGGGCTCGGCCTTTTGTAAGCTGCACCAAGTCCTCCGGGAGATGGTAGCGGGGTATAAATAAAGGATTATTATTATTATTATTATTATTATTATTATTATTATTATTTTATACCACTTTCATTGCCATGGTGCAGTGTTGTGTAATCAGGGTACTTTGTCTCTAACTGGACTGAGATCCAATCCCTTGCAACATTATTGATACTGGATTTTAAAGGCTGCAATACCTACAATGTCCACTTGAGGGCAGCAGAGGCCAAGAGACGCTGTCCCAGAAGTTCAGCCATTGCTGGGGAGGGAGGAGTCATTTGCAGAGAAATTAGTGGAGCAAGAATTAAATACTTCCTGTGAGTGAAAGTGAAAAACAATAGACCCATTGACCCATGCAGGAAAGGTAGACATGGAGGGCCTGCTGGTGTGAGGCCTCTTAACCTTAACCTCTTTGGCCACTTGGAGCATGAGGTCTGGGTTCAATTGAGACCCCTTCTACAATGCCTAGTAGGGTTGGATAGGTTTGTTCGGAAGAGCCTGACACTCATAAAAATCTTCCGACTTTCGAAGCAGTTTTGAACCATGCAAGAAAGGTGGGACGGGCAAATCCGAATTTGAACCACTAACCCTTTCCCCCCGGAAATATTTTAATTTTCAAAACCATTAAGCAACTTTGGTAAAGCTTAAAAAGTTTGAAAATCTCATGCTTTCCCTCCCTGGCGATGCAAGCGTGGCTGGCATGGCTAAGCGTAGCCATTGTTGTAGTTTGTGAAGGCCAAGCCCCCAATGGCAGAGATTGCAAAAGGCCCGGCTGTTAAACTACTTGTCCCACACTGCCTTGCTGCTCATTAGCGAAAATGGCTGAAGGACCCCTATAGCTGTCTGTAGCAGTCTTTGTCTAAATATAAAATAAACTGATTGAATCTACACCGGGATTGTGGCGCAGCTGGCTGAGTGTCAGCTGCATTAAGATCACTCTGACCAAAAAGGTCATGAGTTCGAAGCCAGCCCGGGTTGGAGTGGGTTTCCAACCAATTGTGTGTAGCCTGTTGTCAACCTTTGCAACCCGAAAGACAGTTGCATCTGTCAAGTAGGAAAATAAGGTACCACCTTAAAGTGTGGGGAGGCTAAATTAACTGATTTATGAGGTCGTAAAGAAGACTCCAGCAAAAGCATTCCAGCGGGGAAGCATGCAGGGAATGCGGAAGTGCTTCATCAGCGTCACAGATGGACGATGAAAGTGACAGCTCCCCCGGTGGCCAGAAAAAGTTAAATAGCCTCTGTGTATGTCTGTATATGTTTGTACATCAAAAATTGGCATTGAATGTTTGCCATCTATGTGTATACTGTAATCCGCCCTAAGACCCCTGCGGGGTGAGAAGGGTGGAATATAAAAGCTGTAAATAAATAAATAATAAATAAATACAAAGGTGTCTAAAGAAGGCAGCAAAGCAAATGGTTGTCAGGAGAATTTGGATGGTGCCTTTCTGTCCAGAAGAAGGGGTCAGTCTAGATGTCCCTTGATGGAATCTCTACTACGATTTCTGTTCTCCACCAATTTAACACAGTTTGCGCCACACAAACAAAGTTTCTGGAGTAGAACAACTACTTTCAAAGTAAAGACCACCCAATAAAACAGGAAATAACACTTTCAAACCAGGAATAGATTTTCTTAATTATTAAAAACAAGTTTTTTAAATAAAAACTTGGAAAATTTGCCAAAAATCTATGGATAAGTCAAAGGTTATGAAATTTAGTGAACTAACAGTGGTCCATGTGTTCTACCACTGTGGCAAGGTTAATTAGGATTGGTCTAAAAATGAGGGAGGGAGAATTCCCGAAGTTTCCCCAGTGCCATTGCTGTTTTTTTCCTACTGTGCATGCAAGTCCGCCATTAACAAATTGATTCGGAAGTTTTGGAAGTTTTGGAAATTTTTGATTTAAAAAAAATCAGAAGTGACTTTAGAGTCAAACTACTAGCGGCTCCTACATCCGAAACGAGTTTTGGACCACTTTTTTGGATCATCCAAGCCTACTGCCTAGTAATCCATATTATCAAAACAGATAATCCACATTATCTTTTTGAACTGGATTATATGATTCTACATTGCCATATAATTCAGTTCAAGGAGATCATCTGGATTTTATATGGCAGGAGTGTAGAAGGAGTCTGACTATCTGTGGACCTATGGTGATCCCATGAATTTTGTAGGATTTTCATAATAAAAAATTACTCTGCAGTGGTTTTGCTAGTTCCTTGCTCTGAAATAGAGTCTACACCACCTGGGATGCCTCTCTCCGATCCAAGTACTAACCAGGGCCAGCTTTGCTTAGTTTCCAAGAACAGGCATTATTTCTGGTGCCTTTGGAATATTTAGCAGCATTTACTCCTTTTCTGGAATCTATATAGGATATTTCTTAATCCTCTGCTGCCCTCCTGTGGCCATATTGAAAATTGCAGCCATTTGGAATCTCAAGTCAGATGAGATGAATTGGTTGAGGATTCCAATCCTATTTGTTAGTGGTCTGGTCTCACATCCAGTTAGCTGGTATTGCACCACCTGACATCCGCCGGGAAGTTGCAGCCAATAGTGAAAGGACCAAGGCAGAGACATCTCTGCACATCCCTTGTTTGGGCATCAGCCAGCATGTCAACGACTTAAATCAAGAAATAGTTTTCTAAGATCTACAGAGACACTCGCTGGAACACCTCAGCAAGCGAGAGTCCAAAAGTGGCAGGCTCAAACCCAGAACCTCAATCAATGGCTGATACCAGATGAGAGTCCTCCTGGGCACACAGAAGACTGGGCGACTTGGAAGGCGCTGAACAGACTGCCCTCTGGCACCACGAGATGCAGAGCCAACCTTAAGAAATGGGGCTACAAAGTTGAATCCACGACATGTGAGGAGAAGAGCAAACCACTGACCACCTGCTGCAATGCAACCTGAGCCCTGCCACATGCACAATGGAGGACCTTCTTGCGGCAACACCAGAGGCACTCCAAGTGGCCAGATACTGGTCAAAGGACATTTAATCAACTACCAAGTTTGCAAAATTTGTGGGTTTTTTTATCTGTTTGTTTGTTCTGTTCTGTTAGAAATGTAATACAATGTTCTGGTTGCGGATGACACGATAAATAAACAAATCCAGTTACTGAACCAGGACTGACCCTTCTTAGTTTCCAGGGCTAATTAAGCTATGGCTTGAGTGATTTCCAAAACTACAGATCGGAGCCACTGAAGGGGCTGAGATAGTGATGTTGTTGCTTTCTGATGGATCAATGCACACTGTGCTGGTACGGCTGTACCAAAAGCTCCAACTTCCTTTTCTTTCTTTGAGTGTGTGCATGTATTCCAAAGTTCCATGCATTTTGCAATAAGGTGGCTTCCCTTGGTTTGCAATTATAGGGCCAATGACCCATCAATCATTGTTAAGTGTTGGTTCCGCCCCTTTCCCCAGGGCTCTGGAAGGAGAAGGAGCCATTTTAGGTCAGTCTTGCATTGGAAAGCTTAGCTACAGGACGTGGATTAGCTCCACCTGTAGAGAAGCTTCGTTTCTCACAGCATCCGGGGGGAAACAGTTCCAAAGGACTCCAGCTGGAGAATCTACAAAGCCTTGACTGGTAGGTCTACTCGGGACCCAAGAAGCAGTTTGGAGCCGGGAGTAGAGCCCACACCAGCTAAGTTTAGGAAGTAGATTGCCCAAGATGGGGTTAAAAAGGGTTTTCCTCTAAAGAAAAGAAACAGTTCACAAAGCCAGTTGCCTGTCCCTTGTGGACAAGATTAAGAAAGCCACCAGTTGATTCAAAGCCTTGAAGCATTTGTTTAATTTGTTGAAGATCTAAGAATTATTTGATTGTTTGATGAAGACTTAAGCAATAATAAAGGACTTGGTTAAACCTTTCAAGCTTCTAAAGACTCTGTATAGGAAAATCCTTAGGGCTTCTCAGCTGAGGCATCCCGGCTTCCTGCTGGGCACAAAAAGCACGTCCTGTTCAAAAGCCAACTGCTATAGGCTCAGCACGTGACAGCACACATGATGTTTGTTTCATGCACAAAATTAACACAACGGTGTATAATAAGACTATTATCAGGCTATGTGGATAAAGGATATGTGAAACATAATGGATATCATGTTTAGGTTTAGGTCTCATTGCCAAGATATTTCATAATGTACAAATATGCAACTATAGGTGTTTTCATTTCCTCTCTGCAGTCCAAAATCTGGTCTGTTTGTTTTCTGACACTTCTAGGTTTGGAAATGACACAACCTTATGGAATCATTGTATTGGCAGAGGTCACAAACGCCAAGCTTTCCCACCTCACCCTGCCATGCAAGAATACATAATCAAAGCTCCCCTAAAATTTGGCTACCCACCACTCCATTGCCACACTGTCCATTAGAAACATAAAGTTAGCTTACACTGGTTCAAATCCTTGATTGATGTTTCGCCTGCATCTGTGGCAAGCATCCTCAGAGGTTGTGAGGTCACAACCTCTGAGGATGCTTGTCATAGATGCAGGTGAAACATCAGGAGAGAATGCTTCTAGAACATGGCCAAATAGCCTGAAAAACCTACAACAACCCAGAGATTAAATGGCTACCTTGTAGGAGTGCATGTTAGCCCCATCACACTAGAGCATTGGTCCACTTTAAATCCGGTTTCTGCTGCCTGCTGAATTCTGGGGTTTAGTGAGGCCCAAAACCTCTTTGGCTGAGCAGTTTAAAGGCTTCTCCCTAAACTACAAGCCCCAGAATTCTGCAGGAAGCAGAAACTGAATTTAAAGTGGATCCATGCTCTGATGTGATGAGGTCTTTAGAGGTGGATTCGTGTCCTGGCAGGAGTTTGAACTCGGTGGCCCCAGGGATCACTTCCACGTCTTATAATTCTAAGTAATCAGATGAGAATACATGTCCCTAGGATGGTAGGATGGTGAATAATTAATGTGATGCTAGAGGAAAAATATTTCAATTATATTCAATAGAACAATATTTGCTTTCCTATATCCAGGGCTGGTGAATGTCTCATCGAAGAGTATTTTGGGGGACTTGGAATACCTGTTAAGGGAGAGTTTTATCATTCAAGCCATTGGGACCTCTGGCAACGGAAGGTTGCAGTGTGGGTGCAGTGCCCATAATCCTTTGCGGATTGTGCTTGGTGCACCACTTGCTCAGCCGCGCATGAGTGCCCTTGCCATGCAAATGCCCTTCTCAGGCTCGGAGATGTTTATCACACCCTTTGCCCATCTGCCCTCCACCCAGTTCTGCTCTTACCTTCAGAGTTTCTCACTTTGGATAATTATAGACTTGGGTCTATGAAGCTAGAAACTGAGAGAATAGTTATAGAAAGAAAACAAGCAGCCAGATAGTTCCCGAGAACAGCAACTGCCTTCTTTTAGCTCTGATGTCATTCTCTCATTTTCACTTGTGAACCTTGTTCTGTTCTCCTCCTTTTCTCTTCATCAGGAAGCATATTGCACCTCTTTTTAAAGTGTATCCCATTCCCATAAGATTATCCTAGGTCAGTGTTTTTCAACCTGGGGGTCGGGACTCTTGGAGGGGTCATGAGGGGGGTGTCAGAGGGGTCGCCAAAGACCATCAGAAAACACAGTATTATCTGTTGGTCATGAGGGTTCTGTGTGGGAAGTTTGGCCCAATTCTATCATTGGTGGGGTTCAGAATGCTTTTTGATTGTAGGTGAACTATAAATCCCAGTAACTACAACCCTCAAATGTCAAGGGCTGTTTTCCCCTAACTCCACTAGTGTTCACATTTGGGCATATTGAGTATTTGTGTCAAGTTGCTCCAGATCCATCATTGTTTGAGTCCACTGTGCTCTCTGAATGTAAGTGAACTATAACTCCCAACTCAAAATGAATGCCCACCAAACCCTTCCAATATTTTCTTTTGGTCTGTGTGCCAAGTTTGGTTCAATTCCATTGTTCGTAGAGTTCAGAATGCTCTTTGATAGCAGGTGAACTATAAATCCCAGCAACTAGAACTCCAAAATGACAAAATCAATCCCCCCCATGACACCAGTATTCAAATTTGGGCATATCGGGTATTTGTGCCAAATTTGGTCCAGTGATGCATCCTGCATATCAGATGTTTACACTATGATTCATAACAGTAGCAACAAAAATAATGTTATGGTTGGGGGTCACCACAACATGAGGGATTATCTTAAGGGGTTGAGGCATTAGGAAGGTTGAGAACCACTGTCCTAGGTTCTGTCTAAATGCTCAGAAGAATGACATTTGAGAAAGGCTAGTATATATTGCTGGAAACCGCCTGTAAGTCAATGTTATGGGAAGTTTTCCCATTGGAGAAGCAGGCAAACATATTCTCTATCCTTGTAAGAAAGTGAAAAGTGCACATATTAATCTACAACCCCAATTCCATTGGGGATTCATCCCAGGGAAAAGTTATAAGTTTGAACCTACCCCTTGACAACTCAATAGATTTTCTTCAGACACTGTTGATGCTATTTAGCCACCCACTGTATAAATTCTTCCAAGAAAATTGAATAATTTATTCACCCAATCATGATCCTTGAACATTAGAACCCAGGATGAATACGGTGGATCAGACTGGAGACTATTTTAATCCTGCATTCTGCTTGTACAGTTGCCTATGATGGTGGACCTCAATTTTTGGTCCTTTAGCTGTTTGGGACTTCAGTTTCTAGCATTCTTGACTGCTTGGACAAGTTGGTTGCCTATTCTGAGAACTGAAGTCCACAACATCTGGAGGACCAATGCATGAGTACCATGGTTTATGGCAATGGCATTAAACACATTTTCATTGAGGGCCACATCAACCTCATGGCTGCCTTCAAAGGGCTGTTGAATCCATGGATGGAAAATCTGTGGACACAGAGGGCCAATGATAGTTTTGTACCTAGTGGTTGTTGCTCTTTAGTTTTTACCCAATTTGGACCCCAAGAAGTTATTGAACAACAAATCCCATTGGTTTTGATTACCTAACAGTGCCCTGTAATTGTCATATGATTCACTTATGCATCATTAGAGCAGGATGTCTGACACAAATCCTAGAGAACGAGTGGTAAGGTTTGTTTGGGAACAATGGCATCACTAGGGTTGGTGTCACCCAGTGCAGTAACTTATGGTGTCACCCCTAGGAACCTCCTTCCATAGTGGACAATGTTAAAGCTAAAATACTGGAAACATCATCTATTTATACAGAGTTAAAATGTATGGTTATCCCATTCAGCAGCAGGAAATGTGTCTCTGAGTGACATTAATTGCAATTGAGTTCATGTTTACCTTCACGAATCAGAGCATGTGCTTTTGACAGTGAGAAAAACACTCACAAAATACAAAATTATCTACAGGATAAGGTATGTGTGTGTGTATAATTGTGTCAGAAGCAACTTGAGAAACTGCAAGTTGCTTCTGATGTGGGAGAATTGTCTGTCTGCAGGGATGTTGCCTAGGGGATGCCCGGATGTGGGAGGCTTCTCTCATGTCCCTACCTGGGAAGCTGGAGCTGACAGATGGGAGCTCACACAGGTCAGCAATTCAGCTGGCCTAAGAGTTTAATCCATTGCGTGTCTGTATAATTGTGTCAGAAGCAACTTGAGAAACTGCAAGTTGCTTCTGGTGTGAGAGAACTGTCCGTCTGCAGGGACGTTGCCTAGGGGATGCCCAGATGTGCTACCATCCTGTGGGAGGCTTCTCTCATGTCCCTACATAGGAAGCAAGAGCTGACAGATGGGAGCTCCTACAGGTCAGCAATTCAGCCGGCCTAAGAGTTTAATCCATTGCGTGTCTGTATAATTGTGTTAGAGGCAACTTGAGAAACTGCAAGTTGCTTCTGGTGTGAGAGAATTGGCCGTTTGCAGGGATGTTGCCTAGGGGATGCCCAGATGTGCTACTATCCTGTGAGAGGCTTCTCTTATGTCCCTACATAGGAAGCGGGAGCTGACAGATGGGAGCTCACACAGGTCAGCAATTCAGCCGGCCTAAGAGTGTAATCCATTGTGTGTGTGTATAATTGTGTCAGAAGCAACTTGAGAAATGGCAAGTTGCTTCTGGTGTGAGAGAATTGTCCGTCTGCAGGGATGTTGCCCAGGGGATGCCCGGATGTGTTACCATCCTGTGGGAGGCTTCTCTCATGTCCCTACATGGGAAGCTGGAGCTGACAGATGGAAGCTCACACAGGTCAGCAATTCAGCTGGCCTAAGGGTTTAACCCACTGCGCCATCACAGCTCCTATAAGGTATACATGAAATATAAATAAATGTTATGTTTAGAATCAAATCCTATATTCAAAATATCTCATAGTGGATGTATATGAAAGTACAAATATTCCAAAATCTGAAAAAAACATACCCCCAAACTCTTCTGATCTCAGATATTTCAGATAAGGGATTCTCAGTCTGTACAGTGTACTTTGTGGTTCGCTTTTTGCAAACTCGCTGTTTTGCGGTTTTAAAAAAATGAATTTAAAATACAGTACTGTATACAAGTAGTGAGGGAACACTGGAGGAGGAAGGAGGAATGGATGGATGGATGGATCTCTGCATAGGCTCAGTCTCCTCACCCTCTTTACTTTCCTCCTCATCCTGGTCCTTGTCCTTGTCGCCACCGCGCATGTGCCATGCAGCCCAGGCTGGGTGCGAGCTCGAGGCGGAGGGAAGCACCGCCGAAATAGAGAGATTGATTGATTGAGAGAGAGAGGGGCCATCTTCTATAGCAGTGGTTCTCAACCTTTCTAATGCCGCGACCCCTTAGTACAGTTCCTAACGTTGTGGTGACCCCCAACCATAACATTTTCATTGCTACTTCGTAACTGTAATTTTGCTATTGTTATGAATTGTAATGTAAATATCTGATATGCAGGATGTATTTTCATCACTGGACTAAATTTGGCAGAAATACATCACTGGACCAAATTTGAATACTGGTGAAGTTGGGGGGATTATTTTTGTCATTTGGGAGTTGTAGTTGCTGGGATTTATAGTTCACCTACAATCAAAGAGCATTCTGAACTCCACCAATGATGGAATTGAACCAGTCTTGGGACACAGAACTCCCATGACCAACAGAAAATACTAGAAGGGTTTGGTGGGCAGTGTCCTTTGATTTTGGAGTTGTAGTTCACCTACATCCAGAGAGCACTGTGGACTCAAACAATGATGGATCTGGACCAAACTTGGCACGATTACTCAATATGTGAAATGTGAACACAGATGGAGTTTGGTGAAAATAGACATTTGGGAGTTGTAGTTGCTGGGATTTATAGTTCACCTACAATGAAATAACATTCTGAACCCCACCAACGATAGAATTGGACCAAACTTCCCACACAGAACCCATGACCAACAGAAAATACTATGTTTTCTGATGGTCTTTGGTGACCCCTCTGACACCCCCTCGCGACCCCCACAGGGTTCCCAACCCCCAGGTTGAGAAACACTGTTCTATAGGGAGGGCAGATGTATACTGAAGATATACTGTAAGCATCCCTACTTCACGGATTTTCACTTATGGTGGGTGGTCCTGGAACGTAACCGTTGCAATAAGTGAGGGAACACTGTACTGTATCTTCCAGTATTTCTTACTAATGGCTATGGTGGCAAACGGTGATAGGATTTGTTGTCCTGCAACCCTGGAAGGCCTCGTGATTCCTACCTTTAATACTGGTAATAACTATGTCAAGATCAA
This sequence comes from Anolis sagrei ordinatus, assembly GCF_025583915.1. Taxonomy (NCBI): domain Eukaryota; kingdom Metazoa; phylum Chordata; class Lepidosauria; order Squamata; family Anolidae; genus Anolis; species Anolis sagrei. The sequence continues at coordinate 9,789,381 of NW_026847660.1, forward strand.
GATCGGCCATGATTCAGGCATTTTTCTTAAACTGGCAGTGATCACGCCTTGAAAAAGAACATTTCTCTGTAAAGCTCTCTTAGTTTTCAGTTCCTCTTATTTCAGCACCATCTGTACCTGTAGGCAACCTGCATCCTGTTTATTACTATGCTACGTTCAAAAGGCAGCTAGCAAAGGGCCAAGGAAGTGACAGTGTTTAAAAATGTGAAAAAAAGAAAAAAAGGCCAGAAGGGAAAAAACCCTCAAAGACACAAGACTATAAAATAAAATAAAATAAAATAAAATTTGTTCCATTTTGTACTCCAAATTCAAACAATCCGCTGCAAGTCGCAGACCCAATCTAACTCTGCATTATACTCCTTTTTGGCATGACATTTCCCCTTTAGCACAAAGATTTGGCTCTCTAGATATTGCTGGATTGCAACAAAGCAAAAATATCATAGTAAAATAATAATAATAATAATAATAATAATAATAATAATAATAATAATTTGCCACTCCTTCTCTACCAAGCGAGATGGGAAACAAATAACACTAAGATAATATAATATTAGATAGCTGTTGAGAAGTTAAATTCAAATATTTTGTTTTTTTCTGAAATGGACAGCTTGTGTACTTACTCAAAACTTCCAAAGTAAATATGTGACACACAAAGAAAATAGAATGACAGTGAGGGAGGAGATGATGTCCAGCAGATGCTGGCTGTTCTTCTCAGTTTCCAAGGACATAGTTTCCAAGGACATGGGATTTGGAATTGAAGGAGCTCCTTTCATCAATTGCTGGGACTAAGTCATGATGGAGCTCTGCATGGCTGCTCTTCACCCCCTCAGGCCCCATCTACACTGCCATATAAAATCCATATCTGCTTTGAACTGGATTATATGGCAATGTAGACTCATATAATCCAGTTCAAAGAAGATAATCTAGATTATATGGCGGTGTAGATTCAGCCTCAAAAGACAAACCAGTTGTATTTGGAATGGAGAGAGGGGATCTCACCAATTTTGAAACAACAGAATGATGCAGTTGTTCCTGGCTGCTCTTCTCTCCCTCAGAGGCCATAGCAATGGGATTTGGAATGGAGAGAGGCTCTCTCACCAGTTGTTGAAAGAAACCACACCATGAAGGAGATATACCTGGCTGCTCTTCCTTCCCTCCGAGGCCACAACAGTGGTAGTTGGAATATAAAGTGGATATAATATTTGCAAGGGACCACATTGTAATAAACAACCCCATTACACCTTCCAAACACCTGATCTACTGTCAACTGGAAGAGTTAAAAGACTTTCTGCAAATCTGAAATAGTAACCAATAATATTTATCAGTGCCAAACAAAAAAAATAAAATAAAAATAAAACAAAACCAAAAAAGCACACAATAGGGAGACTTTCTTTTATTTTTGTATTTATTTGTTTTTTTTTAGAATACATCACAAACAACCAGTTTATGAAACTATTAAATATCTTCTCAGCACCAGCACTGAGTTTGAAAAACATGGAATACATGTGTGTGTGTGTGTGTGTGTGGGGGGGGGGGGAGGGAGATGTAAAGGGCTTTCAAAACCAATTATTTGAATGCTAGAACATGGCCATACAGCTCGCAAAACCTACAACAATCCAYTATTTGAATGCTGTTGACATATGTGTGTATGTGTGTTCAACTCACCTATCAACTTCTGGTTCAACTCATCTATCAACTTCTGGCCACCCCATCAATTTCAGAATTTTCTTAGACCAAGAGTAAACAGAGGTGATTTTCTATTGCCTTCCTCTGAAATATAGCCTACAGCACTTGGTATTTCTTGGTGGTCTCCCATCCAAGTATTAACCAGGGCTAACCCTCTTAGGTTTCCAAGATTAGATAAAAATACGGTTCCTTCAGGATATTTTGATATTGAGGTTTGGATGCTGATATGGGCCATTTCTTTGTTATGTTTAAAGGATATGACCCAAACAGAATGGTTAAGAGTCACCCATTGTTGGGTGGGGCTGGAAGTCTTCTTAGTGGAAGCCATATTGTACAAAGGATATAGAGAGAATGGGGGGGGGGGGCTCTTACATGCAGAAGGTAAGATGGGAAGTGAGGCTGGAAGTCACTTAGCTTATAAAACACGAAGTTGCTTTCCTTAGGGATGTGTGGAAATGCCCCCCCTCTAATTCCTTATTTCTTTAATTTTCTATATTATAAAACTGTCCCATAATCTATGAGTTCTGCACAGTGCACATAACAGAAAAAACATAAAAATACAAAAAAATACAAAGCAGCATTAATGCCAATCAGAAACACAAATATAAACCATCAGGGGCAAATAGTAAAATCAGTTATAAAAGCAGCAATGGATATAAAACAGTGCAAAGACCGAAAATGGCTTAACTGAGTGCTGAAGAGAACATAATGTAAACACCATATAGAACTCAAATTGGGTGGCAGAACTAGCTCCTTTTAAGAAAACTCTAGACTTGATGGTCAGAGAGTTTTTCCTTTTCAGAACTCTGGCCCAACCCAAGTCATCAAATTAAGAACGTAAGATCAGAAATCCTGTTCCAGATTCTAGCTGCATTGCCTTCCTCATAGAAGATCTTGAGTTGACAGGCTTCATCTCTACCTGTCAAGGATGAGAAGAGATTGATGGAGAGGGAGTCATACTGGAGAAGAAATGCCATCCCTGGCCAGGGTCTTCAGCTTTGCATCTCTGAAGAAGAAAGCAAGCTGGTTTCCCAGAAGATGGTTTCATATCATACGCTGGAGTACATTCTTATAATCGGGGCCAGTTGGTTGCCTCTTCATGTTCACCATGCTGGAAAAAAGCCATTTCACCTGTGGGCAAGAGAGAAGGTGAGGATAATAGGAGATGTTTTTAAAAAGAGACTTGCTTGTCCCCATTGGGATGGTCAAGATGTTGCCATGTCCTGTCTCATCCCTCCATTGGGTCCATACTACTTTTGCACAGTTTGCATCAGTGGCATCACGTTAAGCAGCTTTTACTGTTTGCAAATTTTATCCATTTGTGTGTTCAATCAATGGGATGTTCTTAATCTCATTACCTGTAAAACTTGTAGGCTACAGTGTAGTAAGGGTCTCTGGACCATAATAAATTACCATAAAGTTGAAGTGTCTTTAAAAGTGTCTGAAATTTAATTTCAATTTAAAAGTGTCTGAAAAAATGGGACAACAGAAGATTTATCAGCACATTCCCTGTTAAATCAGGACATTTTTTGGGTAAGATAACCCTTCCCTTCTCCTTACTTTGAATAGGGTCACCGTCGCACTATAGCACACGCTGAGAAGGAAGAGAATGAAGAAAATGAAGATGGTCATCCACAAATGCTTCAGCTCTTCCTCGTTCTCATCACTGTAACCATTCTCTGTCAAAACGGTTATAATCTGTTTCATCTCTGAAAGGGGAAAACACGTCTCATTCCATTGCTCATTAACATATGTCCCAACATTCACCCATCCACCTAATTATGCATCTGTACATTTCCTCTCTTATCCAGTCTACACATGTTTGCAATCTATGTCTGCAATGGAACCCATCACAAATCCTGCTTTCATCAACATATATCTTATAGGGTTTTATATAAGTACCAGATATTAGCATGCATGCTTCTTCATTTACAGTTAAGTTGTTATGGGCATTGTATTATTGTATTATTATTTTTTCACTGTAATGTAGACCAGAAACCCATAACATAGAGAATTATGAATGAAGTCAGTGTTGTCTAAGGCTTGAATAGGAATGGACTGGATTCAAACTTTTTCACACTGACTTATATTCCAAAGATTTCAGTGAGTAAGTATGGCTCCAAATCAATCAAACCCAACAAAATTTGTCACCTTACTTTGTAAATTTGTTTAAATACTTAACTTAAATTCTGAAGATTTCAATGAGTTTAAAGTATGGGTCTGGATCAATTTAATCCTACAAATATTATCATCTTCCTTTGGTAATTTGTTTAGGGGGTGATCTTCCAGAAGATCTGTCCACTCCATATGGCCATTATGGCAAGTTCCATAGAGGAACTTCATAATATTGAGAAAATTGTTTCAACTGTCACTCTCCTAAATACTTGTTCATCCATCCTTGGTTGGTTTCCAAGGGGACAAAAATGCGGTGCAGCTGATATTCATTCATTCATCTCTAGATCATCGCTTGGCCTAATCCTTGCTGAATATCTGATGAACAGCAAACTACAAGAATGTTGGAAGCAGTTTCTTAACAAGTTTCCAATAAGGAAAAGTCAATCTCAAGCAACATAGAAAATTTCATCTTAGTGTCAATAAGACACTGAAAAATCCCAAGAGCCTAGGGAAACAAAGAATGGGATGTGGCTCCTCGGCCTTTTCTTTCCATCTTCTCCTTGGCAATTTTGGTTCTTAATTGATTTACTTTCAACTGAATGCCTTCTCCTGGAGGTGCACCATTCGTGGTCCTCAAAGATCACAATATTTCTTCATGAGTATTCCATCTGAACTACAATTAGACAACTCAGTTGTCTTCGAGGTGTGGTCATTTTTGATATGTAGGAGGTTGCAACTCCTGGAAGTTCAACCTTCCCGCTACGTCAAAGTCACATATGAGTATCTGGTCACGCATGTTGTTTAATTTTAGCTTTAATTTTTAGCTATATCCAATCCTGATCCTGGGAATGAAAAATTGATGTTTGAGCCCAACAAGGATGATCGTCTCTGCCCCAGACAGAATACTCTTGCAGAAATGTTGTGATACTTGGGAAGGATGATTATATATGGACTCATAGAAAGGTTATCCATTCAGCTTCATATCTCAGTGATTTGATCCCATGTGTCCAACCACCAAATGGGACATTAAGTACAATTATGGCACATTATGGAGTAAACGTTGGTGAGGAGTTGATATGTCATGTGAATTTCACAGAGAATCACAACTATAGATTTTTCTTTTCTTTTTTTAGGGTTCCTAAATACACTTTCAGGACAAAGTGAATATAATGAGCGTTGTAGTTGACGTTGTATGTAATTGTCTTCTGTTCTACTGAACATTTATCCTAGCACAAAGACCTTTCAGTGTTATGAATTCTAATGGGGATTTTTGTGTAGGTTTTAGTGAAGGCCAATAGGTTTTGAGCATAATTTCCAAAATGAGAGACACTTATGACCTGGAAATCTAATTTTCTCTGACTCTGAAGTAATTGTCCCAAATTCCAGAACTGGCGCATTATGTTCTCAGTGATGTTCAACAAATGTATCTTTATTTTGTAGTTGTGAGTAGACCCTTGAACAGGTCTGTAGTGAACAATTCTTTCTGCTAGTGTTGATATTTGATAGGGTCGATATTTCCATAATATAGTGTCTTTATTTTCTTACATTGTGTGATCAGTGTTTTTGAATATGAATTGTTGAAAAAGTTTTCATAGTCAATATCTGCAGATAGGCGTATCTTCTATGAGGAAATCTTATATAGCCAGTTGGAGCTAAGGGGCTCTGGAAATTGTCGACTATTCTTTCTATCCCAAGAATACAGTGATGCCAAGAAACAAACTGGATTTTTATTTTTGTGAATGTGACAGGCATTTTAAAGTATTCCTTTGCTCATGTTATTTTATTAGGTTAGAGTATTTTGCTCATGTGTCTGTGTTCCCGCGCATACCTTTATATGTATCCAAATATGCTGGATTGAACGGAGATATTTTAGTAACCTTTCCATCCCATTTTGTCCTTTTTTGGATTCGAGCCTCACTGGGATCATCCCTGTAGTTCTATTTTATATGGTATATCTAGATCTGATATGAAAATCTGGTGTCATAATTCAATTGCGCGAGAACCAGCATAGTGTAGTGGTTTGAATGTGGAGCGATGCCTCTGGACATCAGGATTCAAATTCCTGCTTGGTCGTGGAAATGCATTGGCAACTCAATGATTCTCAACAACAGGCAAAGGCAAATCTCATCCGTACAGATCGCACCAGGAAAACCCTGTGATAGGTTCACTTTGGGATCACTATAAGTAGGAAATGTTTTGAAGACCATCAATTGTGGACTTGAGTTTGAGGCACAAGAGAGTGAGTTGAGGATGAAAGGCAGGTGGAATCAAGCCGTTGTGGAAATGTTTGCAAGTGACTGCAATTTAATATTCTTTTTTTATCAATGGTGCAACAGATTCTTTGTTCCAAAGGGATGTAGAATGAGTAAGAAAACAATGTAGAGCCGGCGTTTGGACTCAGATGGTAGAAGCTGACATGGGATCAAATCACTGCTTAATGTGAAGCTGATTGGGTAGCTCTGAGCAAATTCCCTTCACTCCTGACTCACTTAAAGGGCCCAGTGAGGATTAAATGGACCGAGTAGTCATTTCCACCTCTAGGTTTCGGCCCAACAAAAACATACAGATTTGATCGCACTAAATATATCTTGCTTCCACTATTAACTGTGACCCCCCCTTCCCTGAACCCTAGAAATAATTTTTCTCCTTCATTTTTGGCGTCCACCTAAGATCCCACCCAATTCTCTTGTCAGGAACCACAAGAAGGGAGGTCTGAGAGTTGGATCTCTTTTATTCAGCTTTGGGCCAAACATGCATGCATGGGAATTATTTACAAATGTTTGGATACAATCTGGGATAGGGCGAAGAGGACTGTGGTACAGGATAGAGATGGTCTTCACTTTTTACCCTGGGATTTCTCAACGGTCCTCTGGGTGAACTTCATGGCAAGGCCTTCGTGGATAACCATGCAGGTGAAGGAACTGCCTTGGTCCCAATCAGCTCTGGAGATCGACAGTTTGCTGTAGGCAAAATAGCTATCCTCAATGCTGTCCTTCAAGACTGGGGTTGTGGTGTGGTTGTCTTCAGTCAGAGCGTTGTTATTCTTCAGCCACATGACAGAGACATCCTTCGGGTTCAAATTTTTGATCAGGCAAGTGAGGGTCAGCTTTGAATGTTGCTGAAAGTTCACCTCTTCACGGTGAGGGCGGAAGAGGTACACACTGGGTGTTGTGACCTTGCCTTTTTAAATGTCAAAAGGAAAAAAATGAGAGAAAGGAAGAAACAATGGTTATTCATTGTAGGCTATGATTGTTCAGTTAAATCAAATTAGCAGAAGTATGAGAAAGGTGGGTCTTTAAAGAGAGGAGATTAAGTCTTATCTGTGAAGGACTTCGACATGTTCTCATGAACAGTGTGCAACTGCCATAGGTACTTTATCACAAGGTCATTCAAGAGAATGTCCCCCACTTCTGTAATGTTCATAGATGTTTCATAATTCTCTATCAATTCTCCACATTCTAGGTCATATTTTCTTTGTTTTACAGCTCTTGGGGTCATAGTTAATATTTTCTGAAGCTTTATGATGATAGGGGGTGACGTAAAGCGGGTTGACTATCTAAAGGAGGGTGTTTACGTTATCTCCAGTAACAACACTGCAAGAGTTCAAGTTTGTTGTGCTGAAGCCATTGTTTAGGTAGATATGATATCACAATTTTAAATTGTGATAGTTGTAACAAATTGTTATACTTAATAAATCCTACTGACAAAATGTATGCTTGTGAAGAGAAAGGAAATATGTGTTACTTGCATTGTTAGATGCAAGTGTTGCACGTGTTACTTGCATTGCTATCTTTGCAACCCCATTTTCCCTTATGAACTGGTGTAGGATTTAAGATCTGCTGGGGAGGCCTTGCTCTCGCTTCCACCACTGTCATAAGCATGGTGGGTGGGGACGAGGGAAAGGGCCTTCTCAGTGGTGGCCCCTTGGCTTTGGAACTCCCTTCCCAGAGAGATTAGGCTAACCCCTACTCTGTCCACCTTCTGCATCGACCTGAAAACCTAGATGTTCCAGTGTGCATTTAATGATATTTAGACCCCTGTTCATGAACACCCAACCCTAAATGATCAATAGATTATAGTCTGTAGTCTGCTTTTGCACAAGTCCATGTCCAGCCTCCCTAATTATGATCATGTCCATTATATTCTTGGTTATTGATTGCTGAGGTTTGTTTTTTATATATTTTAATGATATTTTTATACCCTGTTGTTTTTAATTATTTAATTAGATTGTGATATACTATTATGTTTTTAACTGTGCTTTAGTTGGTAAACTGCCCTGACCTACAAGAAGCACTGCCTGAATATCAAGGAAAAAGTGGGTGCTAGAAACAATATCATACGAAAGCTTACTGGCACAACTGGGATCACAACCAGACATAGTGAAGACATCTGCCCTTGCGCTGTGCTACTCTGCTGCTGAGTATGCATGCCCAGTGTGGAACACACCTCACCACACTAAAACAGTGGATGTGGCTCTTAATGAGACACGGCGCATTATCACGGGGTGTCTGCGCCCCACACCACTGGAGAAATTACACTGCTTAGCCGGTATCGCACCACCTGACATCCGCCAGGAAGTAGCAGCCAATAGTGAAAGGACCAAGGCAGAGACATCTCCAGCTCATCCTGCTTCTTGGCAGGGGGTTGGACTGGATGGCCCATGAGGTCTCTTCCAACTCTTTGATTCTATGATTCTATGATTCATCCCTTGTTTGGGCATCAGCCAGCACATCAACGACTTAAATCAAGAAATAGTTTTCTAAGATCTATAGAGACACTCGCTGGAACACCTCAGAGTCCAAAAGTGGCAGGCTCAAACCCAGAGCCTCAATCAATGGCTGATACCCAGTGAGAGACTCCCCCTTGGGCACACAGAAAACCGGACGACTTGGAAGGCGCTGAACAGACTGCCCTCTGGCACCATGAGATGCAGAGCCAACATTAAGAAATGGGGCCACAAAGTGGAATCCACGACATGCGAGTGTGGAGAAGAGCAAACTACAGACCACCTGCTGCAATGCAACCTGAGCCCTGCTACATGCACAATGGAGGACCTTCTTGCGGCAACACCAGAAGCACTCCAAGCAGCCAGATACTGGTCAAAGGACATTTAATCAACTTCCAAGCTTGCAAACTCTGTGTCTTTTGTATGTTTGTTTGTTTGTTTGTTCTGTCAAAAATGTAATACAACTGTTCGGTTGCCTGACACGATAAATAAGTTGGTAAACTCTGTTGTTTGCTCTGGGCTTGGTCCCACATGTAAGCTGCCCTGAATCCCTTTTGGGGAGATGGTGGCGGGGTATAAAAATATCATCATCATCATCATCATGAGTAAGTGGCTTTGTGTCTTAAAAGGACTGGATGATCGATAACGCATTGGGCTTTTTTGAATGAATGGGCAAGATGCTGGGATAACAGAGATTAAAGTCTAGATCCACAAACTGCATAGGAAAATTCCCTAGTATACGCTGAATCTCAATTTAGCTCTGGCGCAAACTTGGGCCAAGCATCTAGGCCTGTTCAAAATGAAGTGTATTGAAAATAGAGAGAGTTAGGACATTAGGTTCTTGTGGGTTTTTTCGGGCTATAGGGCCATGTTCTAGAGGCATTTCTCCTGACGTTTCGCCTGCATCTACCTCTGCACTACCTCTGAGGATGCTTGCCATAGATGCAGGTGAAACGTCAGGAGAAATGCCTCTAGAACATGGCCCTATAGCCCGAAAAAACCCACAAGAACCTAGTGATTCCAGCCATGAAAGCCTTCGACAATAAGTTAGGACATTGGTTTCCAGACACTAAAAGATGGTGTGATATAGGTATTGTCTCCTGAGATGTACACATTCCTTTCTTTGACTCTATTGTTTTCGTCTCATAAAAATCTGAAATAGGTGTGCCAATCCCAGGGCCTCCTTCAGACTGATTGTTCATTGCAATTTGTATATGTGTGTGTGTGACTGGGGAGGGAGATGGGACAGGATGACAACTGTGTTGCTAGCTCTTGGTGCCAATAGTGTATTGCAGTTGTTTTTTGTGTTTTCTCCTCTATGCCAGGAGGCTGCTAAAATGAGTTGTAGATGAGAGGTCAACAATGTTTCTCTCTTACCTTTACGCTTGAAAATTTTCTTAACAATGGGAGTGGGCACGCCTGGATATTCCACGGTGCAGGTGAATGTCTCTTCTGAGTCCCAGTCTCTGGTAAGGATGGGCACAGTACTGACCACAGTGTAGGTGCCATTAAGTTCTTCTGATGCAGACATAGGTTCAGGGTCCAGGGATACCTGCTTTTCTCGTGACCAAGTCACCTTCAGCCCTTCTTCACTTTCCAGATTACCTACCACGCAGGAAACCTTGGGATCTCTGTTTAGGTATAGGTCATTTGGTGTCGGGGATTTGAGGTAAACATAAATGCCATCACATTGACCGGTACTGTCATCTGGGGACACAAAAATCATGTCAAGCACCTCAGCACCCCGTTGCATCTATCACTTGCTCTAGTTACTCTACCTGCTTTTCAGATGAGTCTTATGGCATAACCAACTGAAAAAAAATCACTAGTCTTCCTTCTTTCTCAGCCCAATTCAGTAACAAAATTGGTAGACTATATTGTCATTTTTGGAGATTACATGTACTCTTTTGAACTGTATAATACTGAAAGAATATGTAAGACTCCTGTGTTCCCAGAAGTACATTCCAAGATCCCTCCTTGGATACCTGAAAAGGCAGATAATAGCGAACCTTGTATTTTGATTATATATATATATGGGTTGGAAGCATACTTTAGAATTCTGTTGGAGGATCTGGAGAGAGGCCCACAAACACTTCTGGGAGGAAATATTTTTTGAGTATTAATAAATGAAACCATGGATATCAAATCCATGGATATGGGGATTGTACTGTTTTAAGGAAGTACTGAGTACAAATAGGCACCCCATTGTAAATAAGACCTTTGGATTTCCTTAAACTGTAAGGAACACGCTATTGGTGTTCAGTTAAAAGGCACAGGCTTAGGGCATGTGACTTTGAAAACATCTCTGCCAAAGAGTGTTAGTGTCTCACTAAACTACAAATCCCAAGAAGAAAACACAATGCCTTCAAGCAACCTGCAAGTATTTGTTTTCCTTTTCCCTCCTTTTCAACTAATATCCATTTTACACAGGGAGGTCTTACCTTCGCATTTTTTGGCTCGGCTTCTCGTGGTGGTTTGGCTTCCGGGATGTGTCACCTTGCAGGTGTAGATGGTTCCTTCCAGCCAGTCTGCTTGGCTAATATTGGCACTGCTGGTGGTACTGAAGGTGTACCCAACTGCATCTTGCCTGGGAGGCTCAGTGTATGAGGGGAGCAACCCAGACTTTCCACCTATCAGCCATTCCACAGTCACTTCTTTTGGGTAGAAACTTGATACAATGCAAGCCAATTCAATGGTGGCATCAGAGGAGCTGGGGCCGCAGGAGGAATGAAGTATGCGGACATCTGGGGGCACTGGACTATGTGTCACACAGCCTGGAGGGGAGAGGAATTGAATGGTGGAGGAAGGAATATGAACACCACATTCGGTGCACCATATCTCCTGTGCTCCAGTGAGCCCCACTTCTACTCAACCCCACAGTTATATCTAGGTAGTGAAGGTGGCAAGAAATGTGGCAGCATGAGGGTGAAGTCAGTAGCTTTGAAGGCATTTGGCTGTCATTGCCCACTAAAAGTATCTTCTATAACTGTTTTCCTTGCCTTTTCTCATGCTGAAGCACAGTCTCACCATCTCAATAAGGCCACACTATTCTTTTCTATCCAAATTCTCCATGTAAGCTTGATTTTCTCTTACAACTCTTCACTTTGCCTCTTCTTGCACAAAAAACAGGGAGGTTGACCTTCCTCCTTTCATCATCACATAAGATTCAGCACCTGGACCTCTTCCATCCCTCAATCTTTGTTCATATTGGTGTACACAGGAGAACTCGGTTCACATATGGACAAATCATACAAACCATTCAAAAGGACTCAGGCTGGTAATACTGTTACAAGAGTAATGAAGCAATCAATAGCAATTTAAAATATATCACAAGAAATCCACACACACACACAATGCATTGAACATACAGCATGACCCTCGGGTATGCTGGGAATATGTTCCCAGCTGGAGTGTGGTTACTTGAAACTATGAATATGTCTGTACAACATCTAATTTCCTTAAGTCCAGTTGTATGGAAGGACCTAGACATTTCTAGAAAGGCAACCTTGCTAGGAACTTCCTAGATCAGTGATGGGCAACCTGTGTCAAAATTTTCCCAAAACCTGAGCATAACTTGGGTGGGGTGTCAACTTCGAGAAAAACCCCCATATAATTTTGCAATATTTTTAGTTTAAATAAGAAAAATGTATATTCCATGCTGAGTTATGGAGTGAACAATGGTTAAACATGCAGATGTTAAATTTGTAGAGCCTTTTACAAATTTAAGGATGGAATTAGATTGGCTCTTATAAGGTGTACTTCTCTGTATGCGGCCGCATGTGGCCGCGTGTCATCAAAAATAGCCATGCGTGTCAGTACTGACACGCATGTCATAGGTTCACCATCACGGTCCTAGATACTCCAATGCAACTCTGTGGCAACCTCTGGAATAAGTATACCATAGAACTGGAGGACCTAGAAAATGCCTAAAGAGACCATTCTCCCCATAGCGCAGGTTAGTGAAACCATAGATATGGCTTCTGCCTTTATGGAGTATTATAATTAACACTGGGCAAGGACAACGATTTTGTGTTGTCTGCCATATTTTATATGGTGTTGACCCTAAGCAATCATTCAATAATACTACCCAATGTACCGTTACTGTTCTCTATTTCCACACCCCAAAATCTGATATTTTGGTTCTTTCCTTTCCAGGTCAATTGCCAGTTTGTTGGGATAGAAAATGAGCAGCAATGGCCCAGCATGACTCACGTTCAATCGTTTGGTCAACTGAGGAGCTGGTTGGTGCATGTACGACCTTGCATTGGAAATTCTCGGTATTCCAGCTGGAGACTGGGACGGTGAGCTGGCTGCTGAGAGTGTAATGGCCGCTGGAGGAATGCAGTACTGCTGGGAAGGTCCGGATGCCAGTGGAGATGGCTCCTGAATTCCACTGCACTGTGACCGGCTCAGGATAGTAGCCAGTGACCAAACATCCAAGGTTCACTTCAGAGGCAGTTGAGAGATCTTGGCAACAGGGGGACAGTGGAAATACAACTGGAGCTGTGGGGGTGGCTGTGAAGAAAGAGGCAGACAGGATGATGGCAGCTCCCCTTACCAAACACACATAGAATCATAGAGTTGGAAGAGACCACATGGGGCATCCAGTCCAACCCCCTGCGATGAAGGAAAAGCACAACCAAAGCACCCTTGACAGATGACCATCCAGCCTCTGTTTAAAAGGCTTCAAGGAATGAGCCTCCACCACATTCTGAGGCAGAGAGTTCCACTGTTCAACAGCTCTTACAGTCAGGAAGATCTTCCTAATATTCAAGTGGAATCTCCTTTCCTGTCGTTTCAACCCATTGCTCTGATTCCTAAGACCCCATCAGAAGGGCAGGGGGAAAGCAGAGGGAACTATTCTTCCCTATCATCTTTTCTTGTCTTCTGGGATGGCCTCATTTTCTGTCAATTCCTGTGCTTTCCTCACTTCCTCCCCATTTTCTGCAATTAGTCTCCTCTCCATTTTCAGACATTGGCAACATGGATTCCCAACACTGGAAATGTGATGCCGTTTTGCCAGCAACTGAAAATAGAGATAAGATGTAGAGAAGACTGTGTCTGATAATGTCCCTAGTCTCCAGTGCAGCAGAAAACAAACCTGCTCCCTCTTCCATATGATATCCTTTAAAACATTTAAAGATGGTTCTCATGTCTCTCTCAGCCTTCTCTTCTGCAGGCTAAACATACACAGCTCTTTTAGCTACACATCATTAGGCACTGTTTCCAGATTTTTGATAATTTCAGTCACCCTCCTCTATACACATTCCATCTTGTCAATATCTCTTTTGAATTGTGGTGCCCAGAATTGGACACTGTATTCCAGGTGAGGTCTGACCAAAGCAGAATAGAGGGACACCATGACTTCCCTTGATCTGGACTCTCTGCTCCAGGTCTATGCAAACTATGACCTTCCAAGTATTTTAGACTTCAAGTCCCAGACAAGCTGCCAAGGGCTTCTCAGAGTTGGAGGCTCAAACATCTAGTGGGCCACAGGTTGTGCAGGCTTGCCCTACTCCGTTTTTACCTCTTTGTCCCCCTCCCCCCTCCATTAGGCTTGTTAGCTGCTGCATCACATTGTTTGCTCAGGCTCAACTTGTGGTCTACTAAGACTCTAAGATTTCTTTGAAAAGGACTGTTGTCGAGACAGGTGTCACCCATGATTGTTTTATTGCTCACTGATGTATTTTTTAATTTAATTTATGTCTAATTGTAGTGTATAATTGTAATTGTACTGGCACTGAATTTTTGCCATTACTTATGTGTAAACTGCTTTGAGTCCCCCTCGGGGTGAGAAAAGCAGTATACAAATACTGTAAATAATGAATAATAAAAATACATTCTGTATCTGTGTCTATTTTACCATAATGATCTCTGTGTTATGAGATGTCATATCCCATTCTTTTCAATCAGCATAGTTAATCTCACAACCAATCTCTTGGCCAGTTACAGGTAAGGACAATCTCATGTCCAAAGTCATCCACTGTTCTGTACTGGATGTAAATGGTCATACTCCCCTGAAATAAAGAAGGGTTTCTATAGAACACATTTATAGTGCAAATGCCCAGCCATGTTTACATATGTTTATAGGAGCCTTTGGGTGCATCTATACTGTAGAATCAGTGCAGTTTGACATCACTTTAGGTGTCATGACTAGAATCCTGGGGTTTGTAGTTTTACAAGGTCTTTAGCTTTCTCTACCACAGAGATGTCGATGTACTCGCAGATTCCTAAAAACTCCTATATATAACTGCATCCTCTCCTACTGATTTCACAAGGATGCCTGTGATGGCGCGAGTGGCGCCACCTATATTTACAGGGTAGAACTGTAAGTTGCAGGATTTGAACTGTTGTACCATGCCTGATTTTGCATTTTTACCCTGTAAATGTATAGCTGGATTGATTGGTTATTTATAGCTGTCAATCAATGTTGTTTGCACCAGTTAAATTGCTCCTCCTACTCAATTGTTTGACTCCACCTCTTCCTAGAGAGCAGGACAGTGTTTCCTTTTCCATTCCACCATCAAACTTTCTATCAGATGGATGTGTGAGAGAGACTTGGCTCTGAAGCCCTTGATTAAGTTACCTCTCAGCACCAATTCTGAGGTTCTTACCCTTGAGACTTATGCTTCATGTTCAGATCAACCTGGACGACGTTGAGAAGTCTCAAGCGCCTTCAAACCAGTTCTTTGGCACCAGAGGAAGGCTTTGTGCCTTCAAAATATAGGCCATTGGAATTGGGGTTGTGATTATTCCGATATTCACAGCCATTGAGAAAGAGGGACCTGGAAAAGCTTCTCAGCTGCAAAACTCCTTGGACCCAAGACAACCAGAGACTGTAATGTATATTTCCTTTACCCTCTTTGAAACTTCCAGCTTATTGCCTTAAAAGGATAACTCTTTGTGAACAATAAAACCTATTTTGAGTTATCTACAGTGTTTTGGTCCTTGGGAGTTCCAGTTTTCCTAAAGGAGGGCAAGAAGCAATCCCCTGGGGAAAGATGTCACATCCATGCCTCTTTCACTAAGAGTTATAGCCCCCAGGCGCGACAGCACAATGCCTCAATCTGTTTTTCTTTCCATGAAACAAACAAACAAATAAACAACAGTCAAGGGTGAAAAGACAGAAGAACTGTGCAGAGCTTTTCACTGGTAGAAACAAATTGAGTATGAAACAATTGATTTTCAGTAGAGGAGATTCTTCTCACACCTCTGCCTTCTTTTCACAGTTATTAAGATTAGAAGAGATCCAACATGATGCCGTGGTTTGAATGCTGCAACAGGTCTCTGGAGACCAGGATCCAAACCCCCAAAATAGAAACGCAGTGGGCAAACCTCAGAAAGCCATATACTCTCAGCCTCAGAGGAAGGCAATGAATGGCAAATACCCTCTGAAGAAATGCTACCAAGGAAACCTCACAACAGGTTTGTCTCAGCATCGTCACAAGTCAGAAATGACAGGAAGGTGCACTGTCAGCACTACAAGGGCTAGAAACCTGCTCAAAAACAACTAAGAAAATTTGGTATTCTTAGGATGCAAAATGCCAAGCTTTTTGTTTTTGTTTTTTTTGCAATTTGTCCAACTCTTTACTTCTACCCTTACATTTCCAACACACAAGGTAACACCATCCTCAAATGCACCATATTACCCTAACTCCAATTTTCTGTCTTCAGAGGAAGTAGATGCTTTCGGTCTTGATAAAAAAAGAACAGCAGAATAGCAATGGCCACAGTAGCAATAACAGCAGCAGCAATAAAAATAAGAAGTGGAGCTGTATGGGAGCTATTTAATTTCATATTCTACCCTGATTAACAAAATATTTACCTAGGGATTGGGTCTAACAACCAGAAGTAGCTGCCTGTGAGAAAGGAGAGGGAATGTGGGAAAATTGTGAGTCGTTGGGAGGCAATTTATTGTGGGTTTTGTACATCTTCAAGTCAGTTCTGAGCTAAGGTAAACCTAAGAGTAGCATGGAGTTTTCTTGTCAAGATTTGTTCAGAAGTACTTTGCCATAGCCTTCCTCTGAGGTTGAGAAAATGTAACTTGCCCAAAATCACCTAATAGCCTCCATGGTTGAGCAGGGGTTCAAACCCTGATCTCTAGGGTCATAGTCTAGTGTTCAAACCATTATTACACCATACTGGCTTCCTTAAAAAAGAAGCTATGACATTCTAATTTTCCCACGCCATTCCTCTAGCAATGAAAACTGTAGTCTGACAGAGGTCATGTATCCCATGCTTTTTTCTTCCCGACAGACCAAAATGCATAAAGTTTCCTCGGGGTGAAATGTGGGGTATAAATAAAGTAAATAAATAAATAAATAATGCTTTCGAATTCAGACTGATAGAGTTCTGGAGTACAATACTCCTGACCTCACGACCGTGTTAAAAAACAAAGTATGGATCATCAATGTTGCAATCCCAGGTGACAGCACGATTGAAGAGAAACAACTGGAAAAGCTGACATGATATGAGGATTTAAAGATTGAACTGCAAAGACTCTGGCACAAGCCAGTCAAGGTGGTCCCAATGGTGATCGGCACACTGGGTGCAGTGCCTAAAGACCTTGGCCTGCACTTAAACACAATTGGCACTGACAAAATTACCATCTGCCAGCTGCAAAAGGCCACCTTACTGGGATCTGCACAAATTATTCGCCGATACATCACACAGTCCTAGACACTTGGGAAGTGTCCGACGTGTGATCCAATACAACAGCCATACTGGCTTCCTTAGTCCACAGAGTGTCTGCTGTGGACTCATCTTGTTGTGATTCAAATAATAATAATAATAATAATAATAATAATAATAATAATAATAATAAGCTTTCTGTGCCAGTGGTGGACAAATTTTAGTCCACTGGTTGTTTTGAAATCAATTTCCCAGAAGCCTCAAAAAACATGGCCAATGGTCAGGGATTGTGGGAGATGAAGTTCAGACAAAAGATAGAGAACCACCACTCTATCAAACTAAGATGTATATACTGACTGATTTTCAGTCAGCTTTTTCAGCCAACTGTTAAAGGTACCAAAGCTTTATTTATTTATTTAAAAGTTTTGTATACCGACCTTCTCACCTCTCTTGAGGGACTCAGACCGGTTTCCAACCATAATATCACATACAGTCAATAAAACATCATAATACATATTACAATAAAACATTAAAACAGCAATTACATTCACTATCACAGTGGGTCTCAACCTGTGGATCCCCAGATGTTTTGGCCTTCAACTCCCAGAAATCCTAATAGCTAGTAAATTGGCTAGGATTTCTGGGAGTTGTAGGCCAAAACATCTGGGGACCCACAGGTTGAGAACCATTGCTCTATCAGAAACGGGTGACCAGTCCAAGCTAGTGGCTCTCTTAAACTTTGTTCTTCCAGGTGTTTTGGACTTCTCCTCCCAGAATCTCTCAGCATTGGCTAGACAGGCTGGACTTTTGGAAATGAGTCCAAAACACCTGGGGAACCAAACTTTGAAAGCTGCTGGTCTAATCCATGTCCTTCCAACCCCTGGGTTCAATTTCCATTTGTTCTGTCCATAAAGTCTAATCAACACAACAGTGATCTTCCCTATCTGTACTCTCTTTTGCTACAGATACTTTCAAAACTCCTTTTTCTGTGACTTGAGCAGCAGATTGATCTGCAAAAAGTAGAAGGCACCTATTTTGACAACGTATGACATGTGACTTGAGCAGCAGATTGATCTGCAAAAAGTAGAAGGCACCTATTTTGACAACGTATGACATTTAGAATCAAAGAATTAGGAAAGCCTAGAGTTGGAAGAGACCTCATGGGCCATCCAGTCCAACCCCGTGCCAAAAAGCAACACTTGTTGATCATAAGTTATTTGATTATCATAGCAACACCTGACCATCGAGCTGTTATTAAAGGCACAGGAACAAGTCAAAATAATTTCTATCCTTGATCAATTGTCCAGACTGAATATATGAATTCTGACTAGCATCAGGTCACTATCTCATCCACTCCATCAATTTATTCTAAAGCACACCCAAAGCTAATGACAAACCTCCTAAATCTTGGCTTCTTGTGGTTTCTGTTCCATAATCCAAGTTCCCTCACTCAGCTTGGGAAGGAAAAGGCAAAATCTGCTCCCTCCCTTACTGTTCAATATTATCTTCAACCAGAGTTGAGGACACAGTTGAGAAACCCTGGCTATCAACATTTCCAGTTTTAAGTTGCTAGACCTAATATCTCTTTCTAATGTTGGGAATCCATGCTTGTACTCATCTTCCAAGGGCCAAAGAATTGAATTCTATTGGTGTGCTATGCTAGTGGCTGTACTTTTTCTAGGTTCACATTGCAATAGTGAACAGAAAAACCTGCCGGCCTCAAGCAGCCCATTTCTCCACTACTTCACAGTTGCTGTGCCTTTTTCTTCCTGCATCCACTGCCTATGCTGGCATATCTACCCAGTGTAGGAATCCACAAGATTCTGCCCTAAGTTTCTTCTGCTCACCTTCTTTAGCATACCACATTCCGTGTTCCTGCTTCTCAGATTTAAAGCTCCAAAGAGACTGGGAAGTTGTGTTCCACTCTATCTCTTGACAGGTTTTCTGGGAATAGCTTAATCCTCCCCCTCTGGTAAGTTTTAAGCTACTCCCATCAAAACTGACTAGCATGTCCAGGCTTTAGAATAGTGTTTCTCAAGCTGTGCTCCTCCAGGTGTTTTGGACTTCAGTTCCCAGAAATCCCAGTCATCTTACCAGCTGTTAGGAATTGTGGGAGCTGAAGTCCAAAACATCTGGAGGAGCACAGTTTGAGAAACGCTGTTTCAGAAAGTAGCTTGGGATCCTTTCTACCACCACAGATTCTCTTCTCAGAAGCTATTACTAAAAGACAGTACTTGAAGAGTAATGGGCAGCTGTAGCATACCAGATGCTGTTGTGCTGCAACTTCTATCTGCCATAGATAGCACGGCACACACACCAGGGCTTCATGGAAGTTCCAGTTCAACATGAAAGAACTATAGGTCTGTTGCTCTACATCAGTGGTTCTCAACCTGGGGTCCCCAGATGTTTTTGGCCTACAACTCCCAGAAATCCCAGCCAATTTACCAGCTGGTAGGATTTCTGGGAGTTGAAGGCCAAAAACATCTGGGGACCCCAGGTTGAGAACCACTGCTCTACATTATATGTATATATACACACATACTTTAAGAGAATAGGGTAGATCTTGAAGCCCAACATACTAGAACTCTTGCTACTGATGTTTGCTTCTAGGCTCAAACAGGGAGACCCTCTGAGAAATCTCTTGCTTCCTGTCTGCCTTGAAGCCTGGTTCTTGACTAGATGGGGAGGTATCTCTTAGAGAAGCATCAGACATTCCTATAGCACAGTCTCAACTTAGCATCCACCTAGTTGTGCTGAACTACTCCAAACAGCATGGCTATGGGGATGATAAGCATTATAGTTCAACACAGCTGGAGGGGTGTGATTTCTCACACATAGCTTTACATCAGTGGTTCTCAACCTGTGGGTCCCCAGATGTTTTGGCCTTCAACTCCCAGAAATCCTAACACCTGGTAAACTGGCTGGGGTTTCTGGGAGTTGTAGACCAAAAACATCTGGGGACTCCAGGATGAGAACAACTGCTTTACATTTTGTAGAGCTAGTTGCTCAACTCACAGATCAGGAATTTCCTCAGCAGAGCATTAGGCTAAAACAGTGATTTCTAAATTCTGATCATCCAGAAGTTTGGACAGCAGTTTCTGTTACTGTGGTCAGTGGTCAGAGATTCTGGGAGCTGAAAGACTGGGAATCACTGGGCTAAGGGAAGTCTTTCAAAGAGCTGCCCTTTCTCCTGCCATCTTTGTTCAAGCTTGCTGTTGTTCTGGGCAGCCCCTAGCTTTCTCCTAGCTCCTTCTAATTCAGTGGTTCTCAACCTGTGGGTCACCAGATGTTTTGGCCTTCAACTCCCAGAAATCCTAACAGCTGGTAAACTGGCTGGGATTTCTGGGAGTTGTAGGCCAAAACACCTGGGGACCCACAGGTTGAGAACCACTGCTCTACTCCTCTCTGGAAGGTTAGGAGCTTTCTTGCTTTCTTATATGGCTAAGCTCAATGATAAAAGGTATTCCTCTGGATATCAGCCAGCATTTCTGAAACTTGCAGCTGATGTTCAGTCTCATAGTCAAGCATCAGATGAGGGCGATGCTTTCAGATATGCTCCTAGCTACCTGCCATCTTCCTAAGGCCTACTGATCTTTTTGGAATCTTCTAGCAGAATAACATTCTTGATGCATGTTTACGGGAACTTTTTCTTAGCTTGTTTTCAAAACTTTAGGCAAGCTAGCTGATTTAGCAAAAAACTTCACTGAGTAGCTAGCTTGGTACAAGCTTTCAGGTAGTGCTTCTTTATCCAACAGCTACCTTAAAAGTTGCTGCTAATCAGATGAGATTTTGGAAATCTCCCTGCTAAGCTCTGATCTGGGGTGGAATATTAGCTCTTTCTTCTGCTTCTCCTTCACTCCTAACATTCAGCTGGGCATTCGTGAATCTCACACTGAGCTTTTGCTTAAAGAAGGTTTTCAGCTAGCCTCCCTGCACCTTCCCTTTCACATAGTGCTTAGGAGGAAAAGAGCAAGCTGGCAGGGGAGCCCAGTTGGTAAATAAGGAATCTCCCACTCAGATTGCAAGCTTCAGGCAAGGTTTTGAATGGACCATTTTGCTTCTCAAAAAGTCCTCTCTCAGCTGGATGTTAAGCCTAAAATGATTGTCACAGGCTTAACATTCACCTGGGAGAGTTAGGAATTTCCTTAGAGCTTGGTGAAAACTTTCAGATAACTCTCTTCTGACTTGCTAGCTCACTTGAAACCTTTTCCTCACTTGGCCCGAACACTAGATTTGGAGCAGGCATCAACACAGATCCCCAACCCCTAGCTGTATTGTTACAGAACACTGGGATAGGGGCAAGCTTCCTTGCCTAGATCCCTTGAAAGCTGGAGCTGAGCTCGGAGGCTAGCAATATCCCAGTAATGTCCAGGCATGGGCAGGTAGCTACACTGCTGTCTTGTCAACCTTCAACACAGATCTCTTGCTCCCCACTACATTATATCTAATCCATAGCTGTATTGTCACAGAGCACTGGGATAGGGGCAAGCTTCCTTGCCTAGATCCCTTGAAAGCTGGAGCTGAGCTCGGAGGCTAGCAATATCCCAGTAATGTCCAGGCATGGGCAGGTAGCTACACTGCTGTCTTGTCAACCTTCAACACAGATCTCTTGCTCCCCACTACATTATATCTAATCCATAGCTGTATTGTCACAGAGCACTGGGATAGGGGCAAGCTTCCTTGCCTAGATCCCTTGAAAGCTGGAGCTGAGCTCGGAGGCTAGCAATATCCCAGTAATGTCCAGGCATGGGCAGGTAGCTACACTGCTGTCTTGTCAACCTTCAACACAGATCTCTTGCTCCCCACTACATTATATCTAATCCATAGCTGTATTGTCACAGAGCACTGGGATAGGGGCAAGCTTCCTTGCCTAGATCCCTTGAAAGCTGGAGCTGAGCTCGGAGGCTAGCAATATCCCAGTAATGTCCAGGCATGGGCAGGTAGCTACACTGCGGTCTTGTCAACCTGTCTCCTGCTGACTGAAAGGCCTAGATCTGTCTGTCATATTTGCTAGAACACAGGCAGGTTCCCTTATAGCAGGGGTAGGGAACCTTTGGCCCTCCAGCTGTGGTGGACTTCAACTCCCACAATTCCTTGAGGCTCGGCATGGGGCCAAGGTAAGCCTTTGGGGCGAATGCCGAGCCTCAAGGAATTGTGGGAGTTGAAGTCCACCACAGCTGGAGGGCCAAAGGTTCCCTACCCCTGCCTTATAGTATACCCTGCCAGCTTCCTTAAGTCCCAGCCACCCCTTTTGTCCTTGCCAGCTTCTTTGCAGACTAGCAAGCAGGATAAGGATCTGCCAGCTGAGAAAGGGGTGATTTTTCACCCCCCCCTATGCTTGCTGGGTTCTTGGTAGCCTACAGCTAATATGGGAGATCAAGAGTGTCCCAGTGATGGATCCGCCATAGGGCAAGCTTTCAAGTGTTCCCTGCCCCCCTTGCTATCTTTCTGAATGTTACCAATTAGCTCCTTGGTTCTCAACCTGTGGGGTTTTAGCCTACAACTCCCAGAAACCCCAGCCAGCTTACCAGCTGTTAGGATTTCTGGGAGTTGAAGGCCAAAACATCTGGGGACCCACAGGTTGAGAACCACTGAGTTAACTGGATGATCAGGAATCTCCCAGTGGAGCCTGAGTTTTGGGGAAGGATTTTAGATTGGCTTCCTTTTTCCTCACCAGTTTCCTTGACTCCAAATACCCCTCCCAACAGCCTCCCAAATGAGCCTTGGGGAAGGCTATCAGCTAGTTCAGATACTCCCCTCTGGCTTCCCTGAACTCTCCTGAGAAAGTAGGAGGCTGCTCAGCAAGCACCAGCTTCGAGAAGAAAGACAGAATGTTCTCTTCTCCTTTAGCTTCCTTCAGTTAAATGCATAGCATAAAACCGAAGCAGGAAGGAAGCAAGGAGCTGGTTGGTAACACAGCTGGAAGAAGAAATAATATCGAGGGTGACTGTAGGACTTGGAAAATGTTACATGGAGCCCTGAGCTCTTCTCACTACCTTTCTTCATGCTTCCCTCTCAACAGAGCAGCTAGGAGTTTCTCAACTATACGTAGCTCTAGATTGGATGCCTGTACCTCAACTGATTCCTGCTAGCTTCTACTTTAAGCTGAAATATAGCTGAGCCTGGAGTAACCCAAGCAGAGCTACTGGCAAGCTGGCTGGTTGCCTGTCCACTTCTTGCTTCTCTTCTGGAAGCTTTCAGCAAGACGACTTGGCTGCATGCTGTTCTTCAGGGAATTGGTGGTCTCTAACTATACTACCACATGACCTAGGATCTCCCGGTGGCACAGTGGGTTAAACCCTTGTGCCGGCAGGACTGAAGACTGACAGGTCGCAGGTTCGAATCCGGGGAGAGCGCGGATGAGCTCCTCTATCAGCTCCAGCTCCTCATGCGGGGACATGAGAGAAGCCTCCCACAAGGATGTAAAAACATCAAAATCATTGGATATCCCCTGGGCAACATCCTTGCAGACAGCCAATTCTCTCACACCAGAAGCGACTTGCAGATTCTCAAGTCGCTCCTGACATGACAACCCCCCCCCCCCAAACCCCAAAAAAAACACATGGCCTAATTCAAGCCTAACATTCAGCAACCCATGCCATTTGGGAGATTACTGACTCCACCCTCATGGAAAGATGTTTAGCTAAGATGTATGTGAAAAGCCAGCCTTGAAGGTAACCATCATCTCAGGCTAAATAATATTAACATATCTCAATAGAAATAGAAATTCTCATACCTCCATCTTCTCCCATGTGAGGGTAGTTTCCCCAAAGTGCCCTTTCTTCCAGTATGTCTGTTTTTTCAATTTTCCTAAAGTGCAGGCATTAAATAACAGCATCTTTCGTACTCACCAAAACCAAAGGCCAAGTTGAGTGAAGTGACAAAACGTTGGTTTCCAATCAGCCGTCTGCACCTCATTGGCAATCGATTCTACAGCAACAAGGGCCTCTTCTGTGTTTTTCCTTCACTTTGGCCTTAAAAACGGCCTCAAAAAAGAACATTTGCAATTAGTGACGCACTTAGAGCTGGCGTGAAAGTGTGAAAGAAGGTGTGAAAAAACAGCTACCATGGAGGTATATTTGGGGTACAAGGGATGACACGTGAAAACACTTTCAACAACAGCAAACTTCCCCTTTTTCCTCACTTTGTTTGCTTCTCTTCAAAACCCTAAATATGTGGCAGAGAAAAACAAGGCTACTAAATACTAAATAACAAGGCTACTAAATACCAGGTAACAAACAACATCTACTGAAATCTCATCTTCTACACAACCATTAAAGGCACACGAGTTCTTTTCACGTTTCCCCCTGGAAATCCTAGGGAATTGTCTCTTATGGAAGGATTCAGGGGTGGTAATTCACCTTTTAAAAAGTTGCCGACCTTCTTAATAAAGAACTGGCCACTTCAATTTGGCATTTTTGCTCTTTTTATAGATACATGTGCTGTATAAAATTCCATATGATTTACAGGAAAAACATCAAAGTTGGTTTCAGTGAAATGGAAAATGGATGAGAATTTCATAACTAAGCTGCCACCATCAATAAGTTCCTGATATATTAAAAGTTAAGATATTATATCAGAAACCATGTAGGACCATACCTGTGTATATACATGGCCCCTGAATTAACAGTATACCCGATGTACTGTTTTCATGGGGGTTGCCATATTTATTTATTATTTATTTATTATTTATTTACTTCATTTGTATACCGCTTTTCTCAGCCCTTAGGCGACTCAATGCGGTTAACAACAGCAAAAATTCAATTCTAAACGTCATAAAAACAGTTATGGGACACTTAAAACAATAACATAATAAACAATTAAACATCAATATAACATCTCATTAGCGTCTCATCAGTAGAATCAAGATCCAATCTCATCATCCGTTATTCCGTATTCCTATATTTATTACACTGCCTATTCAAATGCCTGCTCGAACAACCAGGTCTTCACTTTCCTCCCAAATGCCAGTAGGGAGGGGGCCGATCTAATATCTGTAGGAAGGGCATTCCATAGCCGAGGGGCCACCACTGAGAAGGCCCTGTCTCTTGTCCTCGCCAGACGTGCTTGTGTTGCAGGCGGGACTGAGAGCAGGGCCTCCCCAGATGATCTTAATGTCCTAGCTGGTTCATAGGAGGAGAAGCATTCGGTCAGGTAAGTTGGGCCAGAACCGTGTAGGGCTTTATAGGCCAAAGCCAGCACTTTGAATTGTGCCTGGTAGCAAACTGGTAGCTAGTGGAGCTGTCGCAACAGAGGAGTTGTATGCTCCCTGAGTGCTCTCCTGTTAGTATCCTGGCTGCTGAACGTTGGACTATTTGAAGCTTCCGAGCAGTCTTCAAAGGCAACCCCACGTAGAGTAGTAGTCTATATGGGATGTAACCAGAGCGTGGACTATCGTGGCCAAGTCAGACTTCCCAAGGTACGGGCGCAGCTGCCGCACAAGTTTTAACTGTGCGAATGCTCCCCTGGTCACCATTGAAACTGAGGGTCCCAGGCTCAACGATGAGTCCAAGATCACACCCAAGCTGCGAACCTGCGTCTTTAGGGCAAGTGTAACCCCATCCAAGACAGGCTGTAACCCTATGCCCTGTTCGGCCTTGCGACTGACCAGGAGTACCTCTGTCTTGTCTGGATTCAATTTCAATGTGTTTGCCCTCATCCAGAACGTTATAGCGGCCAAGCACCGGTTCAGGACCTTGTACAAGGTACCTGTGGGCTATCAAGAATCCAGTGTCATTCCCCATCATAGGGTTTTTTGGGGCCATTGAATGTGTGAGTTGCCGAAGGTCATTCAGTGGGTTCTTATGACTGAGCAGAGAATTGAATCCTGGACTCCAGAGCTGTAATCCAACATGAAAATCTTCTAATGCAGCTTGGCAGCAGTATAATAAAAGGAAAGTCATGCTACAGGTGGAAAGTAGCATCAAGGAAGGCAAATCTCTGATGTACAGGATCATGGCAGAGATGTTTAATTCCTCTACCATTTTATTTTGTGTTTGTTTTATTGTACATTTCGCTATTGTATGCATGTTACTTTCATACTATTATTTGTTTGTATTTTGTTTGGCTTCATTGTAATTTTTGGGCTTGGCCTCATGTTAGCCGTCCCGAGTTCTTGGGGAGATGGTGGCGGGGTATAAATAATGTTTATTTATTTATTTATTTATTTTACTGACACAAAAACACAGTATGTCACAGCAAAGACGATCTATATGCTGCATTTCATATCACAAAATCTCAAGTCGAACACTTCCCAAGTGTCGAGGACTGTGTGATGAATATTCGAATTGTGGTATTATTATTATTATTATTATTATTATTATTATTATTATTATTATGCTGGTATGGCTGTACCAAAAAACTCCAACTTCCTTTCCTTTCTTTGAGTGTTTGCATGTATTCCAAAGTTCCATGCATTTTGCAATAAGGTGGCTTCCCTTGGTTTGCAATTATAGGGCCAATGACCTATCAATCATTGTTAAGTTTTGGTTCCGCCCCTTTCCCCAGGGCTCTGGGAGGAGAGGGAGCCATTTTAGTCAGTCTTGCATTGGAAAGCTTAGCTACAGGACGTGGATTAGCTCCACCTGTAGAGAAGCTACATTTCTCACAGCATCTGGGGGAAACAGCATCCGGGGGAAATTCTGGGGGAAAACAGTTCCAAAGGACTCCAGCTGGAGAATCTACAAAGCCTTGACTGGTAGGTCTACTCGGGACCCAAGAAGCAGTTTGGAGCCAGGAGTAGAGCCCACACCAGCAAAGTTTAGAAAGTAGATTGCCCAAGGAGGGGTTAAAAAGGGTTTTCCTCTTAAAGAAGAGAAACAGTTCACAAAGCCAGTTGCCTGTCCCTTGTGGACAAGATTAAGAAAGCCACCAGTTGATTCAAAGCCTTGAAGTATTTGTTTGACCTGTTGAAGATCTGAGAAGTATTTGATTGTTTGTTGAAGACTTAAGTAATAATAAAGGACTTTGTTAAACCTTTCGAGCGTCTAAAGACTCTGTATAGGAAAATATTTAGGGCCTCTCACTCGAGGCACCCTAGTTTCCAGCTGGGCACAAAGAGCACGTCCTGTTCAAAAGCCAACTGCTATAGGCGCAGCGCGTGACAGTACAATTATTATTATTATTTTTAATAACAGGGTATCTTGGACCTCAGTCATTCATAGGTCACCATAGCTTGGAGCCAATATTGACAATTAATAATAATAACTCCAATTCTATTCTTTACCTTGAGATGCCAAGCACAAGACCAGGAATACCTTCAAACTGTATAGTTAAGATACAACTATCATCTTCCTGCAGATGCATAGGTGTCTCTACTGATGTCAGAATGAGGTGCCAATGGTGGCCATATTGGGCAGAAATTGGTGACCATGGTAAGGGCTTGCCATGGATCTCTGAAGTTGGCTGGAAGTGGCGATGACTACATGAAATATGAGGTAATGTTCCAGTAAGGCCAATGTGGTCTTGACACTATCACAGCACTGCATTAGGTCATCAAGGCCCTAGGCTGGCTGTGGATTTACCAACTAGTATAAACTAATCCTTGGAAATAAAACTCAGCAAACTTTCTGGAATCAAACACCCATTAAAATTATAGAAACAGTGTGGGCGGCAGATGTACAATTTTTGGACCTGGAGATGAGTTTTGGATAGTGTGGACCTTTTGCTGCTGTAATTCTGATTTTTGAGAGCCAGTACTAAATAATACTTCACACACTTTATGGGTCTCTGCATCCTTTATCTAACTCCATAGTATTTTTTAGGAGAGGACTCATTGAATTGTAACATGGTTGAAAACCTTGGCACTCATTTAATCCGATGGTAACAGAGCTGAGAACTGAAGATCTCCATGAACAGTTTGGTAAGTCATTCTGTGAACAGATGTACCCTGTTTACTGCAAGGATTGTGGTCAGGTGTTTGTACTTTGGGCCAAAAGCAAGTGTAGATAAACAGAAGGAGAAGGCCACTTGTGATGTGTAGTTCTTGGAATAGAAACTCATTTCCGTACTGAGTTCTGGGTATGACTCAGCTTAATATAACAAATAGTGGTGTTTTCTGGACTAAACTAAAACTAAAGGATTCAACACACTTTTAATAACATTTTGCTATCTTTTCATGTAAATGTTTCTAGCATCAGTGGGGAAGCAATGCCTTGTTAATGTTTATAGAGATGCCACAAAATGGCCTAAATACAATTTTAATACCAAGTAGCGTAACCCATTGAATCAAAAGGAATTTGGCATATAGCTACTTAAATGATTCTCATAGATTCAATGGTCTCCTCTATTTGAGACTACCAGATGAATTTAGGTCAATATGAATGAAACCGTCAACACAGAACTAATTTCTCCAGAATAAGGAGAGCTAAAGTACAGATCAGATTGGGTATTTGTGTGCCTTATATAATGTGAATTTGTGATTTGAAAGAATTGATTTTTACACCCTCTGATATAATAATAAGAGTCCAAGACTATATACACTGAGTGGTGAATCCAGGATTAGTTTGAAGCAGAAATGCTTTACATGGCAGCAGGAACTGGCCACATACACCTTACCAAACCTGCTGTGGTGGTGGATTGGAGTCCACCAAACTACAACTGTTCTGTTGCTCGCTGGGCTTGAAGTGCCTTTAAAACAGGACGTACAGCTTGAGCCCAGCGGGAAGCCAGGCCCCCCGAAGAGAAGCTCTTAGGGATTTTCCACCACAAACAGTCTTTAGAGGGCTTGTGAAATATAACAAAGTCTTTTATTGAGGAACAATCAAACAGAAACTTCTCTTGTCTTCAAAAGGTTAAACAAATGCTTCCAGGCTTTTGTGCAACTGGTGGCTACTAACTGTTACTTTACTTTAAAGGAAAATCCCTTTCTAACTTCTCCCAGACTGACTGTGAACCTAAACCTAACTGATGTGGGCTCCACTACCGGGTTGAACTGCGTCTCAAAGCACCAAGTGGACCTACCAGCAAGGCCTGTAGTCTCTTCAGCTGGAGTTCTTTGATATTCAAAGCTGTTTTCCCCTCCGAACTTCCTCAGAGCTTTCGGGCTGTTTCTCTGGGAATCTTTGGGAATCTTTGGATGCTCTTAAGACTGTTCTCCCCTGGAAAGTCTTAAGGGTTGAAGCTTTTGTACAGGGGAAGCTTGCACACATCCTGTACATTAGTTTTCCTTGCTGAGACTAACAAAAAATGGCTCCCTTCCCTTCCCAATTGCCCTGAGCAAGGGGCGGGCCCAAAACTTAACGATGATGGACAGTGACTTGCCCTATGAATGCAACTGAAGGAAGCCACCTATCTGCAGAGTCCCTGAAACCCAGGGCTGCAAGCAAACATTTAATACAAAGCAAATAAAGTTGGAGCTCCTGGTACAGCCGTACCAGAACAACAACTCCTGTGATTCCATAGGTTCTAAACTGCATTAATTCTACAGTGTACATGAATCCTAAGGGCTCAAATCTGTTTGGCCACAGGTTGCATTCTCTGATGCCCTTCTACATTGCCATATAATCCAGATTATGAAAGCAGATAATCCACATTTTCAGCTTTAAACTGTCTTATGTATATGAGTCTACACTACCATATAATCCAATTCAAAGCATATAACCTGGATGTTACATGGCAGTGCAAAAAGCGGCCTGAGACTGAGGCTGAAACTACACTACTCTATATCATAGGATCTGATCCTAGATTATCTGCATTGAACTGGATTTAGGATCTTGTCATGCAGTGGCAGCCATGGAAGCTGCTGGTGTGCACTCTTCTTCATGGCGAAGAGGCTGGCCCTCCTCTCTCATCACCCCACATGGCTTCCCCCCCCATGGAGGCAGCCTTGATCTGGCAAGACGGGAAGCCTTCCATGTTGCCAGATCCATGGAGGGAAGCTACATGCACTATGTGTGTGCCTCGTTTCCTTCCATGTGATGGCAGTGCCATCCTGCAGAACGAGGCAAGGTGGGGAGAGGAGGACCAGCCTACTTTCTGTTGCTGCTGCCACGTGTGTGAAGAAGTCCTATATGAGTTTCCACTACCAGATAATATGGGATAAACAGATAATCTGGGTTCAGATCCTTGGCTACAGGGTAGTGTAGCTCTAGCCATAGGCCCCCTCTACTGTCATATAAAATCCAGCTTATCTGGTTTGAACTGGATTACATGACAGTATAGACTCATGTAATCCAATTCAAAGCTGATAATGTGCGTTATCTGAAAAAATGGATCACTGGTTGCCAACCTGTGGTTTGTGGAGAACTAAAATATGGTCCACGGCCTCACTGTTACTACACAGTTGCAACAAGAGTGATTGGTCTCACAAAACCCTCTTATAGTGCTGAGGCTTATTAAATATGGTTTTTTGTGGGTGAGCAGATGGCCACTACTGGATAGCATATGTTCTGTATCAGAAACTAGAGCTGATGTGATCTATCCAATGCAATTTTCTGAATCAGCACCCCAAATTACCAAACTGAATCTAGAGTTGACCAAAAACTGATTTGTAACCCTTTTTGCACTAATGTTGGTCAAAGTGGTCCTTGGTTAAAAAAAAGTTTGGGAATCACTGATCTAGATTATATGGCAGTGTAGAAGGGGCCTCTGAAGAAGGCAAAGGAAATAGCTTGCCAAGAAAACACATGATGACTTGGCTCTAGAATTCCCACAATTTGGAAATGGTTTGAAGGCACTCAAAAACTGTTCTCAGTCAACAACTGCTTGCTCCTTTCTCACTTCTGCTTTTTAAAAACTTGGCTTCTTTTCTCACACCTTTTTTTTTTTGCATTTTCCACTGACAGCATTGAGACTGCAAACTATACTTTTGGTTTATGAATCTTTGCAAAGTGCCATTTACACTGATGGGACTCCATTTTTACAATGTATACTTGTAATATTCCTGACTCTTAAAAATCTTCAATCACAGATGGATGCAGATAAGTATTCCATCACAGCCCAGCAGTACTCAATGGAAGAATGAAACCGGCAACAATATATCTAGGAATATATTTTAATATAGTAGCCAGGGATACAGTGCTTTAGTTAGGGTAAACAATTATATACTGGGATGCAAAGAAAAAGCATTACAATTATCATGAATTTGAGTACAAAAGAAAACAACACATAAAATGAACAATGAATCAAAGGATGTGCTTACATAAACTCATGCAACTTTGTCTAGTGCAGCGTTTCTCAACCTGGGGGTCGGGACCCCGGGGGGGGGGTCACGAAGGGGTGTCAGAGGGGTCGCCAAAGACCCATCAGAAAGGTGGAAGGTGAACTACATCTCCCCTAAATCACTGTCAATTCATCCTGAATCCTTCCAGTACGTTCTGTTGGTCATGGAGGTTCGATATTGGAAGTTTGGCCCAGTTCTATCGTTGATGGGGTTCAAGGGATCTTTGATGGTAGGTGAACTATAAATCCCAGCAACTACAACTCCCAAATGTCAAGGTCTATTTCCCCCAAACTCCACCAGTGTTCAAAATTGGGCATATTGAGTATTTGTGCCAAGTTTGGTCCAGATCCATCATTGTTTGAGTGCACAGTGCTCTCTGGATGAAGGTCAATGCCCACCAAACCCTTCCAGTATTTTCTACTTGGTCATAGGAGTTCTGTGTGCCAAGGTTGGTTCAGTTTCCATTATTAGTTGCGTTCAGAATGCTCACCGATTGTAGGTGAACTATAAATCCCAGCAACTATAACTCCCAAATGACAACATCCATTCCCTCCAACTCCACCAGTATTCAAACTTGGGCGTATTGGGTATTTGTGCCAAATTAGGTCCAGCGAATGAAAAGACATCCTGCATATCAGATATTTACATGACGATTCACAACAGTAGCAAAATTACAGATATGAAGTTGCAACGAAAATAATGTTATGGTTGGGGGTCACCACAACATGAGGAACTGTATTAAGGGGTCGCGGCATTAGGATGGTTGAGAAACACTGGCTAGTGCATTGTAATGCAATAAAAACCACATTTGTTGTATGGTTCATATACCCACCAATGTTAAGAGAAAGCAAGAATCTGGTCTCAGTTCAATAAATTGAGACTTCATAATAATTAATACCTAGTGCTATTCAATTTAGTATAATGCAATCAAATGCAACACGTCTTAATGCTGATAGGTGATAAAGTATAGTAAAATATTAATCAGAACATACCATAGTTTCAAGTTAACTGTTTAATGCTGTGAGTCTGACAGTTGACTAGCCTTGAGAATTTTAGGAAGACCCTTATTTAATTTATTTTTCTGCTCTATTACCCACCGGGTACCAAGTTAGACACTAGAAGTAAATTATGCCAAAGCTAACCACTTGATTACTACCAAAAGGCAAATTGTCTAGTCTTTTTTTGTTCTGTAAAGCATTGGAAGACTCAATTTCCCCTTTATCCTGGACTAAAAGCAGCAATAGAAGACAGTGGTATGATAAAACAAGTGCTAATGATAAAGTGGTGATGTAAAGTTTAATGCTCATCTTGAAAATGAAAGTCAGGCAATCTTAAACAGTGATTCCATGTAACACATGAACATGAATGGATATAATGCCTCATGTGAGCAACCTGGAGATGATGAAGAGTACTGAGTTCTTTCTAGTTGAAAGCAATAGGCTTTTTGAAAAGATCAATAAGCCCTTGGAGCCATGCATGGAAGAAACCTGATCAATCAATGGACTCAGTGCTAATTCTGCCCTTCTGATTATGGTCCTTTTTTACATGGCTGTAGGAGGATAACATTGAAGAAATATGGCCAAGATCTAAAGCGGAAGATCAAAAGTAGTGGCAACTCATCTCCTAATTTATCCCCTCACTTAGGGCCCTTCCACACAGCTGTATACAATCCACATTGAACTGGATTATATGGCAGTGTGGACTCAGGTAATCCAGTTCAAATCATATATTGTGGATTATCTGTCTTGATATTCTGAGTTATATGGCTATGTGGAAGGGCCTTTAAATAGATACTTTTTTTTGGTTCATGGAGTGGAAATACAGTAGACTCTCCACTCTGGTGAGTATTAGGGGTGCAAAGCCGGTCTGAAAGTGGGAAAATGCAAATAAACCACCTGTAATTGTTTTACCTGAGAGAACACTTCTCTAGGAATCTCTGGGTCCTTCATTGCAATCCTGTGGTCAATGTTTGTCAATAGTTGACCATAGAACTTTGCTGTAGGACCTAGGGATCCCTAAGGAAGAACATATAAATCAAATACACAAGTAATCAAATGTGCAAAAATCAAACCCACAAAGATAGAAGGCCAAATCTAGTTTTGCTTTTGAAAATAGGATGGTTTGATGGTATTGATTATGATGGTATAATAACACATTCACTTTGGACCTCTAGATTTGTAGTTTTGATGTAGACACTTAAATCTAGAGTTTTCTCTCAACCTCTTTCTTAAGAATTGTAAAGCAGAGCACACTTTGCTTCTCATGGATAGCTGGTGCACTTTTCATCCTTGTGCTCTGTTTTGTTTTTGAGCAATGACAACCTTACTCTGTGTTGCACAGTCTGGCAGATATGAGTCCGCAATTTGTAGTCTGTGGATTTGTAGTCTGGCAGATATGAGTCCACAACAAATTATTTCGTATACCTGATATTGGGGATAATGTTAGTATAGCTTGAAGCCACTTTTCCCAGGGGTTGCTTTGCATTCTTTGCACATTGAAGTCAGTTTGCCAGTGTCAGTCGTCCAAGCTGCCAAAGCAAAGCGAGTCCCACTGACATTAATGCTTGTTGTCACTAATGCTTTGTCTTCCTTTCAGAATTGTGAAACATTGAGCAGAGATAATGGAAGAGCTCTGAGGAAATGTCAAATGGAGATCAAATTCCATAAAGTCTTCATGGTGAGGAATAAATGATCATTATTTCACCTGTGGAAACAGAATTGGTGGGGGGAAAAACAAGAGAGAACCACATTATATTTGGGTTGTTGTAGTTTTTTTCGGGCTATATGGCCATGTTCTAGAGGCATTCTCTCCTGACATTTTGCCTGCATCTATGGCAAGCATCCTCAGAGGCAGTGATTCCGGCCATGAAAGCCTTCGACAACACATTATATTTGTTTGAATGAATGGAGTGAGATTGAAAACTTATTTAAGGGTATCACCTTTCCTACTGTAGGAAAGAGGAGAGTGGAGATGGCTCTTGTATCTTTAATGGCTGTGTAGGAGAGGAATTTTCAGTACAGTAGAGTCTCACTTATCCAACATAAATGGGCTGGCAGAACGTTGGATAAGTGAAAATGTTGGATAATAAGGAGGGATTAAGGAAAAGCCTATTAAAAGTCAAATTATGTTCTGATTTTACAAATTAAGCACCAAAACATCATGTTTTACAACAAATCGAAATAAAAAGCAGTTCAATACACAGTAAAATTATGTAGTAATTACTGTATTTTCGAACTTAGCAGCAAAACAGACAAGGGTTCTTTCTTTCTCCCACCCGGGCAGGAGGCAGACTGTATTGGATAATACAGAACATTGGATGAGCGAAGATTGGATAAGTGAGACTCTACTCTATATCTTTGCTACTTGGTTTGAACTTTGTATTATGACTTCTGTTTGGCCATGGGAACTACTGGGTGAGAAGTCACATTTTCTCGGGCTCAAAGAAAGGCAAGAGCAACTCCTCTCTGAACACATTCCAGCAAGAAACCTCTTCAACTTAAGGTCTCCATAAGTCAGAAATGCTGTGAAGTCATGCAACTACAGAGACAAGATGACATGAACTAGGAGAGGCCATAGTAATTTTCTTTTGTCTGAGCTTACTGGAGAGAGAAAAATTCTACCATTCCATGATGTTGACTTAAATGAGGATCACCTACATTGCACTTTGAACTCAGTTTGCAGCAGATGATGTAAGCTGTGAACAAAGGAGGGAGAATATAAAATCCAGATTACCTGCTTTGAATTGGATTATATGGCAGTGTAGACTCATATAATCCACTTCAAAGCAGATAATGTGGACTACCCTCTTTGATAATCTGGATAATATGGCAGTATATAAGGGGCTTCAGAAGTTCTGCCTCAACATTTCTCTTGAATTCTGTTGTGATTTTATGATGCAACAGTTGGGCAACATGGGGACAGATGATGAGCAAAATGAACTGATGGATGAAGTTTAGAAGGCCAGTATTTTCTACTATGGCATGATGGACTGACTTGAGCACTGGACTATAAACTCTGAAGACCAGTGTTCAATTCCCTGCTTGGATATGAAAACTCACTGGGTGGTCACACAACAACAACAGCAACAACAACACTTGTATGTTACCTTGATGAAAGTCACAAGACCCCCATAGAAAAGTGCAACGACAAACAGAACCATGAAAGTGGAAACTTTGTTCCAGACACCGTTAGCATCCTCCAGTTCACTGTATTCATCTTCGTTTTCATTACGGACATCACATACAGCAGAACCCATAATGGCACAATCCCAGGTATCTGTGGAATGAGAGTAAATGAAAAGTTATTGGAGAGATGGAAAAAATTAAAGTTTTCAAAAAATAACAACTGAAGAGGTCTTTTTGAAGGAAATGGTCCATTTATAAAACTTATTATAGTATCCATTTATTAAAGTGGGCAGAAGAGCATATCTACATTTGCAAATCTTTGCTTGATGTGCATGCACTGCAAACATTTCTATTATGTATATCCAAAATGTTGAATATACTCTTCTCTGAAGATGATGTTACAAAGGGAAGAGCCATGCATGCTACATTAAGCATCAACCACAGTTGCACATAGTAGGTCATTCAAACCAAAAACATTGGGTCTAACAAATAAGGAAAACATTTCCCACACTTTTCAAGGCAACACGCTCACCCTGAGATTCTTCTACCTCATTTTGAGGTCCTGAGAAGAGAGGACATGCACTGAGATTTGGGAAACCCACTCTAAAATAATTTTTATGTTGGCACTTGAATTTGTTTTTAGTAGAGTCAACAATTTAATGTTTGTATGATGCATTATTTCTGGTTTAATGTTTTCAAATGTGATTTTCAATGTTATTGTTTTTAATCTGTTTACATCTTGATTTCCCAGACATATAGTACAAAAATACTAACAAAATTAAAATACCTGGTGAATATAGGTTTATTTAATGTATCCATTCATGGAGTTTTCATTCTGTCTAATAATCAAGGCCTTTGGTCTTATATATTGATAAGATAATAATAAAATAATGTCCTAGAGAATTATTGGTGCACTTTGTCAAATGTAAAGGAAGACTTTGGTTGTGCAAAATTTCCATCCATTTATTGTATCAGAAGCGTAAAAGGCCAGCCAGAAAAGAAAGAAAGAAACATCTCATGGATTATTAATTTAATGTAGAACTTTAAGATACATACAAAGTGAACATTAGACAAATGAAAATGCTAGAACAGCAGACTGGTCAAACCCAAGAAGTCAAGAAAGTGGAATCATTTTTCTAGCACTGTGCCTTTAGCAGCTGGTAAGTCTAAACAGTGCAATTAAAGTGTGTTTTACCAGAGAGGGAACTGGCTCTTCTAGCTGTGATGTTTTCAGAGGAAATGTGGGCTACCAGGCATGAGTAGGTGATTCCTGTCATCCATTTGCTTGAGGGAACTTCGAGGATGTTCATTAGTGAGCATTTTTGTTTTTTGTGATCACATTTCAAACCATGGGCATTGTAACCCTTTAGTGACATCTCTTCGTTCTCCTCCTTCCACTCCAGAAAGATCTCTCCTGGGTAGAAATCTTTGGCCATGCACAGAAGGGTTACATTTGAGTCTTCACTGGATTGCTGGTGATGGAGGTAGACCTTTGGAGGCTTTATAGTGCCTATATTAGAAAGGGCAGAAAAATGATCATGAACAAAAATGGAAATATGGTAAAACCTAAACTTAGGTGCATAATAACACATGACTTTTATGCAACTTTACCAAGCATTGCTTCTTCCTAGAGAAACTATAAAATTATGTGGTCAAAATAGGTGTGTGTTGATGCCAATATATGCCAAGTCATGGGTTTGAACTCCTTCATAGGTATACTAGCACCACCACTAAGTTGCAATTCCCACAACGTTCTCTCAAAATAATGAGAAATTTAGTGGCATAAAACAAATGTGATGTAGATATATAACCTAAGAACCATCAATGTGCCCAAAGCTTTACATTTGTGTAGG
>NW_026847660.1:9835859-9854681 GCF_025583915.1 Anolis sagrei ordinatus
ACAACCCAATAAATAAGCTGTTCAAATACTCAGAAGTTCTGGATTATTAACAAAAATCACAATTTTGTCCCCCCAAATTTTTAATTATATAAGAAACGAGTGATATTTGTTTTGGTAGAATGTCACAGTATAATTGTGATGTTTTCCAGATCAAGAATAAGAGAATTTGTAGGTGTTCTTAATAATCTGAATCTGGTACAGTTTATTACTGTGGAAGGAGATAGAAAACTCCTCTGAATCATGCCAAGTCTTGCAGGATGCAGGTGGCTTTTTCTCTACAGCTATATCAGTGGTTATGTTATGAGTGTGACATTACCTTATGAAAGACTGCACTGGCACAAGAAGTTAAGAACATGTGCAAGAATGATTGAATCCTATGCCCCTTTTGCCTTATCCCATAGACCTTGCCCTTCAACTGGGCTCTTCTGATCTTTCTAACCTCAGTACCTACCCCAGAGGTTCCACTAGCCAATTTAATCAGCTTTAACCTTTGAAATCTCTTCTTTTTCAGAAGTGATTCCAGACCTTAAATCGGCATATTTTACATTCTCAAAAATGAATTCAATTTAACCCTTCAGCCAAATGGGCATTGCTGGTATTTCCTAAGAATTTCATGAAATCTGCCTCCAACTTTCTGCAGTGGGATTCCAATTAAATGACATCTAGTCAAATTAACCCAAAAGCTGGTAAAGCAACGAGTGGGAAAGATATTGCTCTGCCTGGGTAGAGATAGCTAGCAGTTTGCCATATAAAGTATTTGATCCACGATTTGCCCCCTTGGCCCTATCTATTTGCTGGACTTGTTTCAAAAAGGAAGCATTCCCATCATAACCCTTTGATAGTTGAAATTTAGAAGAAAAACCAATCTGAGTGACACTGTTACTGATTTCATGAGACCATGCTCTAGGCTTACTTACCATTTATTTCCAGGCAGAACAAAAGTTGTAGGTGGGCTAATCTGGTTGGCACATGCATAGTAAATTTCATCCTGTACTTACCCATGGGCACATTTTCACTGGCGGAGATGGGCTTATCAGAAGAGGAATGGTGGACCACACAGCTATAGCTGCCACCCTTGCCCCCTGGTTCATCTCTCCCAATGTTCAGAATACTATAGGTGGAATAGACGTTCCCAGCCGCCGTTGTCATCCCATTGTTGTACAGGGTCTCATTCAAGGGTGTGCCATTTTTCTTCCATGAGATACTAATTTCCTCTGGGTAAAACCCACTCACGTCACAGATTAGAATCAAAGCCACAGCATTCTTGAGTGAGATGTCAAGGGGAGCTCGAGAAATGGCAACAGAGGGCTTTGTAGTATCTAAATGGAACCAAGAAAGAGAGATACATTTTGGTGCAAAGCTGTTAATTATAAAACCATGCATATCACTCTCCTAACAGTCTGTAATCTAAATAATTAAAAATCAGAGAAACACAATCTTCAAATGTCTGCCAAACATTTCAATGGTGCAAGTTGTCTTTTGAGAGCCCTAATGTTTCCTGAATACATTCATAAATCTGTTTTTTCCATGGCTGACCACTGTCATTGTTTTTCCTCTCTGTTGTCAATTTTCATGCTGACTGCTCCTATCTTTAACCTTTCTCATATGTATCCAGTAGAGTTGTGTGCAGAATTAATCCTTACCCATTTCTTTCGTGTCTTCAATTTCTTTGGGAACACAGAATGGGAACCACCTCCCTGCATGGAAATCTTCTCAACATGAAAGCTTGATTTCATGTGCAGTCAAACTTGCTTCATTGCCTTGGAAAGAGAGTGCGTGTGTGTCGGGGGGTGCAGGTAAGCCCAGAGCTTGGCTGCAGGCACACTCTGAGCCTACCTGCATGCCCCGCCACAAAAGTGTGTATGGCGTGGAGTGCTGGTAGGCCCAGAGCTCAGCTGCAGGCACACTCTGAGCTTACCTGCATGCCCCGCTACAAATGTGAGTATGGCGTGGATTGCAGGAAGGCCCAGGGCTTGGCTGCAGGCACACTTTGAGCCTACCTGCATGCCCCGCCACAAAAGTGTGTATGGCATGGAGTACAGGTAGGCCCAGAGCTCGGCTGCAGGCACACTCTGAGCCTACCTGCATGCCCCGCCACAAAAGTGTGTATGGCATGGAGTGCAGGTAGGCCCAGAGCTCGGCTGCAGGCACACTCTGAGCCTACCTGCATGCCCCGCCACAAAAGTGTGTATGGCGTGGAGTGCAGGTAGGCCCAGAGCAGGCTGCAGGCATGTTCTGGGCCTCTGAGAGTGCGTGTATGGTGCGGTGTGCAGGTAGGCCCGGAGCACAGCTGTAGCTGAGTGCCTCTTACTGTAGAGTAGAAACAGCAGGTGCCAGGTAAGAAGAATGGAAATTTGCATATTGGGAAGGGGAGCCAGTGGGTGGGGAAGCCCCTCCCCAAATAATGGTCTGATTTTTGGGACCCCAAACTGAAAACAAATATCTACCCTCCCAATTTCAGGAGGGTTCCAAAAAAACATATTGGGGATGGGACACAAAACAGGGCAGGGTTTATCTTGAATGCACAACCCTAGTATCCAATCCTTTAGCAATTGCATAATGAATAGGGTGCTGCCTTGTATCTATGAATTCTCAATATTCAGGTAGCCATTCAGAGTTGGCTGGGCAGTAATATAATTGATATCAAAAAGAGTTCATATGATGTTGTCCTCAGTCTGAATGAACAAACACTATAGTCAACCCAGGTTT
This sequence comes from Anolis sagrei ordinatus, assembly GCF_025583915.1. Classification (NCBI taxonomy): domain Eukaryota; kingdom Metazoa; phylum Chordata; class Lepidosauria; order Squamata; family Anolidae; genus Anolis; species Anolis sagrei. The sequence continues at coordinate 9,838,569 of NW_026847660.1, forward strand.
GTCTGAGTCAATTCTGACTAAAATGGACAGTATGGACAGTATTTCTGCTCCAGATAATGATACTATTTGAAAATCCTCCTCCTTATAGCTCAGCAGTTAGGTCCAGATATCCGCACTCACGTGTGTCATTTTTGATGATTACTTTTTTGACGTCATTTTCATAGCAATGTCCACCTATTTCACAAGAGAAGGTGGTGCCCTTTTTCCATTGTTCCATAGATACCGGGTGGGTACTTATCACATGTTGATTTCCGTTAGCTTCTGTCTTCTCCAAGCGGCCTTGAGGGCTGGGTTTGCCATCTACATGCCAGCTTATTTGGATGTTTCCAAGATTGGGTCCAACCACAGAGCACATGACTCTTGCTGTCCCTTCAAGCAGCTTTCTATAGGAAGGCTTTGTGATGGAGACAATAGGTTGTCTCACTAAGCAAGCTGGGGTACAATCCAAGAGAGAGAGGGAGAGGGAGAGAGAGAGAGAGAGAATATATTAGTTTATTATATATAATATATTATTTTTAGCCCAAATCCTATGCATGAGTAATGTAATTCCAAGAACTAATTGGGGTTTTGGACCACTGTTAATTCAGATTGTATTAAGGAATTAAGAATCAGTGAAATATCTCCAGATAATGTGGTGTTCCAAGTAGTGTTGCTTTTTGCAACCCCGACTTCCATTTTTATTATGGTTCTTGGCAGTCTTTGCCCTTTGTAATATGGTCACAAGTATTTATTTCCTTTTTAAAAAATCTTGCCCTGGAGAAAGTGACTGGTTAGAAACAATAGGATGCAATTATATACATCTGTTGATAGAAGCAGCAACATTAGTGAGTCAAGGAGATGGGTGAGATCTGTTCCACACTGGGCAAGCACACTCAGCTGCTGAGTATGCATGCCCAGTGTGGAACAGATCTCACCACGCTGAAACAGTGGATGTGGCTCTTAATGAGACATGCCACATTATCATGGGGTGTCTGCGCCCTACACCACTGGAGAAATTACACTGCTTAGCCGGTATTGCACCACCTGACATCTGCTGGGAAGTAGCAACCAATAGTGAAAGGACCAAGGCAGTGACATCTCGCCCATCCCCTGTTTGGATATCAGCCAGCACGCCAACGACTTAAATCAAGAAATAGTTTTCTAAGATCTACAGAGACACTCGCTGGAACACCTCAGCAAGCGAGAGTCCAAAAGTGGCAGGCTAAAACCCAGAACCTCAATCAATGGCTGATACCAAATGAGAGACTACTTCCTGTGCACACAGAAAATTCAGTGACTTGGAAGGCGCTGAACAGACTGTACTCTGGCACCACGAGATGCAGAGCCAACCTTAAGAAATGGGGCTACAAAGTGGAGTCCACGACATGCGAGTGTGGAGAAGAGCAAACCACAGACCACCTACTGCAATGCAGGCTGAGCCCTGCCACCTACTTAAAGCAGCACCAGAGGCACTCCAAGTGGCCAGCTACTGGGCAAAGGACATTTGTTTTTTTGTTTTAAAATACAGTACAACTGTTTGGTTCGCTCCTGATACGATAAATAAATAAATAAATAAATAAATAAATAAATAAAGGAGGTGGGTCTCCTCTCTCTGCATCCAGAACATAATGTTCTCTTCTCTTCTTCCTTCGTTATAAATCAGTGGTTCTCAGCCTGGGGTCCCCAGATGTTTTTGGCCTTCAATTCCCAGAAATCCTAACAGCTAGTAAACTGGCTGGGATTTTTGGGAGTTTTAGGCCAAAAACATCTGGGGACTCCAGGTTGAGAACCAATGTTCTTAATGAATGTTCTATCCGAAACTGTCTCCAGGAGGAGTTCCTTAGCCTTCTGGAGTAGGTATTAATCATTTACATTAGATGCATAAGGAAATTACTCCCACCTCAATATGCTTATCAGAGAATTACAATATTCTGTCCAGTCCATCCCTATTCTGCCATGCAGGAGGACACAATCAAAGCACTCCTGACAGATGAGGCAGATTTTGTTTAACAAGCCCAGAGAAGGAGGAGTCCACCACATTCGAAAGCAGTGAATTCCACTGTTGAATACCTCCTACTTCCAAGAGGTTTTTCCTAACTCTTAGGTGGAATCCTTTTTTCTATTGTATAAATTTATTGCTTAGAAAACAAGCTGGTTCCCTCCTCATGATGTCATACTTTCATAGTGAAACATGGCTGTTATGGCATCACTTAACGTTACCTCATGGAGGCTAAATATACCCGGCACCTTAAGCTACGCCTCAAAGGGCTTGGTATCCAGACCTTTGACCATTTTGGTTGCCCTCCTCTGGACACGTTCCAGCTTGTCTACGTCCTTCTTGTCTACGTCCCCATATTCCAGGTGGAGTCTGACCAAAGCAGAATATAATCCATCCCTATTCTGCCATGCAGGAGGACACAATCAAAACACTCCTGACAGATGGGATCACTTTTGATAGTAAAATTAGTAGTTGTGAAGACGTGTATCCAGGCTGGGAGCAGAATTGGAAGGACAGGAAAGCTTAAAGCTCATGTGTACTCAATTCTCAGGTTCTCATCATACTCTGAATATAGAGGATGGTGACTGAAATGATCAAAGGTCTGGAAACCATGCTCTATGATGAGCAACTTAAAGAGATGGATAAGTTTTGCCAGCAGAAGAGATAATTGAGAGAAGACATGATCACCATAGTTAAACCGCTTTGAGTCCTCTAAGGGTTGAGAAAAGCGGTATATAAATACTGCAAATAAATAAATAAAATATTTGAAAGGATGTCATGAGGAAGAGGCAGCAGACTTGTTGACATTGAATTTTGGAGACTAGGACTCAATGGTGCCATAGGTTCGGATTATAGGAAAGGAGATGCCACCTGAATATTCAAAAGAACTTCCTGTCCATAAGAGCTGTTTGACAGTGGAACTCACTTCCTGGGAGTCTGGTGGAAGCTTCTTCTTTGGAGACTTTTGAACAGAGGTTGGATGGCTATCTTTTAGGGGTGCTTTGATTGTGTTTTTCTCCAGGCTTTTGCACTGAATGGCCCAACTCTATGGTTCTGTGATTTGGCCTGCTTCTCCTCTCCAGTATAAACCGAATATATGAACAGCTGCTGCTAGATGTTGGAAGTGTAGTCTAGTGTGGGTCTCAGATCTAGAACCTGCCAAACTTTGCTGTTCACAACCTGGACAGTTTTGAATAACCCACCCTGATCATGTCAATTGCTCATTTGTTTTTTTTCCCCAGGCACCTGTCACTCCTCATCTATCCTTATTGCTGCCAATGCTCACCCTGGCACTTGCTGGTGTTGTACATTGTCACATTCTGGCTGCCCGGTGGGCGAGTCACTTTACAGGTATATCGGTCCCCGTTCTCCCAGCTGTCTTTGCTGATATTCCGGCGGACAAAGCTGGAGAAACCATTGTCTTTATCGGCAGTCAGTTCTGCCTCCACTTTCTTTGGCTCCACTTCTCCATTTATCAACCATTCCATGCTGGCTTTTCCGGGACCGAGACTCCGAAGGAGACATACTAGCTCCAGGCTGGCCTCTGTCTCCTGTTCACCGCAGTTGGGGGTTAAGATCTGAACTTGGACTGGCTTTGGGCTTTGCCCAATGCAATCTGAGAATAAAGGGTAGGAAAAAATGCTGACAATAGGAACATCAATACATTGAACACTTTCTAATAAATACATATATGAGATACTTCAATTGCTATAATCTATACACATAATAAATGTTTATGTGATGGAGGTGTCCCCTTACACAGACAGCCTCCCACCTCCATAAACGGGCTATAGTTCCAAGTGCTGAGAAGCCTCCAAAGGCATTCCCTCAACTCAAAGGCATTCCCTCAACATTGCAGGCTATAGTGAGCACCATGAACGTGTAGTCCAAACCCTGCCAATGTCCTCCCCAAACACTATGGCCCACCACCCAAGGAATGCTTTCATTTGGGGAGAATTTCATACTACATTTGATGTGTTTCCTCCACCACAAGCATGTATCCCAGGGTTCCTTGTGTGAAATTTGCATGACCCCACCCACTGCCTCTCTTTTAACCTTTTCCTACCCTTTTCTATGACACACAGCAAACACAGAGGAATTGATCAGCAACTGAACAGACTGGACGGGTCTGACAATGGACCTGGACCAAACTTGGCACAACTGAACATACTGCAGGGATTTGGTCAAAATGACCTTGATTTTGGAAGGTGTTGTTCACCTGCATCCCGAGAGCATTGAACCCAGCTGACGACAGATCTGGACCACACTTGGCACACAGACCCAACATGGCCAACGGTAAATATTGGCAGGATTTGGGGGTGACTACCCTTGGCATGTGGGAATGGTAGTTTCACCCATATCCAGACAGCACTGAACCCAGCCGATGGCAGATCTGGTCCAAACTTGGTAACATGGTCAACTGTGCATATAGACCTGGTTTGGGGAAGATTGCCCCACAATTCTGGGAATTATAGTTCACTCACATTTATGTTTTTTCTAATGGGAGCATCATAAAAATGAAATCAAAGACTGGCTTTTTCCTAATAAATAGTGTTATGAATTAAGTAAATGATATTACCGAACACCCCAAAACAAACAATGTCTTTTTAAATAACCTGGGCACCACCAGGTACCCAAGCTAGTACAGAAATAAAACAGGCACTAAAAAATATAGACAGAACCTAACAAATAAAGTACGTTTAAAAGCACTTCAACATGTCCAATTAAAACCAGCCTTTCAAGTTCTGGTTAAAAGCTGGCAGAGAGAATGTTAAGAATATGTCTGTCTGAAGCTATTCTACATATGGTTGCCACACATCTGAGCTTCAATTCAAGGCTCAGAGTACCATGTAGGGTTTCTTTGATCCCCTATAGATACTATTTTAGGTGGCTGGAAGTTACATTCAGGTGCTGAAGCAGTACTTCGTCGCTGTTTTGGAAATCTCCTCACAGTATTTTGGGAGCAAAATGTTTCCCTATTTGCCTCACTACTCTATATTGTATCCACAGTTGAAAAAAGTGCTATATATATGTCATATACTACATATACAGCTTCACCTATTATTTGGCCCCAGCAGTGTCAGATTTAAAAACTGAGCACAATCCTCTTTTCTTTTGCTTTAGATTTTACATGTTGCTCGAATACTTGATCACTGTCTCCCAAAGCAGTTACTCTATTCTGAAAAGGAAACATAATGTTGGTGGACAGGAAGAGAGATTTAAAGATGGGTTTAAAGCCAACCTTTAAAAAAGTGTCATAGACACCAAAAACTGGGAAGCCCTGGCCCTTGACTGCTCTAGCTGGAGGTCAGCTGTGACCAGCAGTGCTGCAGAATTCGAAGAGGCACGAATGGAGGGTGAAAGAGAGAAATGTGCCAAGAGGAAGGCGTGCCAAGCCAACCCTGACCAGGACCGGCTTCCATCTGGAAACCGATGTCTTCACTGCGGGAGAACATGCGGATCAAGAATAGGGCTCCACAACCACCTTCAGACCCACCACCAAGACAGCACATCTGGAAGACCATCATCCTTGAGCTACGAGGGATCGCCTAAGTAAGTAAAGTACACCTGTTTGACATTTCTCTTTGTACGTGGTGTGGTCAGTTTGTTATATGGGCACCTGGGAATCACCTTACCTTCATATTTGATGGTTACTGAGGGTCCGTTCTCTTTGGAACCAGTGGAATGCTTTACTTTGCACGTGTATGGTGTTGTTGTAAACTTAGAGACAGCAACAGACACCCTGCTGGAACGGTATGGCTTTTGTCCATTTTGGATCACAGGTGGGAAATGCGTCTTCTCATCACCATCAGGTTCCCATTCAATATCTAAAGCCTCTAAAGGAAATCCAGCAAGGAGGCAGCCAAACATTACTCTTTCTTGGGATGCCCTCATTTCAGAGTTGCAGCAGGACAGCAGAGGGAACAGAGCAGGAGCTTCATTGTCTTCTGTAGGAAAGTACAAAAGACATGCATGGTAATGGCAAAAACACAAGACAACAGAAACAAATCCTGAATAGTTTGCAATTTACACTAAATTAGTCATTCCAACTCATCGGCCTCAATACTATTAATGCAGTTTGACACCACTTTAACTGTTGTGGCTCAATACTAGGGAAGCATGGGAGTTGCATTAATTCTACAGTGTAGATGCACCCTTAGAAGACTTTGGTAAGTATTTTCCATTTTCTGCCCCCCTCCACTCAATACACATTACATAACGTCCTAGTAGATACTAGGCATGGGCAATCCATGGTTCTAAATGGGTGGCGCAGTGGGTTAAAGCCCTGTGAAGGCAGGACTGAAGACCGACAGGTCGCAGGTTCGAATCCGGGGAGAGGCGGATGAGCTCCCTCTATCAGCTCCAGCTCCTCATGCGGGGACATGAGAGAAGCCTCGCACAAGGATGATAAAAACATCAAAATCATCTGGGCGTCCCCTGGGCAACGTCCTTGCAGACAGCCAATTCTCTCACAACAGGATGCTCCTGACACGACACACACACACAAAAAAAGGTTCTAAAATACTTACAAAAGCAAAGGACGCTGTGCTTTGCTTCTAAAGTGTTTCTAAAGTTAGTACATTGCTTTTGAAGTGTTGCTAAAGTTATGGTGGTGAAAATTTCAGAACTCTAACAAAATTTTCAAAATGTCATTATTATTTCGTTATTGGCAATTTTTATGACAGAACCAAGTAGGAACTGCCAATTATAACAAAATTTTGCAAGTTTTGTCAAAGTTCTGAAATTTTCACCACCAGAACTTTAGAAACACTTTAGAAGCAAAGCACCAGCAACCTAGTTTTGTAAGTACTTTAGAACCATTTAGAACCACAGATTGTCCATGCCTAGTAGATACACTTAGTCCTCCACATTCGCTGGGGAGCAAGAACCTGTACAAAAGTAGAAAAATTATGAATAAAAAACCCACTTTTTTTTAAACCGGGAAGACCTAGAGATATCTAGAGACACAACATATTAATCAAATCTGTGAATAATTTCATTCAATTTTACTTACATAGATTTCAATGTGGTTGAATGTTATCCTTATTTTATTCTATTTGACTTTTGTCAGCACAACTCAAAATAGGGCTCTGAGGATCTTTGCTAGTCTGTGAGCCAATGAAGAGTTTCCAAGATAGGAAAACAAGTAGAGTTCCAGACAATATGCATCAACATGATACCAGTCCCTGACACATTATGAAGGAAAATTATGCTCTTACCCATGAGATACCATGTTTGTCAATAATGTCTTTTAAACTAACAACAATAACAATAACAATAACAACAACAACAACAACAATAATAATCATATATTGTCAAAGGCTTTTCATGGCAGGAATCACTGGGTTGTTGTAGGTTTTTTTGGGCTATATGGCCATGTTCTAGAAGCATTTTCTCCTGATGTTTTGCCTGCATCTATGGCAAGCATCCTCAGAGGTAGTGAGGTCTATTGGAACTAGGAAAATGGGTTTATATATCTGTGGAATGAGCAGGGTGGAGCAAAGAACTCTTGTCTGTTGGAGCTAGGTGTGACTGTTTCAACTGACCACCTAGATAAGATTAGCATTTCAAAGATTGCCCAAGGCACTGCTAGGCCATCAAATGCTAATCTAGGTGGTCAGTTGAATCTGCTAATCCACTTCTCCCAATGGGAAACCCACAATCTGTTAACAGAGGATGAATTGCCAGTGATCCATAGATGGGTGTACCATCACACTTCAAATATCATGTCTCTGGAGAGAAAAAGAATGAGTGAAGATGATGGGAATCTTGTCTTATGAAAGATACTGCCTGCAGATCCTTTGCATAGAACTTCTTATGGGTTAGTCATGCAATGGACTTTGCATCGTATGATGGAACATATAGGAACCTGTTCTGTGGCGCGCTGGGCCTGTAAATAATTGTCTTTAAATAGGACGTGTGACTTGAGCCCAGCGGGAAGCCAGGCCCCCCCGAAGAGAAGTTCTCAGAGGTTTTCCACCACAAATGGTCTTTAGATGGCTTGTGAAGTATAACAAAGTCCTTTATTAATTAACAATCAAACAGAAACTTCTCTTGTCTTCAGAAAGTTAAACAAATGATTCCAGGCTTTTCTGCAACTGGTGGCTTCCTAATCTTGTCCACGAAGGACAGGCAATTGTCTTCAATAACTAATTCTTTGCTTTAAAGGAAAATCCCCTTTTTTAACTTTACCAGGCTGACTGTAATCTAATTCTTACTGATGTGGGTTCCGCTACCAGGTCGAATTGCGCCTCGAATGCCAAGTGAACCTACCAGTAAGGCTAGTAGATTCTCCAGCTGGAGTTCTTTGATCTTTAGGGCTGTTTCCCTGGAAATCTTTGGAGACTCTTGTACAGCTTTTGTACAGGGGAAGCTTGCACACGTCCTATACATTAGCTTTCCTTGTTGAGACTAGCTAAAAATGGTTCTCTTCCCTTCCCAATTGCCCTGAGCAAGGGGCAGGACCAAAACTTAACGATGATGGACAGGTGACTTGCCCTACGACTGCAACCAAAGGAAGCCAACTATCTGCAGATTCCCTGAAACCTAGGACTGCAAACATACATTTAATACAAAGCAAATAAAGTTGGAGCTCCTGGTACAGCCGTACCAGCACAGAACCAGTATGCAAAGGTATTTTACTGTGTGATGAGGTCCTAAGAATGTGGTGCCCAAACCACCCGACGTTATATCCTAGCGCTTCAGCTTTCTTTCCCAATTCCTCCACCTATAGCTCATGGTTCCATTTAAGAGCTGACACCAGATGGTTCATAGACCTCTGAAAGACTTTTTTGGGGGTATATGGGGAATTATAGCAGGGAGGAAAAATTACGTTTTGATTCTGTTGAGGGAAGCAGGTTCATCAGGGAGGTCCCTCAATGGACTTAAGTCACTTCTTTTTAAAATGCTGCATGTCCCTAAGGGATAATTTATTTTTTTATTTACAACATTTCTACCCCGCCTTTCTCCAACCCGAAGGGGACTCAAGGTGGCTTTACAGCCAGGCAACCATTCCATGCAACTAAAACAAACATTTAAAATAGAATTATAAAATCCATACATTAAGACATTTAAAACACATAAAAACAATACCTTCACTGTTAGCCTTCTTATCCAAAGTCATAGTCTGAGTTGTTTCAATATTCAATTGCACAATTACATATTTATCTATTACACAAGATCTCAAAAGGCTTGATCAAAAAACCATGTTTTCATTTTCTTATGGAAGGTTGGAAGGGAAGGGGCTGATCTAATATCCCTAGGGAGGGAGTTCCACAGCTGAGGGGCCACCACTGAGAAGGCCCTGTGTGAAGAAGGTGGGAACAAGAGCAGGGTCTCCTCAGGCAATCTTAAGCTCCAAGATGGTTCATAGGGGGTGATACGTTTGGACAGGTAAGCTGGGTTGGAACCAATTAGGGCTTTATAGTCTAAAGCCAGCACTTTGAATTGAGCTCATTAGCAGATCAGCAGCCAGTGAAGCTGTACACTCCCTGTATGCTGCTCCAGTGAGCAATCTGGTTGCCACCCGTTGAACCATTTGAAGCTTCCGAACAATCTTCAAAGGCAACCGCATGTACAGTGCATTGAATACATCTATTTGGGATGTAATCAGAGCATGGACTACCATAGCCAAGTCTGACTTCTCAAGATACGGGTGCAACTGGCGCACAAGTTTTAATTCTGTGAATCCTTCCCTGACCACATAATCATGGTGCGAAAAATAGTTTTTCAGGAGATCATGTCCACTATTATTGGCCTTGTGATTAAGAAATCTATGATAAATGTTTGAGAAATTCCAAAGTTTCTAGGAATCTCATGCGAAAACTACTATTTAGATACACAAGACATTTGTTGATAAAATTTCCGCTATGATAGAAACTTTGGTAATTTCATTAACAGGCTACTATTTAAAAGCAACACCTCAAGTTCTCTTGGTAAGAATAATCATCCAATAAATGATGAGAATAACATACTAATAAAATTGCAACATCTGAAGAGAGCACCCCCACCTTAAAATGTAGGAATTTTGTTATTGGTTTGACAAATTTTACTATGTAACTGTGTTTAAATACCTGTGGCTTTGGCATTGTTCTCAATCAATGTATCTGAAAACTCACAAAAGCTCATGCTAAAATAAATTAGATGTAATGGTGCCACCAGATAACTTTTCACCCAGCTGGATTTTTAAAAAACACGATAAGAATATTTCTCTTTCTCTGATGAAGCAGCTACTTGAGATTAAATCACAATGATATGCAAAAACCATAGTAATAACAACAAATGAGAGGGAAGGCAATGTTTTAATGAATAATATATATTTATTGGAGAATAGAGATTACAAACATTATAGCTGGGGTACATACTGTAAAATAATTATTTTGATGATTGCACTTGAAGTTAAAAGTGTAAGCTCTTCTTTGTGGAGTAGACTAGGCTTAAAATATTTTGCTCAATAAACAAGACTATGGCCAATGTAACAATAGCAGCAACAATAACAACAACAGAAAAATTGCACACACAGACACACACATATATATACACAGTTATGGAGATAAATGAAGAAAATTGCACCATCGATTTAAAATGTAAACAGCTGGCTCAAATCTTATTCAGTCCAAATGGATTTTTAAGACCACAATACAAAGGAAGAGAACAATGTAATAGAATGAAAAATAAAACACAGAGGTCAAATTCTTGAGTATGAGAGTGTTGAAAGAAAGTGAAAAGGTATGGACTCTTTGTGGCAATCTACTGTTCAGTGTCAGATGACTCCTTTCATTGCTATTTCACCTGGAATTGGAGAAGAAGAAGACGAATTAATGTTGTGTGGAGATATGGCATCATTCATAGAATCATAGAGTTGGAAGAGACCTCGTGGGCCATCCAGTCCAACCCCTTTCTGCCAAAATTGAATTCAAAGCACCCCCGACAGATGGCCATCCAGCCTCTGTTTAAAAGCCTTCAAAGAAGGAGCCTCCACCACACTCTGGGGCAGAGAGTTCCAGTGCTGAACAGCTCTCACAGTCAAGAAGTTCTTCCTAATGTTCAGATGGAACTGACATTCAGCTCTCTACTCTTTTGCATCTAGATCGTCATTATGGATTAATACTTACTTCTATATAATCATAGAATGGAAGGTGGAAAGACTGAATTAGCAGAGAAGGCAATGGAGTGAAGACAGGAAAAAAATACCAAAGAGTGGACCAAGTTGGAAAGGAAGAAATCAGAGGAAGAGTGAAGACCAGTAATTGGAGGACTAGTGAAGACAACATGGAAAACATTATTTACTAAATATTGCCTGTCTTCGAAGCTTGGCCTGGACTTAGAGGCCTATAATGAAGAGACAACTGACACTGTAGTCCTTTCCTCATTTCTGAGTTCTGCTACCACATGGAACTGTTTCTCACTTAGAAAGCATGACCACAAAACCTTGGATATTGGTATCCTCCCTTCCTGGCCCACTTAACGTACCTTGATGACAGTCACGGTGGCACTGTAGAAAAGGCTCACAAGGAAGAGGATGATGAAAGTGGAAAGGACTGATGAGATGTTTTGGAATTCCTCATCCTCTTCAGTGTCCACGATCCCATCTAGGTAAGCTTTGGACAATACATTGGATTCAGTTTCTTCTGGAGTTCGGAAAGAAGCTGAAAGTTCCAATGTAGGCACATAACGCATCAGAAAAAGAAGGTAGCATGAAGAGGGTGGGGACTGGGATAGCAAGGAAAGAATGGGAAAGAAGCAGTTCAGGAAGCAACAGAATTGCATTTTTCAGACAAGCAACAAACGAGTCTTAATGCTGCCAAGTGAAATGAGAAGCTGAGAAGAGAAAAGGGAGATGAGCTGATTTAGGGAAGCCTTTGAATAGTGGTAGATGATGGCATAACTGAAGAGTGGTGTTGCCACCATCAAATGTTTTGACAATGCGATGCTGCATTGACTACAGCTGAGAGTCAAGTCTTTTAAAGAATTTAGCTGATGTTGGAAAGTCATGTTAGAAATTGGCATGGCAGAGATTGTAGAGGAAAGCTAGATCCTGTCGTTCAACCACGCACAGGGCTCAAGAATATCATAATACGTTCCTTTTGTTTCTTTCTGTGGCTTTGAAAATTCCTTTATGAAATTGTACTACCTTGCAATCTGCAAAAATTGTGAGTTATAATTTAGAGTCATGACCTTTCGTGTGATGGAAGCTTTGGAAACAGATAGTGATGGACCACACCCTTTTGTGTGAGATTGTCCAGGAAATTATTTTCCTTGGAAGGTCATTGTTTATCTTTAGTAAATATGAAGAATTTGCCATTGTAGTTATTACTTTTGAACATAGAAACAGCATCAGAAAGAACTTAAAAAAATCACAATTGCAGGACGTAGTTTGTTCCAAACTATCATTGAGAACTATAGACAAAAGAATTAAAGATATGGCCTGTTAAGGAAGAGCATTACATTCTTTTCATCATACTGACATATTATTTTGGGTATAGGTTTGTGTGTGGTGGTCTATCTTTCTCTCATTTTCTTCTTATTTTCCTTATGGAATTGTATCTTTCTTTATAGACAGATATAACCCAAATTTTGCTTCAAGATGGTCTGAAAGTTTGTAATTCATTAAGATTTGTGTAAAACAAATCACTCTAGGTAGTTTATGCAAGCCAATAAAGCTTTGGCCAAATCATGACACATCTTTCATGCTTTGGCAAAATCATGACACATTTTTTTGAAAAGATAATGATGCTTGCTAAAGTAGAAGGCAATAGGAAATGAGGAAGAGTGTATTCCAGGTGGATAGGCACAATCAAGAACGCCATGGCACTGAGTCTATGTGATCTGAGAAGTGCTGGTAATCAGAGGGTGACCTGGAGGTCTCCTATTCATGGGATTCCCAAAAGTCAAAGTCATTGTGATGGCAATTAATAATAAATAAAGCCATGAACTGCAGAAAACAGCAATGCCCACTCTACAATAATTAACCTATCCAATCAGATTTCCAGATATGGAATGGGGTATGAGTAGAAATCAAGTCACAAAGAAAGAAGTTGAGCAAAACCTATTAGGTTAAAGTTCAACAGTAATCCAGTGAATTAATCTATGACAAATCTAAAGTCCCTGAATTTTACTATCATGAAGAGACATGTAATATGTATTAAAATATTTATAAAGATCTCATAGTAAGCTACTATCAAACCAGTCTGGGATTATGAACCATCTCACTTGCTTTGCTCTGTATTTCACATAGGTAAGTGTATCTGAGGTCATAATAGCTTGTTTGGGAAGAAAGTGATAACAGAATGGATGGAAAAGGACAACAGTTGTACAACAAAGATGATTTTCTTTTGGTTAACTAATTAAACACGAATGAGGATTTGCTTAGTATTGTCATTGTTGAGCATTCTTCTCTATGTCTGGGCAACAAAGAAGACTGTATAGACAAGATATAGATGTATAATGCCTCCAAATCCATCTCCATCTGTTTAATTTGGTTCCCACGGGAGTAGAGACAATTGAAGTATATGTCTCTCCTACATTATCACTTCACACTCATGACTATTGCAAATAAATTCTTGAATAAACATTACTTCAATGATGTTTTTAGAACTGGACATTTAATCTTATAGCAGCATTAGGTCTTTTAGTTTTCCATGTGTTTTGGGGAATTACATACTTTTTGTAAAGATGTGGAAAAGTTGATCAGATCAGTTATATCAAAGGAGACTGAAATACAGCCTGAATATGTATGTGCATAAATTTGTGTGAATGGCTTCTGGAAATGAGTATTTTTTAAAAATATCTCAAGATCAGTCATATGGATTTCCCTTCCCTCAACCATCATGCTTTACCATGGACTAATAGACAAGTTCACCCTTTCACTGGGCATCTAGTTTTTTTCCAGCTTTGATTTGAACTTTAATGATGGACAAAACAATTTATTTTTTTCAAAGCTACTTTCTTCAGCATTATAGATTAACATTCCTGTACTTGAGAGAGTTGTCATCAAGATAAACCTTAATTGTGGATTGTTTTATTGCTGTCATTTGTCTTGGCTTTAGCTTGAAAAAGAAAAATCCAGTTGAGTTGGACCAACTTGTCAAGAGGTCATCCTTGTGCTAATGCAATCTATGTTATATTGTGCATACCCTCAGATATCTATTGATTTGTGTGGCTGTGCATTATGATGAAAAGAATTTTGCTCTCATCAAATCTTTCATGCACCAGTTTGCATGTGTTTCAGGTTCTCTCAGAAATATCTCATAGCAACATCCTTGACATTGGAAAAGGCATCATAGCCCACCCTTTGTGTCCATACAGAGAATGAGACATCATCTCGATCATAAAATAATTTAAGCTGCTGTTACATGGTGTTTCATGAAGCCAGGCTCTGAATGGATAAAGTGTAGTTTTTAGGTTCCTATGGTGGAATGGCTCTTAAAATTAGACAAAGATGTTGGGATCAGAAGATCCTCAAGAGAATGCAAAATGAAATGTGCCAACTAGCTTCCTAAAAAATTCTTTTCCATTCCAGGAATATAACTGTTTAGAACAAAGACCACTGCATTATTTTATTTTTATGTACCATTAAGTTGTTTCTGATTTATTGTGACTGTGAAGTGACCCTGCTGAGACGATGTGATATGCCTGAGGTCACCCAGTGGGTTTCAATGGCCGAGCAGGGATTTGAGCCCTTGTCTCCCAGAGGTGTAATCCAACACTCAAATCTCTACACCCTCACACTACTGTATGTATCATGTGTTTGGGTTGATCAGAAATGAAAGGAAAGCTGTGAAAGAAATGACCAGGCAACAGAAAGGAAGAAAGTGTGCAATAAGGAAGGCAATACTTGAAGTGGAAACTTTAACTCTGGACATTTCATGTTTTAAACATCCTTGGATGTTTAGTAGTAGACAAAGGTGATAGTAGACAAAAATGTCAATGTTGGAATTTTAGAAGAAGATGTATTTTCTTTTGAATGGGGATGTAAGGTAGGTGTCTCATTTGATGCCGATGTTACTGAAAATTGATCATAGTTTTCATATCAATATTATTCTCACAGCAAGCCAGGATTTCTTTTTTTGGGTTTGAAAAACAGACTTTATTGCAATCTATTTGTTTCCTTCTAAAAGATGTGGCTAGTGACATTTGACACATCTTTCTTCAGTATTTGCCATCACCCCAACTTTCCACTGGGGAAAAAACAACAACGACAACAATAAAGCAGGAAGAGACAAAACAAGGGAAACAGATGCTGGTGGAAATGGGGATGGGTGAAGGAATTACGGCGATGGTTAGTAGCAACTGCTGCCAGCATCGGAGAGCATTAAGGAGACGTTGACAATGCTCGGTTTACCCATGTTCTTGTCTATGGTCTTCTGTGTTGTGTTGAAAGGCAGTGTCTCATGTCCCACCACGCAAGTGTAAGTGTCTCCAGAATTCCAATCCTGCTCATTGATGTTCAGCATACTATAGGCGAAGTACCCCTCAGACTGCTTCAACTCCTGTTTGGCTTCACTGGTGAAGTAATGTTGACTGCTCACTGGCTCATCATTATGGAGCCATTTCACAAAGAAGTCAGGTGGGTTGAAATGTTTCATCAAGCAAGTAAGGGTGGCAGATTCCCGTAATGTGAGTTGATCTGATGGAGGAGGAAGGATGTAGACAGACGGGGTGTGAGGGATGCCACCTGAATGGTGAAAGGAAAATGATGAGTAGAATATCAAACACATATTCCTTATCATTATAAAATATAGGTTTTTTTAATCTGATGTAGATATGGACTACCATAATTATAGAGGCAGATTATGGGTAGTTGAACTGGTCAATGAAAAATGAGTGAGATGACAATATTGAACATATCTGAGCTTCAATGCTGAGGTTGCATAATATTCCCTAAGGGTCAGATAACATGTTGAGAATAAAAATGAATATTGCTGGGGATCTGATTTCACTTGTAAATGAATAATTTATCTTCCACAGTGGAGGATTGGGGATGGGAAAAATTTGTCTCTGGACCAGTGTGAGCTCATAAACAAGTGACCGGAAACCACAGGTTGAGTGGTGAAAACTAATGTGCTTGGTTTGGAGATAGGGAGCCTGTGTTCATACTCATTGGGGCTCAGTGGTTGGCCTTCATGACATCAACA
>NW_026847660.1:9854781-9896287 GCF_025583915.1 Anolis sagrei ordinatus
AATAAATAAGCTGTTCAAATACTCAGAAGTTCTGAATTATTAACAAAAAACACAATTTTGTCCCCCCAAATTTTTAATTATATAAGAAACGGGTGATATTTATTTTGGTAGAATGTCACAGTATAGTTATGATGTTTTCCAGATCAAAAATAAGAGAATTTGTAGGTGTTCTTAATAATTTGAATATGGTACAGGTTTATTATTGTGGAAGGAGATAAAAAACCCACCTGAATCATGCCAAGTCTTGCAGGCTGCAGGCGGCTTTTTCTCTGCAGCTATATCAGTGGTTATGTTATGAGTGTGACATTACCTTATGAAAGACTGCACTAGCACAAGAAGGAAAGAACATGTGCAAGAATGACTGAATCCTATGCCCCTTTTGCCTTATCGCATAGACTTCAACTGGGCTCTTTTGATCTTTCTAACCTCAGTAACTATCCCAGAAGTTTCACTAGCCAGTTTAACCTTTGAAATCTTTTCTTTTTCAAAAGTGATTCCAGACCTTAAATTGGCACATTTTACATTCTCAAAAATGAATTCAATTTAACCCTTCAGCCAAATGGGCATTGCTGGTATTTCCTAGGAATTTCATGAAATCTGCCTCCAACTTTCTTCAGTGGGATTCCAATTAAATGACATCTAGTCAAGTTAACTCAAAAGCTGGTAAGGCAACGAGTAGGAAAGATATTGCGCTGCCTGGGTAGGGATGGCTAGCAATTTGCCATATAAAGTATTTGATCCATGGTTTGCCCCCTTGGCCCTATCTATTTGCTGGACTTGTTTCAAAAAGTTCCCATCATAACCCTTTGAAAGTTGAAATTTAGAAGAAAAACCAATCTGAGTGATACCGTTACTGATTTCATGAGACCATGCTTTAGGCTTACTTACCATTTATTTCCAGGCAGAACAAAAGTTGTGGGTGGGCAAATCTGGTTGGCGCATGCATAGTAAATTTCATCCTGTACTTACCCATGGGCACATTTTCACTGGCAGTGATGGGCTTATCAGAAGAGGAATGGTGGACCACGCAGCTATAGCGGCCACCCTTGCCCCCTGGTTCATCTCTCCCAATGTTCAGAATACTATAGGTGGTGTAGATGTTCCCAGCCGCCATTGTCATCCCATTGTTGTACAGGGTCTCATTCAAGGACGTGCCATTTTTCTTCCATGAGATACTAATTTCCTCTGGGTAAAACCCATTCACGTCACAGATGAGAATCAAAGCCACGGCATTCTTGAGTGAGATGTCAAGGGGAGCTCGAGAAATGGCAACAGAGGGCTTCGTAGTATCTAAATGGAACCAAGAAAGAGAGATACATTTTGGTGCAAAGCTGTTAATTATAAAACCATGCATATCTCTCTCCTAACAGTCTGTAATCTAAATAATTGAAAATCAGAGAAACAGATAATCTTCAAATGTCTGCTAAATATTTCAATGGTGCAAGTTGTCTTGTGAGAGCCCTAATGTTTCCTGAATATATTCATAAATCTGTTTTTTCCATGGCTGATCACTGCCATTGTTTATCCTCTCTCTTATCAATTTTCATGCTGACCACTCCTATCTTTCACCTTTCTCATATGTATCCAGTAGAGTCGTGTGCAGAATTAATCCCTACCCATTTCTTTCGTGTCTTCCATTTCTTTGGGAGCACGGAATGGGAACCACCTCCCTGCATGGAAATCTTCTCGACATGAAAGCCTGATTTCATGTGCAGTCAAACTTGCTTCATTGCCTTGGAAAGAGAGTGCGTGTGTGTCGGGGGGTGCAGGTAAGCCCAGAGCTTGGCTGCAGGCACACTCTGAGCCTACCTGCATGCCCCGCCACAAAAGTGTGTATGGCATGGAGTGCAGGTAGGACAGAGCTTGGCTGCAGGCACACTCTGAGCCTACCTGCATACCCCGCTACAAAAGTGTGTATGGCGTGGAGTGCAGGTAGGCCCAGAGCTTGGCTGCAGGTATGTTCCGGGCCTCTGAGAGTGCATGTATGGCGGGATGCAGGCAGGCTGGGAGCACAGCTGTAGCTGAGTGCCTCTTACTCTAGAGTAGAAACTGCAGGTGCCAGGTAAGAAGAATAGAAACCTGCATATTGGGAAGGGGAGCCAGTGGGTGGGGAAGCCCTCCCCAAATAATGGTCTGATTTTTGGGACCCCAAACTGAAAACAAATACCTACCCTCCCGATTTCAGGAGGATTCCAAAAAAACATATTTGGGCTGGGACACAAAACGGCAGGGTTTATCTTGAATGCACAACCCCAGTATCCAATCCTTCAGCAACTGCATAGTGAATAGGGTGCTGCCTTGTATCTATGAATTCTCAATATTCAGGTAGCCATTCAGAGTTGGCTGGGCAGTAATATAATTGATATCAAAAAGAGTTCACATGATGTTGTCCTCAGTCTGAATGAACAAACACTATAGTCAACCCAGGTTTGTCTGAGTCAGTTCTGACTAAAATGGACAGTATGGACAGTATTTCTGCTCCAGATAATTATACTGTTTGAAAATCCTCCTCCTTATAGCTCAGCAGTTAGGTCCAGATACCTGTACTCACGTGTGTCATTTTTGATGATTACGTTTTTGACATCATTTTCATAGCAATGTCCACCTATTTCACAAGAGAAGGTGGTGCCCTTTTTCCATTGTTCCATAGATACTGGGTGGGTACTTATCACATGTTGATTTCCATTAGCTTCTGTCTTCTCCAAGGGACCTTGAGGGCTGGGTTTGCCATCTACATGCCAGCTTATTTGGATGTTTCCAAGATTGGGTCCAACCACAGAGCACATGACTCTTGCTGTCCCTTCAAGCAGCTTTCTATAGGAAGGCTTTGTGATGGAGACAATAGGTTGTCTCACTAAGCAAGCTGGGGTACAATCCAAGAGAGAGAGGGAGAGGGAGAGAGAGAGAGAGAGAATATATTAGTTTATTATATATAATATATTATTTTTAGCCCAAATAACACAAAAACCACTGGACGAATTGACACCAAATTTGGACACAAGACACCTAACAACCCAATGTATATCCTTCACTCAAAAATTGATTTTGTCATTTGGGAGTTGTAGTTGCTGGGATTTATAGTTCACCTACAATCAAAGAGCATTCTGAACCCACCAAACGATGGAATTGAACCAAACTTGGCACACAGTTCTCCCACGACCAACAGAAAATACTGGAAGGGTTTGGTGGGCAGTGTCCTTTGGTTTTGGAGTTGTAGTTCACCTACATCCAGAGATCACTGTGGACTCAAACAATGATGGATCTGGACCAAACTCTACACGAATACTCAATATGCCCAAATGTGAACACTGGTGGAGTTTGAGGAAAATAGAATCTTGACATTGGGGAGTTGTAGTTGCTGGGATTTATAGTTCACCTACAATCACAGAGCATTCTGAACCCCACCAATGATAGAAATGGGCCAAACCTCCCACACAGAACCCCATGTGGGCCACAGCAACGCGTGGCAGGGGACGGCTAGTATATAATATATTGTCTTTAGCCCAAATTCTATGCATGAGTAATGTAACTCCAAGAACTAATTGGGGTTTTGGACCACTGTTAATTCAGATTGTATTAAGGAATTAAGAATCAGTGAAATGTCTCCAGATAATGTGGTGTTCCAAGTAGTGTTGCTTTTTGCAACCCCGACTTCCATTTTTATTATGGTTCTTGGCAATCTTTGCCCTTTGTAATATGCTCACAAGTATTTATTTCCTTTTTAAAAAAACTTGCCCTGGAGGAAGTGACGAGTTAGAAACAATAGAATGCAATTATATACATCTGCTGATAGAAGCAGCAACATCAG
The DNA here is from genome assembly GCF_025583915.1 of Anolis sagrei ordinatus. NCBI lineage: Eukaryota > Metazoa > Chordata > Lepidosauria > Squamata > Anolidae > Anolis > Anolis sagrei. The sequence continues at coordinate 9,858,590 of NW_026847660.1, forward strand.
TGAGTCAAGGAGATGGGTGAGATCTGCCCTTGCGCTATGCTGCTGAGTATGCATGCCCAGTGTGGAACACATCTCACCACGCTAAAACAGTGGATGTGGCTCTTAATGAGACATGCCACATTATCACAGGGTGTCTGTGCCCTACACCACTGGAGAAATTATACTGTCTAGCCGGAATTGCACCACCTGACATCTGCCGGGAAGTAGCAACCAATAGTGAAAGGACCAAGGCAGTGACACCTCCAACTCATCCCCTGTTTGGGTATCAGCCAGCATATCAATGACTTAAATAAAGAAATAGTTTTCTAAGATCTACAGACACTCACTGGAACACCTCAGCAAGCGAGAGTCCAAAAGTGGCAGGCTCAAACCCAGAACCTCAACCAATGGCTGATACCAAATGAGAGACTCCCCCCTGGGCACACAGAAACTGGGCGACTTGGAAGGCGCTGAACAGACTGCACTCTGGCACCCGAGATGCAGAGCCAACCTTAGGAAATGGGGCTACAAAGTGGAATCCACGACATGCGAGTGTGGAGAAGAGCAAACCACACCTGCTGCAATGCAACCTGAGCCCTGCCACATGCACAATGGAGGACCTTCTTATAGTAACACCAGAGGCACTCCAAGTGGACAGCTACTGGTCAAAGGACATTTAATAGAATGCCAAGTTTGCAAACTTTTTTTTGTTTTTCTGTTTTAAAATATAATACAACTGTTTGGTTTGCTCCTGATATGATAAATAAATAAAGGAGGTGGGTCTCCTCTCTCTGCACCCAGAACATAATGTTCTCTTCTCTTCTTCCTTCGTTCTAAATGAATGTTCTATCCAAAACTGTCCCCAGGAGGGGTTCCTTAGCCTTCTGGAGTAGGTATTAATCATTTACATAAGATGCATAAGGAAATTACTCCCACCTCAATATGTTTATCAGAGAATTACAATATTCTGTCCAGTCCATCCCTATTCTGCCATGCAGGAGGACACAATCAAAACACTCCTGACAGATGGGATCACTTTTGATAGTAAAATTAGTAGTTGTGAAGACGTGTATCCAGGCTGGGAGCAGAATTGGAAGGACAGGAAAGCTTAAAGCTCATGTGTACTCAATTCTCAGGTTCTCATCATACTCTGAATATAGAGGATGGTGACTGAAATGATCAAAGGTCTGGAAACCATGCTCTATGATGAGCAACTTAAAGAGATGGATAAGTTTTGCCAGCAGAAGAGATAATTGAGAGAAGACATGATCACCATAGTTAAACCGCTTTGAGTCCTCTAAGGGTTGAGAAAAGCGGTATATAAATACTGCAAATAAATAAATAAAATATTTGAAAGGATGTCATGAGGAAGAGGCAGCAGACTTGTTGACATTGAATTTTGGAGACTAGGACTCAATGGTGCCATAGGTTCGGATTATAGGAAAGGAGATGCCACCTGAACATTCAAAATAACTTCCTGTCCATAAGAGCTGTTTGACAGGGGAACTCACTGCCTGGGAGTATGGTGGAAGCTTCTTCTTTGGAGACTTTTGAACAGAGGTTGGATGGCTATCTTTTAGGGGTGCTTTGATTGTGTTTTTCTCCAGGCTTTTGCACTGAATGGCCCAACTCTATGGTTCTGTGATTTGGCCTGCTTCTCCTCTCCAGTATAAACCGAATATATGAACAGCTGCTGCTAGATGTTGGAAGTGTAGTCTAGTGTGGGTCTCAGATCTAGAACCTGCCAAACTTTGCTGTTCACAACCTGGACAGTTTTGAATAACCCACCCTGATCATGTCAATTGCTCATTTGTTTTTTTTCCCCAGGCACCTGTCACTCCTCATCTATCCTTATTGCTGCCAATGCTCACCCTGGCACTTGCTGGTGTTGTACATTGTCACATTCTGGCTGCCCGGTGGGCGAGTCACTTTACAGGTATATCGGTCCCCGTTCTCCCAGCTGTCTTTGCTGATATTCCGGCGGACAAAGCTGGAGAAACCATTGTCTTTATCGGCAGTCAGTTCTGCCTCCACTTTCTTTGGCTCCACTTCTCCATTTATCAACCATTCCATGCTGGCTTTTCCGGGACCGAGACTCCGAAGGAGACATACTAGCTCCAGGCTGGCCTCTGTCTCCTGTTCACCGCAGTTGGGGGTTAAGATCTGAACTTGGACTGGCTTTGGGCTTTGCCCAATGCAATCTGAGAATAAAGGGTAGGAAAAAATGCTGACAATAGGAACATCAATACATTGAACACTTTCTAATAAATACATATATGAGATACTTCAATTGCTATAATCTATACACATAATAAATGTTTATGTGATGGAGGTGTCCCCTTACACAGACAGCCTCCCACCTCCATAAACGGGCTATAGTTCCAAGTGCTGAGAAGCCTCCAAAGGCATTCCCTCAACTCAAAGGCATTCCCTCAACATTGCAGGCTATAGTGAGCACCATGAACGTGTAGTCCAAACCCTGCCAATGTCCTCCCCAAACACTATGGCCCACCACCCAAGGAATGCTTTCATTTGGGGAGAATTTCATACTACATTTGATGTGTTTCCTCCACCACAAGCATGTATCCCAGGGTTCCTTGTGTGAAATTTGCATGACCCCACCCACTGCCTCTCTTTTAACCTTTTCCTACCCTTTTCTATGACACACAGCAAACACAGAGGAATTGATCAGCAACTGAACAGACTGGACGGGTCTGACAATGGACCTGGACCAAACTTGGCACAACTGAACATACTGCAGGGATTGGTCAAAATGACCTTGATTTTGGAAGGTGTAGTTCACCTGCATCCCAAGAGCACTCAACTGATCTGACGACAGATCTGGACCACACTTGGCACACAGACCCAACATGGCCAACTGTAAACACTGGCTTGGGGGGGGGGTGACTACCCTTGGCATGTGGGAATGGTAGTTTCACCCATATCCAGACAGCACTGAACCCAGCCGATGGCAGATCTGGTCCAAACTTGGTAACATGGTCAACTGTGCATATAGACCTGGTTTGGGGAAGATTGCCCCACAATTCTGGGAATTATAGTTCACTCACATTTATGTTTTTTCTAATGGGAGCATCATAAAAATGAAATCAAAGACTGGCTTTTTCCTAATAAATAGTGTTATGAATTAAGTAAATGATATTACCGAACACCCCAAAACAAACAATGTCTTTTTAAATAACCTGGGCACCACCAGGTACCCAAGCTAGTACAGAAATAAAACAGGCACTAAAAAATATAGACAGAACCTAACAAATAAAGTACGTTTAAAAGCACTTCAACATGTCCAATTAAAACCAGCCTTTCAAGTTCTGGTTAAAAGCTGGCAGAGAGAATGTTAAGAATATGTCTGTCTGAAGCTATTCTACATATGGTTGCCACACATCTGAGCTTCAATTCAAGGCTCAGAGTACCATGTAGGGTTTCTTTGATCCCCTATAGATACTATTTTAGGTGGCTGGAAGTTACCTTCAGGTGCTGAAGCAATACTTTGTCGCTGTTTTGGAAATCTCCTCACAGTATTTTGGGAGCAAAATGTTTGCCTCACTACTCTATATTGTATCCACAGCTGAAAAAAGTGCTATGTATATGTCATATACTACATATACAGCTTCGCCTATAATTTGGCCCCCAGCAGTGTCAGATTTAAACACTGAGCACAATCCACTTTTCTTTTGCTTTAGATTTTACATGTTGCTCGAATACTTGATCACTGTCTCCCAAAGCAGTTACTCTATTCTGAACAGGAAACATAATGTTGGTGGACAGGAAAAGAGATTTAAAGATGGGCTCAAAGCCAACCTTAAAAACTCTGGCATAGACACTGAGAACTGGGAAGCCCTGGCCCTTGACTGCTCCAGCTGGAGGTCAGCTGTGACCAGCAGTGCTGCAGAATTTGAAGAGGCACGAATGGAGGGTGAAAGAGAGAAATGTGCCAAGAGGAAGGCGTGCCAAGCCAACCCTGACCAGGACCGGCTTCCATCTGGAAACCGATGTCTTCACTGCGGGAGAACATGCGGATCAAGAATAGGGCTCCACAACCACCTTCAGACCCACCACCAAGACAGCACATCTGGAAGACCATCATCCTTGAGCTACGAGGGATCGCCTAAGTAAGTAAAGTACACCTGTTTGACATTTCTCTTTGTACGTGGTGTGGTCAGTTTGTTATATGGGCACCTGGGAATCACCTTACCTTCATATTTGATGGTTACTGAGGGTCCGTTCTCTTTGGAACCAGTGGAATGCTTTACTTTGCACGTGTATGGTGTTGTTGTAAACTTAGAGACAGCAACAGACACCCTGCTGGAACGGTATGGCTTTTGTCCATTTTGGATCACAGGTGGGAAATGCGTCTTCTCATCACCATCAGGTTCCCATTCAATATCTAAAGCCTCTAAAGGAAATCCAGCAAGGAGGCAGCCAAACATTACTCTTTCTTGGGATGCCCTCATTTCAGAGTTGCAGCAGGACAGCAGAGGGAACAGAGCAGGAGCTTCATTGTCTTCTGTAGGAAAGTACAAAAGACATGCATGGTAATGGCAAAAACACAAGACAACAGAAACAAATCCTGAATAGTTTGCAATTTACACTAAATTAGTCATTCCAACTCATCGGCCTCAATACTATTAATGCAGTTTGACACCACTTTAACTGTTGTGGCTCAATACTAGGGAAGCATGGGAGTTGCATTAATTCTACAGTGTAGATGCACCCTTAGAAGACTTTGGTAAGTATTTTCCATTTTCTGCCCCCCTCCACTCAATACACATTACATAACGTCCTAGTAGATACTAGGCATGGGCAATCCATGGTTCTAAATGGGTGGCGCAGTGGGTTAAAGCCCTGTGAAGGCAGGACTGAAGACCGACAGGTCGCAGGTTCGAATCCGGGGAGAGGCGGATGAGCTCCCTCTATCAGCTCCAGCTCCTCATGCGGGACATGAGAGAAGCCTCCCACAAGGATGATAAAAACATCAACAATCATCTGGGCGTCCCCTGTGCAACGTCCTTGCAGACAGCAATTCTCTCACAACAGGATGCTCCTGACACGACACACACACACAAAAAAAGGTTCTAAAATACTTACAAAAGCAAAGGACGCTGTGCTTTGCTTCTAAAGTGTTTCTAAAGTTAGTACATTGCTTTTGAAGTGTTGCTAAAGTTATGGTGGTGAAAATTTCAGAACTCTAACAAAATTTTCAAAATGTCATTATTATTTCGTTATTGGCAATTTTTATGACAGAACCAAGTAGGACCCGCAATTATAACAAAATTTTGCAAGTTTTGTCAAAGTTCTGAAATTTTCACCACCAGAACTTTAGAAACACTTTAGAAGCAAAGCACCAGCAACCTAGTTTTGTAAGTACTTTAGAACCATTTAGAACCACAGATTGTCCATGCCTAGTAGATACACTTAGTCCTCCACATTCGCTGGGGAGCAAGAACCTGTACAAAAGTAGAAAAATTATGAATAAAAAACCCACTTTTTTTTAAACCGGGAAGACCTAGAGATATCTAGAGACACAACATATTAATCAAATCTGTGAATAATTTCATTCAATTTTACTTACATAGATTTCATTGTGGTTGAATGTTATCCTTATTTTATTCTATTTGACTTTTGTCAGCACAACTCAAAATAGGGCTCTGAGGATCTTTGCTAGTCTGTGAGCCAATGAAGAGTTTCCAAGATAGGAAAACAAGTAGAGTTCCAGACAATGTGCATCAACATGATACCAGTCCCTGACACATTATGAAGGAAAATTATGCTCTTACCCATGAGATACCATGTTTGTCAATAATGTCTTTTAAACTAACAACAATAACAATAACAATAACAACAACAACAACAACAATAATAATCATATATTGTCAAAGGCTTTTCATGGCAGGAATCACTGGGTTGTTGTAGGTTTTTTTGGGCTATATGGCCATGTTCTAGAAGCATTTTCTCCTGATGTTTTGCCTGCATCTATGGCAAGCTTCCTCAGAGGTGGTGAGGTCTATTGGAACTAGGAAAATTGGGTTTATATATCTGTGGAATGACCAGGGTGGGACAAAGAACTCTTGTCTGTTGGAGCTAGGTGTGAATGTTTCAACTGACCACCTAGATTAGCATTTGAGAAAGATTCCCCCAGGCACTTCCAAGACATTAAATGCTAATCAAGGTGGTCAGTTGAAACATTCACACCTAGCTCCAGCAGACAAAAGTCCTTTGTCCCACCCTGGTCATTCCACAGATATATAAACCCATTTTCCTACTTCCAACAGACCTCACTACCTCTGAGGATGCTTGCCATAGATGCAGGCGAAATGTCAGGAGAAAATGCCTCTAGAACATGGCCATATAGCCCGGAAAAGCCTACAACAACCCAACAATAATATAGCAGTACTGCTCTGTACTGGTGCTGAATCCTGGCAAGGATTATATCTTGGGAAGGAATATAGCACAATCAGATAGCTTGGGGAGGATTATAGCACAACGCTGGACTTGTCTTAGATCTGAAGGACCCCAAAATGATGTGTATGGTGGCACTTGGCAGTGCCCTAAGTGGCAAAATACCCCTAAAGACTCCAATTCATCTGCTCTGTTGATGATGCTGTATTAGCTTTGTGTACAGAGATCAATGCTATGAGATCTACAGATATTTTCTCTCAGTAAGTTTACCTGTGAGGCAGTTGGACACTTTGGCTCTCAAATCCTTATGTCTTCCTGAGGAGAGCTGGGCACACCATAGGTTTTGTTTCCAATGCACATGAGTTGATCTCCAGGTCTATTAAGCCATCCCATTACTCTGAATTAATTTAGGACCTTATTACACTTACTGTGGGATATGCCTTTCTAGTAGACAACCCATGGCTTTTGAGACATGATACATAAAAGATCCATCACATTTGTATTTATCTCCTTACCATATCTATTGAAATAATGCACCTTTGACTTATCACACGGCAGATGGATGACTCCTCCCAATCCATCATTTATTTCCCCAGGTTAATGTCATCCCTTTAACAAAAATATTTGTTGGCAAATCTTGCAAATAGAGCAACATAAAAACACATTTTTGTTTCTGCAGAGCGGTGAAATGCAAATTCACATCTTTCAATGGGAAACACAAGAACTGCTAAACCACTTCAAGCTATGCAAACCTCATTATTTGACAAGCCACTTTTTTCAATGGGAATCCCTTACTGCAATCTGTTCAATGACCTTTGGCCTTGCAGACCTCATGATCTGCTAATCCACTTCTTTCAGCGGAAAATCCAGAATCTGCTAAATCACTTCAAGCCACAGAAACCTCACAATCTGCTAATCCACTTCTCCCAATGGGAAACCCACAATCTGTTAACAGAGGATGAATTGCCAGTGATCCATAGATGGGTGTACCATCACACTTCAAATATCATGTCTCTGGAGAGAAAAAGAATGAGTGAAGATGATGGGAATCTTGTCTTATGAAAGATACTGCCTGCAGATCCTTTGCATAGAACTTCTTATGGGTTATTCATGCAATGGACTTTGCATCGTATGATGGAACATATAGGAACCTGTTCTGTGGCGCGCTGGGCCTGTAAATAATTGTCTTTAAATAGGACGTGTGACTTGAGCCCAGCGGGAAGCCAGGCCCCCCCGAAGAGAAGTTCTCAGAGGTTTTCCACCACAAATGGTCTTTAGATGGCTTGTGAAGTATAACAAAGTCCTTTATTAATTAACAATCAAACAGAAACTTGTCTTCAGAAAGTTAAACAAATGATTCCAGGCTTTTCTGCAACTGGTGGCTTCCTAATCTTGTCCACGAAGGACAGGCAATTGTCTTCAATAACTAATTCTTTGCTTTAAAGGAAAATCCCCTTTTTTAACTTCTCCCAGGCTGACTGTAATCTAATCCTTACTGATGTGGGCTCTGCTACCGGGTCGAACTGCGTCTCGAACGCCAAGTGGACCTACCAGTTAAGGCTAGTAGATTCTCCAGCTGGAGTTCTTTGATCTTTAGGGCTGTTTCCCTGGAAATCTTTGGAGACTCTTGTACAGCTTTTGTACAGGGGAAGCTTGCACACGTCCTATACATTAGCTTTCCTTGTTGAGACTAGCTAAAAATGGTTCTCTTCCCTTCCCAATTGCCCTGAGCAAGGGGCAGGACCAAAACTTAACGATGATGGACAGGTGACTTGCCCTACGACTGCAACCAAAGGAAGCCAACTATCTGCAGATTCCCTGAAACCTAGGACTGCAAACATACATTTAATACAAAGCAAATAAAGTTGGAGCTCCTGGTACAGCCGTACCAGCACAGAACCAGTATGCAAAGGTATTTTACTGTGTGATGAGGTCCTAAGAATGTGGTGCCCAAACCACCCGACGTTATATCCTAGCGCTTCAGCTTTCTTTCCCAATTCCTCCACCTATAGCTCATGGTTCCATTTAAGAGCTGACACCAGATGGTTCATAGACCTCTGAAAGACTTTTTTGGGGGTATATGGGGAATTATAGCAGGGAGGAAAAATTACGTTTTGATTCTGTTGAGGGAAGCAGGTTCATCAGGGAGGTCCCTCAATGGACTTAAGTCACTTCTTTTTAAAATGCTGCATGTCCCTAAGGGATAATTTATTTTTTTATTTACAACATTTCTACCCCGCCTTTCTCCAACCCGAAGGGGACTCAAGGTGGCTTTACAGCCAGGCAACCATTCCATGCAACTAAAACAAACATTTAAAATAGAATTATAAAATCCATACATTAAGACATTTAAAACACATAAAAACAATACCTTCACTGTTAGCCTTCTTATCCAAAGTCATAGTCTGAGTTGTTTCAATATTCAATTGCACAATTACATATTTATCTATTACACAAGATCTCAAAAGGCTTGATCAAAAAACCATGTTTTCATTTTCTTATGGAAGGTTGGAAGGGAAGGGGCTGATCTAATATCCCTAGGGAGGGAGTTCCACAGCTGAGGGGCCACCACTGAGAAGGCCCTGTGTGAAGAAGGTGGGAACAAGAGCAGGGTCTCCTCAGGCAATCTTAAGCTCCAAGATGGTTCATAGGGGGTGATACGTTTGGACAGGTAAGCTGGGTTGGAACCAATTAGGGCTTTATAGTCTAAAGCCAGCACTTTGAATTGAGCTCATTAGCAGATCAGCAGCCAGTGAAGCTGTACACTCCCTGTATGCTGCTCCAGTGAGCAATCTGGTTGCCACCCGTTGAACCATTTGAAGCTTCCGAACAATCTTCAAAGGCAACCGCATGTACAGTGCATTGAATACATCTATTTGGGATGTAATCAGAGCATGGACTACCATAGCCAAGTCTGACTTCTCAAGATACGGGTGCAACTGGCGCACAAGTTTTAATTCTGTGAATCCTTCCCTGACCACATAATCATGGTGCGAAAAATAGTTTTTCAGGAGATCATGTCCACTATTATTGGCCTTGTGATTAAGAAATCTATGATAAATGTTTGAGAAATTCCAAAGTTTCTAGGAATCTCATGCGAAAACTACTATTTAGATACACAAGACATTTGTTGATAAAATTTCCGCTATGATAGAAACTTTGGTAATTTCATTAACAGGCTACTATTTAAAAGCAACACCTCAAGTTCTCTTGGTAAGAATAATCATCCAATAAATGATGAGAATAACATACTAATAAAATTGCAACATCTGAAGAGAGCACCCCCACCTTAAAATGTAGGAATTTTGTTATTGGTTTGACAAATTTTACTATGTAACTGTGTTTAAATACCTGTGGCTTTGGCATTGTTCTCAATCAATGTATCTGAAAACTCACAAAAGCTCATGCTAAAATAAATTAGATGTAATGGTGCCACCAGATAACTTTTCACCCAGCTGGATTTTTAAAAAACACGATAAGAATATTTCTCTTTCTCTGATGAAGCAGCTACTTGAGATTAAATCACAATGATATGCAAAAACCATAGTAATAACAACAAATGAGAGGGAAGGCAATGTTTTAATGAATAATATATATTTATTGGAGAATAGAGATTACAAACATTATAGCTGGGGTACATACTGTAAAATAATTATTTTGATGATTGCACTTGAAGTTAAAAGTGTAAGCTCTTCTTTGTGGAGTAGACTAGGCTTAAAATATTTTGCTCAATAAACAAGACTATGGCCAATGTAACAATAGCAGCAACAATAACAACAACAGAAAAATTGCACACACAGACACACACATATATATACACAGTTATGGAGATAAATGAAGAAAATTGCACCATCGATTTAAAATGTAAACAGCTGGCTCAAATCTTATTCAGTCCAAATGGATTTTTAAGACCACAATACAAAGGAAGAGAACAATGTAATAGAATGAAAAATAAAACACAGAGGTCAAATTCTTGAGTATGAGAGTGTTGAAAGAAAGTGAAAAGGTATGGACTCTTTGTGGCAATCTACTGTTCAGTGTCAGATGACTCCTTTCATTGCTATTTCACCTGGAATTGGAGAAGAAGAAGACGAATTAATGTTGTGTGGAGATATGGCATCATTCATAGAATCATAGAGTTGGAAGAGACCTCGTGGGCCATCCAGTCCAACCCCTTTCTGCCAAAATTGAATTCAAAGCACCCCCGACAGATGGCCATCCAGCCTCTGTTTAAAAGCCTTCAAAGAAGGAGCCTCCACCACACTCTGGGGCAGAGAGTTCCAGTGCTGAACAGCTCTCACAGTCAAGAAGTTCTTCCTAATGTTCAGATGGAACTGACATTCAGCTCTCTACTCTTTTGCATCTAGATCGTCATTATGGATTAATACTTACTTCTATATAATCATAGAATGGAAGGTGGAAAGACTGAATTAGCAGAGAAGGCAATGGAGTGAAGACAGGAAAAAAATACCAAAGAGTGGACCAAGTTGGAAAGGAAGAAATCAGAGGAAGAGTGAAGACCAGTAATTGGAGGACTAGTGAAGACAACATGGAAAACATTATTTACTAAATATTGCCTGTCTTCGAAGCTTGGCCTGGACTTAGAGGCCTATAATGAAGAGACAACTGACACTGTAGTCCTTTCCTCATTTCTGAGTTCTGCTACCACATGGAACTGTTTCTCACTTAGAAAGCATGACCACAAAACCTTGGATATTGGTATCCTCCCTTCCTGGCCCACTTAACGTACCTTGATGACAGTCACGGTGGCACTGTAGAAAAGGCTCACAAGGAAGAGGATGATGAAAGTGGAAAGGACTGATGAGATGTTTTGGAATTCCTCATCCTCTTCAGTGTCCACGATCCCATCTAGGTAAGCTTTGGACAATACATTGGATTCAGTTTCTTCTGGAGTTCGGAAAGAAGCTGAAAGTTCCAATGTAGGCACATAACGCATCAGAAAAAGAAGGTAGCATGAAGAGGGTGGGGACTGGGATAGCAAGGAAAGAATGGGAAAGAAGCAGTTCAGGAAGCAACAGAATTGCATTTTTCAGACAAGCAACAAACGAGTCTTAATGCTGCCAAGTGAAATGAGAAGCTGAGAAGAGAAAAGGGAGATGAGCTGATTTAGGGAAGCCTTTGAATAGTGGTAGATGATGGCATAACTGAAGAGTGGTGTTGCCACCATCAAATGTTTTGACAATGCGATGCTGCATTGACTACAGCTGAGAGTCAAGTCTTTTAAAGAATTTAGCTGATGTTGGAAAGTCATGTTAGAAATTGGCATGGCAGAGATTGTAGAGGAAAGCTAGATCCTGTCGTTCAACCACGCACAGGGCTCAAGAATATCATAATACGTTCCTTTTGTTTCTTTCTGTGGCTTTGAAAATTCCTTTATGAAATTGTACTACCTTGCAATCTGCAAAAATTGTGAGTTATAATTTAGAGTCATGACCTTTCGTGTGATGGAAGCTTTGGAAACAGATAGTGATGGACCACACCCTTTTGTGTGAGATTGTCCAGGAAATTATTTTCCTTGGAAGGTCATTGTTTATCTTTAGTAAATATGAAGAATTTGCCATTGTAGTTATTACTTTTGAACATAGAAACAGCATCAGAAAGAACTTAAAAAAATCACAATTGCAGGACGTAGTTTGTTCCAAACTATCATTGAGAACTATAGACAAAAGAATTAAAGATATGGCCTGTTAAGGAAGAGCATTACATTCTTTTCATCATACTGACATATTATTTTGGGTATAGGTTTGTGTGTGGTGGTCTATCTTTCTCTCATTTTCTTCTTATTTTCCTTATGGAATTGTATCTTTCTTTATAGACAGATATAACCCAAATTTTGCTTCAAGATGGTCTGAAAGTTTGTAATTCATTAAGATTTGTGTAAAACAAATCACTCTAGGTAGTTTATGCAAGCCAATAAAGCTTTGGCCAAATCATGACACATCTTTCATGCTTTGGCAAAATCATGACACATTTTTTTGAAAAGATAATGATGCTTGCTAAAGTAGAAGGCAATAGGAAATGAGGAAGAGTGTATTCCAGGTGGATAGGCACAATCAAGAACGCCATGGCACTGAGTCTATGTGATCTGAGAAGTGCTGGTAATCAGAGGGTGACCTGGAGGTCTCCTATTCATGGGATTCCCAAAAGTCAAAGTCATTGTGATGGCAATTAATAATAAATAAAGCCATGAACTGCAGAAAACAGCAATGCCCACTCTACAATAATTAACCTATCCAATCAGATTTCCAGATATGGAATGGGGTATGAGTAGAAATCAAGTCACAAAGAAAGAAGTTGAGCAAAACCTATTAGGTTAAAGTTCAACAGTAATCCAGTGAATTAATCTATGACAAATCTAAAGTCCCTGAATTTTACTATCATGAAGAGACATGTAATATGTATTAAAATATTTATAAAGATCTCATAGTAAGCTACTATCAAACCAGTCTGGGATTATGAACCATCTCACTTGCTTTGCTCTGTATTTCACATAGGTAAGTGTATCTGAGGTCATAATAGCTTGTTTGGGAAGAAAGTGATAACAGAATGGATGGAAAAGGACAACAGTTGTACAACAAAGATGATTTTCTTTTGGTTAACTAATTAAACACGAATGAGGATTTGCTTAGTATTGTCATTGTTGAGCATTCTTCTCTATGTCTGGGCAACAAAGAAGACTGTATAGACAAGATATAGATGTATAATGCCTCCAAATCCATCTCCATCTGTTTAATTTGGTTCCCACGGGAGTAGAGACAATTGAAGTATATGTCTCTCCTACATTATCACTTCACACTCATGACTATTGCAAATAAATTCTTGAATAAACATTACTTCAATGATGTTTTTAGAACTGGACATTTAATCTTATAGCAGCATTAGGTCTTTTAGTTTTCCATGTGTTTTGGGGAATTACATACTTTTTGTAAAGATGTGGAAAAGTTGATCAGATCAGTTATATCAAAGGAGACTGAAATACAGCCTGAATATGTATGTGCATAAATTTGTGTGAATGGCTTCTGGAAATGAGTATTTTTTAAAAATATCTCAAGATCAGTCATATGGATTTCCCTTCCCTCAACCATCATGCTTTACCATGGACTAATAGACAAGTTCACCCTTTCACTGGGCATCTAGTTTTTTTCCAGCTTTGATTTGAACTTTAATGATGGACAAAACAATTTATTTTTTTCAAAGCTACTTTCTTCAGCATTATAGATTAACATTCCTGTACTTGAGAGAGTTGTCATCAAGATAAACCTTAATTGTGGATTGTTTTATTGCTGTCATTTGTCTTGGCTTTAGCTTGAAAAAGAAAAATCCAGTTGAGTTGGACCAACTTGTCAAGAGGTCATCCTTGTGCTAATGCAATCTATGTTATATTGTGCATACCCTCAGATATCTATTGATTTGTGTGGCTGTGCATTATGATGAAAAGAATTTTGCTCTCATCAAATCTTTCATGCACCAGTTTGCATGTGTTTCAGGTTCTCTCAGAAATATCTCATAGCAACATCCTTGACATTGGAAAAGGCATCATAGCCCACCCTTTGTGTCCATACAGAGAATGAGACATCATCTCGATCATAAAATAATTTAAGCTGCTGTTACATGGTGTTTCATGAAGCCAGGCTCTGAATGGATAAAGTGTAGTTTTTAGGTTCCTATGGTGGAATGGCTCTTAAAATTAGACAAAGATGTTGGGATCAGAAGATCCTCAAGAGAATGCAAAATGAAATGTGCCAACTAGCTTCCTAAAAAATTCTTTTCCATTCCAGGAATATAACTGTTTAGAACAAAGACCACTGCATTATTTTATTTTTATGTACCATTAAGTTGTTTCTGATTTATTGTGACTGTGAAGTGACCCTGCTGAGACGATGTGATATGCCTGAGGTCACCCAGTGGGTTTCAATGGCCGAGCAGGGATTTGAGCCCTTGTCTCCCAGAGGTGTAATCCAACACTCAAATCTCTACACCCTCACACTACTGTATGTATCATGTGTTTGGGTTGATCAGAAATGAAAGGAAAGCTGTGAAAGAAATGACCAGGCAACAGAAAGGAAGAAAGTGTGCAATAAGGAAGGCAATACTTGAAGTGGAAACTTTAACTCTGGACATTTCATGTTTTAAACATCCTTGGATGTTTAGTAGTAGACAAAGGTGATAGTAGACAAAAATGTCAATGTTGGAATTTTAGAAGAAGATGTATTTTCTTTTGAATGGGGATGTAAGGTAGGTGTCTCATTTGATGCCGATGTTACTGAAAATTGATCATAGTTTTCATATCAATATTATTCTCACAGCAAGCCAGGATTTCTTTTTTTGGGTTTGAAAAACAGACTTTATTGCAATCTATTTGTTTCCTTCTAAAAGATGTGGCTAGTGACATTTGACACATCTTTCTTCAGTATTTGCCATCACCCCAACTTTCCACTGGGGAAAAAACAACAACGACAACAATAAAGCAGGAAGAGACAAAACAAGGGAAACAGATGCTGGTGGAAATGGGGATGGGTGAAGGAATTACGGCGATGGTTAGTAGCAACTGCTGCCAGCATCGGAGAGCATTAAGGAGACGTTGACAATGCTCGGTTTACCCATGTTCTTGTCTATGGTCTTCTGTGTTGTGTTGAAAGGCAGTGTCTCATGTCCCACCACGCAAGTGTAAGTGTCTCCAGAATTCCAATCCTGCTCATTGATGTTCAGCATACTATAGGCGAAGTACCCCTCAGACTGCTTCAACTCCTGTTTGGCTTCACTGGTGAAGTAATGTTGACTGCTCACTGGCTCATCATTATGGAGCCATTTCACAAAGAAGTCAGGTGGGTTGAAATGTTTCATCAAGCAAGTAAGGGTGGCAGATTCCCGTAATGTGAGTTGATCTGATGGAGGAGGAAGGATGTAGACAGACGGGGTGTGAGGGATGCCACCTGAATGGTGAAAGGAAAATGATGAGTAGAATATCAAACACATATTCCTTATCATTATAAAATATAGGTTTTTTTAATCTGATGTAGATATGGACTACCATAATTATAGAGGCAGATTATGGGTAGTTGAACTGGTCAATGAAAAATGAGTGAGATGACAATATTGAACATATCTGAGCTTCAATGCTGAGGTTGCATAATATTCCCTAAGGGTCAGATAACATGTTGAGAATAAAAATGAATATTGCTGGGGATCTGATTTCACTTGTAAATGAATAATTTATCTTCCACAGTGGAGGATTGGGGATGGGAAAAATTTGTCTCTGGACCAGTGTGAGCTCATAAACAAGTGACCGGAAACCACAGGTTGAGTGGTGAAAACTAATGTGCTTGGTTTGGAGATAGGGAGCCTGTGTTCATACTCATTGGGGCTCAGTGGTTGGCCTTCATGACATCAACATATCTCAGTTTGGTCTACACAAAGTCTAATGCTCCAAAGCAGTTATCAAAATTTAAGTAAGAATGGAAGAGATTCTGTTGGACTCATTATTTCCTGTTGTGCTATTGTGAGAAGAACATGCTTGCCCAGGTAGTGTAACTGTCTAAATGTTTTCAGGACTGCAGTATATATGTCTTATCAGCTATTGGCGTACTGGCATAGCCATATGGAAAGAGGTTTGGAATCAAAATTCTTTTGATTCAGGAGGCATTCATTATAATGAGGTAGGGTTAAACTTACTCTGTCAACTATAGAGACATAGAGACACCAATGCTGAATCGTTTTATACAGGGATGATATAAGCAGGCACTTACTTATGGTCTTTCTCAGCTGTTTTTCCACAGGCTTGGGAAGTGCACCTGGAAAATTAACTTTGCAATTGAAAGTCTGTCCACTCCGCCATTCAGTTGCACAGACGGTGGCTGTAGCATCAATGTATTGCATGCCATTTCCCTGGTCTGTAGGTCTACCAAATTCAGTGATCAGGATTTTGTGACCCGGTTCCTGTGTCCAGGTGGCATTCAGTTCTGAAAGCTCCTGACCATAGGGTATGTTGGAGATTCTGCAGGTCAGCTTAGCTGAGCTGGTCTGGTAAATATCATCATAGGTTGGGGCAATAGTATCTACACGGATGTCATCATTACATTCGCCAACTCCTATTGAACAATTGAAGAGGTCAGAAGAAATATTCAGATTAATAATAAATTGGCAATTGAACATACTGGCTCTTCACATATTGCTGATACTTAACCTTACGGTAGTCTTCACTGCCTAATAAACTTAAAAAGTTCCTGGCTTATGGCCAACCAAATGTATTAAGAGTTAGGGCCCTTCCACACATCCCTATATTGCAGAATATCGAGGCAAAAAATCCCACATTATCTGAGTGTGGGCTCAGATAACCCAGTTCAAGGCAGATATTGTGGGATTTTCTGCCTTGATATTCTGCAATATAGGGATGTGTGGAAGGGCCCCTAATGTTTGCTAAGGACTTGCTCAATGTAATGTGTCTTATTAATTTAGAAAGTTCTCTTTCTAGCTGAACTTTATGTTCAAAAGTGGAAAGTGGGCACTTGAGAATTATGCAAGTTTCCCCATTGGAGAATCATTACAGTCTTAGCTTGTTAATATTTCAAAACCAAAAAACATCAACTGAGTTTGTTCTGGGTTTTTAAACACTAATAGTATAGTTTTTAAAATGCATAATTCTGCTTCTTTGTGTTTATTTCATTTTCGATTTAAGCAACAAATTAGCTCATGAGTCCACATTTCTTCAACATTTGTTCAAGAAATCGTATTAAGCCAGTGGTTCTCAACCCGGGGTCCCCAGATGTTTTTGGCCTACAACTCCCAGAAATCCCAGCCAGTTTACCAGCTGTTAGGATTTCTGGGAGTTGAAGGCTAAAAACATCTGGGGACCCCAGGTTGAGAACCATTGTATTAAGCCATTGTTTGTGGAATTCATTTTTTTGACACAGAAATTTGTAAAACTTCTGGTTTGTTTTTCCAATCTTTATTTCTCAAATCTATGTTGTTAAAATGTGATGGGCTGGTCCCAAAAACAATGACCCCAAATACAATGGACACATTGGATAAAATTCTGAATGATGACTGATATGCTACCCCTTATATAAATTCCATTGATTTAACAAATCTACTCCAGAAAAAACAACTGGATTTAGGCCAGTAAAACTACATTGAACAGAATAGATTTGTATTGTATCATAGATCAGAAATGAGAGAAGAAGTCTACTTTGGTACTCTGCAGGAAGCAGGATATTTCATCTCTCATTGTGATATTGCTGGAAGACCTTCTCCTTACCCACACCCTCTTGAAATAACTTGAAATGCCTTAATTTCTCTTCCACATCAAAGGAATATTTCAATTTACCTGAACAGAGGATACTCAAGCTGATATCTAAAGTGTTGTTGTACTTGGAATTTTGGACTTCACAGGAAAATTTCACGTCGGCAAGCCAGTCCTCTTTGATGACTATCAGTTTACTTTTCATGTTGTAGCAACCCTGGCTGTTGATGGTTGGTTTGGTGGTTTGGAAACCTGATTTCAGCAACTCTCCATTCCTGTACCAATTGAGAGTGGTTCGCTGTGTGTCAAGTGCGAGAGCTTCGCAGGTGATGGTGGCATTTAGGTAGGCGCTTGAGAATGCTTTAACAGGTGGTGCGCGGACAGCCATGTCAGTGGGACATCCTCCATTACAGGCTGAGGTCGAGCAGAAAGGAAAAGTGAAAGAAAGGGGAAAAATTAAGGCAGGCAGATACAACACTTCAAAGGCCAAAATGTAAATGAAGGCTCTGAAATTATATTTATGTGGAGTTTCAGATCAGTATAGAAATCTTTATTAACCAGTCCTCTAGTTTATGTAGTTTGGGTGCCTGATTTAAAATAGAGAAATGCTTTTGCATCCACGAAGCAGGACATCATTTGAACGAAGGCCCAGCAGAAGTCCCAGATTTGAGGCTGAGAATAAATGGAAGAGACTTCACTGAGCATGGGCAAAGCACAATCCTCCCTTCATAGGAAAGGCCAATTCACTCATATTTTGACCTCTAAGATAGAGGAGATACTTTCTAATAGTTTTGGGCTCAGATATCATTTCCTTTCAAAAGTTTTTTTTATAGGAAAATACTTAAGTTTGAAGTAGTAATTGTTCATTATGTTAAAATAAAATTAATCCTAGAGCTTTAGTAATTAGCTAGTTATTGTGTGGAATATAAGTATTCAATCTTGAATGGGAATGTTTTGTATAGAGGTTCAAAGTATAGTATCTAAGGCTACTACAATGGTGCTTGCTAAATGACAGCTGGCTTCTGAAATTGATCTTTCTTGTTATGGTCTGTTGGGAGTGTTTCTGGTTGAAGGAAACAAATAAATCCACTTACCACGGACTGGAATCTCGTTTTCTCCAGATGGGTTCTTAGCCTTGCAGTAGAATGCAGAAAGTGTTTTCCAGTCTGTGACGGAGACTTCAGTCTGAGAGCTTGCCATGAAGGTCCCAGAAGCATCAGCAATAGAAGGAAAACTCTTGATGTTGCTGGCATCTATGGTGGCATTTTTCTGATCCTTCCAGGTGAAATCGATGGAGAGAGGCAAGAAATCTTTGGCCAAACACCCAATTGCAATCGTTCCACCATCTCCACTCCCAGTTGGAATGAGGGGGAAAAGAACAGGGGCACTTGGGGAAGCTGAGGGAGTAGAAAAAGAAAAGGATGGAGGGCGTCTGGATGGTTTTTCCCCTCCAGAAGTGTTAATAGATTCAGCCAGGGCTTAAGAGCGGAAAAGAACAGGACCATTGCTTTGGAGGGAAAGAAAGGCATGGCTATCAAAACGAAAATATGTAGTTTTGATAGCTTAATGCTACCACTGATTACACATTTCGATGCATTATAGAATCACACAGTCATTGAATTAGAAGGGACATCAAAGACCATCTAATTCTTCACAGCGGAAGCATCCAAGAGCAATGAGTATATGAGCTTGGAACTTAAGAGCTCCAAATTAAGGAAAGTCCATCACTACATTTGTCCAACATATATTATTATCCTCATTTAAGAGAAATGTCTCCTATCTAGAGAAAGGTTCATTGTGTATTTTGTGATTTTGTATATGTGATTTTGTTTCAGTCCTATGTTCTACATTTGTGTGTAACTCTTGTGATTTGTTTTTCACTTATATGTCAAACAAATATAGGTGTTTTTCACTTATATGTTGGGAACAAATATGACACGTCTAATGAATTAGTCTAGTATTGGAGTTTGAACTATAACCTCTGAGTTGGTCAGTTTTGGAATTGAAGCTGATGTACCAACTTGGTCTTTGTCTCTTCTTTCTCAGGCTTGTTCCTCTAATGCAGGAATTATAAAACATTGGTCTGAATTACAAGATAGTAATAAGGATCTTACAGGATATTCAGATACATTACTTAAGAAAATAGATGCAATATGAGAATCTCAATGAGAAAAATTCACAGGGTCTTTGACATGAAGATCTTGTGCCATTGCTACTGACCAGTAGTCAAATTTCTGAAAGAACCCTAAGTCAAACTTTCTTAAAACATATATCGAGGAAAATATTGATTTACTCTGAAGTTAAGACCACTTGAGAAGCAACTTGGTTATGTGTTGTTTACCCAGAAATCTATCGAGTCAGAATTCATAGTGAGTATAGGGCGTTAAAAAAAGGAATTAGCAAAGAAGAGAAACATTGTGCCATTATCGTTTCTGTACAGTTTAAAGGTAGATATGATACGTTGCATAGCTATATTTTTGAAAAGACAGTTTCTCTGAACTAGCAATGTTTTCATGTGTATGAAATATATATATGAGATGTAAATATGGAGTAAACACTATTTTTTAAAGAGACGGATAGAAAAACACATTTTAGAGATGTTAGAATTGCAATGGATCACCTTTTGCCAGCCTATGGTTATCAGAGCCTAGAAACTCCTTAGCTATTTTTTTTACAGAAACAAAAGTCATTTAAAAGCTTGAAAGCTATTCTTGTTGCCCTGCATTAAGTTGCCAGTTATTTCTGACACTAAAATCACAAATATCCCCAAGGATAGAGAAATATTACTTGAGAAACTAGTTATCAGTGTTCAAGCCTTAATAGACTCAAAAGACTAAGACAGTCAACCTATACTTTGGTTTGTACTCTTAAATCCTCCTCTATAAGTAGGAGTCATCCTATTAAGTGCACTTTTAGGAACTAATTGTTCCTTTAGGACCTGATTGACAGGGCTACAACTGAACAAGGAGCCCTCCAGAGTTTCTTTCACTGAAAACTACTTTTCAGAAAGATTCTGAGCACAACCCTAACTCAGCTGAGATGGCCATAGATCTGCATATCCAGCATGCATTGTGACTCTTTCTTGACTACTCAACTAGCTATCGGGGTTTAGGAGCACCTCAAAATTATACCCAAACAGGGAATCATCTGTCTTCTCCCTTGCTTCAGAGAAGTTCTAGATCCCTCTGACTTTGCTTTTACAGTTCTAGAAAGCCTTACTATTTTCTCACTTAAGTATCTGGGCAAAATAGCAAATAGCTGAACAAGAGGATTTGACAATATTTCTTGGTTTCAGAAAAAAACTCTCTTTTGCAGCTTTACTCCAGCTATACTATCAATACATGGGAAAGGTTTAGAGGCCTCCAAGCTAAGCTTCGGATTTCAAGGAGGTGATGGGATGTTTGCTACAACCATTCTCAAAGTCAGAGCGGAGCAAGGCATGAGCCAACAAGTTCATCTGAAACCCAGAGCCTCAGCTGATTTCAGTTGTGCTTTTGTTGCTTTCCTTGACCTTTCTATGGACCTGATAAAGATTTGTGGGGCTTGTGTGCATCCATAGGTAGAGCTAGCACTGAGGCTGGCAAAAACCTGAGCTTTCCCACCATTATGGGAG
The DNA here is from genome assembly GCF_025583915.1 of Anolis sagrei ordinatus. Taxonomy (NCBI): domain Eukaryota; kingdom Metazoa; phylum Chordata; class Lepidosauria; order Squamata; family Anolidae; genus Anolis; species Anolis sagrei. Next base: position 9,879,859 of record NW_026847660.1, read on the forward strand.
GCTTGCTGACCTTAGTACTAGCTTCCATAGATATGAATAGTTTGCAGTCTCCACACCTGAGCATCGAGTTTCTGACAAGCTATGGAGGTGATAGAACTATCTCTCCCCCTACCATTGTACCCAGGAACCTTTCCCTCGCTCAAAGCATAGTTTTGGACTGACTGAGATTTCTACCTAGGCACAGCGGCTGTTCTACCTGAAACACAGGGGTGCACCCTAGCTTTGTGCTAGGTTTTAGATAATCCAGAAGGAAACCAGAGGTTTCCTCATAGTTCCCAAAGCAACCGATAAAGTAGAAGGCATGCATTTCTCCCCTAGCTGAACACTGCACTGCATCCAAGATAAAAGCTTCCCTTATAGCACCACTTGTCAAAACACCAAATGAAATAATGCAACTTTCCTCAAACTAAGCACAAATGAAATAATGCAACTTTCCTCAAACTAAGCACTAGGTTTCAACAAGATTCAGACGATCTTTACCACGGCTCTATATGCTATAGAACTAAGATTTTTTCATGCATCTCAGCACAAATTTGGGCTTCTAAGTAATCTTGGAGTTGCCTGCAGATTCCTCCACAATCCCCCAACCATTGAAGCCCCAAGCTTTGGAGACCCTCTGATGGCATGTCTGCTCTAGCTACAAGGATTCTAGTTCTAAAAAGATTAGGTGTGTAACTGATTTCACAGCATCGATTTCACAACCGATTTCACAGCTACTTTTGTTTTACCCACCATGATCGGGGATGGCTATGTAAGCACTACAGTTGATTGCCAGCCCCAACTATCACTGCTCTAGATCTAAGTGATTTCCAAGCCCTGCAGCTGAGTAGTGGGCTTCTCACAAGCTAGGAAGTTACCAGCAGCCCTCCCCTGTTGTCCCATAAAGCCTTACAGCCCTTTGGGAACCCTCCAGTATCCCTTTAGCTAAAGAGGAGTTGCCAATACTCTCTAGTGTTGGCTATTGTCGCTATAGAATACAAGAGGCTGAAAAAGGCTCACTTGCATCCCTGTTCAACACTGGGCTTTAGATACCCATAGAGATGCCTGAACCTTCTCTCCATGTTGGAGGGAAGGTTGGAGAGGCTTTGGGGCATCCGTGCTTTGTGTAAGGTAGGGGAATGCCATAGCTTCCAGATTTTAACTAGCTGGGTTACTAGCTACTCAGCTACACCTGCTATCAGTCCAAAAAAAAAGAAAAAATTCCTGGCAGGGCAGCAATGGGCTTATGACAAGCTAGGAAGTACCCAAGAAACCTTCCCTGTTGTTTCCAAAAGTGCAGCATTCTTCCAGCTAAAGTGCAGCTGGAGAGATGATCCCTGTGCTAGCTGTTATAAAACTAGAACAGGGACAGGATGGTGAGGCTCTATTGCAGTGGTTCTCAACCTGTGGGTCCCTTCAAATCCCAGAAATCCTCACAGCTGGTAAACAGGCTGGGATTTCTGGGAGATTTCTGCCTGAACCTTCTCCCCATATTTCTTAAAGCCACAATACAGCCGAGAACCCTACAGCTTTTCTCTCACTGAGCTCTGGCTTTGGAGAAGCTCCGGTTCCTTGCCATCCCCAGATGCCCTAAATCTGAATGCTTGGCAGGTCTCGAAATGAACTGGTGGGCTTTTGACAAGCTAGAAAGATGCTAGGAATCATTCTTTCTTGTTTCTAAAGCTAATGACACAGACAAGAGCCCTCAACAGCTTCCCCTAGCTGACTTTACAAAAATTCAGGGTACTCTTCCTGCCCTAGCTGTTGTGCATAAAGAACTAAAATGAGGGAATGTTGGAGAGGCTTTGGGGCATCCTTGTTTTGGGTAAGGTAGGGGAATGCCACAGTTTCCAGATATTAACTAGCTGGGTTACTGGCTACTCAGCTACACCTGCTATATCAGTCCAAAAAGTTTCCTGGCAGGACAGCAGAGTAAAAAGCTTCTGGCAAGCTAGAAAGCGCTCAAGAAGCCTTTCCTTTTGTTTCCAAAACTGCATCATTCTCCCAGCTGAACTGCAGCTGGAGATATGATCCCTGTCCTAGCTGTTGTTGTTACAGAGCAAGAACAGGGACAGATGGCGAGGCGCTATTGCTTACCGTTGCATACTTACAGGCTTTAAAAAAACTGCTAGTGCTAAGCTGAAGAAATCTCCCTGTTCATCTCACAACCACAATGCGTTGAGAAGCTCTTGCTATTGAAGTGCTCAGGACCTGGCTATAGCTAAACTAAACGTGAAAGAACTGAGGCTTATAACAGCTGAGCTGCTGGCTTTTGAGAAGCTACAAAGATGCCAGAAACCTTTCCTTGTTCCTTCTGAAACCAGCAGCTGAGCAGGGAGCCTTCCAAGCACTACAGAGGCCCTGGATGCTCTCTCTCAGCTCTAACTATTACTGCTAGGATTCAGAACAGGGTCAGCTGGTCAACCCATCTCTGCTTACCGTGGATGTTCGGGTGAGCTAAAGATATGGGCTAAGCTTGTCACCTTTTTTCCTCAAGCCTCACTTCAGCAGGGAACCCTCCAGCTTTTCCTTAGCTCAGCATAAGCTCTGAGAAGCTCACTTTGCCCAACTATGGAATAGAAGGGGTTGCGAGTCCCACAGCTGAATGGTGAGAGCTTCTGAGAAGCTAGGGAGAGGCCGGGAACCCCATGGTTTCCAAAAGCACAGCTCTGTAGTCCCCCAGCTTTTCATTAGCTGAGGCAGCTTTGGGTACTTGCTGACATCCCCCATAAATGCTGTTGCTGAGCTGTGGGATCTTGGCAAGCTGGGAAGAGGCCAGATCAACCTCCTTAGCCCTTTGCAGTGGTAAACATCAAGGATAAGTGGGATAGATGACAGCACGGTGCTCTCCCTAGGTGAGATTTTAGCTCGGAGAAGCTGAAGGGATCCCTGCTGGGCCATGAACCCAGCAGGGATTCCTTCAGCTTCCCTGAGCTTAAAGCTCAGCTGTGGAGTGCTTTGGGATTGCCCCAAGCTTAGCAATTACTGCTATAGATCTGAAAGGCATGGCTGTATCCCAGCTCTGTGCTGGGCTTTTGATAAGCTCGGAGAAGATGAGGACCTTTCCACCTCAATCTCAAAGCTACAACTGAGCAGAAAATGCTACGTCTTTTCCTGAACAGGGCAAAGGGGTTTTAGAGATGTCCTGGGATCTCTCCCTGCTATGGATCTAGGTCCAAAGCTTCTAAAGCTCTGAAAAGCTTAGGTGGATCTCAACTGAACCTCAGCCAAAAAAGATGCACATGCTCCTAAACAAGGTGCTGAAGAGGGAGGCTCTACTCTTGCCATGCTGGTAATGCCAAGTAGATCTAATTGATCACTTTCAGTTGGGTCAGGGCTTTGAATGCCAGCTTGTGAAGGGGATTAGTTAGCATTCCACCCATCTATCTAGCAATCCCTGCTAAATAACTGACCACTCATATTAAATATCGCATTTGGAACTAATCATAATGTCCATACCATAAAAACATATTAATTATTGAATGAATTGACCAACAAATTATTCAACAAGCAATTGCACAACAAAACAATTGTTTCCTTAAGCCGCTTTGAAATAAATTCAGATAATTAGCAATAATTCCCCCCTTTTCTGTTAACATTATATGAAATCTATTGCGAGTCCAAAGTGATCAATGTGGGGAGAAGGGCGGGATAGAAATGTAATAAATAAATAAATATATTAAACAACAAAGAAAGTGGGACATTTCATCCAAAAGAAAGGACTTGCCAAAAAGACAATTAAAAAGGAACCCAACAATTAGAATCCACAGTTCAATGGAAAAAGAAAGCATGGCATTTCACCCGCTCAGTTGAGGAAACTTCAAAATGAAATCTCTGGTTATCTAGGGGAAACCTCTTCACAAGAAATTAAAATCTGTCACCACGAATTCATTTGCTCTTACAATCTGGGTTCCCTCAATTCACAAACCAATCACTGTTAAGAAGTACTAGTGGAAAATATTACTCAAATAATGATATCTAATTTCATGCAATACATTCAACAAGGAAAATAATGAAACTTGTCATTTTCTAAATTTTGGTAAAAAAATGAATACACATATTAAGCAACTTTAGAAGCAGAATAATCATTTTCCCTTACCAGTGAGACATATGATTTTTAGATGAAATTATGCCAAACCGCTAGAGCACCAGATCCAACTGCTTAAGGAACAGAAACTATAGTTTTTCTACTTCAAGCCAAAATATGATTAAAATTGGTTATTTTAGGAATGAAAAACAGAAATCTTACAAAAACAGGTGTTACAGTGTTGTTTTCGAAACATTCAGGACTACGCTCAACCATGCAAAAATGACTCTAGATACTAGAAAAGCTGTCAAGCAGAACAAGGCATTCTAAAATAAACTCGAAACTGAGAAATGAAACTGCAGACACCTGTTATTTCATTTGCCCTGGAATATCCCTGTTTTCTAATCAGCCATTTTAGTTTTAGCAAAAGGGAGAAAATAACCCAATGCCCATTAAAATCTTTTATTAATGTCTATACTGATTTTGTATTTAGATGCATATTAATTAGCATTTTGGCACTTTGATGTTTTCTTTCATGTCTGATATAATAGGTTGCATTTTTCATTTAATTTTAGTTGTTAAGTTATAATTTGCTTTTATATGTTAGTTTGTAAATTTTTGTTATTATGGGTGTATTGTTATTATATTTAGGCATTGAATGTTTGCCTTTTGTGTTTGAAATCTGCCCCGAGTCCCTCCAAGGAGATAGGGAGGAACATAAATAAAGTTTTTATTATTATTATTATTATTATTATTATTATTATTATCAGAAACACAACACTATTAGTACACAGCAAATAAGATCACAATATGATTATTAGTTATTAATTATTATTATCACTATGTTATTAATAAATAATAATAAAAATAATTTATTGCTTTGAATAAGACTTTTTGGATGTGTTTCAAATGTATGATGCTATCACTGAAAGGCTTAATCTGTGCTGTGAGTACCCAAAATCTATTTCAATGATAGCATTCACCCCATGATGAAAAAAGAAGACTTTAAACACCCGAAAATTACAATTCTCTTATGAATGAAAAATCCCAATTAAAATGTTTAGATCTAAGAATAAAAGAAAGAATAAAGGAAGATGTATTTTTCAAAGAATTCATTAATGTTAAGGTTATATGAGTTTTAGGAAAGAACCTACTTCACCCAATGCATATGAAGACTTCATTCATTTGATAAAGTAATCTTTTTCTTACAAAGGTTAGTCCATAAAGTTTTATGAGGTCACAATAATCTTGGCTGGCCCAATTTATATCTGTATTTTTGATGATGATTTTTGCTTCTACCTCACTTTTCCTCTACAAAAGAGATTTAAAGCGGCTTACAGTACAATACAATTTAAAGCCTAACAATATACAAACATTAAAATAGAATTAAATATTAACAGTATTAAAAATAAACAGTTAAAACCCATTCAAAACCTATTTATTTCAAGTAGACTAATTTAAACTGTTTGGACAAACTAAATCCCCATTGGTTTATTTTAATTTACTCTTAAGTATGATTCAATTGGGATCCAACCCTGGATTTGTCAGTATAAACTAATACAGTTAGTTTTATGATAGACTGTTAAAGCAATCCAGCATTAAGAAGGAAACTTAGAATTAACGTCCAGATTGGTAGAACTCAATGAAAAGATTGCAGAACACATGAAAAAGTAACGAGAAACAAACAGTGGATAGATAGACAAAATTTCATTTTCAAATATGTTTTCTGAACGTTGGTTACTCTAAAAACGCTGTTTGATTTCAGTGCATAGATTTTCAATCAGCGAACAATAGCAACAAAGACTAAGAAGTCAAGAAAAGAGTACAAGACCCCATTCCCCATGGTAAATAACATAATTTGAAGATTGCTAAAACCAAAACACTGGGAGAATGGATTTGTTTGCGGGAGACTGTATCCCTCCCGAAACAAACTCCATTTACTCAGTTGCAGTTGAAATTGGTTCTGAATTGGAAGAATACTGATTTACCTGAAGTAATGATAACCATGGTTCCTTTTCCCCAGTTGCGAAAGCCGTGGTCATACACACATGCAATTGCTATACTCATACTACAGAGCATTCTCTATAGTTACCAGGGACATCAATAATATCAAGAAAAGCCTATAATTTAGATTATCTTCTTTCTCTGTTCCCTCAATAAAAGTACTTTATCTCCCTTTAGGTTCTCATAGGATCTATATAATAAAATTCCAAATTTATGTATATTTTCCACTAAGGCGCCCAAATCTTTCTGCAGAATACAACTTAATTATATTTTGTAAACAACAATCTTTCTGGATTCTTGCAAACAGAAAACATAACAGATCCAAATAATGATAACAATAGGTTTTAAACGAACATTCAGAGTAATTTAAAATTATGCCTTAATTCAAGAGAAAGAAGATTTTTTACCTGCAGAAACGGTGACCAAGGTGCCACCTCCCCAGGCGTCAAACCAGTTATCACAGTGGACTTTTTTTATAGGGACATATTGCAAGAACCTTGTGGAATCCTATCACTTCGTTTTTCCTCATTTTTAAGCACATTTACTTAGAAGGAATTCCCTAGTATTGATTTCCATGGAAACAGACATGATAACTCTGATCAAAACCAATTTACTTTGCAGTTTAAGACTGTTTCACTGATTGGGTAGGTAAAAAAAAAAGTCTATACCAGCTTCAGATCACAATCTCAAGCCAACATAATAGACTTCAATACCAACTATTTTTTGAGCAAAATTGAGTTTGTGATTTTTATGAGTCTTAAAGAACATCGCAGTTGTCTTTCAGGATCAGAATAAATGTCCTTCCAGTCTGAAATTTTAACTCCTGAAAGCGGCCAAACCTTAAACTTAAATTGGAGACAAATGGAAGAAAATGGGACTCTCTCATAGTAAAACTAGAACATAGTCCTCCAGTGGGAATGCTGGAGTCCAGAAAATTCCCAATAGACAAGGTTAAATTTTTCAGAAATTTCACTAAAAAAATTCCATAAAACAGAATAATAAACAGGTTTAAAAGGAACTGAAAACATACCTGCAGTTACGAGGAGTGGGGTCCCATTCCCCCAGTAATCGAAGTAGTCACATTGACTCAGATCTTTTGAGGCTATGCACAAAAACCTCATACGGAACACCTTTAACTACCGAAGACCCTTCTGCAATACTTTTTGGAGCAACTACGCTTAATTGCAATGGCTCAATGCTATGGAACCTAGGAATTTGCAGTTTGGAGAGTAGTGTATTTTTCATTGGCAAAGAAGGAGAAAGGATTTGCAAAACTACAAATTTCAAGATTTCATAGTATTGAGCTGTGGTATTAATTAAGTCCACTGTATTTCCCCATGCCAAGACCCTATCCGCATCTTGTGTCTGGACAATTAAAAGAAGAAACAAATGTACAACAACAAAAAACAACAACACCTCATGGCAAATACAGAAAAAGGTCTGGATTAAATCCCCAAATCAACGGAAAACAAAGAATGGAAAAATCTTTACCTGAATTTACAGCCACAAATGTTCCTGGGCCCCAGTAAGCAAAAGCATAGTAATCACAGTGACTAATTTGTGGGCACCATAAGAACAAAAAGCACTGGGTTTAAATCCAAGTATATCACTGAATTAGTGTTGCAATTTTAATCTCTTAGTTTTGCACTGAAACATAGCTTTTTGAAAAATGAGACTATGCATTCAATAACATTGGAGCCTTCCCAATATATTTGTTTTTTGCCTTCTGAGAGAGTTGTAATAATACAATGACTCTTCCTCTGTCCCCCTAATTGGAATTCTAGACTCCTGGTAAAGTCTCCAAAAAAATTGTAATTCACAAGGCCAACTTTTTCCCGAAATTTCACTTAAAATTTCACAAATAGGTTTAAAAGGAATTGAAAACATACCTGAAGAAACGAGGAGTGAGGTCCCATTCCCCCAATAGTCAAACTCGACACATTGCCTCAGTTCTTTCAAGACCATGCACAAAAACACTTTTGTCTGCAGAAGTAGTAACCATCCCTTATACAATCATTTTTGAAACAACAAAGCTCTTTCTGACTGAATAAAGGCTGGGAAACCCAAGTTTTTGCAGCAAAAGCTTATATAGACTTTGTGGCTTAAGCCACAGGAAAATCTTAACCTTTCAATTGCCAGAAGATTCTGTAGCTTTTTTGGTGCGACAGGATAAAACGGTAGTTCTTTTAGGATTTGAGTCTTATAATTAAAAATTTGGGGAATCAATGGAAAGAAACATCTACTTTTAGGAACTCTCTTCTCTTGATCAAATGCCCTTCTTGGGTTATGGTTTGGAGTCATACATTGTTCAGATTTTTAAAGTTTCATATTTCTGTAGCCAATGTGACTACCAAGCATTAATTTCATCAAAAATTCATTTGTTTCTTTTTTAAAAATTACAGAAAATTGTAGACAGAATGAAGAAGTAGATGAAACTTACCACTGCTTACTGTGACCATGGTTCCTTGGCCCCAGTAGTAAAAGTCACACAGTGGTCATAATTTCTACCTTAGGTGACTAGAACATATTATCCTCAAACCCAGAGATACCAGAGGCCTACGATCTTGAAATTAGGGTAATTTTGAGGCTCCTTCTGCTTTGAACTGGAATATATGGCAGTGTGGACTCAGATAACCCAGTTCAAAGCAGATATTGTGGGATTTTCTGCCTTGATATTCTGGGTAATATGGCTCTGGTTGGAAAAGAAATCCTAGAGCTTAAAACACTATAGATGTGAGATCTGCTGTGCTGTCTTTTCATTCAATATTATGGCTTCACACACAACTAAATATTCTTTTCCATTCATTAAGACTATGAGTTCATCTATGCAGTAGAAATAATACAGTTCGGCATCACTTTAAATGCCATGGTTCAATGCGATGCAATTTTGGGATTTGCAGTATGGTGAGTGCTGTAGTTCAGTGACAGGGAAGGCAAAAGACCTTGCAAAACTACAACTTTCAGCATTCCATACCATTGATTAAAGTGACATCGAACTGCATTAATTCTACAATGTAAATGCACCCCGTTTTCCCACTTTTACCTCCACATAAAAGAGATCCAAGTCTCTATCTCAACCTTGCATTTTGGCCACTAAAACAAGAAACAAAATCATCAAAACCTCCTGGAAAATATTGGAAAAGATCTGGATTAAATCCTCAAATCAATAGAAAACAAAGAATGGGAAATCTTTACCTGAAGTTACAGTCACAGGTGTTCCTTGGCCCCAGATATCAAAAGCACCGTAGTAATCACACTGACCAATTTACCAGTGCCATGATAACAAAAACCATTTGGATTAAATATAAGTAAAATCTCTCAACTTTGCACTGAAACGTAGCTTTGTGAAGTATGAGGCTGTGGATTCGATCACCCCGGAGTTTACACAATAGATTAATTTCTGTTTTCTATGAGCCCTCATGTTTTTCTACTATGTATGAATGTGTTCAGTGAAATTCTATCAGAGCACTGAAAAAAGCTCTTGAATAGTTTAATATGATTCCAAGCCATGCTGGAGCAAAAACAAAACATCTTTCTTAATAGCAACAAAAACCCTAACTTTTAGAAGAACGAGCATTTCAAACAATATTTTTACAGGTGGAAATAAGTAGTAGTTTTCTTACCTGAACTGACAATTACTTGGGTCCCTTTTCCCCAATGGTCGAAGTAATCGTAGTAACACACCGCTCAATTCGCTATTGAGTAGTGTTCAAAATCCTAACTAGACATGGATAAAGAAACTATTCCTTTACAATACTATGTAGGAGAGATTTTTTCCTTCCTTTATCTGTTGTGCTTGTGAAATAAATTTCTAGGTTCAAAGAGATCCGAATAAATAAAGTAATAGATTAATTATTAGCTATTCTTAAAGTGATTGATCCAGAGTTAACCTGAACACTAGGAAGTATTGATCAGCATACAAAAGAAAATAGGGTTTGCTCAGGGGCCTTTCCATACAGCCATATAACCCAGAATATCAAGGCACAAATTCCCACAATTTCTGCTTTGAACTGGGATATCTGAGTCCACACTGCCATATATTCCAGTTTTGGGATTTTATTCAGCTGTGTGAAAGGGGCCTCAATAAACCAAGGGAGGTTACGATAACAGTTCCTTCTTGATAAAGGCAAAAAGCAATGCTCTGTGAACTCTCTCAACAGAATTAAGTGATAGATAGAAAGAAATTGGACTATATGTAATCTCCAAAACACCCAGTGCTAAAACAGGTCCAAATTCAAAACAACCTTTTACTGAGAGAAATAATTAAGAATATCGTATATATATTTACCTGGGCTGACAAGGACTTGGGTTCCCTTTCCCCAGTGGTCGAATACTCCGTAATCACACTGATTAAATCTCTTTTTGAAGACGCCCAAAAACGTGACCCGCAGTTTTTGGAGCAAATTGGGGCCCTTTCAAGCAGAAAGGAGTTCCTACTACCATAGAAAGATTGCATGGCTTTTGGAGAATTTACTCATGAGAAACTATATTGAGCCTTGAGGTTTATGCTCTGAAGATACTTTTCAACCAAACTTTCTGTTATCATTTCATAGAATCATAGAATCATTTGATCCACCGGCAGTCCAATTCTCATGAATACATTCTTTGATTTTACCCACTTTGGTCCAAAGTCTATCCACCCATTTACTCTGGTACTTATTCACATTACGCAGATACTAGACAAATTGAGAACTGTAGATGATGAACAAAAATTCTGCCTTTGAATATAGCATTAATTCATACAGATCTTGGAAACTGATTTCAAGCCCTAAACCAAATATCAGTTGATTGTGAATGATAAAAGACTCCCTAAAGTAGACTTTGGGGATAAGATTCTGAACAAATCACATTGACTAGATTAATTAAGGACAAACATTTACAACATTTACAGAATAAAAATTATTACCTGAAGTAACGGTCATCATGGTTCCTTTCCCCCAGTAATCGAAGTACCAGTAGCACAGAGGTATTTCAGATTAAGAACATGGCACAAAAACATTGTTCAACAGGTCCCCTTCACCCAGTCACAGATATGACCACTCCGTGTAACGTGTGCAAATTCACTTTACGATGGTTAAAATACTTGCCTATCTTATTTGTGAAATAATATTAGGGGACGTTTCTGAAGAAATGGGTGACTAAGCATTGAATTAGACCTGCATTTTAAGTGACATCTGAACAAATGTTGAGGTGTTGGTCTTGGGTTGCATCTATACTGTAGAAATAATGCAGTTTGACAGAACTTTTTACTGCAATGATTTAATACTATAGAATTCCGGGAGTTGCAGTTTGCAAGGTCTTTAGTTTTCTCTGCCAAAAAATGCTGGTGTCTCATCCAACTACAACTTCCAGGATTCTGTAGCATTAAGCCAAGGCAGTTAAAGTAGGATTAAACTGCATTAATTCTACAGTGTAGATGCTCAGCCATTTTTGGCCACTAATGCGCTATTGGGTTTGTGATTACCATTTCAAAAGGCATCACACACGGGACACAATTGCTCACAATTAAACAAAATAGATTAGGAATTCTTACTTAATGTTAGGGTCACAAAGGTTCAATTACTCCTGTACTTGGGGGAGTTGCTCTTTAGTGTTAGTTGTACATTTTCTCTGTGCAATGTCACTTCTTCATACAGATGTTTTCTATTAAAAATCTATCATCTATCTGTCTGTCTGTCTGTCTGTCTGTCTGTCTGTCTATCATCTATCTTCTCTCTTGCATTATGAAATGTTTTTCTGCAAAACTTTACTATCAATTTCAACAAATATATGGAACAAAATTACTGAATTTAACAAATAAGTGGGGTAATTGTACCCAGAACACTGAACATTTATCTAGTAGTATCACTGAGATAACTGAAGACTGGCAGGTCAGAGGTTCAAATCCAGAGAGAGCATGGATGAGCTCCCTCTGTCAGCTCCAGCTCCCCATGTGGGGACATGAGAGAAGCTTCCCACAAGGATGGTAAAACATCAAAACATCTGGGCATAATCTGGGCAACGTCCCTGCAGACGGCAAATTCTCTCACACCAGAAGCGACTTGCAGTTTGTCAAGACGCTCCTGACAAACACACACACCTGATATGTTGAAAAAAATCTAATGATAACTAATTCCTTCATTGTTTGTTTTCTTACCCAGCAGTTTTGTAAATTGATTAATTGTAGAGCACTCTCAGTAAAATCTATCATCTACCACAGATACTATTTTCAGCTGAGATTTTAATGCTCAGGTCATGGCTAGGTTTAGAAACACATATGAAGCACAGATGGGTGCTTTACATATTATGGTCCAAAGGCAGAGGTACTTACATTTCTGCCATGCTATCTTTTCATGAAATTGACACAAAAAGCTATGCTAAAATCCCAGAGATTTAGATCTTAAAACTTGTGACAATGCAACTGGCTGAGGAAGAGCCCTCATATAAGCAGAACTCTTTTCTATCCTAAAAAGTTTAGGTTTTAATAATCCATCCTGTTCTATTTAGGTTGTACATTACTGTTCAAGCAGTTTGATTTTTCTAACGGAAATAAAGGTTACAAGTCAAGATGAAAGGCAATGAGAAAACATATCTCAGGAGGAAAAAATCCCCAAATATCTGAGTCTTTACATAAGAACATAATGTTTTGAACACTAGTTAGTAGCTGCAGCAAAAACACATTTTTAAAGGAATCACCATCAACAGTGACAACAAATGCCTCCCTAACTAATACTCCATATCAAATTTTATTTAAAACCCCATGGTTATTTTATTCTGTAAAATCTGCATTAATCTCTTTAATAAAAATAAGAACATTAGGAAGTAAGATATTTACCTGACGTAATGGTAACTGGAGTGCCTTGACCCCAATAAGCAAAATCACCCCAGCCACACAGTAAATCTTCCTTACCCAATGTTTTGGACAAAAGTACCCATGGATACATTGACCAAACCTTTATCTGTTTTGTGGTCATTCCCCTATTTTGTGGTCATTGCCCTATCCAGCCTTGCTATTGGATTTGAGCACAAGGCTAGATTTTTTTCCTACAGTATCTGATTTTCCTTGAAAATATCTATTCTAGGCTATAACGGTATCTAAAAACAAAATATGCACAAATTTAGATGAGGGATGAAAGGTCCCTAGAAGATCTTCATATCTTTAGGAATAAATACAGAATCATTTCTTTTTGCAAAAAACATGTATGCAAGAACCAATAAAGCTGAAACAAGGAAAAGGAAAGAAAGAAATCTTAAATCTTTACCTGATGTGACGGCAACGAATGTCCCCTCGCCCCAGTAATCAAAAGCATAGCTGTAGCTGTAGAAGCACAGCAGTATCTCTCCTATTTTGTTCTTTACAAATACTTTGTTTCCCTGAATGAACCTTACTGCAAATGTCTAGAGCTGTCTTGAATGAGTAATGGATGAAAATGGTTTTCTAACCCATTTCCTTCATTATCTAATTGATGGTTGAAATTCTAAAACATGCCAATCTTTAAAAAAAATGTAGTGGGCCATTGTAGTGGTCAAACTACAAGAAAGGAGATTCCATCTGAACTTTAGGAAGAACTTCCTGACTATGTATTGTTGAAGGCTTTCATGGCTGGAATCACTAGGTTGTTGTGGGTTTTTTCGGGCTATAGAGCCAGGTTCTAGAGGCACTTCTCCTGACGTTTCGCCTGCATCTATGCTTGCCATAGATGCAGGCGAAACGTCAGGAGAAATGCCTCTAGAACATGGCTCTATAGCCCGAAAAAACCCACAAGAACCTAACTTCCTGACTGTGAGAGCCGTTCAACTCTCGGCTCCCAGAGTGTGGTGGAAGCTTTTAAACAGAGGCTGGATGGCCATCTGTCAGGGATGCTTTGAATACAATATTCCTGCTTCTTGGCAGAATGGGGTTGGACTGGATGGCCCATGAGGTCTCTTCCAACTCTCTGATTCTCTGATTCTATGAAGAATTCTATATAGTCTACCATCCAGCAACAAGGGGCCCTTCCAGGCCCGTAGCCAGGATTTCGATTTGGGGGGGGGCTGAGATTTTTTCAGGGGGGGTTTTGGGGGGGTGAGTTTCGGGGGGGGGCGGAGTCTGAGTGAAAGAGGGTCTACCCTAGCAAACCTTTTGTATCGTTACCCCAATACCCCCATGCATATGGGATATATTGAGTATGGTGATCAGATCATGATATGAATAAACATAACAGTTTAAATAATGCACCAGTAAGGTCTTTTCGCGAACCACCATGAGAATTTCGGGGGGGGGGGCTGAAGCCCCTCCCCCCCAGCTACATGCCTGGTCCCTTCCACACAGCCATATAATCCATAATATCAAGGCAGAAAATCTCACATTATCTGCTTTGAACTGGGTTATCTGAGTCCACATTGCCGTATATTCCAGTTCAAAGCAGATATTGTGGGATTTCCTGCCTTGATATTCTGGTTATATGGCTGTGTGGAATGTCCCATAGGATGCACTTACAATGTAGAATTAATGCAGTTTGACACCACTCTAACTGCCATTGCTCAATGCTATGGAATTCTGGAAGTTGTGGGTTGCTGAGTTACCAGAATTATTTGGCAGGAAAAAAAAAAAACTAAAGATGTTGAAAAACTATTATGGTCTCAAACTGCATTAATTCTGCAGAGGAGATGTACCCATATTTTTCCATAGGATTATATATTTGGTTGGTACAATAGCTGTGCTTTTTAAAGTCTAACTTTTCATTGAAAAATAGCATTCTTGTGGTTTAAATTATCTTGTCCCATCTGGTCATCATATCACATTTATTCATCCCCTCAACTGAGATCATGGATATTATTTTCTTGAGTTTGAGAAATTATGATAAGTAAACTGGACTTAGCTTATGAGATTTAGTCAGCCAAAGATACTTAATTTGATCTCAAAGTGATCTGATCTATAGGTCCAGTTTTATTTCTGGACTATTTGAATCAGCAAAACAGTTCCTGTAAGCCAGTGGTCTGTGAACCACCAGTGGTCCACCAGTGGTCCACAAGAACTAAAATATGGTTTGCAGCCTTACCATTTCTACACTGTTGCAATGAGAGTGACTGGTCTTGCAAAACCCTCTTCATAACCCTACATTTACTGTACCTCGTATCTCATGGCTAAAAGAGATGTGACGAGAAAAGCTTTTCCCACAGAGTACTTATTTAGACCTCTTAAACTCAGCAGTTTTCAACCTGGAATCAACTATTTGATTCCAGAAGACAACATTGTGAGACAAAGGTTCTGTTCAACTCCATGACATTTGTGCTGTGTTCATGGTGGCATCTTACCTTCCAGAATGTTTCACATCTAACATGAACCTATTTGGGGATATGAAGTGAGGCATCAATCTTGATTAAATTATCTTTAATACCGCCTTGGTTGTGAAGATACTGCTTCCAGGCAGGTCCTATATCCCAGGATCTGATCCCAGGTTTTCTTTTTATTCCAGATTCAGTTTAAGGGAGAAAAGCAGGAATCAAATCCTAGGATATAGAGCCTGTTTGGAAGAGTTCCCAGTGGGAGAATGGGATGGAGCAAAACCTATACATTGAAAATTAAACCCAACAAATCGGAGACACTGTGGGCAGAGAGGGTTCTTGAGTTGGATAACTTTGTGTTTTAGTTGTTTTGTGTATTAGTTCATTCCCCTTTTTCCTATGTCAAGCTTTGTTCCTAGGGTTTCCCTTCCCTTCCTAACCATTGTTAACTTTTTGGACAGAAATCATTTGGTCTTAGTCATCCAAACATCTGATTGGTCGATTGCAAGGCATTCTATATAGAACTGACATTGAATTGACTACGTTTTATGGCTGTTCGACCTGACTTATTGTCACTCTACAGGTACATCCACACGAGAATTAATGTAGTTCAGCACTGCTTTAAATGCTACGGTTAAATGCTATGGAAGTTGTCATTTTACAGGGTCTCTTGTCTCCTCAACCAAAAGGTGTTCATTCCTCATCCAACTACAAATTCTAGGATTCCATAGCATTGAACTGTCTCTTTCACATTACACAATTATAATGCTTTGATGAAACTCACTGGGATTTGTATTTTGGTAGGGTTCTAGAATGCTTTGTTGAGTGAACTTTAAGTACAGGATAAAACTACAAATCACAGTTTTCCATGGGATGGAGCAATGGTAGTTAATGGGGTATGAAAGTGCAACTACTGAAGAGTGTGAAAGAGAACGAAGAGGCACAACTGATATTGGAATGGGGTGGTGTCTTTGATTCCTAATGTCCAGTCAGCTCTATAACACTCCAGTGAGATGTTCATCAAAAGCATGAAAAGAAAAGTTGATTTCTCAATCTTAAACATGGTTGGGTAAATTGCCCGGCTTCCATTCTGCAAATTTCAGTGTCTGAAATATTTAGTTAATGTTGACAATGCCACAAAGATAATTGGTTCCATTTCTGCCACCCCCTCCC
>NW_026847660.1:9910703-9935732 GCF_025583915.1 Anolis sagrei ordinatus
GGGGAATCTGGCATCCCACGCCTTGCATCATCCACATTGCCTGTATTGCTGGGAGGGCGATCACATGGGGGGAAGCATGGAGTGCGTGTGGTGCACATGGCTTCCCTCCATAGATTGGGAAGCCTCCTGTGTTGCCAAGGCGGCAGAAGCATGCCAGTTCCGCCCCTCTGCACAATGTTCTTTGGTGGGAGCTGGCTGGCTCTGTCGGTTGCCAGGGCTAGATTAGCGTTTGCTGCCGAATCTAGCCCATATGAGGGAGATTCTATCCTTTCACATGATTTCAGTATCTCTAACATCCAATGAATGTGGAGGATTGACTGCAGTACTTTAGTTCATTGCTAAAATTTAGCTTTTTAAACTTTAAGAATATTTCAAAGTTGCATTTTGAAGTTTAATCTCAAAATTCCCAACACCTCAATGTCTTAGCAGTAAGCTGATACATTTTCTAGAATGATATTTGTGGGTTTGTGGCATTTAAGGCTGCAAATGCAAGCTTAATACTCAGGTGTGGGCATGTTTTTGATAGGGTTTCTTTCACTGTGGGAGCTACTGCTCCATCTTACACAGTGCTGCAAGGCTGTGCAAAATCCTATGGAACAGGGCTACCCATTTTCCACACTTGTACAGAGTATTCCTTAGCAACTAGTGGCCAGTCAACTGAACTCAGGCTGTTGGTCAACTTTAACCAGTAGTTTCCACCAGTAGCTCCACTTTGGATAGTAACTGCATGCCCTAAGGCAATGTTACAAGGATGGGTTTCTCCTCTCTTTTCTCTCCTCTGAATCCATCTCAGGGTATCCCTCAAAGTTCTAGGATTGATTTGGGGACTCATGGAAGGTTGTGAGAAGGAAGAGGAATCTATATTAGCAAAAGTATTTGTTGCTCTTCAAAGGATTTCATTCATTCATATTTCCCTACCAACTACTTGGGGCCAGGGGCAGCTCAATCCATTATGCAAAGTAAGCATTTGCAGTATAGTTGATTTTGCCCAGGGGCGCTCTTGAGGCGCTCTTGGGGGAAAATAGACCTTGACATATGCGAGTTGTAGTTACTGGGATGTATAGTTCACCTACAATCAAAGAGCATTCTGAACTCCACCAATGATGGAATTGAACCAAATATGGCACACAGAACTCCCACAACAAACAGAAAATATATATCAGTGATTGGTTGGGGGGGGGGGGAATACTGTTTGCTTACAGTTGAAAATTACCTAGGGCCACCTCTGTGTGGATGCTCAGTATGGAAAATTCTTGTGAGTGTCTGTCTCATTCCATTGAAACATTGGGGTGAACCCATACCAAGTGAATCTCACATGTTACTACAGACTCCTAGATCACAAGGGATCTCAAGGACACTTCACACACAATAAGAGGTTCTGGGGACCATTCATAGTGGATTGTTGCTCCACTTCTCACCTCGGATGTAAAGTGATAAATGTATCTGTCTGGATATTTTTCATACAATTATAGAGGTGAAAGAGAGCACAAGGGCCATCCAGTCCAACCCCTTGCCATGTAGAAATACACAATCAGAGTCAAAGACTGTCATGGATGCACATGGCTGGTAATTATTCTGAAGAAGAACCATTCATTCTAAATTGAGGTTCCAAACTGGTTCCATGTGTAGTTCATGGACTGAAACTGAGAATACTTGTGATGTGTCTTTGGCCAGGAGGGTTTTGACCAGGATGTTTGCCACTGTGCCATCCCAGGCAAAAACTTCCTTTTCTCCCTGTTTGTTAGAAATGCACTGAGATGTCTGCCCCAGTATTCAGAATATACAGTATTGCTACTTGCTCATATACAAGAGCTCATAGTTTGTTACTATGAGTCCCAGGTGTCCTCTTCTGTGGTGTTTCATGTAACAAAAACCCAAGTAATTTCTTGGATCATCTTTTAAGAAGTGCAAGAAATCAATTGCATCAGGGGATAAGGGGTGAAGATGCCTTGCTCTAAACTTGTGTGTTTTCATTGTATTTTCAAAAGTCCACCTTACTGTATGCTTCCTTGAGTGTAATTTGGAGTGTGGTGGTGGAGAGAAGCAAGGTATCAACTTGCAAAACAAAGAAGCGCACAAAGTGCAACACATATATTCATGGGACCAGTGTTCCTGGTTTCATTTATTCATATCTTTATCCCACTTCTTTAACATACTTCTAAACTGCAGAATTAATGAACTTTGGCACCACTTTAGATGTTATTGTTCAGTGCTATAGAAACCGGGAATTGTAGTTTGGTGAGGCACTAGCATAGTTTGGAAGAGAAGGCAAAACACCTTGTTGAACCACAGCTCCAATTATTTTATAGCGCAGAAGGATGGCAGTTGAAATGGTGTCAAGCTGCATTCATTCTATACTGCAGATTCACTCTCAGCCCTTGATCTTCTGGGTCTATCTCAGACTGCTTTTTTTGGCACAGTTGTAATTTTTTAGTGGTCTTAATAAAGGTGTTACCCAACATGGATAACTAATATTTACTTATGGATGACATAGCTGATTTTAAAAATAATCACACAGATGGTTATCTTTCCTTTTTTCTGACAAGGCCTTTTCTTCTGAGCACAGATGATTTTGTACAGGCATTAATCACTGTGCCGCTGCTATCCCAGTATCCACTGTGATTCATTCTCCTACAAAAACATGGATTATTTCAAAAACTTGAATTCCAAATTTAGACAAATCAAAGGGAAAAGCAAGATTGATCTCCAGTAGTCTAGTTATACATATTTAGAAATCACATTAAAGAGCTGGTACAAATGAGTCTGAATTGTACTGGGATGTCATTCATTGATTCAGTTAATCCATTGCTGTTGGGATTAGTCATAAGACTGAACCCCAAATGAAAGGATGCAACTACAGTGCACAATTAATGCAGTTTGACACCATTTGAACTGCCATGGCTCAATGCCGTGGAATCATGTGAGCTATAGTTTGGTGGGACTCCAGCAGCATTTGGCAGAGAAGGCTAAAGTCATTGTGAAACTACAACTCCCAGGATTCCATAGCCTTGAGCTATGCCACTTCAAGTGGTGCCACACTACATTTATTTTGCAGTGTAGATGCACCCAAAACTGCACTGGAAAACAAAGAGCAAGGAGAAGGAGACTCCACCACACTCTGTATCAGCAGCACTTTTGAACAGCTCTTACCATCAAGAAGTATGCATATTGTTCATTATGATTGAGGCCCTGGTGGGGCAGAGCTCTAATCAAATTGTTATTACTATAACTAGCTGTTATACTTAGACGATCTGTTGTTGTCTGAATATGACGGTCTTCCAAGTGCAGTATCTTGGCAATGGATACATAGGTGACTGTGGAGCTCTATTCTTGACCTGCGTGTTCTTCCACAGTGAGGACTTCAGTTTCTAGGTGGAAGGTGGTCCTGATCAGGGTTGGCTTGACACACCTTCCTCTTGGCACATGTCTCCCTTTCACCCTCCATTTGTGCCTCTTCAAATTCCACAGCACTGCTGGTCACAGCTGACGTCCAGTTAGAGCGCTCATGGGTCAGGGCTTCCCAGTTCTTGGTGTCTATGCCACAGTTTTTAAGGTTAGCTTTAAGCACATTTTAAAATCTCTTTTCCTGTCCACCAACATTCTGTTTTCCATTCTTGAGATGGTGATCTGGCATTCGGACCACATGGCCAGTCCAGCGACGTTGATGACAGAGGAGCATCGCTTCAATGCTTGTTGTCTTTTTTATTCCAGAACGCTGATATTTGTCTGCCTGTCTTCCCAAGAGATTTACAGGATTTATCAGAGGCAACACTGATGGAATTGTTCCGGGAGTCGATTGTGACATCTGTAAACAGTCCACGTTTCGCAGGTGTATAGCAGGTTTGGGAGGGCAATAGTTTTATAAACAAGCACTTTGGTATCCCTACGAATGTCCTGATCCTCAAACATTCTCTGCTTCATTCAGAAAAATGCTGCAGCTGCAGAGCTCAGGTGTTGTTGTATTTCAGTGTCAATGTTTTGTGGAAAGGTGGCTGCCAAGGGAACAGAAATGAATAACATTTTCTAATGTTACACCATTAAACTGTATTTCTGGCAATGCTGAGGGATTGACTGGTGACTGCTGGAAGAACAGCAATCAGTGTTAAATGAGAGGCCGAGCTTCTTGTATGCTTCCGCAAAGGTGTTTAGAATGGCTTGTAGGTCTTCTTCTGAAAGCACACAGACTACATTATCATCAGCATATTGGAGTTCTATAACAGATGTTGTTGTGATCTTGGTTTTGGCTTTAAGTCTACTGAGGTTAAATAGCTTGCCATCTGTTCAATATATGAGTTCCACTCCAATGGGAAGCTTCTGATCGACAAAATAAAGTATCATTATGATGAAGATGATAAATAACACATCTCTGTTTGACATCTGATTCCACCTTAAGTGGGTCATTTTGGGAACCATTGCTGTCCAAGGTCGTTGCCATCATGTCATCATGAAGAAGCCGCAGAATATTCACAAAATTGTCAGGACATCAATTTTTGGAGGATGGTCCAGAGAGCACTGCGATTCACTGTGTCAAATGCCTTTGCGAGGTCAATGAATGCCATGTACAGATGTTGATATTGTTATCTGTATTTTTCTTGGATCTGTCATGCAGTTAAAATCATGCATACTGTTCCTCTGGGAAAAGTAGAAGGCTTTTTGCAAGGATTTGTTATTACTGCCATAACTTGTGTGAGATATATATATATAATACATGACTTACTAGAGAAGATAATAATGCTTGCTAAGGTAAGAAGGTAGAATGAGAAAAGAAAGACCCCATTAAGGATGTATAGTTCTCATCAAGGATAGTAAAGCTGATCTGAATTTGCAAGACCTGAGCAGAACTGTTGAGGATAGGGGACCTGGAGCTTTCTCATTCACAGGGTCACATACACAGAAGTTGTCTTGATGACAGTTAACACTAGCATGTATATTCCTAGCTACATCATTTTTTTTGGGAAAACATCCATCTGAATGCTTGAGAAAATAGCCCCCTCTTCCAGCAATTAATCTCTGAATTTTTCCCCCACAGTACATATTATGAAAAGTAAGTTATCAGTAATCTCTTGTCTAAGAGGAAGTTTTTATGGCCAAATTATCCCCAAAATAAATGTATTAAAAGAAACCATATTAGTTTTACTTCTAAATCTGAGTAAAGTGCCTCTGAATTTGGAGGCTCAGTGTAAATCTTCCAGGACTTTACTTATTTGGTACCTGGTGAATAAACATGTTTGATATTTAACTAGTCCAGCAGATGGCAGCCTTATCCCAGTAAAATAAAATGTGCCACTGCTGTACAATGCACAGCTGGAAAAATCATGTTAGTGCAATATCATGAAAGTCTTGTTAAAGAAAGTTACCCTTGTATTTGCTAAAGGGATAGCTCTGATTTACACATATTTTATTTTGCTTTTGCAAATTCTCAGAATTCCCAATTTCTTTTGTAAAGTAAAGGTAAAGGTTTCCCCTAACATGAAGTCTACTTGTGTTCGACTCTGGGGTGGTGCTCATCTCCATATCTAAGTCGAAGAGCCAGCATTGTCCATAGATGTTTCCAATATCATGTGGCCGACATGACTGCATGGAGTGCTGTTACCTTCCTGCCAAAGGGGTACCTATTGATCTACTCATATTTGCATGTTTTCATGCTGCTAAATTGGCAGAAGCTGGGGCTAACAGTGGGAGCTCACCCTGCTCCCAGGATTTGACCCGCAGACCTTTTGGTCAGCAAGTTCAGCAGCTCAGCCATCGGGGGCTCAGTTTTGGAGGTGTCTCGGGTAATGGTGATTGGTTTCTTATATATGTGCAAAAGGGACTGGACCTTTTTGTCTGATGTGGAAGCCTTTACTCAGTTCAGGTTGTGCAAGTAGCACTGTGCACCCTGTGGCATTGTACCCATGTAGTGATGCTTTTGTGCATGCAAGAAATCAAGAATTGCTTGTGAGATGTCCTTCAGTCACACATTTCGTTGCATCCAAGTTTGTCATTCAACACAAGATTTGCATAGTCAACTTGATATGGAGAGAATTATGCATCCTGATGTAGGAACTCAACAAATGTGTTTCCTTTTTATTTTGTACATTAAAATATTATGTCCCACCACCCTTTGGCTAAAGATCTTTAGAGAGTATTGTACAATAGAGTCAACCCAACAAATTTAAAAGAGGATCTGTTGAAAAGTTACAAATTTATCAACTAGGCTTATGCATTCTTATCAGTACTCATGTTTACTTCCACGGCATTATTGCAATGTTTGCAAATGCTTTCCCAAACTAATGTTCATAGCCTGCAGGCACACCAATGGAGGCCTTTTGCATGTTGATTGGAGTGCTACTGATGACATTTCCAGACCCACTGCACTAGTGTGCTCTGGTGTGTCAATTAGAAGCTGGACCCTTTAATTTTAATCGGTCCATTGTTCACTCCCCCTCTTTTTGTGAGGTCTGCATCCAGGAAGAAGTGGACAGATTGGATTATTTTTGTTGCTTCAGCAGGTGAGAGAGCTCTGGAAAACTCCTGGCCACCAGCAAAGGCATCTACATGACCAGAGGAAAGGTTGGGTGATCTCTCTTCCTTCTTCTTGGTTGCATGGGGATGTATTTGTTGATGTTAGTAAACATGAGTGGCAGTAGCTAGATCCTCTCCAGAGCTCTGTGTGGCTTCCACAGTGAGGGTAGATATTTGAAGTAGTCTTCTTCTCACATAACCAAGTGCCACCATTCCCTTTTCACTGGGAAGGGTGACTGTCCAGTGGGACTGAACCAGACATGGTTGACTCCACTCCCACCATTGCTGCTGTATAGGGATGGAATGTGTAAATAGCCAGAGGGCAACCCCTACTACATTTAACTCATGAGATATTACTGTGAGTGATTAATATCTGTTTTCAGGTTGATTAGGACACAGTGTGCTGCTGTTTCCACCCTCCTTCCGTGAGTATTTTCTGATGTGACTGATTACCAAAAAATGAGATCCCGGTTGCAATTCCTTCTCGCAATGAAAACTGCTGATAAGGGCAGGGTGGAATTGTCTGTTGCATCTGGATCAACATAATCTTTGCTCACAGAAGCCAATACGTGATAAATTAGTATTGGCATTTTTAATAAGATTTCATGTACTCTACATTATTTATGATCCAGCTGAGTGAGGTTTTTGCATGTGTGCTCCCTTGGTTTGTTTCACTGTGATTCTTGCACAATAATACACAGCAGTGTCTGCAGCTGTCAGAGAGTTCAGCTGAAGGTATACTTCATTTTTTGAGGTGTCTCTGCTAACAGTGATTCGACTACCAAAGGCTGTGTTGTAGTAGGAAGTTCCTCCAGCTGCTGTACTCCGAATGGTGCCCAGCCATTCTAGACTCTTTCCTACAGTCTGTCGGATCCAGCTCCAATAATAGCCACTAACTTGGACACCAGTAATGGTGCAGGTCAGTTTGAAAGATCCTCCAGGTATCACCAGTTCTGGGCCAGACTGGGTGAGCTGTGGGCTGGAAAGGACACCTACAAAAAAGAAAGAAGTAGAGAGACATCATTCTTTTGTTCTTGGTGTTATGTTCAACACTTTTCTCCCCTCTCCCAGTATAAATTCTCACCAGGTGAGATGCATTGCAGAAGGAGAAAATGCAGGATGAATCTCATTTCTATACAGTGTTCTTCCCACCTCCTGCCCCCAAATGTGATACAGAATAGATAGAAAATGACTAGCTCATGGTGCAACATTTGGTGAGTCCATTTAAACAGGAATATTCTGAAATTTGCATACAGGAAGCCTTAAATGTCTACTCTCAATTTGCATAGAAGGTGAAGAAAGTATATAAGCAAGCATTTTTGCAATGAAACCTCCAAGTATTTCTCAAAATCAGGATTGGATTAGTTGTTTTGCTGTCAGAGATGGTTTATTTATTTATCTATAGTGTCAGGAGCGAACCAAACAGTTGTGTTGTATTTTTTTTTTGAAAAATACAAAGTTTGCAAACTTGGTATTCTATTAAATGTCCTTTGACCAGTAGCTGGCCACTTGGAGTGCCTCTGGTGTTGCTATAAGAAGGGCTCAGGCCACATTGTAGTAGGTGGTCTGTGGTTTGCTCTTCTCCACACTCGCATGTTGTGGACTCCACTTTGTAGCCCCATTTTCCAAGGTTGGCTCTGCATCTCATGGTGCCAGAGAACAGAAACGAACAGTCAGAGATGGTAATCACAATGTACTTGGTGTCTTACATATGTGCAAATTCCTTTATGAAAGGGGTCCACATTCAGTTCAGGTTGTGCAAGTAGTACTTTGAAAATTCAGGAAAAAAAAATCAATTCAGCAAATTAGAAAGAGTAAAAATGGATAATACAATGTAACGCTATGTAAGGCAGTCCCTGAGTTACAAACAGCTGACTTACAAATGACTCATAGTTAAGAACAGGGTGAGTCAACAGGAAGCAAAAGAAGGAAAAATCCCCACGAAAGTATTATCATGGGGAAAATGTGTCTCCACTGAAGCTTTATCACCAATCCTTTCTTTCCATTACAAGCCATTTCCCCCCCAAAATCCAATAATCACCGGAACTGAAAGCGAGGGGACAGACAGGAGCAAAGACAGACACAATTCTGTTAACCCTTCTCTATGCTATTCAAAGCATGCATGCAAATAGATAGATATACATAGTGATAGATAGAGAGAGAGAGTTGGAGTTACACTTAAAAATGCACCTGTTCTGACTCTCCTCAACAACTTCATTAAGTTGTACCTTCTAGCCTAACTGCTCCCCACTTCATTCCAAATAGCCAGATATCATTTGAGTAATGGAGATATATTCTCTTAGTGAGTGGGGCGTAGTGGACTGATGTTCCCACCCCGCTTCTATAAGTGGCCTCTGGTGTCACAATCAGAATCAAGTCACTTATTGCAATTATGCCTCATTTCAGAGATTGCTGACATGAGTACAAGTGGAAGAAGCACTCTGTTGCATCCAGATTAACAGAACCATTGCTCACAGTGACTGATACCTGATAAACTAGAACTGGCAAATTTTTACACTGCTAAATGTTCCCTACACTATTTAAGATGTGGGGTTGTGAATACAAATCACTCTATATTATGCACTCATAACTGTGGTCTTCATGATATGAGAGAAAGGCAGCTGAGGAACTGGAAGGTTATACCCTCTAAAATCCACACCTGTCTTCCCATTCCAATTAGGGTTAATGATGAGGAAAGACAGCCGAGAAGCAGAGACTGGATGGCCATCTGTCAGGAGTACTTTGATTATGTCTTTTTCTTGGCAGAGGGTTGGACTGGACATCCCTTGTGGTCTCTTCCAATACTATGATTACCCCCTACTGCAGGAGACTTTCTTTTTACATGACATGGCCTCAAAGACTTCCTATATTTAGAAGGTTTTGGGTGGTAGAGTGAAAACTTATTAAATCGTTTGTTCTTCCTTGCAGGGGCACATACGCACATAGCAGGGGCACATAACACATTCTTAGGACCTTGTCACATGCCTCTGGTGTCATTTTGCCGGCAAATGTGGCAAAATGGCAGGTGCGTGGGGTGACTCGGTGCTCTGTGCCGCGATGCTTCCCTATCACATGGGGGAAGCATCACCTAACCAGGGAAGAAGTGTTGTTCTGTGTGCTGGGCCTGTAACAGCTGTACTTTTCTATAGGACGTATACTTTAAGCCCAATGGGGAGCCAGGGCGCCTCAAAGAGAGGTTCTCAGGGATTTTTCTGAAGTGATGGTCTTTAGAGTCTTTAATGATGCAACAAAGTCTTTATTATGGAACAAACAACACTTCAAGGCTTTCTTAGTCTAGTCCTCAATGGACTGGTATCTGACTTTAATTAACTGTACTTTCTCTGTAGGAAAAAAACCCCCTATTTTTCCTATCTATGTTTACTATCTATGCCTCATCAGTGTGCGTCCTACTACCCATTCCAAATGTGTCTGGGTATCGAGTAGACCTACCAGCCGAGGCTTGTAGACATTTCAGATGGAGTTCCGTGGATCTGTAGTGCTGTCCTCCCTCAGAGAATTCTTTGAAAACCTCAGGGTTGTTTTCCCTCTGATTGCTGTGAGGCTGAGAGGCTGTGAGCTCTCAGCCAGAGCCTTGGGACCTTTTCCCTGGAATTTCTGTTTCTGTTTCCCCAGATGTTCTTGAGAAAAGAAGCTTTTCTACGGGACGAGCTGGTCTACGTCCTATAGTTTAGCTTTCTTATGAGAGACTAACTAAAAATGGATCTCTTCCCTTCCCAATTGCCCTGAACAAGGGGCGGAATCAAAACTTAACGATGATGGATAGGTGACTTGTAGGTCTGGGCTATTCGCTTCGTTAATTCGTTAATTCGTTAAATATTCGTTATTCTTCCAATTACAAAGCGATTGCGAAGCAGTTTTCCAAACCCGGGAGGGTTAAAAAATAACGAAGCGGCAGGCCCCATCCTTTTAACGAGCTTCCGCCCGCTTCGTTAATGGAGGATTGAGGGTTAATGGAGGATTGAGGATGCTGGTGTCCTGGGAGGCTGGAGCCAATCAGGAAGCAAGCACTGCACCGTGGCAGTGTCTGATTGGCCGGCAAGGCCTTTAAAAGCGGCTCCGCGTGGCCGCGGAGCTCATTTGCGGGGAGGCGAGGGAGGAGGAGAGAGGTCTGGGAGGGCTGCTTTAGTTGCTTGTGCTTGCTTGCTCCTTTCGCTTTGGGTTGGATTGGCTGTGGTGGCTTGGGTACTGGGTAGGAAAAAGAAAGATTCTTCTGTGTGTGCTGTAGATTTTGCCCTGTCTTTTGGCTCATTTATTCTAAAAAAAATATTCTAAAAAAACAAAAGCCTTTTCTGTTCTTGTGTGTGCTGTGCTCGATCTGCCCTGTCTTTTGGCTGCCTGTTAGCTCTACAGCAGGGCCATTTTTGGGTTCAGTTTCCTTTTTTTATTATTTTTTTAAAATACCAGTGTGTTTTATTCTTAAAAATATACAAAAAATATTCTAAAAAAACAAAAGCCTCTTCTGTTCCTGTGTGTGCCGCCCTGTCTTTTGGCTGCCTGTTAGCTCTACAGCAGGGCCATTTTTGGGTTCATACTCCATTTCTTATTATTTTTTTTAAAATACCAGTGTTTTATTCTTAAAAAAATACAAAAAATATTCTAAAAAAACAAAAGCCTCTTCTGTTCCTGTGTGTGCTGCCCTGTCTTTTGGCTGCCTGTTAGCTCTACAGCAGGGCCATTTTTGGGTTCATACTCCATTTCTTATTATTTTTTTAAAATACCAGTGTTTTATTCTTAAAAATATACAAAAAATATTCTAAAAAAACAAAAGCCTCTTCTGTTCCTGTGTGTGCTGCCCTGTCTTTTGGCTGCCTGTTAGCTCTACAGCAGGGCCATTTTTGGGTTCATACTCCATTTCTTATTATTTTTTTAAAATACCAGTGTTTTATTCTTAAAAATATACAAAAAATATTCTAAAAAAACAAAAGCCTGCCTTCCCTCCTTAATAATAATTTTAATTTCTCCTCCCTATTCTACTAAATTAATAATTAAATTAAAAAAATATTTTAAAAATATTGAAAAAAAAGGGCGCCATCTTTACAAAATGTTTTGTAAATATTAACGAAATTTCGTAAATACCGAACTTTTTTAATGGAAAATTTTGTAATTATTTTAAATAACGAAACAAAAAAACACCCCAATTACAAAACGATTACAAAACCAAATTTTTGCGTTGTTACCCAGGCCTAGTGACTTGTCCTACGACTGCAACCAAAGGAAGCCACCTTTCTGCAGAATTCCTGAAACCTTGGACTGCAAGCAAACATTTAATACAAAGCAAATAAAGTTGGAGCTCCTGGTACAGCTGTACCAGCACAAGTGTGTTGGCTCGATTGGAGGCAGCCAACATGAGAGCCTCCCGTGTTGACGAGGAAGTGGTCTAGGATGCTACCATGCCAGTTGGCTCGGGGCCTTTGCCAGAAGTTGAGGGACATTGTGTGATGGATTGTGTGATGAGCAAGCAGCCTAGGACAAATACATTGCTAAGTGTGATGAAGTTTGTCAGGAGGCTGTAAGAAAAGTGACTGCTGAGGGGCATTCTATTGCTGTGTAGTGCCATCTTCAAGTTATCTGAAACATTGAAGGCCATCATTCACTGCTTCCCATACCATATGACATGTCATTGACATGGATTTCTTTCAACACGCTTCTCATTAACACATACGTGTCCCAGATACCCTAAATACCCTAATGGCACCCAATCCTATCTGATCTTAAAAGCTTATCAGAATCAGCACTGGTTATTACTTGGATGGGAGACAACTTCAAGTCCTGTAGGCTCTATTTTAGATGAAGGAAATGGCAAAACTACCTTTGAGTCTTCTTTGTCAAAGAAAACTCTGTGAAATTCATGGGTTCACCATAAGACAACAGGCAGTGTGAAGGCAGTTGCTGCCCAGTAAAGCAAGTTGGGGATGGGGTCAGGGAAAAATGGTTTGTAAATAAGTAAATTCATATCATCAGCTGGGATCCTGTTGTTCAGTCCCAACTAGAGCATATTACAATGAAGTGAAGTAAAGCAGAGCAAAGCAGAGTACAGTTAATTTGGCTCCACTGAATCAATGAATGCACAGTGAGTCAACACATAAGCAAATTCAGCAGATTCATTGATTATTCCAGTCTGGACTAACAAGATGTAGGTTGCTTTTTTTTTTATTTTACAGTATTTATTTACAGTATTTATATTCTTCCCTTCTCACTCCGAAGGGGACTCAGGATGGATCATGATGCATACATACATGGCAAACATTCAATGCTGTTTTCTAGACATACATGCAGACAGATAGAGGAATTTTTGGCATTTCCACTTCGGTGCCTGGTGCCAGGAGGTTATACTTGATTCTGGCCACAGTGAGGAGCTGTCGCTTCATCCACTATGACAACAAGTAATTTGATCGTATTTTTTCCTAGCTTTTAGACTGCTGGCATGTTTATGGTGTCGTAAAATACCTCCCTGCTTTAAGTGGTTCCTAATTTCTCTACTCACAGCTCAGCTGTTTTCGAACTGTTTAGGTGGACAGTAAGCTAGGCTTAAAAGTCAGGTACTCAAGCCGACTCAGGCTTCCAACCTATCACCTTCCAGTCGGGAGTGATCTATTTCAGCTGGTGATTAACCAGCTGTGCTACAGCCCGGCTTTCATATTCATAAACTGATTTACTCAATGTCTATCTCTTTTAAATTGTTTTGGCTTCATTGGCAGAGAAACAGTGAAGAAATGTTTGACAATGGGCCACCAACCATAAAATATGATAAGTTTGCAAATGTCTGAACTTCTTTGTGGTTTTTGTCCAGATGCTTCATTGCTCCAGTTCATCGTGTCCTTTTCTTTCTCTTGCACAATAATAAACCGCAGTATCTGCAGTGTTCAGGCAACTCAACTGAAGATAAAATTCATTTTTAGACGTGTCTCTGGTGATGCGGATTCGATGGCTGAATTCTGTATTGTAGTAGGTTTTGGCTTCTGCTGCAGTACTACTAATTCCGCCTATCCATTCCATCTTTTTCCCTGGAGATTGTCGGCTCCAGCCCCAAAACCAGCCGCTTATTTCAACACCAGAAACAATGCAGGTTAGCTTGAATAACTCTCCAGGATTTACTACGAGTGACCCAGACTGGGTCAATTGCTGAGCAGAGGAAACACCTTCAAAAAAAGAAAAAAAGACAGAAATTAGAGTTCCACATCAGAGTCCCTTTTTGTCAGATTCATGAGCTTGGATCCCAGGAGGAAACAAATCAAGAAAATTTCTGGGGAAAAATGCTGCTTAACCTTTATGGCATGTTGAAGAGCAACTATCACCTATACAATATTGCTGGGGAAAAGGCAGAACACTGACCTAAAGTTTTGGACCTCTACCTGATTTGAGTGGTGGTCCAAAACTAGGGTGTTGGGACCTCCTTTAGTCTCCCAAATCCCTAAATATTGTAGTTCCCTGACACTTCAGGATGGCTTTAAGAATGGGGATTGTAGGTACCTACAAGGGAGAAAGAAGTTTGGGACAGAAAACATTCTTCTCATAAATCTGCTTTGTTTTTTTCAAGCTATTTCACAATCCATATGATTCTCACCTGGTGAGATGCTTAAGAAAAGGAAGGAAATCATTATGAATTTCATCTTCCCTTCTTTTTCCTCCTTTGTTCCTCTTCCTTTCTTTCACACAGAATAAATAGAACTCAACCACATAATGAAGCAATATGAGATAATCCTCTTTAAAGGGAAGGAGTTTGAGTGGCAGATTTGCATAAAAAAAATGATCTAGCATCATGTTTAAGAAGGAAAAATATTTAAGAAGGACAGAAAAGACAGTACTGCTTTAAAGCTGATGTCTTCTGTAAGGTTGTGATGTTCTCAAGCTTGAGCAGTGTGTCTCAACCCTTCTAAAGCCGCGACCCCTTAATGCAGGTTCTTATGTTGTGGTGACACCCAATCATAATATTATTTTCATTGCTATTTATAACTGTAATTTTGCTACTGTTATGAATTGTAATGTAAATATCTGTTATGCAGGATGTATTTTCATTCACAGAACCAAATTTGGCACAAATACCTGATGCGCCCAAATTTGAATACTGTTGGGGTTGGGTGGGGGGAATTGATTTTGTCATTTGGGAGTTGTAGTTGCTAGGATTTATAGTTAACCTACAATCAAAGAGCATTCTGAACTTCACCAATGATGGAATTGAACCAAACTTGGCACACAGAATTCCCATGGCCAACAGAAAATACTGAAAGGGTTTGGTGGGCATTGACCTTGGGTTTTGGAGTTGTAGTTCACTTACATCCAGAGACCACTGTGGACTCAAACAATGGTGTATCTGGACCACACTTGGCACAAATACTCAATATGCCCAAATGTGGATACTGGTGGAGTTTGGGGGAAAATAGATCTTCAAATTTGGGAGTTGTAGTTGTTGGGATTTATAGTTCACTTACAATCAAAGAGCATTCTGAACCCCACCAACAATAGAATTGGGCAAACTTCCACAGAGAGCC
Organism: Anolis sagrei ordinatus; assembly: GCF_025583915.1. NCBI lineage: Eukaryota > Metazoa > Chordata > Lepidosauria > Squamata > Anolidae > Anolis > Anolis sagrei. The sequence goes on from NW_026847660.1 coordinate 9,925,718, forward strand.
ATAACAGAAAATACTGTGTTTTCTGATGGTCTTTGGTGACCCCTCTAACACCTCCTCGTGACCCCCCCCAAGGGGTCCCGACCCCCAGGTTGAGAAACACTGAGCTAGAGGAAATGCCAGTTTGGTCTCCTAGATTTTTCTGTATCTCCTTCCTCAAACCTATTCAAAGTTAGCAGTTATAAAAATAACAAGCAAAAAAACAACATTAAGGAGCAATAATAACATAAAACAAAGAGTATCTAGAGTGCCTGAATGGATAAAAATGTCTGAGTAGGGCATTTAAAAGATAACAATCTCACTAAAAATGTACCTCCTGAAAGGTGACATCAGCTATGCTATAGTTTTGCATGAACTTGGTTATAAATTAGTTACTAGATTATATATTGTGTAATATCCAGCTTTGAGAATGTTTTAAAACAACCTTTTAAGTATGAGATTTTCCAGACTGCTTAAATAATATATCAGTTTCAAGATTAACAATAGGATTTAGTTTTAAAAATTTCAGATGGCTTCTAGAGGTAGTTGTGGAGGAAGACGATTCAAAGACAATGACGGAGTGACAATCTAGGACCCCTTTTGTAAACACTTTAAAGACACTTTAAATATGGAATCTTTAAAAAATGACTTTCCCATGTGATAGTACAGAAAGCAGATCACTTATCTAGAAATGGACAGATTCCAACACATATGATGGTGTTGAATATATTATCCATTTATTTTTAAAATGGAAAGGCACCAAATGCAACAATGAAAAGATGATTCCCACAGCTTTCCCTCCCAAGTGGGATGAGATTCTAAGTTAGCTCTTGCTAGTAGTACGTAGCAGATGGCAATGGAAAATAATCCAGAATGTCTCTTACCTAAAAAACTCTAGGGCAATGAGCCAATGTATCATGTTTACTTGATTCTTTGTCAGTATAACATTTGAGTTACATGTTCATACTTGACTACTAACGATGGCCTATCTCTTGACTTTCTGTGTGTAATATAGAGTAATATTTCCCTGATTTGTGGTTTTGATTAAAGGAATTCTTAGTTCAGTTCAATGTTCTGTTGGGAACTTGGATAATAATGGTTGTGTGTATGTGCTTACCCAGAAACTATTGGTTCTAGGATCCTATGAGGGCCTTCAAGATCAAGTAGAGAAGCAACAAATTATATTATTTTTGTTTTTTTTAAAGGAGAACCAGGAATATTATTCTCTTCTCATAGCACTGTTCAAGCCCACTTCCCATTTTTGTACAATCCTTGCTTAAGTCTGTCTCTCTGTGCCCCTTGCACAGTAGTACATGCCACTGTCGGCAGCAACCACAGAGGATAGTCGAAGAAAGTACTTGGTGTTGGAAGGATCCACAGACATGGTGAGTCGATCACGCAAAGCTGTAGAATAGTATAAGGTTCCAGTCCATTCTCCCATCCATTCCAGTCTTTTCCCAGAAACTTGCCGCACCCAATTCCACCAGTAGCTGCTAGTGATAGAGGTTCCAGAAACGGTACAGGTCAGTTCAAGTGTTTCTCCAGGTTTCAACAGTCCCCTTCCAGATTCTGTTAACTGGATCTGCGATGAAGACCCTATTTGGTTGGGAAGGAGGAAAAAACAAAGGAAAACGAGTAAAACGGTGCATATATTCCTACAATGCTTATTTAAAAGAATTGTATCCATTCTCCATTCTAGTTAAATATTATTTTAGCACCATTCAGATACATGTTTACATATTTCAATTCATATTCATCTATTTTGGGTGAATATGAATTGGAACTAAGGAGGAACTAAGAGAATTATAAAGTCACATACCTGTGAACAGAGTCAGGAGAAAAAAGGGAATGAAAAGAAAAGTCATATTCTTTCAACTCTAGAAGGGAGAGAATAGAATGAAAAGACTAAATGATAATATTGCTTTTCAACTAAACCCTTAAGTCTCAAGCTAAACTTTCCCCCATTGACTAGGACCACTATTTGAACTCGGAGACTAAGAGAGAATTTGCATAAAGTTTGCTTTGCTAAAAAGTTATGTGAAAAAGCCAATTGAGGGGGACACATTGCTCAATTTCAGCACCAGTTCTTCCTATTCTTAGACTTTACTGGAGTGTAGGCTTGCAAATGGTCAGGGCCATGAAGACAGTGAAATAATGTGCGTGGGGAAGATAACGAATGAGAAGTTTGATGTAATAAAGCCAAACAGGGAGGACTGTTGCAGATTTAGTAATGTAGAGCCCATTTTAAGAATTTTATTGCATGGGGCAGCCAAACTGGCATCATAGAGGTGGTGGTCCCAATTGAATGATGCCATGTACATCTTGCTTCTGGTCTGCTTTCCTCGGTGATTTTCATGCCCCAAGCTATTAAGAGATAAAACCCAACAATAGCTCACAATCTCATACATAGAATCGTAGAGTTGTAAGAGACCTCGTGGACCATCCAGCCCAACTCTCTGCCAAGAAGCAGGAAAATTGCATTCAAAGCACCCCTGACAGATGGCCATCCAGCCTCTGTGCTTAAAAGCCTCCAAAGAAGGAGCCTCCACCACACTCTGAAGCAGAGAGTTCCACTGCTGAACAGCTCTCACAGTCAGGAAGTTCTTCCTAATGTTCAGGTGGAATCTCCTTTCCTGTAGTTTGAAGCCATTGCTCCGTGTCCTAGTCTCCAGGGCAGCAGAAAACATTATCTACCTCTCATATTTATAACAGAGTAAAATAATAAATAACCTTTATAAATAAAATTTATAACAGCGTAAAATAATAAAAAGGGGGACTTTTTCAGCCTAAAAAATGTCTGAAAAACTAGGCTTATACTCGCGTATACAGTACATGTTTACTTATTATTACACTGTTTGTATCTGATATTGATGAAGGCTTCTTCTAGGTTTCTAAACCTTGGAATCCCTCAAAATACTTTGAATTCATATTTCATATATAAATTCCATGTATTTTAGGGTTTCAATGTAAGTAGATTAGGGATAGAAATGTAAACACTAAATATAGGGAAACTGATTGGCATTTCTTATCCTTTCTCGTGTATTATCTAGTATATTTTCAGTCTAAGATGTTTCTAGTTTGTAGCTGTCTGTCTTATTTCCCATCCAGAAAATGAGAGGAATTATGGGACTAAGACACAGCAGTTAAAGTAGTCAAACTGTGAATTCTGCAGTGTAGATGCACCCATGTGCTTGTGCATCTGTTTGACATTTGTCAAGGAAGGTTTTTGTTCTGCTCTGTTTTGCTGTGCCTTTTGCACAATAATACGTGGCAGAATCTTCAGCTGTCAAGAACCTCAGCTGCAAGGAGTAGGAATTTGTGGAAGTATCTGCTGAGAAGGTGATCCGTCCCTGGAGGAATGGGGCATACATTTTGCGCCATATGAGACCAGTCCAGTCTATGAATCCCATCGATACCATCTTTTTCCTTGGAGGGCGACGGACCCAGTTCAGATATGAACCACCTGAAACAGAGAAGCCTTGGGCTTTACAGTTTAAGGTGAGCATTTCACCTGGAGACACTGCCATGGATTTTGGTTGGATAAGTTGGATCTCAGAAAGGGCACCTAGAGGATGGAGAGAATGAAGATCAGAAGGGATGAAGGCCTTCAGTAATATCAATGGAGATTCCACCACAAATTCTAGACACTCACAAGAAATGAGGACCATCACTGAGAGAATCCAAACAAAAGAGTTCATGGTGTTGGGAAGCTGGGCACAATGGCTCTGTTGGTAGGAAAGGCAAGGTTTGGTAGAACCGTGGAAGCTTCAATGAAAGCGAGTATTTTATTTGCTAAATGAAGAGTCACATGACATGCAGAGTCATACAAAAGAGGCAAGACAATTGGAGGCTGCCAGTTTGCTACCGGGCACAATTCAAAATGCTGGCTTTAGCCTATAAAGCCCTAAACGGTTCTGCCCCAGCTTACCTGACCGAACATATATCTCCTTATGAACCATCTAGGAATTTAAGATAATTTGGGGAGGCCCTGCTCTCGATCCCACCTTCCTCACAAGAGTGTCTGGCAGAGACAAGAAACAGGGCCTTTTCAGTGGTGGCCCCTCGTTTGCAGAACTCCCTCCCTAGGGGTATTAAATCGTCCCCCTCCCTCTTGACCTTCAGAAAGAGAGTAAAAACTTGGCTCTTTGAACAAGCGTTTGGAAAGGCAGCGAAATAAATAATTATGAAATAGGAGGAATGAACATGGAATGACTAGACGATGCTGCTGGACAATAATTTTAACAGGACGACACTGGTGATGATATGTTTTTAATGGTTTTAATGGTTTATATGGTTTTTATAATATTAGGTTAATGTTTTTAATTGTACTTTATGAATGTATGGTATCAAATTCTGCCAGTTTCTGTAAATAATTAATAAAAAAAATAATCCCAGCTGCCTGAACAACATAAGACACTTTTTAGCTCAAAAAGATTACATTGGCCAGTAAAGAATGTACTTTCAACAACAATTTTTTTTTACCCTTTTTAGTCATGGCTGTTTGTTGTTCTTTGCAAAAAAGGGGCTCCATTTTTAAAAGTAAAAAGCAATTTATTGTCGAAGGCTTTCATGGCTGGAATCACTAGATTCTTGTGGGTTTTTTCGGGCTATAGGGCCATGTTCTAGAGGCATTTCTCCTGACGTTTCGCCTGCATCTATGGCAAGCATCCTCACTACCTCTGAGGATGCTTGCCATAGATGCAGGTGAAACGTCAGGAGAAATGCCTCTAGAACATGGCCCTATAGCCCGAAAAAACCCACAAGAACCTACAAATAAATAATCAGGTCCTAGTGCCTAATAATAGGTTTAGTCCTGTGTGATCCTGAGATGATATGACTATGGATGATAATATTCTATCTCAATGCAGTTTTCAGCATATGTACCACAACACCTCCCCTCTACCTGCAAGTTCTTGATGATGTATATGTAATTTGGCAACATGAAAAGTAGTCTCTTGAGAATTTCCATCAGCATTTCAACTATTTCACTTTACCATCAGTCTGAGCATGAAACTATCCAAACAATAAATTCATTATTTTGACACTGCTGTGCAATTGTACAATGGATGTCAAAGTATCACACTTTACTGAGACCATTCTGATTGCTACAAATACATAGATACATCCAATTTCCCTCCCGAATACACTACTAAGCCTATTGTCTTCCACTGGACCCTCTGTCTGAAATCCATTCAAAAGACAGGCAGACACACAAAACCTTTTGGATTTACAACAGGCATTTCTCAAAATAAAACGAAAGATGTGAAGAAACAATTTTTTTCATGTCAGGAGTGACTTGAGAAACTGCAAGTTGCTTCTGGTGTGAGAGAATTGGCCATCTGTGAGGACGTTGCCCAGGGAATGCCCGGATGTTTTGATGTTTTACCATCCTTGTGGGAGGCTTCTCTCGTGTCCTCGCATGGGGAACTGGAGCTGACAGAGGGAGCTCATCCATGCTCTCCCCAGATTCAAACCTCCAATTTGTTGGTCGCCAGTCCTCCCAGTACAAGGGTTTAACCCATTGCACCACCAGAGGATCCTAGAAACAAATTAACACAGCAAGATTAATACCAGGAAACATCTGCTACAGTATAGACCAAAAACCACAAAGTGACAGAAGACCTCTGGACCTTTCAACTGAAACCACTGAAATGGAAGCCTATTGGCATTTAGGGATATATTTTGCTAAAATACATTTTTGTTGCTATCATTGTGATCTTTCAAATCAATTGTGACTTCTGGAGACTTTAATCCTAAGGTTTTCCGGGCAAGGTGTATTCAGAGGAAGTTTTTGATTCCCATCCTGTAAGATTAAGAGACTGTAACTTACCCAAGGTCACTCAACTGATTTCCATAGTTGAGCAGGGGTTCATCATTCAAATCACTACACCCTGTGTGAAGGGAACTGTAAGGCAGTTGTCTGGTGATGTTGAACCAGGTTCAGCACTGTTGGATGGACAGGACTTCCTCTCACCTCTGCATTGGCCAGGGTGATGGTAGTCTAAACCATCACAGGATCAATCTAGTATTTACCATCCCTATTAGTTCATATAAAGCTGTCCCTTAATCAATGAAGGAAGCCTTCTAGATGACCTTGGGCAAGTCATGCTCTTTCATTCTCAGAAAGACAATGGCATATTGTCAAGAAAGTACTGTAATAGACTCATCTTGGAAACAATTTGAAGAAACTCAACCATAATGAATTATTTCCATTTCTAATGTAATTATGTGGGTTCTGACTTGGATTCTATTATGGAGACCTCATTGTCAAGCTGAGTTTTACTTTCTATCATGTGTGTCAATCAGCCCCTGGTGACTGATCTACAACAAAATAAAAGAAAACTGAATGGATGGAGACTACACTTTTCCATGTGATAGTACAAAGAGAAGATCATTTATCTATAAATGGCAGAGTCCGACACATATGAAGAGGTTTAATACATTATCAGTTTATTTTAAAAACGAAAAGGGATTAAACGCGAGTGGGATGAGGTCCTAGGTTGACTCTTGCTAATATACCACATCTAATTTGAAATATGTGTTCACACTTGACTCCTAACAATGGCTCATCTCTTGCCTTTCTGTCTGTAATATAGAGTAATATTTCCCTGGTTTGTGGTTTTGATTAAAGGTTTGTGGTTTTGATTAACAGTGAACTAAACTAAATTCTTAGTTTAGTTTAAATTTTAGTTTAGTTCACTGTTATGCTGGGATCTTGGATAAAAATGGATGTGTATATGTGCTTATCAAGGAACTATTGGTTCTAGGATGCTTGGAGGGCCTTCAAGAACCAAATAATATTTTTGTTTTTTTTTAAAAGGAGAACCAGGAATCTTATTCTCTTCTCATAGTATTGTTCAAGCCCACTTCCCATTTTTGTACAATCCTTATACTGTTTTCCTTGTACAGTAGTACATGCTGCTGTCGGCAGCAACCAGAGAGGACAGCTGGAGAAAGTACTTGGTATTGGGAGGATCCACAGAGATGGTGAGTCAATCGCGAAAAGCTGGGGAATATTATGAAGTTGCAGCCCATACTCCCATCCATTCCAGTCCTTTCCCAGAAGCCTGCTGCACTCAATGCTACCAATAGCTGCTAGTGATAGAGGCTCCAGCAATGGTACAGGTCAGTTCAAGTGTTTCTCCAGGTTTCAACATTCCTCTTTCAGATTCTGTTAACTGACTCTGGGATGAAGACCCTGTTTGTTGGGAAGGAAGAGAAAAGAAGGAAAATAAGTAAAATGATGTATCTATTCCTAAAACGCTTCTTTACAAGAATTTATTCCTTTCACCATTCTGAACAACTATTAATTTATCACCATTCAGATAAATGTTTACATACTTCAATTCATATTCATTGAATTCGGAGCAGTGGAGGAGGGACTAAGACACAGCAGTTAAAGTGGTGTCAAACCGTATTAATCCTGCAACCCATGTGCTTGTGCATCTGTTTGATATTTGTCAAGGAAGGTTTTTGTTCTGTTCTGTTTTGCTGTGGCTTTTGCACAAAAATACGTGGCAGTATCTTCAGCTGTCAAGAACCTCAGCTGCAAGGAGAAGGAATTTGTGGAAGTATCTGCAGAGAGGGTGATCCGTCCCTGGAGGAATGGGGCATAGATACTGCGCCATACGAGACCAGTCCAATCTACGAATCCCATCCATACCATCCTTTTCCCTGGAGGACGACGGACCAAGTGCAGATAGATACGATCTTTAACAGAGAAGCCTTTGGCTTTGCAGTTTAAGCTGAGCATTTCCCCTGGAGATACTGCCATTGAGTTTGGTTGGATAATCTGGATCTTAGAAAGGGCACCTAGAGGAAGGAGAGAATGAAAATCAGAAGGGATGAAGGCCTTCAGTAATATCAATGGAGATTCCACCACAAATTCTAGACACTCACAAGAAATGAGGACCATCACTGAGAGAAACCAAACAAAAGAGTTCATGGTGTTGGGAAGCTGGACACAATGGCTCTGTTGGTAGAAAGGCAAGACTTGGTAGAACTGTGGAAGCTTCCATGAAAGCGAGCCTTTTATTTGCTGAATAAAGAGTCATGTGATATGTAGAATCATACAAAAGAGGCAAGACAATTGGAGGATCCCAGCTGCCAGAAGAACATAAGACACGTTTTGCTTCAAAAGATTACATTGACCAGGAAAAGAATGTACTTTTGACAACAATTATTTTTAAAGCCCTTTAAGTCTTTGCTGTTTGTTGTTGTTCTTTGTAGAAAAGGGGCTCCATTTTCAAAAGTAAAAAGCAACTATTCAGGTATTATTGCCCAATAATAGGTTTAGTCCCATGTGATCCTGAGACGATATGACTATGGAGGAGAAATATTCTATCCCAATGCAGTTTTCAGCATATGCACTACAAAATCTCTCCTCTACCTTCAAGTTCTTGATAATGTATTTGTAATTTGACTACTTGGAAAGCAATCTCTTGAAAATTTCGATCAGCATTTCAACTATTTCACTTTATCATCAATCTGAGCATGAAACTATCCAAACAATAAATTTACTATTTTGACACTGCTGTGCAATTGTACAATGGATGTCAAAGTATCATACTTTATTGAGAACACTCTGATTGCTACACATACACAACATGCCTTCAATTTCTATCCAGAACACACTACCAAGCCTGTTGTCTATCATTGAACCCTCTGACCCAAATGCATCTGCTTGCATTAATAAGACAGGCAGACAAAATCTTTTGGATTTACAACAGGCATTTCTCAAAATAAACCTGGTTGGAGCCCCTTTAACTGGGTTACTTTATAAACTAGTTTCTACCTGATGACCTTTGTGCTTGCTAGAGAATCAAACTGCTGCAGAGCACGGCTTCTGAGTTCTTGTAAGTAACCTATGCCTGTTTATTTGTCCTTTGTTGTTATGTGAGTAATACATACAAATGTTTATCCCCCTTTGAGACATACTCTAGCCACCTGTGTATTTTCCCTATAGATCCACTGTCCCATTGTATAAAACACCCGAGGAGGGATTACTATTGTGAAGAACTTGATGTCTCATATATCCACCTGAGGAAGACTCTAGTCGAAACCGGTCGTGGATGTGGATATCCAAAAATTTTCTAAAGCAAGGGATCCTATGCCCTGAAGAGAAGTTGGTTTTACACCAAGAAAGACTCTTTACATTACGCTTACTCTAAAGCAAGGGATCTTATGCCCTGAAGACAAGTTGTCTTTACACCATATTCCTTGCATTAGAAAACTCTAAAACCCATGGTTTACCATAAGTCGGGAGCCCCCAGTGGCGCAGTGGGTTGTGCCAGAAGGACTGATGACCAACAGGTCTGAGGTTGGAATTTGAGGAGAGTGTGGGTGAGCTCCTTCTCTCAGCTCCAGATCCTCATTCGGGGACATGAGAGAAGCCTCCCACAAGGATGATAAAACATCAAAACATCCGGGCGTCCCCTGGGCAATGTCCTTGTAGACAGCCAATTCTCTCACACCAGAAGCGACTTGCAGTTTCTCAAATTGTCCCTGACACAGAAAAGCAAACAAAACCACAAGTCAACAGTCACATACACTCTGGGATGTATTAGCTCTAGTGGCATGAGGGATATATTTTGCTAAAAAAATATTTATTGCTATCATTGTGTGCCTTCAAGTCAGCTGTGACTTCTGGAGACTTTAATCCTAGGGTTTTCTGGGCAAGGCTTATTTAGAGGAAGTTTTTTTTTATTCCCTTCCTTTAAACTTAAGGGAGTGTGACTTATCCAAGGTCATTCATCTGATTTCCATAGCCGAGCATGGGTTCAAACCATGATCTGTTGAAGTCCTAGTTCAACATTGAAATCACTGCACCCTGTGCGAATGGAACTGTAAAGCGGTTGTCCAGTGATGCCAAACCAGTTCAGCATTGTTGGATGGGCAGGACTCCCTCTCACCTCTGTAACGGCCAGGATAGTGGTCTAAACCATCCCAGGATCAATCTGGAATTTACCATCCCTATTACTCTATGTAAAGCTGTCCCCTGATCAATGAAAGAAACCCACTGGATTTTGTTTTTGTGTCA
>NW_026847660.1:9935832-9962010 GCF_025583915.1 Anolis sagrei ordinatus
CCCAGGTGTTCACTCACAGGTGGTGCTAACCCAATCAGGTGAAGCATTGAAAAAACCCGGAGAATCCCATCAGATGACCTGTGGCACCAGTGGATTCACTCTCAGCAGCACCTGGATGAACTGGGTCAGACAGAAACCTGGCCAAGGACTGGAATGGCTTGTGCGGTATTATGGTACTAGTTCTGGGCAAAGCTACTATTCTTCCACAATCCAAGGTCGATTCACAGCCTCTAAAAGTGGCTCCAACTTTTTACTACATATGAGCAACCTGAAAATAGAGGACACCGCTGTATATTATTGTGCAAGAGACACAGTAAGAGAGACCACACCAGACTCCAGGCAAAAACCCCTTTGTGCATTCATCTAGGAAAACATTATGTCACCAGGCATCAAAATAGACTCACAAACTGTAAACTCATACAGAAGAAGTGCTAGAAAGAAAACATTAAGGAATAGTTATCGACAGTGAACAGCTGTGGTTCATTGACCTACGACCAACTTGATGTAGGTTGTGGAAGAATTCTTCTGTTCAAAACCAGCAGGGAAGATAAGCAGTTTTCATATTACATTCATTTCCTTATAGGATGGGTGTATTTTGAGGCATTTGAAGGCAACTCAAGGTTTAATTTCTCTATTATAGCATTATGGTTCTAGAAATATGCCTCTGTCAGTACTAGGAAATGGGGCTGATAGTTGTTATTAACCTTTTAGCTATGAGGCATTGGATCTGAGATTCTTTTAAAATGAAGCTCATTAAATGCAGTTACAACAAAAGAGACAAATGTGCCAACAGTAATGTCATTCAGTATTCCAGAAAACAGATTGTAAACTTTTGTTTCCCAATTGCATCTATTGTGAATCTGGTGTGGCAGTTGCATCAGCAAAAAGAGCAGCAGTAAGGACATCTGCAAACCAGGGCCCTCAACACACCTGTAAACCATATTTAGACCAGGCAACTAGAATAGCAATGGCACCATAAAGACACTGGACTGCTGCCAGTTTGATTGACAATGATTTTGCTAATTCTCTAGAACCAAAGTTGACAGTTTGTCAGGTTCAATTTGGTTTATCAATATTTCACTTGATGAAGATATGGTTATTTTTGACATATGCCTGACCTCTTGCAACCCTGACCTCGTTATACCTCATACAAGCATTAGGACAGGCAGATGTCAAGGTTCTCTTGGAAAAGTACAAGTATTTGGAGATCTTCTGCCTGATTGATGGGCACCTCATCATTTCCACCATCTCCTGCCTCTTTGCCATTGTGGCTTTAATATGGGATTACCTTCACCCCTTCCCTGAATCCAAGCCAGTCCTTGACATATGTGTAGTATCATATTATGGTATTATGGGGATTCTGACCATCTATACATCATATAAGAAGAAGAGCATCTTCCTGGTAGCACACAGAAGAGATCCCGATGACATCTGGCAGCTTTCCTCAAGCCTGAAAAGGTTTGATGACAAATACACCCTCAAAATTAAGTTCATCAGCAAGTGAACCAAGCAGCAGAGGAAGCCAAGTCCATCGCCAAGTTCTTTGATGAGAACAGCACCTTAGTCATGGAGGCCTTAGAGCTGAAGGTCTCCAAGCTCCATGACAGCCTTCTCATGGAAAGGAAGACCAAGTAGGCAAAGCCCAGCGTCCGCCTTGCCAAGTTTAAGCCAATAAAGCAAAATAGCAATAAGGAAAAAAAACAAGCATTAGGACAGGGAGATAGAATACCAGCAAAAGAGCCCAAACTAGCCTTTAAATAAGCTTGAATGGCCATGAGAAGCTTGAAGCCTGAAATTATTTTAATAGTTTCAGGGCACCAAGTAATGGCTTCAAAGTGCCATTTTGAACACTTCCTGCCTTATGTCAATACCTAACATATTTTTATAGCTATAGATCTCTTTATAAATATAGGACTGTGTGTTTTAATAAGCCTAAATTGTTCTATCATCTGTGATGTTGGAGTCCTGGGCTATAATTACTGGGAGAGAATGATGATGATAACTATAGGAGATATAATTACTCTTTCCAGTAATCTCAGCCATAATCAAAATTAAAGAATATATCCTCAGTGCATCAGTGATTCAGATTGGTTTGGACCTTGGGTGAATCCATTTGAGTCATCTCCTACACATACATGGAAGGGGTTAAGTGACTTATAGTGACGATTCCCAAGTCCTAATGAATTCAAGCAATTTTAACTATGAAACACTAGACAAACTGTTATCATTGGGCAGTCAAGTGAATTCTGCCTGGTAATGTTTCAATGTATGCAGTCTAGGGATTGAATAGGAGATGTGAAGGTTCCCATGAGTCGCCTAAGGGCTGAGAAGGGTGGTATACAAATATAGTAAATAAATATACAATTATTCAGGCATTCCGTTTCTTCACATAAGCACTTCATGTTTATAAGGAACACTGTGTTTATAAGGAACACACATGCCTGATTCCTAACATCCCTTGCCTCAATGTGTTGGTCTAAAAATCATGAAGATCCCCACTGAAGCATAGAAACCCTGTTGGTGGCCTTGGCCCATTATTTTATCTTAGACCAATGTTTCTCAACCTTTTTTTTTTTTTGTCCAGGTACCACTTTGACCAGGGACCATTTTGACCAGGGAACACTCTCCATTAGTAACAAAAGGTTTACGAATCAGTTTTTTGTCAACTTTTATTTGGTTTGGTTATTATTATTATTATTATTATTATTATTATTATTAAACTTTATTTGTACCCCGCTAGCATCTCCCGAAGGACTCGATGCAGCTTACAAAGGCCAAGGCCTCAACACACAATACAATACAAAACCTAAGGCAAATTAAAAACAATTAAAGCAATCTAAACAACAAGCAGTGAACAATACACTAAGACACAATAAAACTGGGCCGGGCCAGAGTAAGGGTACAGGAGTTAAAAGTGCTGATGTGACAGGTGGAATATGAGGCTCATGGGCAAGTACAGTGCAGTGTGCGGCAGTCTTAGCTTTAATAAAGTGCTTATGGGACTTGGTATTGGAGGTTTCCTATTTGGGGAAGGCACATCGGAACAGCCAGGTCTTCAAGTTCTTTCTGAAGACTGCCAATGTAGGGGCCTGTCTAAGATCTTTGGGGAGGGTGTTCCAGAGTCGGGGGCCACCAGGAAAAGGCCCTGTCTTGTGTCCCCACCAAACGCGCTTGTGAAGCAGGTGGGATCACGAGCAGGGCCTCTCCAGATAAACGAAGAGAACGCGTGGGTTCATAGACGGCGATGCGATCACGCAGGGGTGCTGATTCAGAAAATTGCATTGGATAGACCACATCACCTCTTCTTTCTGATACAGAGCATATGCCATCCATCTGCTAACCCACAGAAAGCCTTTGTGCATTTTTTTCTCCACTGCAAGAGAGTCTTCAATAATTGCAATTTTCATTCTGCCTCACATGGTGTGAAAAGACAAACCTACAATTCAGGATGTATCATGTCAATGTGTTCCATCTAAATATGAAATGGGTCACTTTCCCCAAAATAGATTCGGCACCATGAAGAATGCTTTTGAAACTTAAAGTAAAAAAACTGGAACCGTTTTTTCACTCCATGAACATGGTGAACATCAACAACTATCCTTCACAGCAAATAACTCCAAATCATTCAATCCAATGAGTCAGGCTCAGTGCCACAGACCTTAGGGTGGACCATATTGCAAACATGGGTCTCTTCATCTTGCAGAAGTAGAATAAGGTAAGGTGCCTCCTTCTCTCCTCCTACTATAGAATTGTGGTAACAAATACAAAAAGTAAATTCTCTTCTGTTCAGAGATGATCATTCCTGGGATTTGTTGTTACTCAAGGGAACTGAGCCCATATTAATACTGACTTCTCTTGCGCTGCCCACTTTATGCAAAACCATTTTCGCGTCCTACTTATTTCCTGAAAATGTCTCTCCTCACACACATTTCCTGCTGTGCCTCCCTAAGTCCTTTCTACATCCAACTGATTCTGCCATCATGCCCTCATTGTGGCCAATACTTATTACACTGGCAGCCTCTTCCTCAAGTGTGTTGGGTTGGACATTCATTCCTTTCCCGCTGAAATTTCAAGCCATGGCTTTGTTTTTGAAATCTTAACCCTTTCTCTTGTGTCTCCTCTTCCCAGGTGTTCACTCTCAGGTGGTGCTGACCCAGTCAGGTGAAGCACTGAAAAAACCTGGAGAATCCCATCAGATGCTCTGTGGCACCAGTGGATTCACTCTCAGCAGCACCTGGATGACCTGGGTCAGACAGAAGCCGGGCCAAGGACTGGAATGGCTTGTGTATTATTATGGTACTGCTTCTGGGCAAAGCTACTATTCTTCCACAATCCAAGGTCGATTCACGGCTTCTAAAAGTGGCTCCAACTTTTATCTACATATGAGCAACCTGAAAATAGAGGACACCGCTGTATATTATTGTGCAAGAGACACAGTGAGAGAGACCACAACAGACTCCAAGCAAAAACTCTTTGGTGCATTCATCCAGAAAAACATGTTACCAGGCATCAAAATAGACTCACAAACTGTAAACTCATACAGAAGAAGTGCTGGGGGGGGGGGGCATTATGGAATAGTTATTGACCGTGAACAGCTGTCATTCATTGGTCTACGTCCAACTTGCTGTAGGTTGTGCGAGAATTCTTTTGTTCAAAACCAYCAGGGAAGATAAGCAGTTTTCTTATTACATCCATTTTTTTTCTTATAGGATGTGTCAATTTTGAGGCATTTCAAGGCAACCCAAGGTTTAATTTCCCCATTGTAGTATTATGGTTCTAGAAATATGCCTTTGTACTTCCTTTACTTAAGCAATTCCTTGTAGCTGGTTGCAGCTGACCTCCAGTGAGAATGTTCAAGGGCCAGGGCTTCCCAGTTCTCAGTGCCTATACCACAGTTTTTAAGGTTGGCTTTAAGCCCATCTTTAAATCTCTTTTCCTGTCCACACATTATGTTTTCCATTCTTGATTTGGGAGTATAGTAACTGCTTTGGGAGATAGTGATCAGGCATTCAGACAACATGACCAGTCCAGTGGAGTTGATGACGGAGGAGAATTGCTTCAATGCTGGTGGTCTTTGCTTCTTCCAGCACGCTGACATTTGTCTGCCTGTCTTCCCAAGAGATTTGCAGGATTTTTTGGAGGTAATGCTGATGGAATCATTCTAGGAGTTGAGTGTGACATCTGTAGACAGTCCGTGTTTCACAAGTGTATAGCAGGGTTGGGAGGACAATAGCTTTATAAACAAGCACTTTGGTCTCCCTACGGATGTTCCAGCCCTCAAACATTCTCTGTTTCATTCTGAAAAAATGCTGCACTCGCAGAGCTCAGGTGTTTGTTTTATTGACAATTTCCAAGTCATAATGAATTTAAGCAAATTTAACTGTGAAACATTAGGCAAACTGTTATCATTGGGCAGTCAAGTGAATTCTCTTCCAGCAGGTGGAAGCAGAGCCATTATATATAAAGTTTAACATTCAGTTTCATTGATCTAGCTAATCTCTCATTAAATCTCTCTTTTTGCTGCAGTAGCAACTAGCCAGCAAATTCTACCAGCTTAATTTCAGAGTTAATGCCTGAAGAGAAAGAAAAGTAATGCAAGTCAAAGGAGAGCATGGCTTGAACGTGAATTAGATTGGACTTGTCTGTGAATAGCATTGACATATTTTTTAAAAACCTGCTATTGCAATTGCAATAGGAATGCTCTTGATTCCTTGAGCTGAAATCTCAGAGAAATGTCTAAATAGTCCACATGCAGAGTCATAAAGTCACAAAGTCAATGGAGACACTATGAGCCCTAAGAAGAGAAACTACATGAAACAATTTGGATGAGAAATGCTTTTTCGTGGACAGTAATTCCAGAAGCTCTACCACTCTGATCCCATTTAAACATACTTATATAGAAATACATGGCCCCTCAAATAGCATTTTGGCTCAGCTTCACGAAATCATAGGTCTTTGCACAGGGATTAGGCCATTTCATCTTCTAGGAGATGGAATGTAATAGATGAGCATGGGTGTCAATTCCATCTCTTCTCTAATGTTCAGTTGTGTATTGAACACCAGATACACTGACTGGCACGCATGATTGAAAGTAAAACTCTGCTTGCCCCTGAGGTCTCCATGATGGAATCCAAGTCAGTACCCACTATTACATTAGAAATGGAAATAATTCATTGTAGTTGTGGTTGTGCTTCTTCAAATTGTTTCCAAGGTGATTCTATTAAAGTACTTTCTTGGCAAGATTTATTCAACAACAGAGAGGAAACAAACAAGGACATCTAATCACCTCTCAACAAAAGTTTGCTCCAGGCACTGTCAGGCCATTATATGCTAATCAAGGTGGTCAGTTGGAACATTCACACCTAGCTCCAGCAGACAAGAGTCCTTTGTCCCACCCTGGTCATTCCACAGATATATAAACCCTTTTCCTAGTTCCAACAGACCTCACTACCTCTGAGGATGCTTGCCATAGCTGCAGGCGAAACGTCAGGAGAGAATGCCTCTAGAACATGGCCATATAGCCCGAAAAAACCTACAACAACCCAGTTGCTTTTTACTTTTGAAAATGGAGCCCCTTTTCTACAAATAACAACAACAAACAGCCAGGACTTAAAAGGCTTTATTGTTGTCGAAAGTACATTTTTTTCCTGGTCAATGTAATCTTTTGAAGCAAAAAGTGTCTTATGTTGTTCTTGCAGCTGGGATCCTCCAATTGTCTTGCATCTTTTGTATGATTTTGCATGTCACGTGACTCTTTGTTCAGCAAATAAAATTATCACTTTCATGGAAGCTTCCACAGTTCTACCAAGCCTTGCCTTTCCTACCAACAGAGCCATTGTGTCCAGCTTCCCAACACCATGAACTCTTTTGTGTGGATTCTCTCAGTGATGGTCCTCATTTCTTGTGAGTGTCTAGAATTTGTGGTGGAATCTCCATTGATATTACTGAAGGCCTTCATCCCTTCTGATTTTCATTCTCTCCTTCCTTTAGGTGCCCTTTCTAAGATCCAGATTATCCAACCAAACTCAATGGCAGTATCTCCAGGGGAAATGCTCAGCTTAAACTGCAAAGCCAAAGGCTTCTCTGTTAAAGATCGTATCTATCTGCACTTGGTCCGTCGTCCTCCAGGGAAAAGGATGGTATGGATGGGATTCGTAGATTGGACTGGTCTCGTATGGCGCAGTATCTATGCCCCATTCCTCCAGGGACGGATCACCCTCTCTGCAGATACTTCCACAAATTCCTTCTCCTTGCAGCTGAGGTTCTTGACAGCTGAAGATACTGCCACGTATTTTTGTGCAAAAGCCACAGCAAAACAGAACAGAACAAAAACCTTCCTTGACAAATATCAAACAGATGCACAAGCACATGGGTTGCAGGATTAATACGGTTTGACACTACTTTAACTGCTGTGTCTTAGTCCCTCCTCCACTGCTCCGAAGTCAATGAATATGAATTGAAGTATGTAAACATTTATCTGAATGGTGATAAATTAATAGTTGTTCAGAATGGTGAAAGGAATAAATTCTTGTAAAGAAGCATTTTAGGAATAGATACACCATTTTACTTATTTTCCTTCTTTTCTCTTCCTTCCCAACAAACAGGGTCTTCATCCCAGAGTCAATTAACAGAATCTGGAAGAGGAATGTTGAAACCTGGAGAAACACTTGAACTGACCTATACAATTGCTGGAGCCTCTATCACTGGCAGCTACAGGTAGCATTGGGTGCAACAGGCTTCCCACATAATTAATTAGAAATGGAAACAATTCATTGTGGTTGTTTTTCTTTGAATTGTTTCCAAGATGAGTCTATTACAGTACTTTCTTGACAATGTGCCATTGTTTTTCTGAGAATGAAGGAGCATGACTTGCCCAAGGTCATCTAGAAGGTTTCCTTCATTGATTAAGGGACAGCTTTATATGAACTAATAGGGATGGTAAATGCTAGATTGATCCTGGGATGGTTTAGACCACCATCACCCTGGCCAATGCAGGGGTGAGAGGAAGTCCTGTCCATCCAACAGTGCTGAACCTTGTTCAACATCACCAGACAACTGCCTTACAGTTCCCTTCACACAGGGTGTAGCGATTTGAATGATGAACCCTTGCTCAGCTATGGAAATCAGTTTATTTATTTTATTGTCGTGTCAGGAGTGACCTGAGAAACTGCAAGTCGCTTCTGGTGTGAGAGAATTGGCCGTCTGCAAGGACGTTGCCCAGGGGACACCTGGATGATTTGATGTTTTATCATCCTTGTGGGAGGCTTCTCTCATGTCCCTGCATGAGGAGCTGGAGCTGATAGAGGGAGCTCATCCGCCTCTCCCCAGATTCGAACCTGCGACCTGTCGGTCTTCAGTCCTGCCGGCACAGAGGTTTAACCCACTGCGCCACCGGGTTTTGAGTGACCTTGGATAAATTACAGTCTCTTAATCTTACAGGATTGGAATCAAAAACTTCCTCTGAATACACCTTGCCCAGAAAACCTTAGGATTAAAGTCTCCAGAAGTCACAATTGATTTGAAAGATCACAATGATAGCAACAAAAATGTATTTTAGCAAAATATATCCCTAAATGCCAATAGGCTTCCATTTCAGTGGTTTCAGTTGAAAGGTCCAGAGGTCTTCTGTCACTTTGTGGTTTTTGGTCTATACTGTAGCAGATGTTTCCTGGTATTAATCTTGCTGTTAATTTGTTTCTAGGAGCCCCCCGGTGGCACAATGGGTTAAACCCTTGTACTGGGAGGACTGGCGAACAACAAATTGGAGGTTCGAATCTGGGGAAAGGATGGATGAGCTCCCTCTGTCAGCTCCAGCTCCCCATGCAGGGAAATGAGAGAAGCCTCCCACAAGGATGGTAAAACATCAAAACATCCAGGCGCCTCTTGGGCAACGTCCTCGCAGATGGCCAATTCTCTCACACCAGAAGCAACTTGCAGTTTCTCAAGTCACTCCTGACATGAAAAAAATTGTTTCTTCACATCTTTAGGTTTATTTTGAGAAATGCCTGTTGTAAATCCAAAAGGTTTTGTGTGTCTGCCTGTCTTTTGAATAGATTTTGAACAG
Organism: Anolis sagrei ordinatus; assembly: GCF_025583915.1. Taxonomy (NCBI): domain Eukaryota; kingdom Metazoa; phylum Chordata; class Lepidosauria; order Squamata; family Anolidae; genus Anolis; species Anolis sagrei. The sequence continues at coordinate 9,944,897 of NW_026847660.1, forward strand.
AGGGTCCAATGGTAGACAATAGGCTTGGTAGTGTATTCTGGAGGAAAATTGGATGTATCTGTGTATTTGTAGCAATCAGAATGGTCTCAATAAAGTGTGACACTTTGACATCAATTGTACAATTGCACAGCAGTATCAAAATAATGAATTTATTGTTTGGATAGTTTCATGCTCAGACTGATGGTTAAAGTGAAATAGTTGAAATGCTGATGGAAATTCTCAAGAGACTGCTTTCCATGTTGCCAAATTATATATACATCATCAAGAACTTGCAGGTAGAGGGGAGGTTTTGTGGTACGTATGCTGAAAACTGCGTTGAGATAGAATATTATCATCCATAGTCATATCATCTCAGGATCACACAGGACTAAACCTATTATTGGGCACTAGGACCTGAATTGTTGCTGTTTACTTTTTTATATGGAGCCCCTTTTCTACAAAGACCAACAAACAGCCAGGACTAAAAAGGCTAAAAATAAATATATAGTGTTGTCGAAGGTACATTCTTTCCTGGCCATTGTAATCTTTTTGAGGCAAAAAGTGTCTTATGTTGTTATGGCAGCTGGGATTATTTATTTATTTATTTATTTATTTATTTGCAGCATTTGTAGCCCACCTTTCTCAGCCTTACGGCAACTCAAGGTGGCTTATAGAAATTGGCAGAATTTTATGCCATACATTCATAAAGTACAATTAAAAACATTCAACTTAATATTATAAAAACCATATAACCATTAAAACCATTAAAAACATATTATCATTAGTGTTTTCCTGTTAAAATCATTGTCCAACAGCATCATCTAGTCATTCCATATTCATTCTTCCTATTTCATATTTATTTATTCCGCTGCATTTCCAAACGCTTGTTCAAAGAGCCAAGTTTTTACTCTCTTTCTGAAGGTCAGGAGGGAGGGGGACGATTTAATACCCCTAGGGAGGGAGTTCTGCAAACGAGGGGCCACCACTGAAAAGGCCCTGTTTCTTGTCTCTGCCAGACACTCTTGTGAGGAAGGTGGGATCGAGAGCAGGGCCTCCCCAAATTATCTTAAATTCCTAGATGGTTCATAAGGAGAAATATGTTCGCTCAGGTAAGCTGGGGCAGAACCGTTTAGGGCTTTATAGGCTAAAGCCAGCATTTGGAATTGTGCCCGGTAGCAAACTGGCAGCCTCCAATTGTCTTGCATCTTTTGTATGATTCTGCATGTCATGTGACTCTTCATTTAGCAAATAAAATACTCGCTTTCATTGAAGCTTCCACGGTTCTACCAAACCTTGCCTTTCCTACCAACAGAGCCATTGTGCCCAGCTTCCAACACCATGAACTCTTTTATTTGGATTCTCTCAGTGATGGTCCTCATTTCTTGTGAGTATCTAGAATTTGTGGTGGAATCTCCATTGATATTCCTGAAGGCCTTCATCCCTTCTGATCTTCATTCTCTCCATCCTCTAGGTGCCCTTTCTGAGATCCAACTTATCCAACCAAAATCCATGGCAGTGTCTCCAGGTGAAATGCTCACCTTAAACTGTAAAGCCCAAGGCTTCTCTGTTTCAGGTGGTTCGTATTTGAACTGGGTCCGTCGCCCTCCAGGGAAAAAGATGGTATCGATGGGATTCATAGACTGGACTGGTCTCATATGGCGCAAAATGTATGCCCCATTCCTCCAGGGACGGATCACCTTCTCAGCAGATACTTCCACAAATTCCTACTCCTTGCAGCTGAGGTTCTTGACAGCTGAAGATTCTGCCACATATTATTGTGCAAAAGGCACAGCAAAACAGAGCAGAACAAAAACCTTCCTTGACAAATGTCAAACAGATGCACAAGCACATGGGTTGTGGAGAACAAGCCTTACGAGGAGCGGCTTAGGGAACTTGGCATGTTTAGCCTGAAGAAGAGAAGGCTGAGGGGATATGATAGCCATGTATAAATATGTGAGAGGAAGCCACAGGGAGGAGGGAGCAAGCTTGTTTTCTGCTTCCTTGGAGACTAGGACGCGGAACAATGGCTTCAAACTACAAGAGAGGAGATTCCATCTGAACATGAGGAAGAACTTCCTGACTGTGAGAGCCATTCGGCAGTGGAACTCTCTGCCCCGGAGTGTGGTGGAGGCTCCTTCTTTGGAAGCTTTTAAGCAGAGGCTGGATGGCCATCTGTCAGGGGTGATTTGAATGCAATATTCCTGCTTCTTGGCAGGAGGTTGGACTGGATGGCCCATGAGGTCTCTTCCAACTCTATGATTCTATGATTCTATGATTCTATCTACACTGCAGAATTAACACAGTTTGACTACTTTAACTGCTGTGTCTTAATCCCATAATTCCTCTCATTTTCTGGATGGGAAATAAGACAGACAGCTACAAACTAGAAACATCTTAGACTGAAAATATACTAGATAATACACGAGAAAGGATAAGAAATGCCAATCAGTTTTCCAATATTTAGTGTTTACATTTCTATCCCTAATCTACTTACATTAAACTCTAAAATACATGGAATTTATATATGAAATGTGAATTCAAAGTATTTTGAGGGATTCCAAAGTTTAGAAACCTAGAAGAAGCCTTCATCAATATCAGATACAAACAGTGTAATAATAAGTAAACATGTACTGTATACGTGAGTATAAGCCTAGTTTTTCAGACACTTTTTACGCTGAAAAGGTCCCCCTTTTTATTATTTTACTCTGTTATAAATATGAGAGGTAGATCATGTTTTCTGCTGCCCTGGAGACTAGGACGTGGAGCAATTGCTTCAAACTACAGGAAAGGATATTCCACCTGAAAATTCCTGACTGAGAGCTGTTCAGCAGTGGAACTCTCTGCCCAGAGTGTGGTGGAGGCTCCTTCTTTGGAAGCTTTTAAACAGAGGCTGGATGGCCACCTGTCAGGGATGCTTTGAATGCAATTTTTCTGCTTCTTGGCAGAGAGTTGGACTGGCCCACGAGGTCTCTTACAACTCTAGGATTGTATGTATGAGACTGTGAGCTATTGTTGGGTTTTATTTCTTAATAGCTTGGGGCATGAAAATCACAGAGGAAAGTAGACCAGAAGCAAGATGTACATGGAATCATTCAATAGGGACCATCGCCTCTATGATGCCACTTTGTTTGCCCCGTGCAATAAAATTCTTTAAATGTTCTCTACATTACTAAATCTGTAACAGTCCTCCCTGTTTGGCTTTATTACATCAAACTTCTCATTCGTTATCTTCCCCACGCACATTATTTCACTGTCTTCATGGCCCTGACCATTTGCAAGCCTACACTCCAGTAAAGTCTAAGAATAGGAAGAACTGGTGCTGAAATTGAGCAATGTGTCCCTCTCAATTGGCTTTTTCACATAACATTTTAGCAAAGCAAACTTTATGCAAATTCTCTCTTAGTCTCCCAGTTCAAATAGTGGCCCCAGCCAATGGGGGAAAGTTTAGCTTGAGACTTAAGAGTTCAGTTGAAAAGCAATATTATCATTTACAGTCTTTTCATTCTATTCTCTCCCTTCTAGAGTTGAAAGAATATGACTTTTCTTTTCATTCCCTTTTTCCTCCTGACTCTGTTCACAGGTATGTGACTTTATAATTCTCTTAGTTCCTCCTTAGTTCCAATTCATATTCACCCAAAATAGATGAATATGAATTGAAATATGTAAACATGTATCTGAATGGTGCTAAAATAATATTTAACTAGAATGGAGAATGGATACAATTCTTTTAAATAAGCATTGTAGGAATATATGCACCGTTTTACTCGTTTTCCTTTGTTTTTTCCTCCTTCCCAACCAAATAGGGTCTTCATCGCAGATCCAGTTAACAGAATCTGGAAGGGGACTGTTGAAACCTGGAGAAACACTTGAACTGACCTGTACCGTTTCTGGAACCTCTATCACTAGCAGCTACTGGTGGAATTGGGTGCGGCAAGTTTCTGGGAAAAGACTGGAATGGATGGGAGAATGGACTGGAACCTTATACTATTCTACAGCTTTGCGTGATCGACTCACCATGTCTGTGGATCCTTCCAACACCAAGTACTTTCTTCGACTATCCTCTGTGGTTGCTGCCGACAGTGGCATGTACTACTGTGCAAGGGGCACAGAGAGACAGACTTAAGCAAGGATTGTACAAAAATGGGAAGTGGGCTTGAACAGTGCTATGAGAAGAGAATAATATTCCTGGTTCTCCTTTAAAAAAAACAAAAATAATATAATTTGTTGCTTCTCTACTTGATCTTGAAGGCCCTCATAGGATCCTAGAACCAATAGTTTCTGGGTAAGCACATACACACAACCATTATTATCCAAGTTCCCAACAGAACATTGAACTGAACTAAGAATTCCTTTAATCAAAACCACAAATCAGGGAAATATTACTCTATATTACACACAGAAAGTCAAGAGATAGGCCATCGTTAGTAGTCAAGTATGAACATGTAACTCAAATGTTATACTGACAAAGAATCAAGTAAACATGATACATTGGCTCATTGCCCTAGAGTTTTTTAGGTAAGAGACATTCTGGATTATTTTCCATTGCCATCTGCTACGTACTACTAGCAAGAGCTAACTTAGAATCTCATCCCACTTGGGAGGGAAAGCTGTGGGAATCATCTTTTCATTGTTGCATTTGGTGCCTTTCCATTTTAAAAATAAATGGATAATATATTCAACACCATCATATGTGTTGGAATCTGTCCATTTCTAGATAAGTGATCTGCTTTCTGTACTATCACATGGGAAAGTCATTTTTTAAAGATTCCATATTTAAAGTGTCTTTAAAGTGTTTACAAAAGGGGTCCTAGATTGTCACTCCGTCATTGTCTTTGAATCGTCTTCCTCCACAACTACCTCTAGAAGCCATCTGAAATTTTTAAAACTAAATCCTATTGTTAATCTTGAAACTGATATATTATTTAAGCAGTCTGGAAAATCTCATACTTAAAAGGTTGTTTTAAAACATTCTCAAAGCTGGATATTACACAATATATAATCTAGTAACTAATTTATAACCAAGTTCATGCAAAACTATAGCATAGCTGATGTCACCTTTCAGGAGGTACATTTTTAGTGAGATTGTTATCTTTTAAATGCCCTACTCAGACATTTTTATCCATTCAGGCACTCTAGATACTCTTTGTTTTATGTTATTATTGCTCCTTAATGTTGTTTTTTTGCTTGTTATTTTTATAACTGCTAACTTTGAATAGAATTGAGGAAGCAGACACAGAAAAATATAGGAGATCAAATTGGCATTTCCTCTAGCTCAGTGTTTCTCAACCTGGGGGTCATGAGGAGGTGTTAGAGGGGTCACCAAAGACCATCAGAAAACACAGTATTTTCTGTTGGTTATGGCATTCTGTGTAGGAAGTTTGGCCCAATTCTTTTGTTGGTGAAGTTCAGAATGCTCTTTGATTGTAAGTGAACTATAAATCTCAACAACTACAACTCCCAAATTTCAAGATCTATTTTCCCCCAAACTCCACCAGTATTCACATTGGGGCATATTTAGTATTTGTGCCAAGTTTGGTCCAGATCCACCATTGTTTGAGTCCACAGTGGTCTCTGGATGTAAGTGAACTACAACTCCAAAAGTCAAGGTCAATGCCCAACAAACCTTTTCAGTATTTTCTGTTGGCCATGGGAATTCTGTGTGCCAAGTTTGGTTCAATTCCATCGTTGGTGGAGTTCAGAATGCTCTTTGATTGTAGGTGAACTATAAATCCCAGCAACTACAACTCCCAAATGACAAAATCAATCCCCCCCCCCCCCAACTCCACCATATTCAAATTTGGGCGCATCAGGTATTTCTGCCAAATTTGGTCCAGTGAATGAAGATGCATCCTGCATATGAGATATTTATATTATGATTCATAACAGTAGCAAAATTACAGTTATGAAGTAGCAACAACAAAAAATTATGATTGGGGGTCACCACAACACGAACTGTATTAAGGGGTCATGGCATTAGGAAGGTTGAGACATCCTTACATCACAACCTTACAGAAGACTTCAGCTTTAAAGCAGTACTGTCTTTTTTGTCCTTAAATATTTTTCCTTCTTAAACATGATGCTAGATCATTTTTTTTATGCAAATCTGCCACTCAAACTCCTTCCCTTTAAAGAGGATTATCTCATATTGCTTCATTATGTGGTTGAGTTCTATTTATTCTGTGTGAAAGAAAGGAAGAGGAACAAAGGAGGAAAAAGAAGGGAAGATGAAATTCATAATGATTTCCTTCCTTTTCTTAAGCATCTCACCAGGTGAGAATCATATGGATTGTGAAATAGCTTGAAAAAAACAAAGCAGATTTATGAGAAGAATGTTTTCTGTCCCAAACTTCTTTCTCCCTTGTAGGTACCTACAATCCCCATTCTTAAAGCCATCCTGAAGTGTCAGGGAACTACAATATTTAGGGATTTGGGAGACTAAAGGAGGTCCCAACACCCTAGTTTTGGACCACCACTCAAATCAGGTAGAGGTCCAAAACTTTAGGTCAGTGTTCTGCCTTTTCCCCAGCAATATTGTATAGGTGATAGTTGCTCTTCAACATGCCATAAAGGTTAAGCAGCATTTTTCCCCAGAAATTTTCTTGATTTGTTTCCTCCTGGGATCCAAGCTCATGAATCTGACAAAAAGGGACTCTGATGTGGAACTCTAATTTCTGTCTTTTTTTCTTTTTTTGAAGGTGTTTCCTCTGCTCAGCAATTGACCCAGTCTGGGTCACTCGTAGTAAATCCTGGAGAGTTATTCAAGCTAACCTGCATTGTTTCTGGTGTTGAAATAAGCGGCTGGTTTTGGGGCTGGAGCCGACAATCTCCAGGGAAAAAGATGGAATGGATAGGCGGAATTAGTAGTACTGCAGCAGAAGCCAAAACCTACTACAATACAGAATTCAGCCATCGAATCCGCATCACCAGAGACACGTCTAAAAATGAATTTTATCTTCAGTTGAGTTGCCTGAACACTGCAGATACTGCGGTTTATTATTGTGCAAGAGAAAGAAAAGGACACGATGAACTGGAGCAATGAAGCATCTGGACAAAAACCACAAAGAAGTTCAGACATTTGCAAACTTATCATATTTTATGGTTGGTGGCCCATTGTCAAACATTTCTTCACTGTTTCTCTGCCAATGAAGCCAAAACAATTTAAAAGAGATAGACATTGAGTAAATCAGTTTATGAATATGAAAGCCGGGCTGTAGCACAGCTGGTTAATCACCAGCTGAAATAGATCACTCCCGACTGGAAGGTGATAGGTTGGAAGCCTGAGTCGGCTTGAGTACCTGACTTTTAAGCCTAGCTTACTGTCCACCTAAACAGTTCGAAAACAGCTGAGCTGTGAGTAGAGAAATTAGGAACCACTTAAAGCAGGGAGGTATTTTACGACACCATAAACATGCCAGCAGTCTAAAAGCTAGGAAAAAATACGATCAAATTACTTGTTGTCATAGTGGATGAAGCGACAGCTCCTCACTGTGGCCAGAATCAAGTATAACCTCCTGGCACCAGGCACCGAAGTGGAAATGCCAAAAATTCCTCTATCTGTCTGCATGTATGTCTAGAAAACAGCATTGAATGTTTGCCATGTATGTATGCATCATGATCCATCCTGAGTCCCCTTCGGAGTGAGAAGGGAAGAATATAAATACTGTAAATAAATACTGTAAAATAAAAAAAAAAGCAACCTACATCTTGTTAGTCCAGACTGGAATAATCAATGAATCTGCTGAATTTGCTTATGTGTTGACTCACTGTGCATTCATTGATTCAGTGGAGCCAAATTAACTGTACTCTGCTTTGCTCTGCTTTACTTCACTTCATTGTAATATGCTCTAGTTGGGACTGAACAACAGGATCCCAGCTGATGATATGAATTTACTTATTTACAAACCATTTTTCCCTGACCCCATCCCCAACTTGCTTTACTGGGCAGCAACTGCCTTCACACTGCCTGTTGTCTTATGGTGAACCCATGAATTTCACAGAGTTTTCTTTGACAAAGAAGACTCAAAGGTAGTTTTGCCATTTCCTTCATCTAAAATAGAGCCTACAGGACTTGAAGTTGTCTCCCATCCAAGTAATAACCAGTGCTGATTCTGATAAGCTTTTAAGATCAGATAGGATTGGGTGCCATTAGGGTATTTAGGGTATCTGGGACACGTATGTGTTAATGAGAAGCGTGTTGAAAGAAATCCATGTCAATGACATGTCATATGGTATGGGAAGCAGTGAATGATGGCCTTCAATGTTTCAGATAACTTGAAGATGGCACTACACAGCAATAGAATGCCCCTCAGCAGTCACTTTTCTTACAGCCTCCTGACAAACTTCATCACACTTAGCAATGTATTTGTCCTAGGCTGCTTGCTCATCACACAATCCATCACACAATGTCCCTCAACTTCTGGCAAAGGCCCCGAGCCAACTGGCATGGTAGCATCCTAGACCACTTCCTCGTCAACACGGGAGGCTCTCATGTTGGCTGCCTCCAATCGAGCCAACACACTTGTGCTGGTACAGCTGTACCAGGAGCTCCAACTTTATTTGCTTTGTATTAAATGTTTGCTTGCAGTCCAAGGTTTCAGGAATTCTGCAGAAAGGTGGCTTCCTTTGGTTGCAGTCGTAGGGCAAGTCACCTATCCATCATCGTTAAGTTTTGATTCCGCCCCTTGTTCAGGGCAATTGGGAAGGGAAGAGATCCATTTTTAGTTAGTCTCTCATAAGAAAGCTAAACTATAGGACGTAGACCAGCTCGTCCCGTAGAAAAGCTTCTTTTCTCAAGAACATCTGGGGAAACAGAAACAGAAATTCCAGGGAAAAGGTCCCAAGGCTCTGGCTGAGAGCTCACAGCCTCTTAGCCTCACAGCAATCAGAGGGAAAACAACCCTGAGGTTTTCAAAGAATTCTCTGAGGGAGGACAGCACTACAGATCCACGGAACTCCATCTGAAATATCTACAAGCCTCGGCTGGTAGGTCTACTCGATACCCAGACGCATTTGGAATCGGTAGTAGGACCCACACCAATGAGGACATTCGCCCCAAAGGCTTACCTTGGCCCAACGAGGTTTGTTTGGCTCTTTTTCATGGAGGACGGGCAGCAAAGGGGGAGAGACGAGCGTAACGTAGCTGTGCAGATGGCGAGGAAGGATGCGGAGCCCACAGACTGGCCTCGGAGGGAGAGAGCGGGCGGAAACCCCTGCGGGCAACGCGCCTCCTCGCCGCTTAAACAGCGCAGAGCCCTTTCCCTCCAGCCTTCGCCTTCCCTTTTCCCGACAAGCTCTGCACGACGTCACTCAGCCGGCGTCGTTGCTAGGGAGGGGGTCCATGCGGGGCGGGTGCTAAGGGCCGAAGCGGCGAGGAGGCGCGTTGCCCGCAGGGGTTTCCGCCCGCTCTCTCCCTCCGAGGCCAGTCTGTGGGCTCCGCATCCTTCCTCGCCATCTGCACAGCTACGTTACGCTCGTCTCTCCCCCTTTGCTGCCCGTCCTCCATGAAAAAGAGCCAAACAAACCTCGTTGGGCCAAGGTAAGCCTTTGGGGCGAATGCCGAGCCTCAAGGAATTGTGGGAGTTGAAGTCCACCACACCTGGAGGGCCAAAGGTTCCCGACCCCTGGTCTACTCGATACCCAGACACATTTGGAATGGGTAGTAGGACGCACACCGATGAGGCATAGATAGTAAACATAGATAGGAAAAATAGGGGGTTTTTTTCCTACAGAGAAAGTACAGTTAATTAAAGTCAGGTACCAGTCCATTGAGGACTAGACTAAGAAAGCCTTGAAGTGTTGTTTGAACCATTGAAGATTTGTTGTTTGTTCCATAATAAAGACTTTGTTGCATCATTAAAGACTCTAAAGACCATCACTTCAGAAAAATCCCTGAGAACCTCTCTTTGAGGCGCCCTGGCTTCCCGTTGGGCTTAAAATATACGTCCTATAGAAAAGTACAGCTGTTACAGGCCCAGCACTCGACAGAACAACACTTCTTCCCTGGTTAGGTGATGCTTCCCCCGTGTAATAGGGAAGCATCGCAGCACAGAGCACCGAGTCACCCCACGCACCTGCCATTTTGTCACATTTGCCGGCAAAATGACACCGGAGGCATGTGACAAGGTCCTAAGAATGTGTTATGTGCCCCTGCTATGTGCGTATGTGCCCCTGCAAGGAAGAACAAATGATTTAATAAGTTTTCACTCTACCACCCAAAACCTTCTAAATATAGGAAGTCTTTGAGGCCATGTCATGTAAAAAAAAAGTCTCCTGCAGTAGGGGGGCATCATAGTATTGGAAGAGACCACAAGGGATGTCCAGTCTAACCCTCTGCCAAGAAAAGACACAATCAAAGTACTCCTGACAGATGGCCATCCAGTCTCTGCTTCTCGGCTGTCTTTCCTCATCATTAACCCTAATTGGGAATGGGAAGACAGGTATGGATTTTAGAGGGTATAACCTTCCAGTTCCTCAGCTGCCTTTCTCTCATATCATGAAGACCACAGTTATGAGTGCATAATATAGAGTGATTTGTATTCACAACCCCACATCTTAAATAGTGTAGGGAACATTTAGCAGTGTAAAAATTTGCCAGTTCTAGTTTATCAGGTATCAGTCACTGTGAGCAATGGTTCTGTTAATCTGGATGCAACAGAGTGCTTCTTCCACTTGTACTCATGTCAGCAATCTCTGAAATGAGGCATAATTGCAATAAGTGACTTGATTCTGATTGTGACACCAGAGGCCACTTATAGAAGCGGGGTGGGAACATCAGTCCACTACGCCCCACTCACTAAGAGAATATATCTCCATTACTCAAATGATATCTGGCTATTTGGAATGAAGTGGGGAGCAGTTAGGCTAGAAGGTACAACTTAATGAAGTTGTTGAGGAGAGTCAGAACAGGTGCATTTTTAAGTGTAACTCCAATTCTCTATCTATCTATCTCTATATATATCTATCTATTTGCATGCATGCTTTGAATAGCATAGAGAAGGGTTAACAGAACAGTGTCTGTCTGTGCCCCTGTCTGTCCCCTCGCTTTCAGTTCCGGTGATTATTGGATTTTGGGGGGGAAATGGCTTGTAATGGAAAGAAAGGATTGGTGATAAAGCTTCAGTGGAGACACATTTTCCCCATGATAATACTTTCGTGGGGATTTTTCCTTCTTTTGCTTCCTGTTGACTCACCCTGTTCTTAACTATGAGTCATTTGTAAGTCAGCTGTTTGTAACTCAGGGACTGCCTTACATAGCGTTACATTGTATTATCCATTTTTACTCTTTCTAATTTGCTGAATTGATTTTTTTTTCCTGAATTTTCAAAGTACTACTTGCACAACCTGAACTGAATGTGGACCCCTTTCATAAAGGAATTTGCACATATGTAAGACACCAAGTACATTGTGATTACCATCTCTTGGAAGGCGCTGAACAGACTGCGCTCTGGCACTACGAGATGCAGAGCCAACCTTAGGAAATGGGGCTACAAAGTGGAGTCCACAACATGCGAGTGTGGAGAAGAGCAAACCACAGACCACCTACTACAATGTGGCCTGAGCCCTTCTTATAGCAACACCAGAGGCACTCCAAGTGGCCAGCTACTGGTCAAAGGACATTTAATAGAATACCAAGTTTGCAAACTTTGTATTTTTCAAAAAAAAAATACAACACAACTGTTTGGTTCGCTCCTGACACTATAGATAAATAAATAAACCATCTCTGACAGCAAAACAACTAATCCAATCCTGATTTTGAGAAATACTTGGAGGTTTCATTGCAAAAATGCTTGCTTATATACTTTCTTCACCTTCTATGCAAATTGAGAGTAGACATTTAAGGCTTCCTGTATGCAAATTTCAGAATATTCCTGTTTAAATGGACTCACCAAATGTTGCACCATGAGCTAGTCATTTTCTATCTATTCTGTATCACATTTGGGGGCAGGAGGTGGGAAGAACACTGTATAGAAATGAGATTCATCCTGCATTTTCTCCTTCTGCAATGCATCTCACCTGGTGAGAATTTATACTGGGAGAGGGGAGAAAAGTGTTGAACATAACACCAAGAACAAAAGAATGATGTCTCTCTACTTCTTTCTTTTTTGTAGGTGTCCTTTCCAGCCCACAGCTCACCCAGTCTGGCCCAGAACTGGTGATACCTGGAGGATCTTTCAAACTGACCTGCACCATTACTGGTGTCCAAGTTAGTGGCTATTATTGGAGCTGGATCCGACAGACTGTAGGAAAGAGTCTAGAATGGCTGGGCACCATTCGGAGTACAGCAGCTGGAGGAACTTCCTACTACAACACAGCCTTTGGTAGTCGAATCACTGTTAGCAGAGACACCTCAAAAAATGAAGTATACCTTCAGCTGAACTCTCTGACAGCTGCAGACACTGCTGTGTATTATTGTGCAAGAATCACAGTGAAACAAACCAAGGGAGCACACATGCAAAAACCTCACTCAGCTGGATCATAAATAATGTAGAGTACATGAAATCTTATTAAAAATGCCAATACTAATTTATCACGTATTGGCTTCTGTGAGCAAAGATTATGTTGATCCAGATGCAACAGACAATTCCACCCTGCCCTTATCAGCAGTTTTCATTGCGAGAAGGAATTGCAACCGGGATCTCATTTTTTGGTAATCAGTCACATCAGAAAATACTCACGGAAGGAGGGTGGAAACAGCAGCACACTGTGTCCTAATCAACCTGAAAACAGATATTAATCACTCACAGTAATATCTCATGAGTTAAATGTAGTAGGGGTTGCCCTCTGGCTATTTACACATTCCATCCCTATACAGCAGCAATGGTGGGAGTGGAGTCAACCATGTCTGGTTCAGTCCCACTGGACAGTCACCCTTCCCAGTGAAAAGGGAATGGTGGCACTTGGTTATGTGAGAAGAAGACTACTTCAAATATCTACCCTCACTGTGGAAGCCACACAGAGCTCTGGAGAGGATCTAGCTACTGCCACTCATGTTTACTAACATCAACAAATACATCCCCATGCAACCAAGAAGAAGGAAGAGAGATCACCCAACCTTTCCTCTGGTCATGTAGATGCCTTTGCTGGTGGCCAGGAGTTTTCCAGAGCTCTCTCACCTGCTGAAGCAACAAAAATAATCCAATCTGTCCACTTCTTCCTGGATGCAGACCTCACAAAAAGAGGGGGAGTGAACAATGGACCGATTAAAATTAAAGGGTCCAGCTTCTAATTGACACACCAGAGCACACTAGTGCAGTGGGTCTGGAAATGTCATCAGTAGCACTCCAATCAACATGCAAAAGGCCTCCATTGGTGTGCCTGCAGGCTATGAACATTAGTTTGGGAAAGCATTTGCAAACATTGCAATAATGCCGTGGAAGTAAACATGAGTACTGATAAGAATGCATAAGCCTAGTTGATAAATTTGTAACTTTTCAACAGATCCTCTTTTAAATTTGTTGGGTTGACTCTATTGTACAATACTCTCTAAAGATCTTTAGCCAAAGGGTGGTGGGACATAATATTTTAATGTACAAAATAAAAAGGAAACACATTTGTTGAGTTCCTACATCAGGATGCATAATTCTCTCCATATCAAGTTGACTATGCAAATCTTGTGTTGAATGACAAACTTGGATGCAACGAAATGTGTGACTGAAGGACATCTCACAAGCAATTCTTGATTTCTTGCATGCACAAAAGCATCACTACATGGGTACAATGCCACAGGGTGCACAGTGCTACTTGCACAACCTGAACTGAGTAAAGGCTTCCACATCAGACAAAAAGGTCCAGTCCCTTTTGCACATATATAAGAAACCAATCACCATTACCCGAGACACCTCCAAAACTGAGCCCCCGATGGCTGAGCTGCTGAACTTGCTGACCAAAAGGTCTGCGGGTCAAATCCTGGGAGCAGGGTGAGCTCCCACTGTTAGCCCCAGCTTCTGCCAATTTAGCAGCATGAAAACATGCAAATATGAGTAGATCAATAGGTACCCCTTTGGCAGGAAGGTAACAGCACTCCATGCAGTCATGTCGGCCACATGATATTGGAAACATCTATGGACAATGCTGGCTCTTCGACTTAGATATGGAGATGAGCACCACCCCAGAGTCGAACACAAGTAGACTTCATGTTAGGGGAAACCTTTACCTTTACTTTACAAAAGAAATTGGGAATTCTGAGAATTTGCAAAAGCAAAATAAAATATGTGTAAATCAGAGCTATCCCTTTAGCAAATACAAGGGTAACTTTCTTTAACAAGACTTTCATGATATTGCACTAACATGATTTTTCCAGCTGTGCATTGTACAGCAGTGGCACATTTTATTTTACTGGGATAAGGCTGCCATCTGCTGGACTAGTTAAATATCAAACATGTTTATTCACCAGGTACCAAATAAGTAAAGTCCTGGAAGATTTACACTGAGCCTCCAAATTCAGAGGCACTTTACTCAGATTTAGAAGTAAAACTAATATGGTTTCTTTTAATACATTTATTTTGGGGATAATTTGGCCATAAAAACTTCCTCTTAGACAAGAGATTACTGATAACTTACTTTTCATAATATGTACTGTGGGGGAAAAATTCAGAGATTAATTGCTGGAAGAGGGGGCTATTTTCTCAAGCATTCAGATGGATGTTTTCCCAAAAAAAATGATGTAGCTAGGAATATACATGCTAGTGTTAACTGTCATCAAGACAACTTCTGTGTATGTGACCCTGTGAATGAGAAAGCTCCAGGTCCCCTATCCTCAACAGTTCTGCTCAGGTCTTGCAAATTCAGATCAGCTTTACTATCCTTGATGAGAACTATACATCCTTAATGGGGTCTTTCTTTTCTCATTCTACCTTCTTACCTTAGCAAGCATTATTATCTTCTCTAGTAAGTCATGTATTATATATATATATCTCACACAAGTTATGGCAGTAATAACAAATCCTTGCAAAAAGCCTTCTACTTTTCCCAGAGGAACAGTATGCATGATTTTAACTGCATGACAGATCCAAGAAAAATACAGATAACAATATCAACATCTGTACATGGCATTCATTGACCTCGCAAAGGCATTTGACACAGTGAATCGCAGTGCTCTCTGGACCATCCTCCAAAAATTGATGTCCTGACAATTTTGTGAATATTCTGCGGCTTCTTCATGATGACATGATGGCAACGACCTTGGACAGCAATGGTTCCCAAAATGACCCACTTAAGGTGGAATCAGATGTCAAACAGAGATGTGTTATTTATCATCTTCATCATAATGATACTTTATTTTGTCGATCAGAAGCTTCCCATTGGAGTGGAACTCATATATTGAACAGATGGCAAGCTATTTAACCTCAGTAGACTTAAAGCCAAAACCAAGATCACAACAACATCTGTTATAGAACTCCAATATGCTGATGATAATGTAGTCTGTGTGCTTTCAGAAGAAGACCTACAAGCCATTCTAAACACCTTTGCGGAAGCATACAAGAAGCTCGGCCTCTCATTTAACACTGATTGCTGTTCTTCCAGCAGTCACCAGTCAATCCCTCAGCATTGCCAGAAATACAGTTTAATGGTGTAACATTAGAAAATGTTATTCATTTCTGTTCCCTTGGCAGCCACCTTTCCACAAAACATTGACACTGAAATACAACAACACCTGAGCTCTGCAGCTGCAGCATTTTTCTGAATGAAGCAGAGAATGTTTGAGGATCAGGACATTCGTAGGGATACCAAAGTGCTTGTTTATAAAACTATTGCCCTCCCAAACCTGCTATACACCTGCGAAACGTGGACTGTTTACAGATGTCACAATCGACTCCCGGAACAATTCCATCAGTGTTGCCTCTGATAAATCCTGTAAATCTCTTGGGAAGACAGGCAGACAAATATCAGCGTTCTGGAATAAAAAAGACAACAAGCATTGAAGCGATGCTCCTCTGTCATCAACGTCGCTGGACTGGCCATGTGGTCCGAATGCCAGATCACCATCTCAAGAATGGAAAACAGAATGTTGGTGGACAGGAAAAGAGATTTTAAAATGTGCTTAAAGCTAACCTTAAAAACTGTGGCATAGACACCAAGAACTGGGAAGCCCTGACCCATGAGCGCTCTAACTGGACGTCAGCTGTGACCAGCAGTGCTGTGGAATTTGAAGAGGCACAAATGGAGGGTGAAAGGGAGACATGTGCCAAGAGGAAGGTGTGTCAAGCCAACCCTGATCAGGACCACCTTCCACCTAGAAACTGAAGTCCTCACTGTGGAAGAACACGCAGGTCAAGAATAGAGCTCCACAGTCACCTATGTATCCATTGCCAAGATACTGCACTTGGAAGACCGTCATATTCAGACAACAACAGATCGTCTAAGTATAACAGCTAGTTATAGTAATAACAATTTGATTAGAGCTCTGCCCCACCAGGGCCTCAATCATAATGAACAATATGCATACTTCTTGATGGTAAGAGCTGTTCAAAAGTGCTGCTGATACAGAGTGTGGTGGAGTCTCCTTCTCCTTGCTCTTTGTTTTCCAGTGCAGTTTTGGGTGCATCTACACTGCAAAATAAATGTAGTGTGGCACCACTTGAAGTGGCATAGCTCAAGGCTATGGAATCCTGGGAGTTGTAGTTTCACAATGACTTTAGCCTTCTCTGCCAAATGCTGCTGGAGTCCCACCAAACTATAGCTCACATGATTCCACGGCATTGAGCCATGGCAGTTCAAATGGTGTCAAACTGCATTAATTGTGCACTGTAGTTGCATCCTTTCATTTGGGGTTCAGTCTTATGACTAATCCCAACAGCAATGGATTAACTGAATCAATGAATGACATCCCAGTACAATTCAGACTCATTTGTACCAGCTCTTTAATGTGATTTCTAAATATGTATAACTAGACTACTGGAGATCAATCTTGCTTTTCCCTTTGATTTGTCTAAATTTGGAATTCAAGTTTTTGAAATAATCCATGTTTTTGTAGGAGAATGAATCACAGTGGATACTGGGATAGCAGCGGCACAGTGATTAATGCCTGTACAAAATCATCTGTGCTCAGAAGAAAAGGCCTTGTCAGAAAAAAGGAAAGATAACCATCTGTGTGATTATTTTTAAAATCAGCTATGTCATCCATAAGTAAATATTAG
>NW_026847660.1:9970764-9992486 GCF_025583915.1 Anolis sagrei ordinatus
TGGTTGAAGTAGTCTGCAGTGCCTTTCATGTTCCTTGATTCGTGTTTGGGCCTTGCTGCATTTGGTGGTCCCAATGTAGACTTGTGACAGCGCTGATGAGCTCCATCGACTCCCCAGGTCTTAATAATAATAATAATAATAATAATAATAATAATAATAATAATCTTTATTTGTACCTGCCACCATCTCTCCAATGGGAACTCAGAGCGGCTTACATGGGGCCAAGCCCAAACAACAATTACAATATAGAACGACCAAACGCAAACCGAAAACGCAAACAATAAACAATAAACAACATCATAATTACATAAAACATATGAATATACAACAATATAAGATTACAATGAACACAAACACGGTGACAATGGGCGGGCTACATGTAATGGTTAAAAGAACTAATTAAAACTGGTAAAAAAAAATTGGACACAATACACCTATCAGGTCGACGAGGTCTTGCTGTTCCAGGCCTGAGTGCATGAGAGTGATTTAGAAAAGAATGCCTGGGAGAGGAAAGGTATACATACACATTAAGGGGAAAAGAGAAAAAGAAAATGATGATTGCTGGTTTCCTTCCATGAAGACTCACAGTAAGGTATGGTGACTCACAGTAAGGCATTAATTCTATCTTCTGTTGTTTAGATGTGTTCATAGTTAGTTAATCCTACACTGGGGAGAAATAAAGAACCAAGTCAGACATCAGATGTTGAGTGGAGCAGGAAGTGATCCGTAAACATTCATATTGAGTTCCTGTAAATTATAGTCTTTTCGATGACAGAGCTGTTGTAGGTTTTTGAGAAGTTATGATTTGCAAGGACAATAAAAGTTGCTCCTACGCTATATAATGAAAGTGGTTTGACATCACTTTAACTACAAACACTCAATGCTAGGGAATTTTGGGAACTGTAGTTTGGTAAATCACTATCACTTTGGGCAGAGAAGACTGAAAACTTTGTAAAACTGTAACTTCCATGATTCCGTAATATTAAGCCATGGGAGTTTGTGATGTTGACTTGCATTCACTCTACAGTGTAAAAGCAAAGGATAATTAATAAAAAGACGAGAAAGTGATGTCCTTAACAATTAACAATATCTCCTGAAATGCACCATGTATTGGAGGGTATATTGGGTGAGGAATATATCCTGCAATAAGGAGAAAATAAACAAGGGGTTGTCTATGTACGTAACCCAACACAGAGTCTGAATTGAGAACTATTTATTATTCCCAGAATATGTTTTTCTGATGTAGTTAGCTAAGATTTTGTTGCAAAGATAACTAGGTAGGGGAAGTATGCAATGAGAGTTTAAAACACCTTTGAGATGAAGTGAGGGAACAAAGTTAGTAACATGAGCATTCATAGACTTAAGTTTACTTCCTCAGATGATATTCCAGACCAAGATGATATTCCAGATCTTTATAGGTGGAGAAAAGTAGGCAGTTGTGGAAGAAAGGAACATGTATGCTGTTTTATGAGAGGAAAAGTTTTCTCATCTATACATCATGCTATTCAGTGTGAATCAGACTAAGTTATTTAAAAAAAGAATCAGTTTCCTCTTTTTGTCTGATGACTTGATTAAATTTCTCRCTGTGAGTCTTGCGCAGTARTACGTTGCCGTGTCTGCAGCCACCAAGGTGGAYATTTGCAGATAGAACTCATTCTTTCCATTATCTTTGGAGATAGAAATCCTGTTTTTGAGAGATGGGGCATAGCTGGTGCTGCCAKMATAACAGATATATGCAATCCATTCCAGCTGTTCRCCTCTTGTTTGTCGKATCCAGCTCCAACAATAATTGCTAGAAATGGAGTATCCAGTGACAACRCAGGTCAACTTGATGTTATCTCCAGGYCTAGCTGTTCCAGGGCCGGACTCCACAAGTGTAACTTGAGAAAAGACACCTAGAAAAAGAGAGACACTCAGTTAAACCTAATGCACACCTTAGGGCAAGGAGAATACTTTCTTTCACTCTTCTCTCCTAGAGACTCACWTGAGGGGGTAATGAAAATCAACATGAAATGAAAGAGGTATCTCATGTTTCCAACCCTGGGATCAGCTCTTGAGCTGCAGAAGAAGAGGTAATACTGGGTATAAGGAACAAGCAGGGCCTTAAGGATATTCTATTTAAGCAGAAAAAAATAGCTCGAGGCTCAGGATTTGCATCAGGGCTTCATCTTCTTGCTCACGCCCCTTTTTCATAGCATAAAAGAGTGAAGATCTTGGCAAACTCCAACTCTGAAGAGGAACCTTGTGAATACATCGAGAATACAGACAGCCCTCTGTATCTATGAGTTCTGCATCCAATAATTTGACCAACCAGGGCTTGAAAATATTCCAAAAGATACTTTCCAAAAATCAAACTTTGGTTTTGCCATTATACATAAGGGAAGTCACTTTATTGGGCCACTGTATTTCATGGGACTTGAGCACCCACAGATTTTGGCACCCATGAGTAGGTCCTGGAAACAAACCCCAGTGAATAAAAAGCCCCACCAATATACTTGTACTTGACCCCTTCACATGGCAAAAGAGAAGGTGTGCGGTCAGCTCATGGAGCCCCACATGTCCTCGCTCCTCTCCTCATTGCACAGAGGAGATGAGAAAGGTTCCATTAGCACCCTTCCCCTCCCCTCATCGGATGGCAGAAAGGGCAGCAATATGCAGCATTGTGCATTGCCCCACCTCCCTTTCTGCCATCACACAGGGAAATTGAAGGAAAAGTGCAAGTAGCTCCATTGGAGTGACCCAAAATACACTTTCCTCCCTGTAGTCATGGAGGAAGCGCCTTTCAGCGCTTCCCCCCGAATATGGGAGGAAAAGGGAGGGCCTGCCATATGTGATGGCACACACAGGCCCCATCCTTGCCACAAAGTAGCAAACTGGGGCAAAAATGACTTTCACGAAGAGGTAGTAAGTTACACCCTTGTGAGCCCTCATCCAAATATTCTGCGCTCAGCATGAATTCCTAATTTGATTCAACACCAGAATCTAGGTGACTCGTGGCTCATTTGCCCCTTTTTTATCCAGAAGAACAAGTTTTCAGATTGCTTCATTGACTTCTGGTACTTTTTAAAGTAACTCACGTTGGCCTGAATTGGCCAGCAATGATAGCTGCTGGTCATTAATACTTTTGCTTTTTTTCTGATACAAAGTAGGCTTATGCTATCTGGGTAAACCTTGACCTATTTCTGTATCCTGGCTTTCAGTGGTGGCCCTGATCAGTTTTTTGGGAACCTCTGAAATTTGCTCTGGAGTGCTGAAAGATCCATTTTCTATTGGCCAATTATTGTGGTGGGGGGGCTTCCCAGGAACCCCTGCCCGTCATTTTAGGCATTTAAGTTGTTCTACTCTAGAGGAGTGGCGTTCAGCTGCAGGCAGGCAGACATCTGCACTTTCTCTCCTGGGCCTGTATGCCACACGCACTCTTTTTGCTGTATTTAAAGGAGGCAAATTGTTGCAGCTGTTTCTTACTCTAGAGGAGAGGCGTTCAGCTGCAGGCAAGTGCGTACTTTTTAATCTGTTCTAGAGGAGAGATGCTTGGATGCAACCTGCCACATATGCTTTCTTTCCTGGGCCTGCACACCACACATTCTTTCCAAGGCATTTAAAGGAGGCAAGTTCTTAAAGTTGTTTCTTACTCTAGAGGAGAGGAGCTTGGCTGCAGGCAAATGCGCGCATGCTTTCTCTCTTGGGCCCATACTATGCCAGCAGGCACACACTTTTCAAGGCATTTTAAGGAGGCTTCCCACTTCCAGGTAAGGAAGAACAATGACGTCCTGGAAGAGGAGAGGTAACTGGTAGTAGGTTTCAAGGAATAAGTGTTTTATTTTTGTTTGCTGGGGGATTAATGAAAAAGATTAAACTGTGATACCAAAATGCAGAGGAGGAGCTGAGATCGACTCCTTCTTGCTTTTGTTTTGGGATGGGGGGGGGGGTGTGCCAAAAGGGGCTTACCACTGCGTGCTCCAAAGGTCCTGAAGGGAAACAAAACTGTGCACGTCTACTACAAAGTGTTGATGGCTTGTTATTCTTTGGTGCCATCCTCTGGTGACTTCTCTAAAAAATGTACAAAGTTTGTGTGTGTGTGTGTGAGAGAGAGATCTAGTAGGATCTTTCTCACTAGATTGTGAACAGAGTAAAACTTGGCTGTGCCCTCCATTTTTCAGATTTCCTATCTGCAGGTACAAGTCATAGCTCTTTTTAAAGGCTTTCCGAATGCCACTGCTGAGGTTTCAAAGGGGGAGAAGGATTGGCAGCTACAGCTCTATCATGCCTTAGACCAGAAGCAGGTGAAACTCCTGCCCTCCATCTCAACTGCCTCTGCTTTGACCTTGGAAAGGGTGAGAAGAAGAGGAGGCAGGTACAGCTAGATCACACCTAGAAAACAAAGACCCCTGCCTCCTTCCAGTTGCTCCTGTCTTCATCTCAGAAGGAAAGAAGAAGAGGCTGTCACAACTCCATTATGCCTCAACCCAGAAGTAGATGAAAGGTCTTCATCTCCATCCCAACTTCCACTTCCCTAACCTCGGAGAGAGAGAAGAGACAATACTGGCTGGACTTCATTCCCTCCCAAACTGCAATTCCCTTTTACTTGTGTGTCAGGTCTAAATTAGTAAGTAAGGAAGTCTGAAGGCAAGGAAATTGGGATTTTTTTTTGGTCTGGTCTTTTATTTGCAACACATTGTATACAGTGATGGCCCTATATTAATAAATGAATAAAGAAGTGAAGAAACAGGAGGCTATGGAAAATATTTTCTTATTTGCAGAAAAATAATTGTTTTCCCTGGGTGACAATAGCTAACAAATCAGTCAACGGAAAATAGTCCCCATGTATTTGTATAGAAGGTAGGCCAACGCTGCTACTATGTTACCTCTTCCTTGCTAACAGGTGACACAGGTAAATTTGCCACAAATATACAGGATGAATATCACTTCTTCCAGAAGTTTGGGACCAAAAGTGTTCCTTATTTCAGATTTTCAGTTGGGCTTTTGCAGATTTTATTGAAAACCTCTTTCTAGGAATATCTAGGACCTCCGGTATGATCAAGAGTCTGGAGAACAAGCCCTATGTGGAGCGGCTTAAAGAGCTGGGCATGTTTAGCCTGCAGACTGAGAGGAGACATGATGAGGGCCATGCATAAATATGTGAGGGGGAGTCATAGGGAAGAGGGAGCAGGCTTATTTTCTGCTGCCCTGGAGACTAGGATGCGGAGCAATGGCTTCAAACTACAGGAAAGGAGATTCCACCTGAACCTTAGGAAGAACTTCCTAACTGTGAGAGCTGTTCAGCAGTGGAACTCTCTGCCCCAGAATGTGGTGGAGGCTCCTTCTTTGGAGGCTTTGAAACAGAGGCTGGATGGCCATCTGTCAGGGTGCTTTGTACACGATTTTCCTGCTTCTTGGCAGGGGGTTGGACTGGATGGCTGACAAGGTCTCTTCCAACTCTTTACTTCTATGATTCTTGGCATGATTTGATCAGAAAGAGTTGCCTTTGCTTTCCCCAGAGGCTGAGGGATGTGTGACTTGTCCATAGTGAATTTGTGGTTTCACACGCCTGAGTGGGGTTTTGAACCCGAGTCTCCAGGGCTGTAGTCCGACCTCTAAAACATGTTAGATCATTATAATTTTTTATCTTAATTTTTATGTAAATGTTGTTTATTACATAATAAACATTATTCTCAATGCAATTCAACCACGTGTTAGTTTGTTAATCCAGCAATTACAGCTCTTCCTGGTCTACTTTGGAATATTTTTTCTCTATGCAAAAACATACTTCTTTTTGGAAAGAGGATTTATGCTGTGTCACTGTGTATCTCGCACAATAAAATATGCTTGAGTCTGCTGTTGTCATGGAACTCAGCTGAAGATAATATTCATTCCTGGTAAGGGTGTGTGACTTGGTAGAAATCTGCCCAATTTTCAGTCCCATTTTTGGCTCCCTCCTTTTCTGTTTACCTGCTTAGTGCTTACCCAGAAGTTCCTGAAATCAGGAGGGGGTTCTGTTTTTGTTCTGGAAAGATTAAGCCCATTGGCGCCAATGAGGAAACTTTAAGGGCTCATTTCTTTTTTTAGGTTTAACAGTATGAAACTTACCTCAGCTGTAATCCACATTTAAGACTGCAAGCCTTTCAAGTTTCAGAAAGTTTCACCAATCTAGTGATCTTTGGAAAAAATTTAAAGTTTTTACCATAACTTACAGTACACACACACAAGGGGTTTTTGGGAATTGAAGTACCAAGTACACACCACAAGAGGGGAGAAAAATGGACACATTCCACCAGGCCACTGCTTAGCTGAGAAAGAAAATGAGAAACATACAGAGTGAAAAACCCCAACTACCATGATGCCTCAGGAGGGAACACAGAGGCTCCTTCAATGCCCGTGCCACACAAAGTGCTGCTTGGAAAGTGAATTCCCATTTGCATCAAGCGGGCGCTGGGGGGAAGGGCCTTTGGGAAGGGATGGAGGAGGCTGCCGGAGAAGAAAGCCGCAGCTTGCCTGATTTGTAGGGCTGCCCAGCCCACATGTCACCTCCACCTCAGGTAGAATACCGCTCAGCCCATTAGACCCCATAAGCCCCCATTAGCTGAAAAGATCCATCTGCTGTGATCCATATTGGCTAAGGCTTCTGCTGCCCTCCACCAGGCTCATTTTCCTGGATTCAGCAGCTGAATCCCCAAATCCTCCAAATCAAGTTCACAAAAATGAAATCATGCACATCCCTAATTTCTGGAAGCATCAACTGTAATGGAGATCCAGCTCCTGAAACCTGACCCATATTGGCTTCTCCAGGAGGAACCGAAGAAGTATCCCCAGGTTAGGTACATCCAGACTGTAGAATCAATGCAGTTTAACAACACTTTAACTGTCATGGTTCAATGCTATGGAATCCTGAGATTTGTAGTTTGGTGCAGAACTAACAGTTTTGGTCAGAGAAGGTAAATAATTTTGGAAAATGGCAACTCCCTTGAGCACTGATCCATATCACTTAAAGGGGCATCAAACACCACTATTTCTACACTGTAGCAGCCCTTCCAGCGACTGAACATTATTGACAGCCAAAAACAAGAAGTAAAAAAGGCTTTTCTAAAGAAAGGAAAAATATAATCATGTGTTTCATTGTTTACTACATAAGGAATCATATCAGGAGTCATGTGGATGGGTCAATATATATTGTTTGATGTTTCTTGATGTTCTTTGGCATATGAGCATGGATGCAAAAGAGAACGTATGACCAGTTTCTTGTATGCAGATCCCAGACATACAAGATCCCAGGCATACATTTGAATAATAATGAAGCAACTACGGATTTAATCTAGATCAGGATGCAAACTTGATCTGTTTTCTGGAGCAGACACATAGAGACAAGCTCCACAATGTCTATGAGAATCACACTTCTCCCTTTTTGTAAAGAAGATGGATTTACGCTGTGTCACTGTGTCCCTTGCACAGTAATAGGTGCCTGAGTCTGCAGTTGTCATGGAACTGAGCTGCAGATCATATTCATTTCTGGAGGCATCAACCGTAATGGAGATCCTGCTGCTGAAAGCTGAGCCATAATTAGTTATCCATCTGGAACTGCCGAAGTATCCCCTCCCTAACCATTCTAGTCCCTTTCCTGGAGGTTGTCGGACCCAGTGCCAACCAGCACCACTACTAATGGATTCACCAGAGACAGTGCAAGTCAGCTTGAGGGATTCTCCAGGTTTCAGTGTTTCTCCATCAGATTGAGTCAACAGTATTTCCGAGGATGATCCTACAAGTAAAACAAAGTATCTTGTTATGATGAGCCTTGGAAGTTATGAAACAGAGACTGCATGCTAAACTTGATGTTGACTTTTAAAAATGTCTAACTAGAAAAGAATCACTAAATTTGAGCTGAGTTGTTCATTCTTCCATTGTGAGTTCTTGACTCAGAAAGTAGGGGAAGCCTTTCAGGTGAAATCCCTGACTGGGGAATGGAGGGAGTGTGCCTGAATACCCAAAGAATCAAATGGATATCTCCCACCCACATAATTCTTTTCTACAGAAGCGAGAAAGCTTCATGCTTGGGCACTAACCTGGCATAAGCATGGAAAAGAACAAGAGAATTGTGATGAAGGACTCCATTGTGTGCAAGCTGGTGGAGCTGAATACTCGCTTCAGTTTATACAGAATGCCAAACTGGCCACAATTTGCATATTCAGAGTGTGCTTGATGCTTGGCATAAAAAGGCTATAAATATAGCTCCAACATACAGCTTATGTTATCTCTGTGCTCTTAGCTTTTCTTTTTACATCAAGGGGCACATGCTGCTTGGCCAAAAGTAGCATATTAATCAACCCCATATTTCAGTGTAATGACACTGGTGGGTTTTTGCTCTATGTTGGACAGTGCTTGAAAATACGTTCAAACATTGGAGGCAGGTCAATATGCAACCCTCAGATTGCTTTGCTTTTGGGGGAGTAGTCTATAGACAAAGTTTGACATCAGGTCAACATCCCTGGGTGTATTTTCTCTGTCATTTATACACATACATATCCTCATTACAAGGGTGAGACATTTTTTTCACATTTTCTCATCTTCAGTGATAGCGTTCTCAGAGCAGTGCTTTCAAAACTTTTCATTTTGGTGACACACTTTTTAGACACGCATCCTTTTGCATCACAGTAATTCAGTTTCATTAGCAACCAGAGGTTAAACCAACAACTTAGAAGATGTATATGTATATGTGTATGTGTGTGTGTGTAGGTAGATAGATAGATGGATAGATAGATAGATAGATATAGATAGATATCAATCTTATAGCCTTATACTGTAGAAAGGATGCTTGGAATTCTTTCCCTTTACATTTCCTATGTGTTGCAGTTAATCCTGTGTACTCTCCCCTATAGCTGCCCAGTTTGGTTTATCACAAACATCATTGTCAAAAGAGTGGAAGGTACAACCTACACACTAACTCTCCACAGCATCAGCTACACCTTGCTGCCCCCTCCCACCAGCCGCCGGCAAGGAGGAAGCTAAAAGCAGGGCAGAAGATTTGGCTCCTCTAGAGTGGAAGGTGTAGCCTACATACCAACTCTCCTCGGCGGCAGCTACACTTTGGTGCCCCTCCCCATCCTCAGTCTACTGGCAAGTGATAGCTCACACCTGACTTATGGCACCATAACTGATAAAATCTATGTTCCTCTGGACTTTTACAAAACTGACCAGTAGCATACTACCATTATCAGATAAGACTCTCCCTCCGTCCACTCCAAGGACCCATATCACATTTACCATCCCTCAAGAAGGCCCAGGATGTGTTTTTTTTACCCTCCCCATTTTGTATTCAATCTGTACCTAAATAACTTTGTGTCTGGTGGGATGTGGGGAGCAGGGAGAGTATAAAAAGAAGGGCTGAAACGCTATGGAGAGAGAGTTGGGGAGGGGGGGGGAGAAGGGGTCTACATTGTTAATTGCAGTAATAATATGTTGCATGCTTATGTCTATGCTTGATGTTTTTATAGTTTTAATGATTATTTTCTACAGTTATATGATACTGATTTGAATATGTGATATTTTTGTATATCTGTGAGGCATTGAATTTGCCATTTATTATGTTGTAAACCGCTTTGAGTCCCTCCAGGGGTGAGAAAAGCGGTATAGAAATGCAGCAAACAAACAAACAAACAAACAAATAAATAAATATTATTTTCTTAATTCAAGGAAGAATCCAGCAATACATGGAGCGAGAGTTGCCAGATGTTCAAGCTGGGTTTAGAAAAGGCAGAGGAACGAGAGACCAGATTGCCAATACCGCTGGATAATGGAGAAAGGCAGGGAGTTTCAGAAAAACATCTATTTCTGCTTCATTGACTATTCTAAAGCCTTTGACTGTGTGGATCATAATAAATTGTGGCAATTTCTTGGTGGGATGGGCATACCCAAGCCACCTTGTCTCTCTCCTGAGGAATCTGTACAAGGACCAAGTAGCAACAGTCAGAACTGACCACAGAACAACAGACTGGTTCAAGATTGGGAAAGGAGTACGGCAAGGCTGCATCCTCTCACCCAACCTTTTTAACTTGTATTATAATATAATACAATATTATAATCTATATAAAAAAAGCTGGGGTGAAAATTGCTGGAAGAAACATTAACAACCTTAGATATGCAGATGACACCACTTTGATGGCCGAAAGCGAGGAGGAGCTGAGGAGCCTTCTAATCAAGGTGAAAAAAGAAAGCGCAAAAGCTGGGTTGCAGCTAAACATCAAAAAAACCAAGATTATGGCAACAAGAATGATTGACAACTGGGAAATAGAGGGAGAAAATGTGGAGTCAGCGACAGACTTTGTATTTCTCGGTGTGAAGATGACTGCAGACACAGACTGCAGCCAGGAAATCAGAAGATGTTTCCTTCTTGGGAGGAGAGCAATGACCAATATCGATAAAAGAGTGAAAATTTTGCGTGATGGTCATGCCTTGTGTTGTGAGACGTTTTGTTGCCAAATTTGGTGTGATTTCGTTCATTGGTTCTTTTGTTTTTAAGGTACTCATTATGCACAGAGCATATATATATATGTGTAAGCTCACAGCAGCCGCTCCCAGGAAAGACACAGGACGCCAATCCGTAATCAATCAGGAACTTTTTACTACTGGATGCATGTACACGATAAAAGCCAGGATTGGCATACAGACGCAAGTCAACCCTTATATACCCTCCCCCACATTCGAATCCCCTCTTCCCGCCGACCAAAGATCCCGCTCAATATTCGGCGCCAAACCACCAACTGCCCTCCCCAAGGCCACCAGCTGCAGACCCTTATCAGTTCTCCATGTCAGGAAGCTGGTTTTTTGCGCCATCATCCAAGGCCAGGAAACCGAGTCCTGACATAACGTCCCCCTCCTCCTCCTCTTCTTCCTGGAAGGGAAACACATATGTCCATCATGTCCCTTCCTTATCTAGTGGGCCTTGGTATTTTTTCAACAGACTACAATGGAACGTTGGGTGTACCTTCCCCAAAACCTTTGGCAGTTTCAAAGTATATGTCACCTCATTTATTTTGCTAGAAATTCTGAAGGGGCCAATGTATTTGGGAGACAATTTCCGAGAGGGGGTATTTAGCTTGAGGTTTTTAGTGCTCAGCCACACTAACTCCCCTTCTTCCAATCTATCCCCTTCCCTCCTTTTCCGGTCTGCAAACAGTTTATATTTTCGTTGGGCTTCTCGGAGTGATTTTGCCACTTCCTCCCAATTTGCTTTCATCTTGTCTGGCCACCCTTCCTTTCCCTCCAGTTCCTCCCCCCAACTCGGCAGCTTTGGTAAAGGGGTCACTTCCATGCCGTATACTACTTCAAAGGGGGATTTCCCTGTGGATGCGTGACAAGCCCCATTGTATGCAATCTCTGCAAACGGGAGTAGATCGGCCCAATCAGTCTGGCATTGGTTGGTGTATGTCCTTAGGAACAGTCCTAAAGTCTGTTGAGTGCGCTCGACCCCCCCGTTAGTCATGGGATGGAACGCTGAACTCAGGGTCCTTTCCACCCCCATCAACTGCATGAATCCTTCCCAGAATCGGGCTGTAAATTGTACCCCTCGGTCACTAATCACCTGGTCCGGGCAACCATGCAACCGGTAGATATGTTTGATAAACAATTCAGCCAATTTTTCTGCAGATGGCAATTTAGGCAGCGCTATGAAATGTGCTTGTTTTGAGAATAAGTCCATTACTGTCCATATATAGCGCTGACCTCGGCTGACTGGGAGTTCGCCCACAAAGTCCATAGCAATCACCCTCCAAGGTTTTGATGGCTCTGCCACCTTTTGTAATAACCCCGTTGGCTTTTGTGTGGTTGCCTTATTTTGTGCACACGCATTACATTTGGATACATACAATTTGGTGTCACCCCTCATCCCGGGCCACCAACACTGACGCGCCAACATTTTCAGAGTTTTCGTCACCCCCCAGTGTCCTGCCCCTTTGTTGCCATGGCATCTCACCATCATTTTTTCCCTTAGGTTGCCTGGGATGTATAACTTTCTGTGTACAAATCCCAATCCATCTTTCCATTCCACCTTTTCCTCATTTCTTTTCAGCCACTCATCCTCCCCGTATGCTTGTCTTATCTCCTCCTCCCATCCCCCGTCCTTGCTCTCAATCCCCACCAGTCTTTGACTGCGCTCCGTTTGCGCCCGGGTCTGTACTGCCATGCCCCACTGCTGTTCTGAGAATATGCTCCCCTTGGGGCCTCGCCCCCTCCCTCCATCCTCTGGCATTCTCGACAATGTGTCTGCGACCACATTTTGTTTTCCCTTTTGGAAACGCAGCTTAAAATCGAATCTACTGAAATACTGCGCCCATCTTATTTGCTTTGCTGACAATTGCCTGGGTGAAGTGAGGTATTGTAAGTTTTTATGGTCGGTCCACACTTCAAAGGGGATGCCGCTTCCTTCTAATAAGTGCCTCCATGTCTCTAGGGCCCTCACTACTGACAGAGCCTCCTTTTCCCACACCGGCCAGTTCCGTTCAGTTTCGCTGAACTTTTTTGAGATAAATCCGCAGGGTTTCAACCTCCCTTCTGGGTCCTTTTGCATTAGGGCCGCCCCGTAAGCCCAATCTGATGCGTCACAATGGATCACGAACGGTTTGGTTAAATCGGGGTGGATTAAGACTGGTTCCTCAGTGAATCTGCGTTTCAGTTCCTCAAAAGCCCTTTGGCACTCTGCTGACCAATCTAATTTTGCTCCCGGGGATCGTACCTTTACCGTTTCCCCCTTTCCCTTTGTCTTGAGCAGATCAGTTAAGGGCAATGTTATCTGAGCAAATTCCTCTATGAAACCTCGGTAGAAATTTGCAAACCCTAGGAACGATTGCAACTGTTTGCGTGTTTGGGGAGGGCTCCACCCCCTTACATCCTCCACCTTTGCCGGATCCATTGCTATCCCTCCCTTGGAGATTCGGTATCCCAGGAAATCTATCTGCTCCCTGTTGAACTCACATTTTGGCAGTTTTGCAAACAATTTTGCTTCCCTCAATTTTTGGAGCACCTCCCTTACCAATTTAACATGAGATCGCTTATCCCGGGTAAATATAATTACATCATCCACAAAGCAAAACACCCCGCGATACAATAGTGGGTGTAACACCTCGTTAATCATTTGCATGAATGCTGATCCAGAGCCTTTTAGCCCGAAGGGGCACACGGAGAATTCAAAATGGCCGAGCGCACAGGTGAATGCCGTTTTCCACCTGTCCTCGGGCCTTATGCGCAGCTTATGATAAGCTTCGATCAAGTCAATTTTCGTGAACACCCTTGCTTCTGACAGTCTCGATAGCAAGTCCTTAGTCAGTGGCATGGGGTAGCTGTTAGTGGTGCTCACTGCGTTCAGCCCCCTATAGTCCACGCATAGTCTCAATGAGCCATCCTTTTTATGCCTAAACAGCACTGGGGCCCCCAAGGGTGATTCGGAGGGCCTTATAAACCCTCGGGCCAAGTTTTTGTCAATGTATTTCCTCAGTTCCTCCATCTCCTTGACCGACATGGGGTATAATCTACTCCTGGGCAACTTAGCGTCCTCATTGAGTTCAATTTTCACCTCGACCCTCCTAGGAGGTGGAAGCTGATCCGCTTCCTTCTCGTCAAATACATCCTCGAAGTCCCTGTACTCAGAGGGAATTTCCTGCACATCGCCTGCTGTGCCTTCTTCCCCCCTGTAACACTTTCCCCCTTCCTCACTCTGGAAGGTTATACTACCTTCCTTCCAGTTGATCTGTGGGTTGGCTTCTTTCAACCATGGCATCCTCAGTATTACATTGTAAGTAGCCATAGGGGACACTACGAAAGTTATGCCGCCTTCCCAGCTCCCCACTTTACATCTCACTTCTCCCACTTCAAATCGCGCCGGGGCTCCAGCCGCCACTGAACCATCCAGCTGCGAGAATGCTATGGGGCTCTGCAAGGGGGTTTTCTCACATTTCAGTTCGTTTGCCAATTCTGGGGCTATAATGTTCCTGGAGCAGCCGCAATCCAGGAGGGCCTTGCAGCTGGCCCACTTCCCCTCCCCTTCTAGCCTGATCGGGAACACTAGCATTCCTGGGCTGTGACTCACCAGATCTCCCACTGGGGCCCTAGAAGGGGGGCTCTCCTCCGCTCTCTTTCCTGCGGCCGGTTTGAACTTTGGGAAATGGGACTCTCCCCCTTTCCTTTGCCTGCATTCGGCAGCCCGATGGCCAAGGCGACCGCATACAAAACAGCCGCTCCTCTGCTCCTTGGATCCTCAGCTCCTCCCTTCTAGGTTGGTAGAGAAGGGGCTGCCTCTCCCGGTTCTCCGCTCGCGGTGGCCCTCCCTGGAGCCCTCGCTGCTCCGGGGGCAATTCCTGACGCCCTGTGCCGCGCCCAGCTCCGGCCGGGGGCACCAGGAACGTCTGCTGGGACTCCCGTCCCCGTGGTCGTTCCTCCTCCTCATCACTCTCCGCAGCGGCCCTCCAACTCGTCTGCGCTTTAGGACGTGTCCCGGTTCTCCGGTCACTCCTCTCCTCCACGCTCCACATCGACTCCCCTCGGGGTGGTGGTTCCTCTAACAGGGGGGCCAGCCGCTCCATCACCTTAGACATCATTGCGAGGGTGGTCTCCATAGATGCCATCTTTTCCTCCAGGAAATCCAACCTCTGCGGGGAGGGAAAGTCTAGCCCGCTGCTTTCTCTCGCTGCTGCCTCTGCCCCCTTCACTCGCCTCTGTGTGACCCCGTTGGGCTGGGCATACGCAGTCGATGAAGCCAAGGCATTCACTCTCTCCAGCTCCTCTTCCGCATTCTCGAAAGGGGAGTCTGGTTACCCCCCTTCCGTTGGATCTTCCTCTCGTTGCATAGGGGTACCTCACCACGGCCGTGGGATGGCACCGAAGAATCCTGGCTTAATGTAAGCTCACAGCAGCCGCTCCCAGGAAAGACACAGGACGCCAATCCGTAATCAATCAGGAACTTTTTACTACTGGATGCATGTACACGATAAAAGCCAGGATTGGCATACAGACGCAAGTCAACCCTTATATACCCTCCCCCACATTCGAATCCCCTCTTCCCGCCGACCAAAGATCCCGCTCAATATTCGGCGCCAAACCACCAACTGCCCTCCCCAAGGCCACCAGCTGCAGACCCTTATCAGTTCTCCATGTCAGGAAGCTGGTTTTTTGCGCCATCATCCAAGGCCAGGAAACCGAGTCCTGACATATATGATTAATTAATCATTTTAAAAGATTGCATTGTGCTCTTAAGGTGAGCCACCTTGGGTCTCAAACTGGAAGAAGGATGGACTATAAATTAAATTAATAAATGATCCACATTCTTCATGGCTTTGTTCAACTCATTGTTGCAGGATCAACTTTGAAAGCTGAAAGCAAAGTATTTTTTTGGTCTGCCATCAGATTCACTTCCTCACAGTGTGCCCCTCGCACAATAATACATAGCTGTGTCTTCTGCTTTCAGATCATTCATTTGCAGATATAGCTTGTTTGAAGGGTTGTCCCTGGAGATGGTGAAGCGCCCTTTCACTTTGTTGGCATAGTATTTTTCATCACCACTCCAGTATTTAATAACTGCTATCCATTCCAAGCCCTTCCCAGGTTCCTGTCGCACCCAGCTCATCCAGTAATCTTCAAAGGTGAACCCTGATGTTTGGCAGGAGATGAGGAGAGACGTTCCAGGTTTTCTTACATCCCCTCCAGACTCCACCAGTTGGATCTGTGACTGGACATCTGACAAGAAAAGAAAAGCATTTTAAATAGATCTAATAGCACTAAAGTGGATGTAATAGGACCATAAGGGTGATACCACAATAGTAAGGGTTTGAAGACCAAGTTTAAAATCTGTGCTTGATCATGGAAACCCACTGTGTTACTTTGGGAAGTTATAATCTTCCTCATCACACTAGAGAAAAAAGATCCACTTAAAATCTGGTTTCTGCCTCTTGCAGAATTTTGGAGTTTGTAATTTAGGAAAGAGCCTTTAACAACCTCACTGAACTACAACCCCAGAATTCTGCAGGAGGCAGAAATCGGATTTTAAGTGGATTTTTTCTCTAGTGTGATGAAATGGTAAGAGGGAAATCAAAGCCCCTTTGCACAAATCCTACCAAGAAGAACCTGTGATGTACTCCATGTAGTGTGGCCGTTATTCAGAACTTGAAGATACAATATGAAAAGAGAACCATACCCTCAAAAGCTGCCAGAAGGATGAGAAATGAAAACCAAATCATGATTTCTCTCTCTGCTTCTTTGAGGAAAAATTGTTGAGCCGAGGAGATCCTGATGGTATATTGATGCAGCTGGGAGGGTAAAGAAGGAACGACTCTTTTAAAGAGGAAGCATGCCAATATTTACATAAAACACAGCATAAAAGAAGAACACAGCTTTGGGGGAAACTTGCCTCTCCCAATGAACGGATCGCTTTGTATGATTTGGCACAGAAGAGTTGTGCTTGGGGACATAGACAATCCCTAGAGAGAAGACCTCTCTAATATTTTTAGGTGCTCCAGCACAATTATTGTCTATTTATGCCAAAATCATACCACAAAATGAAGTATCTAGTAAATGCCTAGAGAATATTTCTTTTTGGATGTGGGTAACTAAAACTGGTCCATTTAGGTTTCTTGGCAAGGATACTGGGGTGGTTTGCCATTGCCTTCCCCAGGGATCATGCTTGGTCTGACCATCCCGTCTTGGTTTCGCTCATGACATCATTGAGGTCCAGCACCACAACAAGGCGGTGATCCTTTGCTTCAGAAATCAGAAGATGCTTACTTCTTGGGAGAAGAGCAATGTCCAATCTCGATAAAATAGTAAAGAGTAGAAACATCACACTGGCAACAAAGATCAGCATAGTTAAAGCAGAGGTATTCCCCATAGTCACCTACGGATGTGAGAGCTGGACCTTAGCGAAGGCTGAGCGAAGGAAGATAGATGCTTTTGAACTGTGGTGTTGGAGGAAAGTTCTGAGAGTGCCTTGACTGCGAGAAGGTCCAACCAGTCCATCCTCCAGGAAATAAAGCCCGACTGCTCATTGGAGGGAAGGATACTAGAGACAAAGTTGAAGTACTTTGGCCACATCATGAGAGACAGCAAAGCCTAGAGAAGACAATGATCCTAGGGAAAACAGGAATAGGGGCCGACCAAGGGCAAGATGGATGGATGGCATCCTTGAAGTGAATGGACTGACCTTGAAGGAGCTGGGGGTGGTGACGGCCGACAGGGAGCTCTGGCGTGGGCTGGTCCATGAGGTCACGAAGAGTCGGAGATGACTGAACGAATGAACAACAACTAAAACTGGGGGCACGGGGATTGTACTGTGGGCTGAAAACCCCTATTTGATAAAAAAGAGGTTTTTTTTTTAAGTGAATAAACAATTGTTTAAAAATGATCATAGAGCCAAAGGATAAAAACATAATACAGCTCATTAAAATGACCCTTCTGGTATTTTAAATGAAAATCTGAAAAGCAAAACAAAAAAGTCCTTTGTCTGCCAGTGGAAAGACAGTAAACAAGGGGATAACTGGATCTCTCATGGGAGAGATTGTGACAAGTTAGGAGCAGCCAATGAGCTGAGTCTCCTTTGTTCTCACCAAAAGTAACCCTGATTTCCTTTGTGTATCTGGGTTATAAAGGGAGGTTCAGAAGGCATCTCCCTTTATGAACCACAGTGAAGGCTAAGATCTTCTGGGGAGGCCCTGCTCTTGGTCCCACCACTGTTACGGGTGCATTTGGTGGGGACAAGAGAGAGGGCCTTCTCAGTGATTGCCCCCCAGCTATAGAACTTCCTTCCTGGCGATATTAGATCAGCCCCCTCCCTCCTGTCTTTCAGGAGGATGGTGAGGACCTGGCTGTGGGACCAAGCCTTTGGGGCAGTGCAATGGGGCAAAAATAGGAAACGTATTCCACTGACCGGAGCCAGCATGGTGCCCTGAGATGGTTTTAAATAGCTGATTTTAAAGTGGATATAAGTGATTTTAATGTTTGTGTGTATTTATAGTTTTATATCCTGGCATTGAATGATTGCTGTATATATGTTGTGCTTCACCCTGCGTCCCCTGCAGGGTGAGAAGGGCAGAATATAAATATTACAAATAAATATTATATTATAAAAAGATTATATTCCCAAAATGTCAAACCCATTCTCACGAAGTGTGAGCTTTCCCCTCAGTAGGTTATTTTGATCTCTGAAGAAATAATTTTCCATCAAGGATGATTAAGTATTTGTATATTTCACACATCTGTACTGGCTATACAGAGATGTTTAGCATGTTCTTCGTATCTCTGTTTGTTAATTTTTTTATATCAATTGCTATATGATATAGAAACGGAAATATAGAAAACATAGCCAATGTACTATTAACTCTCACAGTCTGCTTTTTATTAGACTGTGTTAAAATTCTGGGAATGGAGTTCTATTCCTTGGACATTTCCACTAAAATTTAAACTAAAACCTTGAAAAGATTTATTGATGTCGGGTGCATCCACAGTGTCGAATGAATTCAGTTTGATATCACTTTAGCTGCCATGGTTCCATGATATGGAGTTGTAGATTGGTGCAGCACCAACAGTCTTGGGCAGAGAAGGAGAAATAATTCTGGAATTGTGCACACCCCTAATTCAGTTACATACAAACTGTAGTATCAATGCACTTTAACACCACTTTAATTGTCATGCTTCAATGCTGTGGAATGCTGGGATTTGTAGTTTGGTGCAGATCCAACAGTTTTGAACAGAGAAGGTAAATGATTTTGGAAAACTTCAACTCCCATGAGCACTGAGCCAAAGCAGATAAAGGGGCATCAAACGTCATTATTTCTGCACTGTAGAAGCCCCTCCAGTGACTGAATGTTATCAACTGCCAATGACAGGAAGTATACATGTTTTTTTTCTCAAAGAAAGGCAATATAATCATGCTTTATGGTTTATTGCATAAGGAATCATGCAAATGGATATATATTTGTTGTTTGATGGTTCTTCATGGCCTTTAGCAGATGAGCAAGGATGCGAAAGAAAGAGTACAATGAAGTTTTTGTATGCAGATGCCAGGCTTTCTATTTTAATAATAAATGAGCAATGGCAGATTTAAACTAGGTCTGAAAGCAGACCCAGAGTGAGGCCCCATAGCGTTTGTGAGAATCACACTTCTCCCTTTTTGTAAAGAAGATGGATTTACGCTGTGTCACTGTGTCTTTTGCACAGTAATAGGTGCCCAAGTCTGCAGTTGTCATGGAACTCAGCTGCAGAGAATATTCATTTTTGGAGGCATCAACTGTAATGGAGATCCTGCTGCTGAAAGCTGAGTTATATTGAGTTCTCCAACTGGAACCGCTGAAGTATCCCCTCCCTAACCATTCTAGTCCCTTTCCTGAGGGTTGACGGATCCAGTTCCAATAATAGCCACTACTAATGGCATATCCAGAGACAACACAAGTCAGCTTGAGAGATTCTCCAGGTTTCAGTGTTACTCCATCAGATTGAGTCAACTGTATTTCAGAGGGTGATCCTACAAGTAAAAAAAGTATACTGTCATGGCAAACCTTAAAAGTTATGAAACAGAGACTTTATACAATACTTAATGTTGACTTTTTCATGTCTAACTAGATAAAATCACTAAATTTGAGCTGAGTTGTTCATTCTTCCAATGTCAGTTCCGGATTCAGAAAATAGCGGACACTTTTCAAATGAAATCCCTGATTGGGTAATGGATAGTACGTACCTGTATATATAAACAATAAAAAACCCAATAGATGCCACCCAACCACATAATTCTTTTCTAAAGAAGTGAGATAGCTTCCTCTTTGAACACTGACCTGGCTTAAGAATGGAAAAGAGCAAGAGAATTACGACCAAGGAATCCATTGTGCAAGCTAGTGCTCCAGAAAGCACCAAGCTTCAGTTTATCAAGAATATCAAACTGAACACCATTTGCATATTCAGAGTGTGCTTGATGCTTGGCATAAAAAGGGCTATAAATATAGCTCCAT
This sequence comes from Anolis sagrei ordinatus, assembly GCF_025583915.1. Classification (NCBI taxonomy): domain Eukaryota; kingdom Metazoa; phylum Chordata; class Lepidosauria; order Squamata; family Anolidae; genus Anolis; species Anolis sagrei. The sequence goes on from NW_026847660.1 coordinate 9,990,732, forward strand.
CATACACCTTCTGTTACTTCTGTGCTATTACCATTTCTTTTTGCATAAAAAGCCCCAAGCTGCTGGGAGGAAAGTAGCATATTAAACAACCACAAATTTCAGTGAAATAATACTGGTTCATTTTTGCTCTATGTGGGACTGTGCTTGAAAAAAAAAAGTTCAAATACTGCAGCCAGGTCAATATGCAACCATCAGATTGCTTTGCTTTTGGGGGAGTAGTCTCGACACAATGTTTGACATCAAGTCAACATCCCTGGATATATTTTCTATGTTATTTATACACATACATATCCTAATTACAAGGGTGAAGTCCCAGATATTATACCAGGACTTCCCGGTAGAACACCAGGACACTGTAATGCCCTCCCCAAAGGCCTCCCAAAACAAAGTAAAAAAACAACAACAAAATAACTCACCCGGCCTCAATGAGATGGCTGCCAGAGCTCTCCTGGCACATACAAATGATGCACCAGAGCGATTTTCCTCCCCTCTCTTTTCTCCTGGCACCTCATTTGTAGGCGCAAGGATAACTCTGCCAGCCAGCTCATGGAGGCTGGATGAGTTCTTTTGTTTTATTTTTTACTCTGTTTTGGGGGGCTTTTGTGGAGGGGGTTGGTATTCCCAGTTTTCCGGGCTAATTTAGCCTAGAAAGCCATGGTGATATTGTCTGGCCTGCAGTCCAGACACCGGAAGTAGTGGGTTTATCCATTGTCTTCCAAGAAGGTGTGGAATAAACCCACTATCAAATTAATTCACCACAAACCACAGTTTCCCTGGTTTGTGGCGGAATTTGGGATTGTCCAGGACATCGTCTGGACAGCCCCCTTTTTATTGCGGAAGTTTCTACAATAAAGTGGCTGTCTAGATGCGCCCTGTGACAGAAGGGGGTTGGACTAGATGCCCTTTGGGGGTCTTGCCCAACTCTGGTGAAATATAGACTACGCAGGAATCCAGTGAAGTCTCTTTCTCTGAAGGTTTTTGAACATAGGCTGGGTAGCTGCCTGTTGGAAATGATTTGGCATGTCTTTGTGTTAGGAAGTCTTTCTTTGTGGGGCAGAAGAGAGCATTTTCATGTGACTTACCTGTGGACTGCGGGCAACACACTATTGTGTCCTGGCAGACAGTGTGGAAAGTTCTGCATTAGAGAGTGAAAAATGTCCACATATTTGCTCATCTTCAGTGAGAATGAGCATCTCAACATAGCAAGACAGGCCATCAAAATTTTACTCAATTATTGTGGTGTTTTTCTTTTTCCACCCAAGTGTTTTGGGCTTGAAAGGTGCAGATTGTGGTCAACTGTAAAAACAGAACTAGAAGAAAGAATAATGAACTAATGAGAATGGAGACATTCCTCTTTCATACTGTATTGCATGAAAATAATGGTAGTCTTTCCATGTAATATTTCATAGAGTGTTTTTGTGTATGTGTAAACAGTTCAGTTTACTGGATTTTCAAGGTTTTTTCCAGCACAGCATTAGACTGGGCTTGCAGCACCTGCAAGTGAACATCCAGCAGAAGATACAAGAAAAAGGCTTGCATGGTAGTCACAAAGATATATGTAGGAAGAGAATCAAATCATGGTCCATTCTTAACTGCTAGCGCAGTGGTTCTCAAATTGTGGGTCCCACGGTGTTTTGACATACACCTCCCAGAAATCCCAGTCAATTTACCAGCTAGAAGATATGTCTCTCATATTTCACTGTGACATACCTTGTAAAACATCAGGTAGATGGAGAAAAAATGGTGGTGGTGGGT
>NW_026847660.1:9992661-10065516 GCF_025583915.1 Anolis sagrei ordinatus
ATTTTAATAATAAATGAGCAATGGCAGATTTAAACTAGGTCTGAAAGCAGACCCAGAGTGAGGCCCCATAGCGTTTGTGAGAATCACACTTCTCCCTTTTTGTAAAGAAGATGGATTTACGCTGTGTCACTGTGTCTTTTGCACAGTAATAGGTGCCCAAGTCTGCAGTTGTCATGGAACTCAGCTGCAGAGAATATTCATTTTTGGAGGCATCAACTGTAATGGAGATCCTGCTGCTGAAAGCTGAGTTATATTGAGTTCTCCAACTGGAACCGCTGAAGTATCCCCTCCCTAACCATTCTAGTCCCTTTCCTGAGGGTTGACGGATCCAGTTCCAATAATAGCCACTACTAATGGCATATCCAGAGACAACACAAGTCAGCTTGAGAGATTCTCCAGGTTTCAGTGTTACTCCATCAGATTGAGTCAACTGTATTTCAGAGGGTGATCCTACAAGTAAAAAAAGTATACTGTCATGGCAAACCTTAAAAGTTATGAAACAGAGACTTTATACAATACTTAATGTTGACTTTTTCATGTCTAACTAGATAAAATCACTAAATTTGAGCTGAGTTGTTCATTCTTCCAATGTCAGTTCCGGATTCAGAAAATAGCGGACACTTTTCAAATGAAATCCCTGATTGGGTAATGGATAGTACGTACCTGTATATATAAACAATAAAAAACCCAATAGATGCCACCCAACCACATAATTCTTTTCTAAAGAAGTGAGATAGCTTCCTCTTTGAACACTGACCTGGCTTAAGAATGGAAAAGAGCAAGAGAATTACGACCAAGGAATCCATTGTGCAAGCTAGTGCTCCAGAAAGCACCAAGCTTCAGTTTATCAAGAATATCAAACTGAACACCATTTGCATATTCAGAGTGTGCTTGATGCTTGGCATAAAAAGGGCTATAAATATAGCTCCATCATACACCTTCTGTTACTTCTGTGCTATTACCATTTCTTTTTGCATAAAAAGCCCCAAGCTGCTGGGAGGAAAGTAGCATATTAAACAACCACAAATTTCAATGAAATAATACTGGTTCATTTTTGCTCTATGTGGGACTGTGCTTGAAAAAAAATGTTCGAATACTGGAGCCAGGCCAATATGCAACCATCAGATTGCTTTGCTTTTGGGGGAGTAGTCTCGACACAATGTTTGACATCAAGTCAACATCCCTGGATATATTTTCTATGTTATTTATACACATATATATCCTCATTACAAGGGTGAAGTCCCACATATTATACCAGGATTTCCTGGTAGAATGCCAGGACACTGTAACCCCCTCCCCAAAGGCCCCCCAAAACAAAGTAAAAAAACAAAAGAACTCACCCGGCCTCAATGAGATGGCTGCCAGAGCTCTCCTGGCACATACAAATGATGTGCCAGGTGAAGGGGGAGGGGGGATAGGAGTGATTTTCCTTCCCCCCCTTTTCTCCTGGCACTTTATTTATAGGCTCCAGGAGAACTCCGACAGCCAGCTCATGGAGGCCAGATGAGTTCTTTTGTTTTATTTTTTTGCTCTGTTTTGGGGGGGTTTTGTGGAGGGGGTTGGTATTCCCACAGTTTTCTGGACTAATTTAGTCTGAAAAGCCATGGGAATATTGTCTGGCCTGCAGTCCAGACACTGGGAGTTGTGGGTTTATCCATCATCTTCCAAGAAGGTGCGGAATAAACCCACTATCAAATTAATTTACCACAAACCAGGGTTTCCCTGGTTTGTGGCGGATTAATTCGGGTTTGTCCAAGACGTCGTCTGGACAGCCCCCTTTTTATTGCAGAAGTTTTCACAATAAAGTGGCTGTCTAGATGCGCCCTGTGACAGAAGGGGGTTGGACTAGATGCCCTTTGGGGGTCTCTCCCCACTCTGGTGAAATATAGACTACCCAGGAATCCAGTGAAGACTCTGAAAGTTTTTGAACATAGGCTGGGTAGCTGTCTGTTGGAAAGGATTTGCCATGTCATTGTGTTAGGAAGTCATTGTATGTGGGGGCAGAGGAGAGCATTTGGCATGTGACTTACCTGTGGATTGCAGGCGACACACTATTGTGTCCTGGCACAAAGTTTGGAAAGTTCTGCATTAGAAAGTGAAAAATGTCCACATATTTGCTCATCTTCAGTGAGAATGAGCATCTCAACATAGCAAGACAGGCCATCAAAATTTTACTCAATTATTGTGGTGTTTTTCTTTTTCCACCCAAGTGTTTTGGGCTTGAAAGGTGCAGATTGTGGTCAACTGTAAAAACAGAACTAGAAGAAAGAATAATGAACTAATGAGAATGGAGACATTCCTCTTTCATACTGTATTGCATGAAAATAATGGTAGTCTTTCCATGTAATATTTCACAGAGTGTTTTTGTGTATGTGTAAACAGTTCAGTTTACTGGATTTTCAAGGTTTTTTTCAGCACAGCATTAGACTGGGCTTGCAGCACCTGCAAGTGAACATCCAACAGAAGATACAAGAAAAAGGCTTGCATGGTAGTCACAAAGATATATGTGGGAAGAGAATCAAATCATGGTCCATTCTTAACTGCTAGCGCCGTGGTTCTCAACTTGTGGGTCTCCAGGTGTTTTGACATACACCTCCCAGAAATCCCAGCCAATTTACCAGCTAGAAGATATGTCTCTCATATTTCACTGTGACATACCTTGTAAAACATCAGGTAGATGGAGAAAAAATGGCGGGTGTGTGTGTTTATAATAAATCTCGAATAATTAACACCCCCCCCCCCAATGATTTCTGTGTTCTTGTATAACTAGAACAATACTTCCCAGGCACAAAGCATCATGTGATGATAAACTGGGGTAGTTCTAGGAGTTCTAGATTTCTTCAACATACAGAGAATCCTGTTCATGGACACAATTGGTGAGGAAAAAATATAGAGCAAGACAGTAGCAACCGAAAAGGCTGGAACAGAGACAAAGAATGATACCTGTTAACAGCCCAGAACAGTTTAATAAATAATTCCCCTGATCTGTTTCTTCTGCTGTGACAGTTTCTAGTTTGTAGCTTTTCAATGCCACCTATTGAAATGTTTCTGCAAATGCTGTGGAATTTATTCAATGCAAAGTTTTCTTGGGAGGTCTTCTGTGATCCATCGAGGTGTGTGCCTTGAACAGCAACCCATGGGTTTTTATCATATGCAAGTAGGAGTAACTTTAGATTGCCCCTGGCTTCTAGAGGAATGATATTTGTAACCATAAGGGTCAGAAGGATAGCAACAGCGTAAGTCAAACTCCTCCTCAGTTTCCTGGCTGAGGCAAGGACTCCAGATTAACTGGGCGGGGGGGGGGGGGGGTCTTCTTTTCACTTTGAGCAGAGAATCAGTTGAATCCACCACCCACTGGGGAGGAAACAAGGGTATCATCTGCTCATTACATTTTTTGGACTGTTTTTTATTATTATTATTATTATTAACTTTATTTGTACCCCGCTAGCATCTCCCGAGGGACTCGATGCGGCTTACACAGGCCGAAGCCCCCAAATCTCTTTTAACTGCTCTGTTAAAATCTAAGCTCAAACCTTGTAGAGAGTTACTGAGGTCAGTTACATCCACATTGTAGTATGAATGTAATTTGACATCACTTTAACCATCATGGCTTCAAGCTATGGAATGCTGGGATTTGCATTTTGGTGTGGCACCAAAAGTCTTGAGCAGAGAAGGTAAATGATTTTGAAAAAACAACAACACCAAAATACCCAACTCCCATGAGCACTGAGCCATAGCAGTAAAACAGACATCAAAAGTCAATATTTCTAGACAGTAAAAGCTCTCTCTCTCTCTCTCTCTCTATCTCTCTCCCCCCAGTAACTAAAAAAATATTTACTGCCAGTGACAGGAAGTATACATAGTTTTCCAAAGAGAGGAAAAATATAGTCATGTGCTTCGTGGTTTATTACAGAAGTAATCATGCCAGGAATTATGTGGATGGATAGATATTCATTGTTTGATGGTTCGTGATGTTCTTTAGCATATGAGCATGATGCAAAAGAGAGTGCACAATGCGGTTCTTGTATGTAGATGACTCACCTTCCATTTTAATAACAAATAATGTACTTTATTACTAAAATGGATTTAATTTAGATCTTTTTGGAAACTTGATTTGTGATTTGGAGCAGATACATAGAGATGAGCCCCACTGTATCTATGATAATCACACTTCTCCCTTTTTGTAAAGTAAATGGATTTACACTGTGTCATTGTGAGTTGCACAGTAATAGGTGCCTGTGTCTGCTGTTGTCATGGAACTCAACTGCAGATAATATTCATTTTTGGAGGTATCAAACGTAACAGAGATCCTACTCCTGAAGGCTGAGCCATAATCAGTTCTCCAAGTGGAGCCGCTGAAGTATCCCCTCCCTAACCATTTCAGCCGCTTTCCTGCAGGCAGTCGGACCCAGTGCCATTGATAGCCACCAGAAACAGCACAAGTCAGCTTGAGGGATTCTCCAGGTTTCAGTGTTTCTCCATCAGATTGAGTCAACCGTATTTCCGCGGGTGATCCTACAATTAAAACAAAATTTATTGTAATGATGAACCTTGGAAGTTATGGAACACAGACTGCATACTATACTTAATGTTGACTTTTTAAAATGTCTAACTAGGAAAGAATCACTAAATTTCAGCTTAGTTGCTCATTCTTCCATTGTCAATTCTGGATTTAGAGAAGAGGGGAAACTTTTCATGTGAAATCCCTGACTGGGGGATGGAGGGAGTGTACCTGAATATCCAAAGAATGAAAAAGGTATCTCCCACCCACATAATTCTTTTCTACAGAAGTGAGAAAGCTTCCTGCTTGGTCACTGACCTGGATTAAGAATGAAAAAGAGCAAGAGAATTATGACCAAGGAATCCATTCTGCAAGCTGGTGCACCAGAATGCATCAAACTTCAGTTTAAAAAGGATATCAAACTGACCACTATTTGCATATTCATCGTGCTTGGTGCTAGGCATAAAAAGGGCTATAAACTTAGCTCCATCATACACCTTCTGTTACCTCTGTGCTCTTGTTGTTGTTGTTCATTTGTTCAGTCATTTCCGACTCTTTGTGACCTCATGGACCAGCCCATGCCAGAGCTCCCTGTCGGCCGTCACCACCCCCAGCTCCTTCAAGGTCAAGCCAGTCACTTCAAGGATACCATCCATCCATCTTGCCCTTGGTCGGCCCCTCTTCCCCTTTCCTTCCATTTTCCCCAGCATCATTGTCTTCTCTAAGCTTTCCTTTCTTCTCATGATGTGGCCAAAGTACTTCATCTTGGCCTCAACTATCCTTCCCTCCAATGAACAGTCAGGCTTTTATTTCCTGGAGCATGGACTGGTTGGATCTTTTTGCAGTCCAAGGCACTCTCTGAACTTTCCTCCAGAACCACTGTTCAAAAGCATCTATATTCTATGCTCTTACCTTTTCTTTTTACATAAAAGGCCTCATGCTGCTGGGAGAAAAGTAGCATATTAAACAACCACAAACTCCAGTGGGATGACACTGGTTCATTTTTGCTCATTTTGCTCTATGTTCATTTTTGCTCTATGACTGAAAGAAATGTTCAAATACATGGAGCCAGATTACTATGAACCATCAGATTGCTTTGCTTTTGTGGGAATAGTCTAAAGAAAATGTTTGACATTCAGTCAACATTCCTGGATTTATTTTCTGTTATTTATATGCAAAACATACTCATTAAATGGTAAGAAATACTCATATATTTTCTTATCGTTATTGATAGCATAACTCATTAAAGCAAGGCTTGCAAAATGTTTCGTGTTTGTGACATGCTTTTTAGACATGCACAGTAATTCAGTTTCACTAGCAATCAGAGGTTAAACCAGCTCCTTAGAAATGTTTCCCCATATATATATAGATAGATAGATAGATAGATAGATAGATAGATAGATAGATAGATAATTTGAATCGATCTTTATAATCTTATTGTATAAAGGAGGTTTCCCTTTAAGCTACTTATGATTTACGAGTTGGGCTGTGAGTAAACAACTAGACAAAGACACAAGAAAAAGGGTTGCAGGGTAATCACAAAGATATGTGGGAGGAGAATGAAATCATTGCCCAATTGTGCATTCTTCACTGCTAGAGCAGGCATGAGCAAACTTCGGTCCGCTAGGTGTTTTGGAACTTCAGCCAGAGATTCTGCATATTAATGCTTACATATATTTCTGCAGTCCTAAAACTGTGTGGAAAATTGACCATGTGTAAGAACCAGGCATGTAGCCGGTGGGGGGGGGGGGGCTATAGGGGCTTCAGCCCCCCCCCAATTCTCAGGGTGGTCCGCGAGAAGGCCTTACTGGTACATTATTTAAACTGTTATGTTTATTCATATCATGATCTGATCACCATGCTCAATATATCCCATATGCATGGGGGTATTGGGGTAACGATACAAAAGGTTTGCTAAGGTAGACCCTCTTTCACTCAGACTCAGCCCCCCCCCCCGAATCAAACTCTGCCCCTCCCAAAACAAAATTCTGGCTACGGCCCTGGTAAGAATGTATTCAGAGTGTATTCTGCTCTTTAGAGTCCCGGTGATATATGTTCCACCAGTCAGAGAGACTAAGGGTGCATCTACACTGAACATATAATATAGTTTGAAGCTATCTTCAAATGGCAGTGGCTAGAAAGTGCACTCTACCAATGCAGTGTCAGTGCATCATCCTTTAAAATACATCAAGTTAAGTTGGGAACAAGTCCAAGTAAGCCCCTGAACAGCACCAGTGAGTCCCAAATGGAAACCACATTGCAAGGCAGAATGCAAAGTGCATTGCAGACACCTGCCCATTAGGGATGTGCAAAATGGGAGAAATTCGTTCTGTTTTTGTTTCAAATTCTGGGCACCCTCCATTCTGTTTTTGGGAAGATTCTGGGAGATTAGGAGGGGGACTGTTTGGATTTGTAATTCAGGATCTGGAGTTAAAAATGAAAACAGAACAAAACATATTTCTGCCATGTCGCACACCCCTACTACCCATACTGCAGTGCTAATTGACCCCCTGGGACATGTAATTGATTATTTTCACTTCTGTCATGCTAATCTATCCTGGCCCTGAAGACTCTATACCACAATTAATATAATAACAAAATTGGAATTCTTTGTTCCATAACTATTTCTGAATGCTCTGTATAGTTGTGAATGCTGAACAGATATGATAACTGGCAGAAGATCATCTGGTTTGAAATATGGTGCTGAAAGAAAGTTCTGAAGGTAGCATTGACCATCAGAGAAAGAGAAAGATAAACAGCTTTTAAATCAAGTAATTCGTGAATTTCCATTAGGAACCAAAAGAGGTTAAACTGAGGTCATACTTTGATCATGTTATGAGATGACAAAACAAGTATGCTTGGAAAGGTGAAAGGAAATACTGAAAGTAGGGTGAAAACAGAAAAAGAAGAATGGAATGTTACAGTTGTGTTTCTCCCCTTTCAAGTTCACTTTTTAGATGTGGTTGCACTAGATGGCCCTTGCAGTCTCATCCAACTCAATGATTCCTTCACATTCAGAGACTCCCATGAGATGCTGGAAGGGAAACAGGTTTTTCCTTTCTAAAGAGAAGCAACCAGAATAACCTTTCAAAAACACCCAGTCTATTTATTCCTCCACGTTTAAAAGATTTCCCCTTTTAACATTCAAGTCCTTATTTAGTTTCGTCATTGTGTTCTCTTGCACAAAAATATTTGGCAGTGTCTGTAGCTACCAAGGAGGACATCTGAAGATAATACCCATTCTTCCCATCATCTTTGGATATAGAAATTATGTTTTTGAGCATGGGAGAATATAGTGTGCCCCCAGCTTAGTTGATATACCTGATCCATTCCAGTTGTGTCCCACTGATTTGCCATCTCTAGTGCCAACTATAATCAGTAGAAATGGAATATCAGGTGACAGGGTTGTTGTAGGTTTTTTCGGGCTATATGGCCATGTTCTAGAGGCATTCTCTCCTGACATTTTGCCTGCATCTATGGCAAGCATCCTCAGAGGTATTGAGGTCTGTTGGAACTAGGAAAATGGGTTTATATATCTGTGGAATGACCAGGGTGGGACAAAGGACTCTTGTCTGCTGGAGCTAGGTGTGAATGTTTCAACTGACCACCTTGATTAGCATTTGATTGCCTGGCAGTGCCTGGAGCAATCTTTTGTTGAGAGGTGATTAGATGTCCTTGTTTGTTTCCTCTCTGTTGTTGTGCTGTTCTAATTTTAGAGTTTTTTAATACTGGTAGCCAGATTTTGTTCATTTTCATTGTTTCCTCCTTTCTGTTGAAATTGTCCACATGCTTGTGTATTTCAATGGCTTCTCTGTGTAGTCTGACATAGTGGTTGTGAGAGTGGTCCAGCATTTCTGTGTTCTCAAATAATATGCTGTGTCCAGGTTGGTTCATCAGGTGCTCTGCTATGGCTGACTTCTCTGGTTGAAGTAGTCTGCAGTGCCTTTCATGTTCCTTGATTCGTGTTTGGGCCTTGCTGCATTTGGTGGTCCCAATGTAGACTTGTGACAGCGCTGATGAGCTCCATCGACTCCCCAGGTCTTAATAATAATAATAATAATAATAATAATAATAATAATAATAATCTTTATTTGTACCTGCCACCATCTCTCCAATGGGAACTCAGAGCGGCTTACATGGGGCCAAGCCCAAACAACAATTACAATATAGAACGACCAAACGCAAACCGAAAACGCAAACAATAAACAATAAACAACATCATAATTACATAAAACATATGAATATACAACAATATAAGATTACAATGAACACAAACACGGTGACAATGGGCGGGCTACATGTAATGGTTAAAAGAACTAATTAAAACTGGTAAAAAAAAATTGGACACAATACACCTATCAGGTCGACGAGGTCTTGCTGTTCCAGGCCTGAGTGCATGAGAGTGATTTAGAAAAGAATGCCTGGGAGAGGAAAGGTATACATACACATTAAGGGGAAAAGAGAAAAAGAAAATGATGATTGCTGGTTTCCTTCCATGAAGACTCACAGTAAGGTATGGTGACTCACAGTAAGGCATTAATTCTATCTTCTGTTGTTTAGATGTGTTCATAGTTAGTTAATCCTACACTGGGGAGAAATAAAGAACCAAGTCAGACATCAGATGTTGAGTGGAGCAGGAAGTGATCCGTAAACATTCATATTGAGTTCCTGTAAATTATAGTCTTTTCGATGACAGAGCTGTTGTAGGTTTTTGAGAAGTTATGATTTGCAAGGACAATAAAAGTTGCTCCTACGCTATATAATGAAAGTGGTTTGACATCACTTTAACTACAAACACTCAATGCTAGGGAATTTTGGGAACTGTAGTTTGGTAAATCACTATCACTTTGGGCAGAGAAGACTGAAAACTTTGTAAAACTGTAACTTCCATGATTCCGTAATATTAAGCCATGGGAGTTTGTGATGTTGACTTGCATTCACTCTACAGTGTAAAAGCAAAGGATAATTAATAAAAAGACGAGAAAGTGATGTCCTTAACAATTAACAATATCTCCTGAAATGCACCATGTATTGGAGGGTATATTGGGTGAGGAATATATCCTGCAATAAGGAGAAAATAAACAAGGGGTTGTCTATGTACGTAACCCAACACAGAGTCTGAATTGAGAACTATTTATTATTCCCAGAATATGTTTTTCTGATGTAGTTAGCTAAGATTTTGTTGCAAAGATAACTAGGTAGGGGAAGTATGCAATGAGAGTTTAAAACACCTTTGAGATGAAGTGAGGGAACAAAGTTAGTAACATGAGCATTCATAGACTTAAGTTTACTTCCTCAGATGATATTCCAGACCAAGATGATATTCCAGATCTTTATAGGTGGAGAAAAGTAGGCAGTTGTGGAAGAAAGGAACATGTATGCTGTTTTATGAGAGGAAAAGTTTTCTCATCTATACATCATGCTATTCAGTGTGAATCAGACTAAGTTATTTAAAAAAAGAATCAGTTTCCTCTTTTTGTCTGATGACTTGATTAAATTTCTCRCTGTGAGTCTTGCGCAGTARTACGTTGCCGTGTCTGCAGCCACCAAGGTGGAYATTTGCAGATAGAACTCATTCTTTCCATTATCTTTGGAGATAGAAATCCTGTTTTTGAGAGATGGGGCATAGCTGGTGCTGCCAKMATAACAGATATATGCAATCCATTCCAGCTGTTCRCCTCTTGTTTGTCGKATCCAGCTCCAACAATAATTGCTAGAAATGGAGTATCCAGTGACAACRCAGGTCAACTTGATGTTATCTCCAGGYCTAGCTGTTCCAGGGCCGGACTCCACAAGTGTAACTTGAGAAAAGACACCTAGAAAAAGAGAGACACTCAGTTAAACCTAATGCACACCTTAGGGCAAGGAGAATACTTTCTTTCACTCTTCTCTCCTAGAGACTCACWTGAGGGGGTAATGAAAATCAACATGAAATGAAAGAGGTATCTCATGTTTCCAACCCTGGGATCAGCTCTTGAGCTGCAGAAGAAGAGGTAATACTGGGTATAAGGAACAAGCAGGGCCTTAAGGATATTCTATTTAAGCAGAAAAAAATAGCTCGAGGCTCAGGATTTGCATCAGGGCTTCATCTTCTTGCTCACGCCCCTTTTTCATAGCATAAAAGAGTGAAGATCTTGGCAAACTCCAACTCTGAAGAGGAACCTTGTGAATACATCGAGAATACAGACAGCCCTCTGTATCTATGAGTTCTGCATCCAATAATTTGACCAACCAGGGCTTGAAAATATTCCAAAAGATACTTTCCAAAAATCAAACTTTGGTTTTGCCATTATACATAAGGGAAGTCACTTTATTGGGCCACTGTATTTCATGGGACTTGAGCACCCACAGATTTTGGCACCCATGAGTAGGTCCTGGAAACAAACCCCAGTGAATAAAAAGCCCCACCAATATACTTGTACTTGACCCCTTCACATGGCAAAAGAGAAGGTGTGCGGTCAGCTCATGGAGCCCCACATGTCCTCGCTCCTCTCCTCATTGCACAGAGGAGATGAGAAAGGTTCCATTAGCACCCTTCCCCTCCCCTCATCGGATGGCAGAAAGGGCAGCAATATGCAGCATTGTGCATTGCCCCACCTCCCTTTCTGCCATCACACAGGGAAATTGAAGGAAAAGTGCAAGTAGCTCCATTGGAGTGACCCAAAATACACTTTCCTCCCTGTAGTCATGGAGGAAGCGCCTTTCAGCGCTTCCCCCCGAATATGGGAGGAAAAGGGAGGGCCTGCCATATGTGATGGCACACACAGGCCCCATCCTTGCCACAAAGTAGCAAACTGGGGCAAAAATGACTTTCACGAAGAGGTAGTAAGTTACACCCTTGTGAGCCCTCATCCAAATATTCTGCGCTCAGCATGAATTCCTAATTTGATTCAACACCAGAATCTAGGTGACTCGTGGCTCATTTGCCCCTTTTTTATCCAGAAGAACAAGTTTTCAGATTGCTTCATTGACTTCTGGTACTTTTTAAAGTAACTCACGTTGGCCTGAATTGGCCAGCAATGATAGCTGCTGGTCATTAATACTTTTGCTTTTTTTCTGATACAAAGTAGGCTTATGCTATCTGGGTAAACCTTGACCTATTTCTGTATCCTGGCTTTCAGTGGTGGCCCTGATCAGTTTTTTGGGAACCTCTGAAATTTGCTCTGGAGTGCTGAAAGATCCATTTTCTATTGGCCAATTATTGTGGTGGGGGGGCTTCCCAGGAACCCCTGCCCGTCATTTTAGGCATTTAAGTTGTTCTACTCTAGAGGAGTGGCGTTCAGCTGCAGGCAGGCAGACATCTGCACTTTCTCTCCTGGGCCTGTATGCCACACGCACTCTTTTTGCTGTATTTAAAGGAGGCAAATTGTTGCAGCTGTTTCTTACTCTAGAGGAGAGGCGTTCAGCTGCAGGCAAGTGCGTACTTTTTAATCTGTTCTAGAGGAGAGATGCTTGGATGCAACCTGCCACATATGCTTTCTTTCCTGGGCCTGCACACCACACATTCTTTCCAAGGCATTTAAAGGAGGCAAGTTCTTAAAGTTGTTTCTTACTCTAGAGGAGAGGAGCTTGGCTGCAGGCAAATGCGCGCATGCTTTCTCTCTTGGGCCCATACTATGCCAGCAGGCACACACTTTTCAAGGCATTTTAAGGAGGCTTCCCACTTCCAGGTAAGGAAGAACAATGACGTCCTGGAAGAGGAGAGGTAACTGGTAGTAGGTTTCAAGGAATAAGTGTTTTATTTTTGTTTGCTGGGGGATTAATGAAAAAGATTAAACTGTGATACCAAAATGCAGAGGAGGAGCTGAGATCGACTCCTTCTTGCTTTTGTTTTGGGATGGGGGGGGGGGTGTGCCAAAAGGGGCTTACCACTGCGTGCTCCAAAGGTCCTGAAGGGAAACAAAACTGTGCACGTCTACTACAAAGTGTTGATGGCTTGTTATTCTTTGGTGCCATCCTCTGGTGACTTCTCTAAAAAATGTACAAAGTTTGTGTGTGTGTGTGTGAGAGAGAGATCTAGTAGGATCTTTCTCACTAGATTGTGAACAGAGTAAAACTTGGCTGTGCCCTCCATTTTTCAGATTTCCTATCTGCAGGTACAAGTCATAGCTCTTTTTAAAGGCTTTCCGAATGCCACTGCTGAGGTTTCAAAGGGGGAGAAGGATTGGCAGCTACAGCTCTATCATGCCTTAGACCAGAAGCAGGTGAAACTCCTGCCCTCCATCTCAACTGCCTCTGCTTTGACCTTGGAAAGGGTGAGAAGAAGAGGAGGCAGGTACAGCTAGATCACACCTAGAAAACAAAGACCCCTGCCTCCTTCCAGTTGCTCCTGTCTTCATCTCAGAAGGAAAGAAGAAGAGGCTGTCACAACTCCATTATGCCTCAACCCAGAAGTAGATGAAAGGTCTTCATCTCCATCCCAACTTCCACTTCCCTAACCTCGGAGAGAGAGAAGAGACAATACTGGCTGGACTTCATTCCCTCCCAAACTGCAATTCCCTTTTACTTGTGTGTCAGGTCTAAATTAGTAAGTAAGGAAGTCTGAAGGCAAGGAAATTGGGATTTTTTTTTGGTCTGGTCTTTTATTTGCAACACATTGTATACAGTGATGGCCCTATATTAATAAATGAATAAAGAAGTGAAGAAACAGGAGGCTATGGAAAATATTTTCTTATTTGCAGAAAAATAATTGTTTTCCCTGGGTGACAATAGCTAACAAATCAGTCAACGGAAAATAGTCCCCATGTATTTGTATAGAAGGTAGGCCAACGCTGCTACTATGTTACCTCTTCCTTGCTAACAGGTGACACAGGTAAATTTGCCACAAATATACAGGATGAATATCACTTCTTCCAGAAGTTTGGGACCAAAAGTGTTCCTTATTTCAGATTTTCAGTTGGGCTTTTGCAGATTTTATTGAAAACCTCTTTCTAGGAATATCTAGGACCTCCGGTATGATCAAGAGTCTGGAGAACAAGCCCTATGTGGAGCGGCTTAAAGAGCTGGGCATGTTTAGCCTGCAGACTGAGAGGAGACATGATGAGGGCCATGCATAAATATGTGAGGGGGAGTCATAGGGAAGAGGGAGCAGGCTTATTTTCTGCTGCCCTGGAGACTAGGATGCGGAGCAATGGCTTCAAACTACAGGAAAGGAGATTCCACCTGAACCTTAGGAAGAACTTCCTAACTGTGAGAGCTGTTCAGCAGTGGAACTCTCTGCCCCAGAATGTGGTGGAGGCTCCTTCTTTGGAGGCTTTGAAACAGAGGCTGGATGGCCATCTGTCAGGGTGCTTTGTACACGATTTTCCTGCTTCTTGGCAGGGGGTTGGACTGGATGGCTGACAAGGTCTCTTCCAACTCTTTACTTCTATGATTCTTGGCATGATTTGATCAGAAAGAGTTGCCTTTGCTTTCCCCAGAGGCTGAGGGATGTGTGACTTGTCCATAGTGAATTTGTGGTTTCACACGCCTGAGTGGGGTTTTGAACCCGAGTCTCCAGGGCTGTAGTCCGACCTCTAAAACATGTTAGATCATTATAATTTTTTATCTTAATTTTTATGTAAATGTTGTTTATTACATAATAAACATTATTCTCAATGCAATTCAACCACGTGTTAGTTTGTTAATCCAGCAATTACAGCTCTTCCTGGTCTACTTTGGAATATTTTTTCTCTATGCAAAATCATACTTCTTTTTGGAAAGAGGACTTATGTTGTATGACTGTGTTTCTCGCACAATAAAATATGCCTGAGTCTGCAGTTGTCATGGACCTCAGCTGAAGATAATATTAAATCCTGGTAAGGGTGTGTGACTTGGTAGAAATCTGTCCCATTTTCAGTCCCATTTTCGGTGCCCTCCTGTTCTGTTTACCTGTGTTTACCCAGAAGTTCCTGAAATCAAGAAGGGGTTCTGTTTTTGTTCTGGAAAGATTAAGTCCATTGATGCCAATGGGGAAATGTTAGAGGCTCATTTCTTTTTTACGTCTATCAGCATGAAACTTACCTCTGTTGTAGGCCCCATTTAAGACTGCAAGCCTGCCAAGTTTCAGAATGTTTCACCAATCCAGTGATGTTTGGAAAAATTGTAAAGTTTTACCATAACTTTTCTTAATAAACCACACACAAGAGGGGTTTTGGGAATTGAAATACCAAGTGCACACCACAAGAGGGGAGAAGAATGGATACATTGAACCAGGCCTCTGATTGGCTGAGAAAGAGTGTGAGAAACATACAGAGTGAAAAACCCCAACTACCATGATGCCTCAGGAGGGAACACAGAGGCTCCTTCAATGCCCGTGCCACACAAAGTGCTGCTGGGAAAGTGATTTCCCATTTGCATCAAGCGGGCGCTGGGGGGAAGGACCTTTGGGAAGTGATGGAGGAGATTGCCCAGGAAGAAAGAAAAGGAGGAGCCACAGCTGGCCTGATTTGTAGGGCTGCCCAGCCCACATGCCGCCTCCACCTCAGGTAGAGTGCTGCTCAGCCCATTAGACCCTATTACAGTGGTTCTCAATCTGGGGTCCCCAGATGTTTTTGGCCTTCAACTCCCAGAAATCCTAATAGCTGGTAAACTGGCTGGGATTTCTGGGAGTTGTAGGCCAGAAACATCTGGGGACCCCAGGTTGAGAACCACTGCCCTATTAGCTCCCATTACCTGAAAAGATCCATCTGCTGTGATCCATATTGGCTAAGGCTTCTGCTGCCCTCCACCAGGCTCGTTTTCCTGGATTCAGCAGCGGAATCCCCCAAATCCTCTGAATCACGTACAGAAAAATGAAATCATGCATATCACTAATTCCTGGAAGCATCAACTGTAATGGAGATCCTGCTCCTGAAACCTGACCCATATTGGCTTCTCCAGGAGGAACCGAAGAAGTATCCCCAGGTTAGGTACATCCAGACTGTAGAATCAATGCAGTTTAACAACACTTTAACTGTCATGGTTCAATGCTATGGAATCCTGAGATTTGTAGTTTGGTGCAGAACTAACAGTTTTGGTCAGAGAAGGTAAATAATTTTGGAAAATGGCAACTCCCTTGAGCACTGATCCATATCACTTAAAGGGGCATCAAACACCACTATTTCTACACTGTAGCAGCCCTTCCAGCGACTGAACATTATTGACAGCCAAAAACAAGAAGTAAAAAAGGCTTTTCTAAAGAAAGGAAAAATATAATCATGTGTTTCATTGTTTACTACATAAGGAATCATATCAGGAGTCATGTGGATGGGTCAATATATATTGTTTGATGTTTCTTGATGTTCTTTGGCATATGAGCATGGATGCAAAAGAGAACGTATGACCAGTTTCTTGTATGCAGATCCCAGACATACAAGATCCCAGGCATACATTTGAATAATAATGAAGCAACTACGGATTTAATCTAGATCAGGATGCAAACTTGATCTGTTTTCTGGAGCAGACACATAGAGACAAGCTCCACAATGTCTATGAGAATCACACTTCTCCCTTTTTGTAAAGAAGATGGATTTACGCTGTGTCACTGTGTCCCTTGCACAGTAATAGGTGCCTGAGTCTGCAGTTGTCATGGAACTGAGCTGCAGATCATATTCATTTCTGGAGGCATCAACCGTAATGGAGATCCTGCTGCTGAAAGCTGAGCCATAATTAGTTATCCATCTGGAACTGCCGAAGTATCCCCTCCCTAACCATTCTAGTCCCTTTCCTGGAGGTTGTCGGACCCAGTGCCAACCAGCACCACTACTAATGGATTCACCAGAGACAGTGCAAGTCAGCTTGAGGGATTCTCCAGGTTTCAGTGTTTCTCCATCAGATTGAGTCAACAGTATTTCCGAGGATGATCCTACAAGTAAAACAAAGTATCTTGTTATGATGAGCCTTGGAAGTTATGAAACAGAGACTGCATGCTAAACTTGATGTTGACTTTTAAAAATGTCTAACTAGAAAAGAATCACTAAATTTGAGCTGAGTTGTTCATTCTTCCATTGTGAGTTCTTGACTCAGAAAGTAGGGGAAGCCTTTCAGGTGAAATCCCTGACTGGGGAATGGAGGGAGTGTGCCTGAATACCCAAAGAATCAAATGGATATCTCCCACCCACATAATTCTTTTCTACAGAAGCGAGAAAGCTTCATGCTTGGGCACTAACCTGGCATAAGCATGGAAAAGAACAAGAGAATTGTGATGAAGGACTCCATTGTGTGCAAGCTGGTGGAGCTGAATACTCGCTTCAGTTTATACAGAATGCCAAACTGGCCACAATTTGCATATTCAGAGTGTGCTTGATGCTTGGCATAAAAAGGCTATAAATATAGCTCCAACATACAGCTTATGTTATCTCTGTGCTCTTAGCTTTTCTTTTTACATCAAGGGGCACATGCTGCTTGGCCAAAAGTAGCATATTAATCAACCCCATATTTCAGTGTAATGACACTGGTGGGTTTTTGCTCTATGTTGGACAGTGCTTGAAAATACGTTCAAACATTGGAGGCAGGTCAATATGCAACCCTCAGATTGCTTTGCTTTTGGGGGAGTAGTCTATAGACAAAGTTTGACATCAGGTCAACATCCCTGGGTGTATTTTCTCTGTCATTTATACACATACATATCCTCATTACAAGGGTGAGACATTTTTTTCACATTTTCTCATCTTCAGTGATAGCGTTCTCAGAGCAGTGCTTTCAAAACTTTTCATTTTGGTGACACACTTTTTAGACACGCATCCTTTTGCATCACAGTAATTCAGTTTCATTAGCAACCAGAGGTTAAACCAACAACTTAGAAGATGTATATGTATATGTGTATGTGTGTGTGTGTAGGTAGATAGATAGATGGATAGATAGATAGATAGATATAGATAGATATCAATCTTATAGCCTTATACTGTAGAAAGGATGCTTGGAATTCTTTCCCTTTACATTTCCTATGTGTTGCAGTTAATCCTGTGTACTCTCCCCTATAGCTGCCCAGTTTGGTTTATCACAAACATCATTGTCAAAAGAGTGGAAGGTACAACCTACACACTAACTCTCCACAGCATCAGCTACACCTTGCTGCCCCCTCCCACCAGCCGCCGGCAAGGAGGAAGCTAAAAGCAGGGCAGAAGATTTGGCTCCTCTAGAGTGGAAGGTGTAGCCTACATACCAACTCTCCTCGGCGGCAGCTACACTTTGGTGCCCCTCCCCATCCTCAGTCTACTGGCAAGTGATAGCTCACACCTGACTTATGGCACCATAACTGATAAAATCTATGTTCCTCTGGACTTTTACAAAACTGACCAGTAGCATACTACCATTATCAGATAAGACTCTCCCTCCGTCCACTCCAAGGACCCATATCACATTTACCATCCCTCAAGAAGGCCCAGGATGTGTTTTTTTTACCCTCCCCATTTTGTATTCAATCTGTACCTAAATAACTTTGTGTCTGGTGGGATGTGGGGAGCAGGGAGAGTATAAAAAGAAGGGCTGAAACGCTATGGAGAGAGAGTTGGGGAGGGGGGGGGAGAAGGGGTCTACATTGTTAATTGCAGTAATAATATGTTGCATGCTTATGTCTATGCTTGATGTTTTTATAGTTTTAATGATTATTTTCTACAGTTATATGATACTGATTTGAATATGTGATATTTTTGTATATCTGTGAGGCATTGAATTTGCCATTTATTATGTTGTAAACCGCTTTGAGTCCCTCCAGGGGTGAGAAAAGCGGTATAGAAATGCAGCAAACAAACAAACAAACAAACAANAATGGACCACGACTATGAGACTGACTATGCCCCATGATATGACGAAGCGGATTTTTAGCATAAGTATATGTTAAGTAGTAGTAGTAAGTAGTAGTAGTATGTTATGTACTGTTTCTGATTATTGTAAACTGTCTTTTCTATGTTGTTGTTCACCGCCACGAGTCGCCCCGCCCTAGGGCTGAGAGTGGCGGTTAATAAGTGCAAGTAATAAATAAATAAATAATAAATATTAAACAACCACAAATTTCAGTGGAATGACACTGGTTCATTTTTTCTGTATGTGGGACTGTGCTTGAAGAATATGTTCAAATACTGGAGCCAGGTCAATATACAACCATCAGATTGCTTTGCTTTTGGGGAAGTAGTCAGAAGACAATGTTTGATATCAAGTCAACATCCCTGAAAGTATTTTCTTTGTTATTTATGTACACACACACACACACACACACATATACTCATTAGAGCAGTGGTTCTCAGCCTGTGGGTCCCCATGTGTTTTGGCCTACAACTCCCAGAAATCCCAGCCAGTTTACCAGCTAATAAGATTTCTGGGAATTGAAGGCCAAAACATCTGGGGACCCACAGGCTGAGAACCACTGCATTAGAAGATGGGAAATACATAGAGAAGAGCTTTCAAAACATTTTATGTTGGTGACACGCTTTTTAGACATGTATCCTTTCATGACACAGTAATTCAGTTTCACAAACAACTGGAGGATACAACTTATTAAAACAATCCTTCTGGTATGAAAATCTGAAAAGGAAAACAGAAAAAAGTCCTTTGTCTGCCAGTGGAAAGGGAGTAAACAAGGGGATAACTGGATCTTCCTTGGGAGAGATTTTCACAAGTTAGGAACTGAGTTTCCCATGTCTTCACTAATAGTAGCCCTGATTTCCTATGTTTATCTGGATTATTAAAAGGTAATATTTCCAAAATATCAAAACCATTTTCACGAAGTGTGATCTTTCCCCTCAGTAGGTTATTTTGATCTCTGAAGAAATAATTTCCACCAAGGATGATAAAGTATCCATATATTTCGTGCATCTGTACTGGCTATACAGAGATGGTTAGCATGTCCTTTGTATCTCTGTTTGTTAATGTTTTTTCTATCAATTGCTATAAGATATAGATACAGAAATATAGAAAATATAGCCACTGTACTGCTAGTTCCCATGATCTGCTTTTTATTGGACTGTGTTAAAATTCTGGGAATGGAGTTTTATTCCTTGGACATCTCCACTAAAATTTAAACTAAAACCTGAAAAGATTTGTTGATGTTGGGTGCATCCACAGTGTTGAATAATGCAGTTTGATATCACTTTAGAATCCTGGGAGTTGTAGTTTGGTGTGGCACCAACAGTCTTGGGAAGAGAAGGAGAAAAATTCTGGAATCATGCACACCTCTAATTCCTGGAAGCATAAACCGTGATGGAAATGCTGATCCTGAAAGCTGACCCATATTGGGTTCTCCAGATGGAACTGAGGAAGTATCCCCAGGTCAGGTACATCCAGACTGCAGTATCAATGCACTTTAATACCACTTTAATGTTTCAAAGCTGTGAAATGCTGGGATTTGTAGTTTGGCGCAGAATCAACAGTTTCGATCAAAGAAGGTAAATGATTTTGGAAAACTTCAACTCCCATGAGCACTGAGCCAAAGCAGATAAAGGGGCATCAGATGTCATTATTTATGCACTGTAGAAGCCCCTCCAGTGACTGAATGTTATCAAATGCCAATGACAGGAAGTATACATGTTTTTTCCTCAAAGAAAGGCAATATAATCATGCTTTATGGTTTATTACATAAGGAATCATGCAAATGGATATGTATTTGTTGTTTGATGGTTCTTGATGTCCTTTAGCATATGAGCAAGGATGCAAAAGAAAGAATACAATGAAGTTTTTATATGCAGATGACAGGCCTTCCATTTAAATAATAAATAAACAATTGCATAATTAAACTAAGTCTGAAACCAGACCCAGAGAGAGGCCCCATAGTGTCTATGAGAACCACACTTCTCCTTTTTTGTAAAGAAGATGGATTTATGCTATATCACTGTCTCTTGCACAGTAATAGGTGCCTGAGTCTGCAGTTGTCATGGAACTGAGCCGCAAATCATATTCATTTCTGGAGGAATCAACCGTAATGGAGATCCTGCTGCTGAAAGCTGAGTTATATCGAGTTCTCCAACTGGAACTGCTGAAGTATCCCCACACTAACCATTCTAGTCCCTTTCCTGAGGGTTGACGGATCCAGCTCCAATAATAGCCACTACTAATGGCATAACCAGAGACAGCACAAGTCAGCTTGAAAGATTCTTCAGGTTTCAGTGTTACTCCATCAGGTTGAATCAACTGTATTTCAGAGGGTGATCCTACAAGTAAAAAAAGTATATTGTCATGGCGAACCTTAAAAGTTATGAAACAGAGACTTTATACAATACTTAATGTTGGCTTTTTCATGTCTAACTAGATAAAATCACTAAATTTGAGCTGAGTTGTTCATTCTTCCAATGTCATTTCTGGATTCATAAAATAGCAGACACTTTTCAAATGAAATCCCTGATTGGGAAATGGATAGTGCGTACCTGTATATATAAACAATAAAAAAACCGAATAGATTCCACCCAACCACATTATTTTCTAAAGAAGTGAGATAGCTTCCTGTTTGAACACTGTTTAAATACCTGCCACCCACATAATTCTTTTCTACAGTAGTGAAAAAGCTTCAAACTTGGGCACTGACCTAGCTTAAGCATGGAATAGAGCAAGAGAATTACGACCAAGGAACCCATTGTACAAGCTAGTGCACCAGAAAGCAACAAGCTTCAGTTTATAAAAGATATACTGACCACAATTTGCATACTCTGAGTGTGCATGGTGCTTGGCATAAAAAGGGCTATAAATATAACTCCATCATACACCTTCTGTTACTTCTGTGCTGTTACCTTTTCTTTTTACATAAAAAGCCCCATGCTTTTAATGTCAAAAGTAGCATATTAAACAACCACACATTTCAATGAAATAATACTGGTTCATTTTTGCTCTATGTGGGACTCTGACTGAAAGAAATGTTCAAATACTGGAGCCAGGTCAATATGCAACCATCAGATTGCTTTGCTTTTGTGGGAATAGTCTGAAGAC
Source organism: Anolis sagrei ordinatus (assembly GCF_025583915.1). Lineage (NCBI taxonomy): Eukaryota > Metazoa > Chordata > Lepidosauria > Squamata > Anolidae > Anolis > Anolis sagrei. The sequence goes on from NW_026847660.1 coordinate 10,014,035, forward strand.
AATGTTTGATATCAAGTCAACATCCCTGAAAGTATTTTCTTTGTTATTTATGTACACACACACACATCTAGCAGTGGTTCTCAACCTGTGGGTCCCCAGGTGTTTTGGCCTACAACTCCCAGAAATCCCAGCCAGTTTACCAGTTAGGATTTGCGGGAGTTAAAGACCAAAACATCTGGGAACCCACAAGTTGAAAACCACTGCATTAGAAGATGGGAAATACATAGAGAAGAGCTTTCAAAACATTTTATGTTGGTGACACGCTTTTTAGACATGTATCCTTTCATGACACAGTAATTCAGTTTCACAAACAACTGGAGGATACAACTTATTAAAACAATCCTTCTGGTATGAAAATCTGAAAAGGAAAACAGAAAAAAGTCCTTTGTCTGCCAGTGGAAAGGGAGTAAACAAGGGGATAACTGGATCTTCCTTGGGAGAGATTTTCACAAGTTAGGAACTGAGTTTCCCATGTCTTCACTAATAGTAGCCCTGATTTCCTATGTTTATCTGGATTATTAAAAGGTAATATTTCCAAAATATCAAAACCATTTTCACGAAGTGTGATCTTTCCCCTCAGTAGGTTATTTTGATCTCTGAAGAAATAATTTCCATCAAGGATGATTAAGTATTTGTATATTTCACACATCTGTACTGGCTATACAGAGATGTTTAGCATGTTCTTCGTATCTCTGTTTGTTAATTTTTATCAATTGCTATAAGATATAGATACAGAAATATAGAAAATATAGCCACTGTACTGCTAGTTCCCATGATCTGCTTTTTATTGGATTGTGTTAAAATTCTGGGAATGGAGTTCTATTCCTTGGACATCTCCACTAAAATTTAAACTAAAACCTGAAAAGATTTGTTGATGTTGGGTGCATCCACAGTGTTGAATAATGCAGTTTGATATCACTTTAGAATCCTGGGAGTTGTAGTTTGGTGTGGCACCAACAGTCTTGGGAAGAGAAGGAGAAATAATTCTGGAATCATGCACACCTCTAATTCCTGGAAGCATCAATCGTGATGGAAATCCTGATCCTGAAAGCTGACCCATATTGGGTTCTCCAGATGGAACTGAGGAAGTATCCCCAGGTCAGGTACATCCAGACTGTAGTATCAATGCACTTTAATACCACTTTAATGTTTCAAAGCTGTGAAATGCTGGGATTTGTAGTTTGGCGCAGAATCAACAGTTTCGATCAAAGAAGGTAAATGATTTTGGAAAACTTCAACTCCCATGAGCACTGAGCCAAAGCAGATAAAGGGGCATCAGATGTCATTATTTATGCACTGTAGAAGCCCCTCCAGTGACTGAATGTTATCAAATGCCAATGACAGGAAGTATACATGTTTTTTCCTCAAAGAAAGGCAATATAATCATGCTTTATGGTTTATTACATAAGGAATCATGCAAATGGATATGTATTTGTTGTTTGATGGTTCTTGATGTCCTTTAGCATATGAGCAAGGATGCAAAAGAAAGAATACAATGAAGTTTTTATATGCAGATGACAGGCCTTCCATTTAAATAATAAATAAACAATTGCATAATTAAACTAAGTCTGAAACCAGACCCAGAGAGAGGCCCCATAGTGTCTATGAGAACCACACTTCTCCTTTTTTGTAAAGAAGATGGATTTATGCTATATCACTGTGTCTCTTGCACAGTAATAGGTGCCTGAGTCTGCAGTTGTCATGGAACTGAGCCGCAAATCATATTCATTTCTGGAGGAATCAACCGTAATGGAGATCCTGCTGCTGAAAGCTGAGTTATATCGAGTTCTCCAACTGGAACTGCTGAAGTATCCCCACACTAACCATTCTAGTCCCTTTCCTGAGGGTTGACGGATCCAGCTCCAATAATAGCCACTACTAATGGCATAACCAGAGACAGCACAAGTCAGCTTGAAAGATTCTCCAGGTTTCAGTGTTACTCCATCAGGTTGAATCAACTGTATTTCAGAGGGTGATCCTACAAGTAAAAAAAGTATACTGTCATGGCAAACCTTAAAAGTTATGAAACAGAGACTTTATACAATACTTAATGTTGGCTTTTTCATGTCTAACTAGATAAAATCACTAAATTTGAGCTGAGTTGTTCATTCTTCCAATGTCATTTCTGGATTCATAAAATAGCAGACACTTTTCAAATGAAATCCCTGATTGGGAAATGGATAGTGCGTACCTGTATATATAAACAATAAAAAAACCGAATAGATTCCACCCAACCACATTATTTTCTAAAGAAGTGAGATAGCTTCCTGTTTGAACACTGTTTAAATACCTGCCACCCACATAATTCTTTTCTACAGTAGTGAAAAGCTTCAAACTTGGGCACTGACCTAGCTTAAGCATGGAATAGAGCAAGAGAATTACGACCAAGGAACCCATTGTACAAGCTAGTGCACCAGAAAGCAACAAGCTTCAGTTTATAAAGGATATACTGACCACAATTTGCATACTCTGAGTGTGCATGGTGCTTGGCATAAAAAGGGCTATAAATATAACTCCATCATACACCTTCTGTTACTTCTGTGCTGTTACCTTTTCTTTTTTACATAAAAAGCCCCATGCTTTTAATCTAAAAAGTAGCATATTAAACAACCACACATTTCAATGAAATAATACTGGTTCATTTTTGCTCTATGTGGGACTCTGACTGAAAGAAATGTTCAAATACTGGAGCCAGGTCAATATGCAACCATCAGATTGCTTTGCTTTTGTGAGAATAGTCTGAGGACAATGTTTTACGTCTAGTCAACATTCCTGGATTTATTTTCTGTTATTTATATGCATAAACATACTCATTAAATGGTAAGAAATACTCGTACATTTTCTTATCTTCATTGACAGCATAACTCATTAAAGCAAGGCTTTCAAAATGTTTCATGTTTGTGACATGCTATTTAGACATGCACAGTAATTCAGTTTCACTAGCAATCAGAGGTTAAACCAGCTCCTTAGAAATGTTTCCCCACATATAGCTAGAATAGAATAGAATCGATCTTTATAATCTTATTGTATAAAGGAGGTTTCCCTTTAAGCTTCTTATGATTTACATGTTGGGCTGTGAGTAAGCAACTAGGCAAAGACACAAGAAAAAGGGTTGCAGGGTAATCACAAAGATATGTGGGAGGAGAATGAAATCATTGCCCAATTGTGCATTCTTCACTGCTAGAGCAGGCATGAGCAAACTTCGGTCCGCTAGGTGTTTTGGAACTTCAGCCAGAGATTCTGCATATTAATGCTTACTAGGCTTGGGCGGTTTCGTTCGTTCATTTCATAATTCGTTGTTAATTCGTATTTAAATTAGCTTACGATCCAATATCGAGCCATGCAGGAATAGTGTGAGGAGTAATTAAGAATCGAAACAATTTTTCCAATTTTCGTAATTATTTCGTAATTATTTCGTAATTATAATAATATATAATATATAATACAATATATTATAATAATATAATATACAATAATGAAAACAGAACAAAATATATTTCTGCCATTTTGCACACCCCTACTACCCACACTGCAGTGCTAATTGACCCCCCTGGGACGTGTAATTGATTATTTTCACTTCTTTTTTTTGTTTTTTTTTGTTTTTTGTTTATTTTGTATACACCTTTTATTAATCTGCCAGTGACACACATTCACATACAATAAACACACATACATACAATGCCACTGGAAATATGTTTCCTACCATTTCAAGTCAGGTGAAAGCTTTTCCCCTTAGGTAACATTTGTTGCTTTTCTGAGAGTGAGATAACCCATAACAACATCTGAAGGAAGCATTCGAATGTAGGCAAATCCTAATGAATTTACATTAGGAACCAAAAGAGGTTAAACTGATACTTTGATCATGTTATGAGATGACAAAACAAGTATGCTTGGAAAGGTGAAAGGAAATACTGAAAGTAGGGTGAAAACAGAAAAAGAAGAACAGAATGTTACAGTTGTGTTTCCCCCTTTCAAGTTCACTTTTTAGATGTGGTTGCACTAGATGGCCCTTGCAGTCTCATCCAACTCAATGATTCTATGCAGGTTCCTTCACATTCAGAGACTCCCATGAGATGCTGGAAGGGAAACAGGTTTTTCCTTTCTAAAGAGAAGCAACCAGAATAACCTTTCAAAAACACCCAGTCTATTTATTCCTCCACGTTTAAAAGATTTCCCCTTTTAACATTCAAGTCCTTATTTAGTTTCGTCATTGTGTTTCTTGCACAAAAATATTTGGCAGTGTCTGTAGCTACCAAGGAGGACATCTGAAGATAATACCCATTCTTCCCATCATCTTTGGATATAGAAATTATGTTTTTGAGAATGGGAGAATATAGTGTGCCCCCAGCTTAGTTGATATACCTGATCCATTCCAGTTGTGTCCCACTGATTTGCCATCTCTCGTGCCAACCATAATCAGTAGAAATGGAATATCAGGTGACAGCGCTGATGAGCTCCATCGACTCCCCAGGTCTTAATAATAATAATAATAATAATAATAATAATAATAATAATAATCTTTATTTGTACCTGCCACCATCTCTCCAATGGGAACTCAGAGCGGCTTACATGGGGCCAAGCCCAAACAACAATTACAATATAGAACGACCAAACGCAAACCGAAAACGCAAACAATAAACAATAAACAACATCATAATTACATAAAACATATGAATATACAACAATATAAGATTACAATGAACACAAACACGGTGACAATGGGCGGGCTACATGTAATGGTTAAAAGAACTAATTAAAACTGGTAAAAAAAAATTGGACACAATACACCTATCAGGTCGACGAGGTCTTGCTGTTCCAGGCCTGAGTGCATGAGAGTGATTTAGAAAAGAATGCCTGGGAGAGGAAAGGTATACATACACATTAAGGGGAAAAGAGAAAAAGAAAATGATGATTGCTGGTTTCCTTCCATGAAGACTCACAGTAAGGTATGGTGACTCACAGTAAGGCATTAATTCTATCTTCTGTTGTTTAGATGTGTTCATAGTTAGTTAATCCTACACTGGGGAGAAATAAAGAACCAAGTCAGACATCAGATGTTGAGTGGAGCAGGAAGTGATCCGTAAACATTCATATTGAGTTCCTGTAAATTATAGTCTTTTCGATGACAGAGCTGTTGTAGGTTTTTGAGAAGTTATGATTTGCAAGGACAATAAAAGTTGCTCCTACGCTATATAATGAAAGTGGTTTGACATCACTTTAACTACAAACACTCAATGCTAGGGAATTTTGGGAACTGTAGTTTGGTAAATCACTATCACTTTGGGCAGAGAAGACTGAAAACTTTGTAAAACTGTAACTTCCATGATTCCGTAATATTAAGCCATGGGAGTTTGTGATGTTGACTTGCATTCACTCTACAGTGTAAAAGCAAAGGATAATTAATAAAAAGACGAGAAAGTGATGTCCTTAACAATTAACAATATCTCCTGAAATGCACCATGTATTGGAGGGTATATTGGGTGAGGAATATATCCTGCAATAAGGAGAAAATAAACAAGGGGTTGTCTATGTACGTAACCCAACACAGAGTCTGAATTGAGAACTATTTATTATTCCCAGAATATGTTTTTCTGATGTAGTTAGCTAAGATTTTGTTGCAAAGATAACTAGGTAGGGGAAGTATGCAATGAGAGTTTAAAACACCTTTGAGATGAAGTGAGGGAACAAAGTTAGTAACATGAGCATTCATAGACTTAAGTTTACTTCCTCAGATGATATTCCAGACCAAGATGATATTCCAGATCTTTATAGGTGGAGAAAAGTAGGCAGTTGTGGAAGAAAGGAACATGTATGCTGTTTTATGAGAGGAAAAGTTTTCTCATCTATACATCATGCTATTCAGTGTGAATCAGACTAAGTTATTTAAAAAAAGAATCAGTTTCCTCTTTTTGTCTGATGACTTGATTAAATTTCTCRCTGTGAGTCTTGCGCAGTARTACGTTGCCGTGTCTGCAGCCACCAAGGTGGAYATTTGCAGATAGAACTCATTCTTTCCATTATCTTTGGAGATAGAAATCCTGTTTTTGAGAGATGGGGCATAGCTGGTGCTGCCAKMATAACAGATATATGCAATCCATTCCAGCTGTTCRCCTCTTGTTTGTCGKATCCAGCTCCAACAATAATTGCTAGAAATGGAGTATCCAGTGACAACRCAGGTCAACTTGATGTTATCTCCAGGYCTAGCTGTTCCAGGGCCGGACTCCACAAGTGTAACTTGAGAAAAGACACCTAGAAAAAGAGAGACACTCAGTTAAACCTAATGCACACCTTAGGGCAAGGAGAATACTTTCTTTCACTCTTCTCTCCTAGAGACTCACWTGAGGGGGTAATGAAAATCAACATGAAATGAAAGAGGTATCTCATGTTTCCAACCCTGGGATCAGCTCTTGAGCTGCAGAAGAAGAGGTAATACTGGGTATAAGGAACAAGCAGGGCCTTAAGGATATTCTATTTAAGCAGAAAAAAATAGCTCGAGGCTCAGGATTTGCATCAGGGCTTCATCTTCTTGCTCACGCCCCTTTTTCATAGCATAAAAGAGTGAAGATCTTGGCAAACTCCAACTCTGAAGAGGAACCTTGTGAATACATCGAGAATACAGACAGCCCTCTGTATCTATGAGTTCTGCATCCAATAATTTGACCAACCAGGGCTTGAAAATATTCCAAAAGATACTTTCCAAAAATCAAACTTTGGTTTTGCCATTATACATAAGGGAAGTCACTTTATTGGGCCACTGTATTTCATGGGACTTGAGCACCCACAGATTTTGGCACCCATGAGTAGGTCCTGGAAACAAACCCCAGTGAATAAAAAGCCCCACCAATATACTTGTACTTGACCCCTTCACATGGCAAAAGAGAAGGTGTGCGGTCAGCTCATGGAGCCCCACATGTCCTCGCTCCTCTCCTCATTGCACAGAGGAGATGAGAAAGGTTCCATTAGCACCCTTCCCCTCCCCTCATCGGATGGCAGAAAGGGCAGCAATATGCAGCATTGTGCATTGCCCCACCTCCCTTTCTGCCATCACACAGGGAAATTGAAGGAAAAGTGCAAGTAGCTCCATTGGAGTGACCCAAAATACACTTTCCTCCCTGTAGTCATGGAGGAAGCGCCTTTCAGCGCTTCCCCCCGAATATGGGAGGAAAAGGGAGGGCCTGCCATATGTGATGGCACACACAGGCCCCATCCTTGCCACAAAGTAGCAAACTGGGGCAAAAATGACTTTCACGAAGAGGTAGTAAGTTACACCCTTGTGAGCCCTCATCCAAATATTCTGCGCTCAGCATGAATTCCTAATTTGATTCAACACCAGAATCTAGGTGACTCGTGGCTCATTTGCCCCTTTTTTATCCAGAAGAACAAGTTTTCAGATTGCTTCATTGACTTCTGGTACTTTTTAAAGTAACTCACGTTGGCCTGAATTGGCCAGCAATGATAGCTGCTGGTCATTAATACTTTTGCTTTTTTTCTGATACAAAGTAGGCTTATGCTATCTGGGTAAACCTTGACCTATTTCTGTATCCTGGCTTTCAGTGGTGGCCCTGATCAGTTTTTTGGGAACCTCTGAAATTTGCTCTGGAGTGCTGAAAGATCCATTTTCTATTGGCCAATTATTGTGGTGGGGGGGCTTCCCAGGAACCCCTGCCCGTCATTTTAGGCATTTAAGTTGTTCTACTCTAGAGGAGTGGCGTTCAGCTGCAGGCAGGCAGACATCTGCACTTTCTCTCCTGGGCCTGTATGCCACACGCACTCTTTTTGCTGTATTTAAAGGAGGCAAATTGTTGCAGCTGTTTCTTACTCTAGAGGAGAGGCGTTCAGCTGCAGGCAAGTGCGTACTTTTTAATCTGTTCTAGAGGAGAGATGCTTGGATGCAACCTGCCACATATGCTTTCTTTCCTGGGCCTGCACACCACACATTCTTTCCAAGGCATTTAAAGGAGGCAAGTTCTTAAAGTTGTTTCTTACTCTAGAGGAGAGGAGCTTGGCTGCAGGCAAATGCGCGCATGCTTTCTCTCTTGGGCCCATACTATGCCAGCAGGCACACACTTTTCAAGGCATTTTAAGGAGGCTTCCCACTTCCAGGTAAGGAAGAACAATGACGTCCTGGAAGAGGAGAGGTAACTGGTAGTAGGTTTCAAGGAATAAGTGTTTTATTTTTGTTTGCTGGGGGATTAATGAAAAAGATTAAACTGTGATACCAAAATGCAGAGGAGGAGCTGAGATCGACTCCTTCTTGCTTTTGTTTTGGGATGGGGGGGGGGGTGTGCCAAAAGGGGCTTACCACTGCGTGCTCCAAAGGTCCTGAAGGGAAACAAAACTGTGCACGTCTACTACAAAGTGTTGATGGCTTGTTATTCTTTGGTGCCATCCTCTGGTGACTTCTCTAAAAAATGTACAAAGTTTGTGTGTGTGTGTGTGAGAGAGAGATCTAGTAGGATCTTTCTCACTAGATTGTGAACAGAGTAAAACTTGGCTGTGCCCTCCATTTTTCAGATTTCCTATCTGCAGGTACAAGTCATAGCTCTTTTTAAAGGCTTTCCGAATGCCACTGCTGAGGTTTCAAAGGGGGAGAAGGATTGGCAGCTACAGCTCTATCATGCCTTAGACCAGAAGCAGGTGAAACTCCTGCCCTCCATCTCAACTGCCTCTGCTTTGACCTTGGAAAGGGTGAGAAGAAGAGGAGGCAGGTACAGCTAGATCACACCTAGAAAACAAAGACCCCTGCCTCCTTCCAGTTGCTCCTGTCTTCATCTCAGAAGGAAAGAAGAAGAGGCTGTCACAACTCCATTATGCCTCAACCCAGAAGTAGATGAAAGGTCTTCATCTCCATCCCAACTTCCACTTCCCTAACCTCGGAGAGAGAGAAGAGACAATACTGGCTGGACTTCATTCCCTCCCAAACTGCAATTCCCTTTTACTTGTGTGTCAGGTCTAAATTAGTAAGTAAGGAAGTCTGAAGGCAAGGAAATTGGGATTTTTTTTTGGTCTGGTCTTTTATTTGCAACACATTGTATACAGTGATGGCCCTATATTAATAAATGAATAAAGAAGTGAAGAAACAGGAGGCTATGGAAAATATTTTCTTATTTGCAGAAAAATAATTGTTTTCCCTGGGTGACAATAGCTAACAAATCAGTCAACGGAAAATAGTCCCCATGTATTTGTATAGAAGGTAGGCCAACGCTGCTACTATGTTACCTCTTCCTTGCTAACAGGTGACACAGGTAAATTTGCCACAAATATACAGGATGAATATCACTTCTTCCAGAAGTTTGGGACCAAAAGTGTTCCTTATTTCAGATTTTCAGTTGGGCTTTTGCAGATTTTATTGAAAACCTCTTTCTAGGAATATCTAGGACCTCCGGTATGATCAAGAGTCTGGAGAACAAGCCCTATGTGGAGCGGCTTAAAGAGCTGGGCATGTTTAGCCTGCAGACTGAGAGGAGACATGATGAGGGCCATGCATAAATATGTGAGGGGGAGTCATAGGGAAGAGGGAGCAGGCTTATTTTCTGCTGCCCTGGAGACTAGGATGCGGAGCAATGGCTTCAAACTACAGGAAAGGAGATTCCACCTGAACCTTAGGAAGAACTTCCTAACTGTGAGAGCTGTTCAGCAGTGGAACTCTCTGCCCCAGAATGTGGTGGAGGCTCCTTCTTTGGAGGCTTTGAAACAGAGGCTGGATGGCCATCTGTCAGGGTGCTTTGTACACGATTTTCCTGCTTCTTGGCAGGGGGTTGGACTGGATGGCTGACAAGGTCTCTTCCAACTCTTTACTTCTATGATTCTTGGCATGATTTGATCAGAAAGAGTTGCCTTTGCTTTCCCCAGAGGCTGAGGGATGTGTGACTTGTCCATAGTGAATTTGTGGTTTCACACGCCTGAGTGGGGTTTTGAACCCGAGTCTCCAGGGCTGTAGTCCGACCTCTAAAACATGTTAGATCATTATAATTTTTTATCTTAATTTTTATGTAAATGTTGTTTATTACATAATAAACATTATTCTCAATGCAATTCAACCACGTGTTAGTTTGTTAATCCAGCAATTACAGCTCTTCCTGGTCTACTTTGGAATATTTTTTCTCTATGCAAAATCATACTTCTTTTTGGAAAGAGGATTTCTCGCACAATAAAATATGCCTGAGTCTGCAGTTGTCATGGATCTCAGCTGAAGATAATATTAAATCCTGGTAAGGGTGTGTGACTTGGTAGAAATCTGTCCCATTTTCAGTCCCATTTTCGGTGCCCTCCTGTTCTGTTTACCTGTGTTTACCCAGAAGTTCCTGAAATCAAGAAGGGGTTCTGTTTTTGTTCTGGAAAGATTAAGTCCATTGATGCCAATGGGGAAACTTTAGAGGCTCATTTCTTTTTTACGTCTATCAGCATGAAACCTACCTCCGTTGTAGGCCACATTTAAGACTGCAAGCCTGCCAAGTTTCAGAATGTTTCACCAATCCAGTGATGTTTGGAAAAATTGTAAAGTTTTTACCATAACTTTTCTTAATAAACCACACACAAGAGGGGTTTTGGGAATTGAAATACCAAGTGCACACCACAAGAGGGGAGAAGAATGGATACATTGAACCAGGCCTCTGATTGGCTGAGAAAGAGTGTGAGAAACATACAGAGTGAAAAACCCCAACTACCATGATGCCTCAGGAGGGAACACAGAGGCTCCTTCAATGCCCGTGCCACACAAAGTGCTGCTGGGAAAGTGATTTCCCATTTGCATCAAGCGGGCGCTGGGGGGAAGGACCTTTGGGAAGTGATGGAGGAGATTGCCCAGGAAGAAAGAAAAGGAGGAGCCACAGCTGGCCTGATTTGTAGGGCTGCCCAGCCCACATGCCGCCTCCACCTCAGGTAGAGTGCTGCTCAGCCCATTAGACCTTATTACAGTTGTTCTCAACCTGGAGTCCCCAGATGTTTTTGGCCTTCAACTCCCAGAAATCCTAACAGCTGGTAAACTGGCTGGGATTTCTGGGAGTTGTAGGCCAGAAACATCTGGGGACCCCAGGTTGAGAACCACTGCCCCATTAGCTCCCATTACCTGAAAAGATCCATCTGCTGTGATCCGTATGGGCTAAGGCTTCTGCTGCCCTCCACCAGGCTTGTTTTCCTGGATTCAGCAGCTGAATCCCCCAAATCCTCTGAATCAAGTTCAGAAAAATGAAATCATGCACATCTCTAATTCCTGGAAGCATCAACTGTAATGGAGATCCTGCTCCTGAAAGCTGATCCATATTGGATTCTCCAGGTTGAACTGAGGAAGTATACCCAGGTCAGGTACATCCATAATGTAGCATCAACACCGCTTTAACTGCCATGGATCAGTGCTATGGAATCCTGGGATTTATAGTGTGATGCAATACCAACAGCCTTGGTCAGAGAAGGTAAATAATTTTGGGAAACTGCAACTCCCTTGAGCAGTGATCCATATCAGTTAAAAGGGCATCAAACGCCGTTATTTCTACACTGTAGCAGCCCCTCCAGTGACTGAATGTTATCAACAGCCAATAATAAGATAAATGGCTTTTCTAAAAATATAATCTTGTGTTTCATGGTTTATTACATAAGGAATCACAGCAGGAGTCATGTGGATGGATTGGTATATATTGTTTGATGTTTCTTAATGTTCTTTAGCATATGAGCAAGGATGCAAAAGATAAAGTATGATTAAGTTCTTGTGTGAAGATCCCAGACATACAAGATCACAGAGGCATACATTTGAATAATAAAGAAGTGATTACAGATTTAATCTAGATCCAGATGCAAACTTGATCTGTTCTCTGGAGTAGACACATAGAGATAAGGTCCACAGTATCTGTGAAAATCACACTACTCCCTTTTTGATTTACTCTGTGTCACAGTGTCTCTTTCACAGTAATAGATGCCTGAGTCTGCAGTTGTCATGGAACTAAGTTGCAGATAATATTCATTTCTGGAGGCATCAACTGTAATGGAGATCCTGCTCCTGAAAGCTGAGCCATATTCAGTTATCCATCTGGAACTGCTGAAGTATCTCCTCCCTAACCATTCTAGACCCTTTCCTGGAGGTTGTCGGACCCAGCCCCAACCAGCGCCACTACTAATGGATTCACCAGAGACAGTACAAGTCAGCTTGAGAGATTCTCCAGGTTTCAGTGTTTCTCCACCAGATTGAATCAACCGTATTTCTGAGGATGATCCTACAAGTAAAAAAAGTATATTGTTATGGCGAGCTTTAAAAGTTATGAAAGAGGAACTTCATACTATACTTTTGGTGACTTTTCATGTCTAACTAGATAAAATCACTAAATTTGAGCGGAGTTGTTCATTCTTCCAATGTCAGTTCTGGGTTCAGAAAGTAGCGGACACTTTTCAAATGAAATCCCTGACTGGGGAATGGAGGAAGTATACCTGAATATCCAAATAATCAAATAGATACCTCCCACATACATAATTATTTTCTAAAGAAGTTAGATAGCTTCCTGTTTGAACACTGACCTGGCTTAAGCAAGGAAATGAGCAAGAGAATTACGATGAAAGAATCCATTGTGTGCATGCTGGTGCAGCAAAATACAACAAGCTTCAGTTTATAAATGATCGCAAACTGACCACAATTTGCATATTCAGAGTGCGCTTGAAGTTTGGTAAAAGAAAAGGCTATAAATATAGCTCCAACATACACCTTCTGTTACTTCTGTGCTCTTACCTTTTCACATAAAAGGCCCCATGCTGCTGGGAGGAAAGTAGTATATTTCAATGGAATAACACTGGTCCATTTTTGCTCTATGTGGGACTGTGCTTGAATAAATGTTCAAATATTACTACCAGGTCAATATGCAACCCTCAGATTGCTTTGCTTTTGGGGTAGTAGTCTGGAGACAATGTTTGGCATAAAGTCGACATCCCTGGAAGTATTTTCTATGTTGTGTATACACATTGTTGTTTATTCGTTCACTTTTTTCAAACTCTTTGTGACCTCATGGGCCATCCCACGCCAGAGCTTCCTGTCGGCTGTCACCACCCCCAGCTCCTTCAAGGTCAAGCCAGTCACTTCAAGGACGCCATCCATCCATCTTGCCCTTGGTTGGCTCCTCTTCCTTTTTCCTTCCATGTTCCCCAGCATAATGGATGGCCCACGAGGTCTCTTCCAACTCTATGATTCTATGATTGTATGGCCAACTTCTTCCAGTCATGCTGGAGGATGTGGAGATTTCTCTCTGAGATTTGATGGGGGATGTCTACTTTTTCACTGTAATTTTAATTGAATTTTTTACTTTCACACCTCATGACATACATATTGTCAGGGTACAGATGCCTCGAAGTCAAGCTCAAGTGCAAAGTAGCAACAGTTTATTAAAGGTACAGCTCAAAAGAATAAAAAAATGCTTAACAGCAGCAAAATACTAGTATTTCAAAACAGAACACAGACCAACCGGTCAAAAAGGAGACAAAACAGAGAGTCCCAAAATCCTAAAAATCCCAACCCACTAACAAAAATACACAGCAAAGGAAAAGGCACTCGCTATAGCTTCAGCGAGCATGTTCCAGGGTGTAGAAAAGTCGTAGTCAAGCCGGTCCAGGAGTCATCCACAGTAAACAGGATACAACAGCAGCACCGTCAAATACCCAATCCAAGGGCAGGAGAGCAAAACGATGTCCAGAAACGATCCAAAGTCCAAGCCAAAACAGTAGTAAAGTCCCAAAAGGGTCCACAAAGTTCAGGAATCACGACCCAGCGTAACAGGCAACCTAGCATACACTTTGCCAGTCGCAAAGTCCCCATTGCAACCAACCCTCCTTATATTACAAACTTTCTTCTGAGCTGCAATGAGACAACATCCCACCCTCAGCTGCTTCCGCATTCTCTTCCAAACTAGAATCAGACAACACCTCACGCTCAGCTGCCAGTTGTGCTGTCCAAGCTGCTCTTTGCCTTGCCTGCCACGAAGTCCTTCTCCTGCTTCTACTTGCATCTCCCCAAACAGTAGACAAATCATCCTCCCTCCAAATTTCATCCCCAGCAAACCCTCTGAATGTGTCACACACTTCTCTCACTTCTGCTACTTTTGTCCAATCCATCTCATCCCCAACCCCATCAGTGTCACTCTTATAGAATCTGCTTCATTGCCAAACCCATAATCCCTATCAAACCCTTTAAAGGACTCTTCATCAGTGGGTTCAGTAAGTATTTGCTGAATTCTCTTCTGCTGTTGCTCTTCAATAGATTCTTGCTCCCGAGTAGACCTTTTTGCCTGCCTAGTCTCCAACTCCCTGATGTTACTACTACTCAGAGACTCATCCACAACACATACTTAATTTTAAAATGTTTATATTCATATATACATGTGTGTGTTAGGGCTGGGCGGTTTCGTTTCGTAATTTCGCAATTCGTTAAAAATTCGTTATTTTTTTGATAACGAAGCGATATTGAACCATTCAGGAGCAACTAAAAAACGAAACGAATTTTTCCAATTCGTTTCGTAATTGTTTCGAAATTGTTTCGTAATTGTTTCGAAATTGTTTCGTTATTATTTCGTTATTATTTCCGTATGTCTGGTGCAAGTTTTATAGTCGTTGTTTGTTTTATCAGTGATAAAAAAAATTATCATTTATTATTTATTTATTTCATTTACTTATACCCCGCCCTTCTCACCCCGAGGGGGACTCAGGGCGGCTTACAGAGGAGGCAGAATAAATGCCTAAATCAATTGACAATAATACAAATACAACAAAAACAATTCAACAGTTAAAATTAAACGTCAGTACATAATAAAATATTAAAACAATCTCATGCTTGGGTTCAGAGTCCATATAACCATTCCATTCCATTTGTCGTTGTCTGTCATCAGATCCTTAATTTAGCTGCCAGTGTGTCCAAAGGCTTGGTCCCAGACCCAGGTCTTCAGTTGTTTCCTGAATGCCAGGAGGGAGGTCGCCGATCTAATCTCCCCGGGGAGTGAGTTCCACAGGTGGTTGCTGGGTTGCAGTGATATCCACTGGGAGTGAGTTCCACAGGTGGGGGGCCACCACTGAGAAGGCCCTGCTCCTCGTCCCTGCCAACCTCACTTGTGAGAGTGGCGGGGTCGAGAGCAGGGCCTCCCCAGAAGATCTTAAACTTCGAGGTGGGATGTAGAGGGAGATCCGTTCGGACAAATACACTGGGCCGGAACCGTATAGGGTTTTATAGGAAATTATAACATCACACCAACAGTCAACAACAGAGGGAGAGGGAAGCTTCAGAAGTTCCCCCTGTCCCATTTGGAGGTTTTTTTTAGCGTACTGCGCAATCGCGTCCGCCATTAACGAATCGATTCGTTATTGTTTCGAAATTGTTTCGTAATTTCCGAAATTTCGTAAATATCAAACTTTTTTAAAAGAAAAATTTCGGAATTCTTTTAAATAATGAAACACAAAAAACTCCTAAAAATGAATCGAGTTTAGAAACAAATCTTTCTGTGGTTGGACAGACCTAGTGTGTGTGTGTGTGTGTGTGTGTGTGTGTGTGTGTGTGTATATATATATATACTAGCCGTCCTCTGCCACGCGTTGCTGTGGCCCAATCTGGTGATCTGGAAAATAAAGTAATGAGGGTGTGTTGGTTTCTATGTAATGTCTTTATGCTTGTGGGTAAACAGTATTTCTTGCTGTTTCTTTGTCAGTGTTGATGTGGAGATCGTATGGTTTGCCTACTCTGGAACATGCAACACATAATTGTCCTTCTTTAGGGGTCCCTTTCAAATCTATGATACTATATCTCTCTGTGTGTGAATCATATCTATCTATCTATCTATCTATCTATCTATCTATCTATCTATATCTATGGCTGGATGGCTCTTTGTCAGGAGGGCTTTGATTACGTTTTCTTGCCCTGGTGAAGGGAGTTGAACTGGATGGCCTTACATATTTTCTGTTGGTCATGGGGGTTCTGTGTGGGAAGTTTGCCCCAATTCTGTCATTGGTGGGGTTCAGCATACTTTTTGATTGTAGGTGAACTATAAATCCCAGTAACTACAACTCCCAAATGTCAAGGTCTATTTCCCCCAAACTCCATCTGTGTTCATATTTGGGCATATGGAATATTTGTGCCAAGTTTGGTCCAGACCCATCATTGTTTGAGTCCACAGTGCTCTCTGGATGTAGGTGAACTACAACTCCCAAACTCAAGGTCAATGCCCACCAAACCCTTCTAGTGTTTTCTGTTGGTCATGGGAGTCCTGTGTGCAACGTTTGGTTCAATTCCATCATTGGTGGAGTTCAGAATGCTCTTTGATTGTAGGTGAACTATAAATCCCAGCAACTACAACTCCCAAATGACAAAATCAATTTTTTTGAGTGAAGGACATACATTGGGTTGTTAGGTGTCTTGTGTCCAAATTTGGTGTCAATTCGTCCAGTGGTTTTTGAGTTCTGTTAATCCCACAAATGAACATTACATTTATATATATATATTCACTTTGTTTTTGCTATATATTGTGTCATGTCTCTATTAGTCACTTTGAATCCCTATAGGGAAAAAGACTGGATAAAAATAAAGTAAGTTATTTACTGTAAAGAGATGTTCTTACATTTATAAAAATAATAATGTCTTTACTAGCGGTTTTTCATTTTCACAGGGGTCTTGTGCTTCAACAAAAGTGGATGGCTGTCTGAACTCCCTTTCTCCTTGATTTCTGCTTTTGTCGGTTTTATGTTCACTACTTCTCACTGTGTGCTCCTGTCGCTGGCACAGTAATATACTCCACTGTCCTCCATTATTAGGTGATTCATTTCCAGGTACAGCATGCTTGAAGGGTTGTTCCTTGAGATGCTGATGCGCCCATTCACCGACTCTGCATAATATTTTGAGCTTCCGTCTTGATTCGTCTGCCCAATCCATTCAAATACCTTTCCAGGTTTCTCTCTCACCCAGCTCATCCAGTAATCGCTGAAGGCAAATCCAGAAGCTTGGCAGGAGAGGCGGAAGGACCCCCCGGGCTCTTTCACTCCTCCACCAGATTCCTTCAGCTGGATTTCTGACTGAACACCTGAAAGGAAGATATATTACAAACCTTGCATTCTTAACATCTAAAATAGAGATCTTTGCTACTTGACAACAATACCTTAAGGAAGAATTACCATGAAGAACTGCTGAAAGACAACCAAACAGAAGCCAAAATACCGTTTCTTTGTTCATTTGAGAGGGATTGACTTGAAAATAGTCACAGCCACCTAAGAATCTTGCAGACAAGAAAGGAAAGATGATAAAGGGAATTTGGACCTAGCATTAAAAGAGGAAACTGCTGATTCATTTGCATATCAGTATGAAAATACCCAGTGGTGCAGTGGGTTAAAGCACTGAGCTGCTGAGCTTGTTGATCGAAAGGTCGCAGGTTCGATTCCGGGGAGCGGCGTGAGCTTCCGCTGTCAGCCCTAGTTCTGCCAACCTAGCAGTTCGAAAACATGCAAATGTGAGTAGATCAATAGGTACCGCTCCGGCGGGAAGGTAACGGTGCTCCATGCAGTCATGCCGGCCACATGACCTTGGAGGTGTCTATGGACAACATTGGCTCTTCGGCTTAGAAATGGAGATGAGCACCACACCCCAGAGTCAGACATGACTGGACTTAATGTCAGGGGACAACCTTTACCTATGAAAATAAAGGAGTTCTATTTGCCATGGCAGGATAGAACAAAATCCGAGATACCAGCAGTTGCATTACACTATGATCACGTTCAATAATATAAATGTTGCAAGAGAAAAGGCATCTACACTTGTATAAGTGATTGATTGGAATGGGGAGTTCTGCTCTTTGTTTCTCCTCTGTGTCTTTCTTGGGTTTACATATTCAAGCCTGTTGCTTCTTACCTAATTGGAGTCATTTCCTCCATTTTTGAGAAGTAAGTCTCCTTTTTCCATTCTTGGAAAAGGCAACATTAATTCAAGACTTATTGTGTGCAAAACTTGCATGTCATGTATTTTTGTGCAGAAAACAGATTTTTCCGCACAGAAAGTATTGCATAGAAAATTCTGTTTTTTTAAAAGACCTATCATGCCACTTTCACTGCCAGGGCTCAATGCTGTGGGATTCTGGGAGTTGTAGTTTCACAATGTTTTTGTCCTTTCCTGCCAAAGAGTGCTTGGCACCAAACTACTGATCCTAGGATTCCATAGCATTAAACCATAAACATTGAGATTGTGTTAATCAGCACTAACTCTACAACGGTGGTTCCCAACCTGTGTTCTATGGACCACCAGTGGTCTGCAAAAATGAAAATATGGTCCATGGCCTCACCATTACGGCCTCAAAACCACGCAGCAATGAGAGTGATTGGTCTCGCAAAATCCTCTTATAGTGCCGAGGCAATGGGGATATTGGGAGGGGAGAGGCTGACTACTCACAAAAGATTATTACTACCACATGAGCTTTAGATTATTAAGTGTGAGAGTAGATGGCGACTACTGGATGGCATATGTTCTGTATCAGAAACTAGAGATGATGTGATCTATCCAATGCATTTTTTTTCTGAATTAGCATCCCAAATAACCAAAACGAATCTAAAGTTGACCAAAAACTGATTTGTAACCCTTTTGGTACTAATGGGGAGTGGTCCCTGTTCAAGTGGTCCCTGGTCAAAAAAAGGTTGGGAATCACTGCTCAACAGTGTAGATGCACCCTGAGAGAAGGTGACTTGTCCAAGGTCACTAAATGGGTTTCCATAGCCAAGTAGGGATTCAGACATTGGCCTCTAGAAAACACATCCTGTCTACAGACTCTTTCACAGGCCCAGCGCGTGACATCACACTTATCAAGCCACAAATTCCATAAAGTTGGCCTAGGGAAACTGTTGTGCCTCATTCTGAGTATCTGATCACATAGAGATATGCTGAATATGACGTCTCATTAATTTTTAACTCAGAGCTTTATGGATGAATCTACTGAATGCCCCAAGGCATTGTTTAGAGAGAAAGCCAGTTTTGAATATACAATGGTACATGCATGCATACAGCTGTCAAAAGATCTTCATGCATGCATTAGCCAGTGCTATTCTGGCCTGTGGAGGGCCTTTGCACAATTAAAACTTGTGTGCCAACTACGCCTGTTCCTTGAGAAGCCAGATCTGGCCACGGTGGTACATGCCTTAGTTACGTCCTGTCTGGATTAGTGTAACACGCTCTATGTGGGGCTGCCTCTGAAGAGTGCTTGGAAACTTCAGCTGGTCTAAGGAGCCGCAGCCAGGTTGCTCACGGAGTCTGGCTACAAGGAGCGGACAACCTCCCTGTTGCAGCAGCTCCATTGGCTGCCAGTCCATTTCCGGGCATAATTCAAAGTGATGGTGATGAACTAACCTAAATGGTTAAAGGATATGATCTTCAAAGCCCTAGATGATTCAGGTCCAGGCAATCTGGCAGACCGCATCCCCTCGTACAAATCTGCCCGGGCCCCGAGATCTTCAAGAGAGGCCCTTCCTTCTCTCGGTCCCACCCCCATCTTAAGCTTGGTTGGTGGGAACCACCTTCTCGGTGGCTGCTCTCAACTCTGGAACTCCCCGACCAGGGAAGTCAGATTGGCCCCCTCCCTGCTGTCCTTCTGGTGGTGGGTTAAAACCTTTTTATTCATGCAGGCTTTTAAAAAAGATTTTAAAGATTATGTCAGGGGCTGCTGTAGTTTTATATGTTTTTATGGATTTAATCTGAATAATTTTTAATGCTATTGATGTTTAATGCTGTTTTATTATTTGTGTAATTGTATATTTTAAATTGTTCTGATGCTGTTATGTTAAGCCGCTTTGAGTCCCCTTTGGGGAAGATAAAGCAGGGGTATAAATAAACATAATAAAAATAATAATAATAATAATAATAATAATAATAATAATAATAATTCTACATCCCATGTTTTTGGATAATGCCATGAATATTGGCCACTTGGGAGTTTAAGACTTTATAAATAGGCCCATATCTGCAGAAAACAGAACCGAGCAATTTCACAATATCCATATTCAGGAAGTGGCTGCTATTACACTAAAATGTAGGGAAGCCAGCAAAATGACTATTGTGCATTGTACAGTGGGACTGGTGCACATCAAGACCCTAACTATGTAATGCCAGTGCAATTGGGATGCTGGCTACAGATGCAATAGAGGCACTCTGCTACATAGTAATGTATGCATAAAGCTACACAACCTAGATTGTGATAGAAAATTCCAACCCTTATTTTTAAAACATGTAAAATCAATGTTATGCATGACTTAATTCCTACAGCTATTCTTGGAATGGACTGCACAGCTGAAAAGCGGACATGACTCTGACATCTGCAAAAATGAGGTCAAGAATGATTGGTTGGGGAGTCTTTGAAGCATGGCCACATTTGGGATTAGTCTATACAATTCAACAGGGCAATTTCCTGTTTTTTGTTCATGGAGTCTTACATGATGATATTGTGGTGGCTGCCCTTGTCAAATACAATGGTGCTAAGAATACCTCCTGGTAATTGACTAAGAAACAACCGTTATTTAAGCAATGCCCAGTCATCATGAAACTGGTAGTTGTATAGGTTCCCCATTGATTTTGCATGCTGTGTCTCTTCTGGCACAGTAATATCTGCCAGTGTCTTTTGTTTCCATACCACTCATCTCTAAATAAACTTCACTCTTGGAAACATCTCTGGAAATTGTGAGGCGGCTTTTCAGGGAGTCTGAATAATACTTATCATCCTCCCAATCAATGAGACTCAACCATTCCAATCCTTTCCCTGTGAACTGACGAATCCAGCTCACTCCAGATCCATATTCAGTGAGAGAGATCCCAGAGACTTTGCAGGTGAGACGGAGGGTCTCTGAAGGCCTTAGTCTCACTGAACTGTCCTGGTCCAAGGTCACTTGGGAATGGATGCCTAGAAAGGAGAAGACAGGTTGGTTAAGACAGAACTAACCAGTTGCAAAGGCAAAATGAAAACCACTGTAAATGATACTATTCCCCAAGAAGCACTTACATGGGGAAATGGACAAGAGGACAAAAGAGAGAAAGAAAAGTTGCATTCTTCTTTTTGGATGTAAGAAGAAAGGAGAATAAGAAAATACGTTGGTCTGTTGAATCCAACTTTGCCTTTAGAACAGATATTTGTACTCGTATAAAAAATCGAACAAAGCTGGGGCATTATTTGCATATCCTAACTCTAGTTAAATTGCTCCAAGGAGCTATTTACATAAAAAGCATATGTAAGCCAAGGTCCAACCACATGTTTGGCTTCTTTCCTCAATCAGAGTATCAGACTGATTTGACCTTTAATCTTTCTTTCATGAATGAAATGGTTTATAACTGACCAATGAACACATTTCATTGGTCATGTTTTTTTTCCAAATTATAATCTGACCCTCCAACACTTTGAGGGACTGTGACATGGCCCTTTGTTTAAAAGGTTTGAGGACCCCTGCCCTAGATTGTTCAGGTCCAGGCTTTCTGACCGCACCCCCTTGTACAAATCTGCCCGGGCCCTGAGATCTTCAAGGGAGGCCCTTCCTTCTCTCAGTCCCACCCCATTTTAAGCTCGGTTGGTGGGAATGAGAGAGCAGGACTGTCATCGAGGGCAGTGGAGCCCCCGCCTTCAAGTTGGTTTGACCTGCAGCGGAGAGTTCCGCAGTTCCTAGAAGTCACAATTGGGACAAACTGATGAAATGTGCCCCAACAGACAGTTCAAACTTGGACTTCACTTAGCCTCTGTGCCTTTCTATCACTTTCCCCCAAGCCCTAACATTGTAGCTATTCCCCTAATAAAGCTACTTGAAATTGCAACTTTTAACTTTTCCGCTTGATACTTTGTGTCTCTCCCTGCCTGAACTATCAACTTGCATGAAAATAACCTTTTCCAGGCTCTGGGGAACCGTGAGCCTGCCCGGAATGCTTCCCTGGCGTTCTGGGGACACCGGATCTGCGTTGTTTGAAACCGCGGATACGGAGTTTCTCCTTTCGGATCTCGGTATCCACGAAATCATAAAATGGTTGATCGGCTCCATTTTATTGTCATATTTTTCTGTACTAAATTCTAAACCTATCTGCTATCTCGCTTTTCTTATTTTGGATCCCTACGCCCGGGAAATAACCTCTCAATTTTTGAGAATATATTTTATTAGAAACAGCTGATTGTCAAAAACGCCGGTTTCATGGTAGCCGCTCGACTGTTCCTTGCTGCCGCTCGCCCCTGCCAAGCTCCGGACCCGGGGACTTGATGTGGTTCCCCCATGGGACTTCGGAGAGGAGCCTGGCCAGGGGGCCCCGGACCTTGGGAAGAGATTCTAGTTTTCCAAGGACCAAAATGTGGATCCATTGCAGTACGGCCGGAGGCCCCTCTGCCAGGCTTTGCAAAGATCAAGGACTTTCTGTTGCCTGTTCGGAACTTCAGGAAACATTATTTCTTATGAACTTTCTTCAGAAACACTGGACTCAAAGCCTCCAAATAAAATTAATTCTTTTATTGAATATACTTGGGATGTGGGACAAAGATGGGGTTTTGTTGCTATGAAATGTTTATGATTTGAATGTATGTATCTTCCTATGAAATATCTTTTGCCCTTTTGCTTTACCCTTGGCCCCTTGCCCAACCTTAGAAAGGCGACTAGGAAAACAAATCAGTGCCCGAGGGGGGCTGTTGTCCCCACAAAACCAACATTCCACAGACGTTTGCATGGACAATAGCAAAGGAAGTTTTCCATTGATTTTCTAAGTTGGTCTGATCAATGGACACTTCCCAAGGACTAGTTTTGATTATTTCAAACAAAGCAGGCCAGACTTCCCAGCAGGGGAGTCTTCTGCCCAGCTCCGTCTTCCTTTACCCAGTACACAAAGCAAACTTCTCTTATCAGATCAGGGACAGGAAAACTCTTCTTAAATCAATCAACTCTTCATCAAAAAAACAATAACTCAATGCCTCAGCTGGCCGATTCCCCCCGGACGCAGGGAAATGTAGGTTTCAATATGTCATAATCCCATTACCTTCCATTGTCCCTGATCATCCCGCCTCCTCTTCCCTGATTCGTCAATCCCCAGAAGCAGGGAAAGCGTCCTGATAGGCTCCCCAGAAGCGGGGAAGCCTTGTGTTTGGCTCAGGCTGAGGGCGGGCCGCCAAGCCTCCTCCCAGCTGTTCAAGCCACCAGCCAATCACCGACAAGCCGGGCGGGGAAGGGCGGGCGGGAAATTTGAAATCTCTGTACATGTTTTGTCTATAAAAATGCTTGCAAACTTTGTAACGGCATGCTTGTGGGTGAGCTATCCCTGCAATTGCATCCACTTCAGCTGAATTGCTCAATTAAAAACCTCAGTCACCATCTTCGCTGGAGGAAAGTTCTGAGAGTGCCTTGGACTGCGAGAAGATCCAACCAGTCAATCCTCCAGGAAATAAAGCCCGACTGCTCACTGGAGGGAAGGAGACTAGAGACAAAGTGGAAGTCCTTTGGCCACATCAAAGAGACAGCAAAGCCTGGAGAAGGGAATGATGCTGGGGAAAGTGGAAGGCAAAAGGAAGAGGGGCCGACCAAGGGCAAGATGGATGTGAAGTGACTGGACTGACCTTGAAGGAGCTGGGGGTGGTGACGGCCGACAGGGACTATGAACAACAACAAAATATTATTTTTAATATTTTTATCGCTGGAATTCGACTTCCCTGTCCTCATGAAGGTTGCGGGCCCTCTTTGGTGCGGTCCTAGGGGTCTCTCTTACTGGGGAGACCCTCCTAAAGTCCGTATTGACTTCAGGAGCAGGATTCAAAACCATCTCTCAACTCTGGAACTCCCTGACCAGAGAAGTAAGATTGGCTCCCTCCCTGCTGTCCTTCTGGTGGTGGGTTAAAACCTTTTTATTCATGCAGGCTTTTAAAAAAGATTTTAAAGATTATGTCAGGGGCTGCTGTAGTTTTATATGTTTTTATGGATTTAATCTGAATAATTTTTAATGCTATTGATGTTTAATGCTGTTTTATTATTTGTGTAATTGTATATTTTAAATTGTATGCTGATACTTTTATGTTAAGCCTCTTTGAGTCTCCTGTGGGAGAGATAAAGCAGGGTATAAATAAATGTAATAATAATAATAATAATAATAATAATAATAATAATAATAATTCTACATCCCATATTTTTGGATAATGCCATGAATATTGGCCACTTGGGAGTTTAAGACTTTATAAATAGGCCCATATCTGCAGAAAACAGAACCGAGCAATTTCACAATATCCATATTCAGGAAGTGGCTGCTATTACACTAAAATGTAGGGAAGCCAGCAAAATGACTATTGTGCATTGTACAGTGGGACTGGTGCACATCAGGACCCTAAATATGTAATGTCAGTGCAGTTGGGATGCTAGCTACAGATGAAAAAAAGGCACTATACTACATAGTTATGTATGCATAAAGCTACACAACCTAGACTGTGATAGAAAATTCCAACCATTGTTTTTAAAACATGTAAAATCAATGTTATGCATGACTTAATTCCTACAGCTATTCTTGGAATGGACTGCACAGCTGAAAAGCAGACATGACTCTGACATCTGCAAAAATGAGGTCAAGAATGATTGGTTGGGGAGTCTTTGAAGCATGGCCACATTTGGGATTAGTCTATACAATTCAACAGGGCAATTTCCTGTTTTTTGTTCATGGAGTCTTACATGATGATATTGTGGTGGCTGCCCTTGTCAAATACAATGGTGCTAAGAATACCTCCTGGTAATTGACTAAGAAACAACCGTTATTTAAGCAATGCCCAGTCATCATGAAGCTGGTAGTTGTATAGGTTCCCCATTGATTTTGCATGCTGTGTCTCTTCTGGCACAGTAATATCTGCCAGTGTCTTTTGTTTCCATACCACTCATCTCTAAATAAACTTCACTCTTGGAAACATCTCTGGAAATTGTGAGGCGGCTTTTCAGGGAGTCTGAATAACGCTTATCATCATCCCAATAGATGAGACACAACCATTCCAATCCTTTCCCTGTGGACTGACGAATCCAGCTCACTGTATATCCAGTTGCAGTGAGAGAGAACCCAGAGACTTTGCAGGTGAGCCGGAGGGTCTCTGAAGGCCTTAGTCTCACTGAACTGTCCTGGTCCAAGGTCACTTGGGAATGGATGCCTAGAAAGGAGAAGACAGGTTGGTTAAGACAGAACTAACCAGTTGCAAAGGCAAAATGAAAACCACTGTAAATGATACTATTCCCCAAGAAGCACTTACATGGGGAAATGGACAAGAGGACAAAAGAGAGAAAGAAAAGTTGCATTCTTCTTTTTGGATGTAAGAAGAAAGGAGAATAAGAAAATATGTTGGCCTGTTGAAGCCAACTTTGCTTTTAGAACAGATATTTGTACTCCCCTTACAAAAACGAACAAAACTGGGGCATTATTTGCATATCCTAACTCTAGTTAAATTGCTTCAAGGAGCTATTTACATAAAAAGCATATGTAAGCCAAGGTCCAACCACATGTTTGGCTTCTTTCCTCAATCAGAGTATCAGACTGATTTGACCTTTAATCTTTCTTTCATGAATGAAATGGTTTATAACTGACTAATGTACACATTTCCAAATATTCAATAAGAATGGCAAAAGTAATTTTGACCACTTTTCATGACAATTTACAAAACAGCATAACATTAATTTCTGTTGCAGATCCATATTCACATAGGGAAGCCGCTTCATCTAGAGTCAAACTATTGACTTCTCTCTGGCTCAGCGTTGTTTACCATGACTGCCATTGTCAGTCCTGGTCTTCATTCAGAAGTTTCTATAGTACTATCTAGAAATGTCTAGGATTGAATTTTTGGAATGTATAGATGCAAATAATGTGATGAATGAATGAGCTTTTCTCCTAAGGTTGACAAATACACATTCCTCCAGATAAAAGATTCATGGCCAATGGACTCCCCTAGCCTCATTCCTCTTTGTAGGACTAAAATTACTTTAATATATATGGATGTAATAATAAAAAATAACCAAAATTAAAGATCAATTCCAGAATAATGTTCAAAGTTGATTTCATCTCTTTTTTTGGGTAGCAATTTATCAGGTGACTTAACAACCAAAAAAGTTTCTCTAGTTCCATAAGTCAAAAGTGGGGCAGAAGGAATGAGAATATAAAGCAAATATAAAAGGAAGGCAGTGCTGTGCTTAGGTGGAAATGTAAGGAAATACAGTAACATGAACCTGGAATGAATGTCCTGTGTGGGCACAAATGAATATAGGTGCATTGAGATAGATGGGAGCCCTTGGTGGCACAGTGGCTTAAACCGCTGAGCTGCTGAACTTGTTGACCAAAAGGTCACAGGTTCGAATCTGGGGAGTGGCGTGAGTTCCCGCTGTTAGCTCCAGTTTCTGCCAAACTAGCAGTTCAAAAACATGCAAATATGAATAGATCAATAGGTACCGCTTAGGTGGGAAGGTAATGGCGCTCCATGCAGTCATGCTGGCCATATGACCTTGGAGGTGTCTGTGGATAACACTGGCTCTTCGGCTTAGCAATGGAGATGAGCACCAACCCCCAGAGTCGGACATGACTGGACTTAATGACAGGGGAAAACCTTTACCTTTACTAAGATAGACTGTTGATTCTTTAGGCACAGAAGGGTTTAAAATTAGTAGAGCCACAATTTTGAATTAATCATCCCCTCAAAATCCAATATTAATTAGTGATGTTTTTATTTAAGAAAAGAGAATTCAAATTAAATGAAAGCACTGATGCTGAATATGCTCTGTCTCTGCAATATCTTCTATCAGGAAACAGTTTAAACACTGGGTCATAAAATGTGTAAACCGAAGTCCTTTACATTTTTATTTAATAGCTAACTATTTGAATTGCATGCCATTGCGTTTCATACTAGAGCTATAGTCTGCTGCTTGACTATGCAAGGGCTAGTCTACTCTAGGCCAAAACACTAATTTGGACAAGTAGTCACTCCTGGATGGGTTCATCCTCTTTTACCCCATTCTATCCAAAACCAGGGAACTTTGGGGTGCATATGGATTGCTGGATTGGTTCCAGTATTACCTGATCCAATCTCCAAATGGCTTGGCACTGACATCCTCTTTCCCTTGCATTATGTGGCAAAGGAAACAAGGATGGATCAGGAACATGTCACTATGGCAGATGGCCAGGGAGATCTATAGAGCACTCCTTCTTGTTGGTCACTAGGGTGCCTTTGCTATGTTATTAAAGGTGTTCCAACTCTGAGAGCTCCGTGGTTCTCTGAAAGTGACAACAAGGACAGCCAAGATAAGGTGATTTTTATTACTCAACAACATCGTCAATGATGGTTTTAAGGGTTTCGAAGAACAGAATGGGAGACATGTGGTTCAAGAGCAGTACGTGTGAAAAAGATCTTGGAGTCCTTGTGGACAACAAGTTAAACATGAGCCAACAATGTGATGTGCGGCAAAAAAAGCCAATGGTATTTTGGCCTGCATCAATAGGAGCATAGTGTCTAGATCCAGGGAAGTCATGCTACCCCTCTATTCTGCCTTGATTAGACCACACCTGGAAAATTGTGTCCAATTCTGGGCTCCACAATTGAAGAGAGATATTGACAAGCTGGAATGTATCTAGAGGAGAGCGACTGAAATGGTCAAGGGTCTGGAGAACAAGCCCTATGAGGAGCGGCTTAAAGAGCTGGGCATGTTTAGCCTGAAGAAGAGAAGCTGAGAGGAGACATGATAGCATGTATAAATATGTGAGAGGAAGTCATAGGGAGGAGGGAGCAAGCTTGTTTTCTGCTGCCCTGGAGACTAGGATGTGGAACAATGGCTTCAAACTACAAGAAAGGAGATTCCACCTGAACATTAGGAAGAACTTCCTGACTGTGAGAGCTGTTCAGCAGTGGAACTCTCTGCCCCGGAGTGTGGTAGAGGCTCCTTCTTTGGAAGCTTTTAAACAGAGGCTGGATGGCCATCTGTCGGGGGTGCTTTGAATGCAATTTTCCTGCTTCTTGGCAAGGGGTTGGAGTGGCTAGGCCATGAGGTCTCTTCCAACTCTAGGATTCTAACCCCAAATGTATCAGTCAGCTGATTGAGCGCTGTCACAAGATCACACACTATTTCCACCAGCGAAGAAAATTTGTCATACCGAATTACAGACAGCCTGGGTTGGGAATCTATCACTGAAGCTCATTGTTGCAGGCTCTGCAAGAGAAGAAATGTTCTGCCTGAAGGTTACAGTACAGTTATGTTCCATCAATGCCTCCTGGTGGTCCAAAGGCAACATGGCATCTGTGGTTCCTGGACCTTTTGGCTGTAGAGCTATTCACAGTGCCTCCCTCCTTGTGCAGTAATACAAAGCACTGTCTTCTTCCCTCAAGTTCTTCATTTCCAAGTAGAAATTGGAGCCCTCTTTTGAGGCTGTGAAGTGACCCTGGATGGCAGGAGAGTAATAATTGGTGACTGAAGGTTTCCAGTAGGTGATCAGCCACTCGAGAATATGCCCAGGTTTTTGTCGTAGCCAGGACATCCACCATTGGTCTGCTATGTCCATGGTGCAGGTCAGTCGGGTTGACTCTCCTGGTTGCTTCACCTCAGCCTTTGATTGAGTTATAACAGCCTGAAGCTGGACATCTGCAAAAGGAAAGAAAAATGACATAAACAGAAATTTCCTTTTTCTTCTGTGCTTTGGAAATTCCAGGATGCCATAGTTTTGAGTCATGGCAACTAAAGTGGTGTCAAACTGCATTAATTAGCAGTGTAGATCAGGCCTGCACAACCTTCAACTTCCAGAAACCTTAGCCAGCTTGTCCAATGGTCAGGAATTCTGGGAGCGGAAGTCCAAAACATCTGGTAGGCCACCAGTTGTGCAGGCCTGGTGTAGAGAGACCCTCAACCCAATGTTAGTGGATGAGAAGATACCTTCCAAAATGGCTAACAGAACAAGGAAATGATGCCAGGAATACATTTATGTTGATTTTGTGAGCAAAATTCACTGAATGTTTCCGAATAAATCTTCTCTGGATAGGGAATCTGCAGGGATGTCTGAGTTTTCAGTGGTTAGAACTTGAGTTATATATGGTCTGCAGAGCAAATAAGCCTCCTTCCCTATTTGCATATCTCAATTTTAAAAATGTGCTTCTGTGCTAAGAGAATAGCTTTCCACAGTAGTCTCAGTCTGGTAGTAACAAATCAGGAACCTTTCAGAAAGGAGAGGCAAAAATCCTCAGTCAACACATTGGAATTAAAATCCAGCTTTTCAAAGCGTCATGCATTGAAAACCCTGAGAAATGGTGGAAATATAGTGAGAATATATGAAGATACAGAATTGGGCATCAGGGTATTACAATCACCAGAGGAAAGAGTCATTACTTTAAGTGGGAGAGAATGGCACCTCTTTTTTGTGGGTCTTTCTCAGTGAGGATGTTCAGGATCCATGACAAAAATAAAGGACAAATGTCCCTGGCTTCCGTTCAGAGTTCTTCTGTCTTGAGATGAATTAAGCTTAATAGAATCACAGTATCATAGAATCATAGAATAGTCAAATTGGAAGAGAGCAAATTGGCTGTCTAGTCCAATCCCCTGCCATGCAGGAAAAAATGCAATCGAAGCATCCCTGACAGATGGCCATCTAGTCTAGTATGCTAGTGGGAAACCCTCTCTCTAACCCTTCTGCATCTACCTGTGGCAACCACCTGAGGCAAATGGACTTTGTTTGCCTCTGTCAATCCCCACTTAAGATCAATTCAACAATCTTATATGCCATGTACACTTGATGCCTTGTTTTATAGTTGAGTTTCCAACATTCACATTTTAAAGAGATGTGAAGTTGGAAAATGCCAGAAATGCAATTGACAGAGCCTCACATACACCTATGGAAGAAGTGGGTAATTTTAAAAGAGTTCTAAGATTGGTTATGGACTGCTGTCTTCTGGAAATCTTTAGGGGATTGGTCCAGGCACATAAATTATAACGATTTTAGAAATGTCTCAGAGAAATTATACTGTCACGTATGTTTTGAGGGGTTTTCCTGAAAACCAAAAGAGATTGGATCACTTTTTACCAGATGGGTATAAATGCATGGAGCTTCTATTCCATGGCAGTTGAGGAATCACCAATAAAGGCTATATACCTAGATGGGCATTTGCATGATTTCCTTCTCTTTTTCAATCACATTCAAACTGGCAGCTCTCCAAGTTCATTTGAGTGAATGTGGACAGCTGCTAGAGGTAGAAGAGAGTTTTTGGAGAGCTTCTGGTTCATTTTGCTCACTGTGTCTCTTGCACAGTAATAAACAGCACTGTCCTCGGGTTTCAGGCTGTTCATTTGCAAATAGAGCAGGTTATTTGAGTTGTCCCTGGAGATGGTAAATCGTCCTTTCACTTGGTCCGAATAGTAAATGGTACCTGAGCTTGAGCTAATATATGCTACCCATTCCAAGCCTTTTGCTGGAGTTTGCCTCACCCAGTGCATTCCATAATCACTGAAAGTAAATCCAGAGGCAAGACAGGAAAGATGGAGGGAATCACCAGGCCTTCTTACATTTCCTCCAGATTCCACCAATAGGACCTCTGATTGGATACCTGAAATAAAGTCACATTAAACAGACTTTGTTTTATTAATTCAAGATTAATTCCTTCAGTTGCTTGTTTGGTGACTTCCCTGACTTTCCACATTTCAGTTAATTAACAATTTATGAGTTAACTCTTCCCATTTAATTTAGAATAAATAATTTCTGGGAATTTAGGGTGAACCAATATTTGACAAATGAAAACATACCTCTAAAGGTAATTAAAAAGAAAGCAAACCAAAGCCAAAACATCATTTTCTTTCTTTCTGTGGTCTTGCAAGGGATTGACTGCAAAGGAGTTAGGGACACACCAGAATGGGTGTAGCTGGGTCAAGAAGAGCGGGATTCTAATTTAAACAGGAAGCTGCTTCTTTATTTACATACACGTCAAGATAAAAGAACAGTGTTTGACTTTGGCACTTCTATTTCCTTTTGAGTCTACATATTATGACCCCATGAATGAGAGATACCTAGTCATCAATCCTCAACACTTATCCTCACTTGAGTCTCTCCATCTGGAATGCAGTCTTCCTTTTTTCTTCCTGCCTTTTACCTTACCAAATATGATTGAATTTCCTAGTGAGTCATGTCTTCTCATGATATGATCAAAGTACCAAATTTACCAGGTTTCTTTTAGATGGACACTATTAGGAATTTTAGGAATTTTCCTCCCACTATGAAGAAAATTACACAGTTTATGTGACCCGGATGGCATGAATGTCAAGAATGTTTCTGTTGTCAGAGGTTCTGTTGTTTAACAGGATACAACACTGTGTGTAACCATAACTTCTAGTTGTTGATCCTGTGCACATTTTGCATATACTCAGATATAAGTCTAGAAATTTTAGTAAAAAAAAATCAATCTCAAAAACCTGGCCGGACTTATCAACTGCTCAATGCACTTTTACTCATAACAACAAAAAACAACAACCTCTTTTTCTGAGTAGGATAGCCTAGCCTAAAAGAAGAGCTGATCTACACTAATCTTTGAACTATGGCACTTTTGGCCTTTTTGAATGCTTAGGTAGGAAAATAGTAGCTGTTGTCTGGGGAATGTGACAATTTCCCTTTTCCCTTTGATTTATCTATGGGTCATGTTAAAATCCATAATTTTGACTCCCAAACCTTCTCTTGAAATCGACTTGTACCTGAATGAATACACACATACACACACACACACACACACACACAAGCTAATGCTGCCATTACAGCATGTCTAGCATCACACCAAAGACACAGCTTAGCAAATAATGAAGGCCACAGGGATATGTCAACAGCACGACAACAGAGAGGAAACAAACAAGGACATCTAATCACCTCTCAACAAAAGTTTGCTCTAGGCACTGTCAGGCCATTATATGCTAATCAAGGTGGTCATTTGAAACATTCACACCTAGCTCCAGCAGACAAGAGTCCTTTGTCTCACCCTGGTCATTCCACAGATATATAAACCCTTTTCCTAGTTCCAACAGACCTCACTACCTCTGAGGATGCTTGCCATAGATGCAGGCGAAACGTCAGGAGAGAATGCCTATAAACCATGGCCAAAAACCCTAAACAGAGGGCCAGGTCACAGTTCCTCAAACTGTTGGAGGGCCAGATTATAATTTGAAAAAAAAAATGAATGAATGAATTCCTATGCATACCACATATCTTATTTGTAGTGCAAACATCACTTAAAAACAATACAATAATTAAAATGAAGAACAATTTTAACAAATATAAACTTATTAGTATCTCAATGGGAAGTGTGGGCCTGCTTTTGGCTGATGAGATAGGATTGTTGTTGTTGTGTGCTTTCAAGTAGTTTCAGACTTAGGTTGACCCTGAGCGAGGGCCGGGTAAATGACCTTGGAGGGCCGTATCCGGCCCCTGGGCCTTAGTTTGAGGACCCCTGCTCTAGACCATGGCCATATAGCCTGAAAAAACCGACAATAACCCTATGTCAACAGTTGTGTCAAAATGGAATTGACAGGTCTCACCAAACAGATTAGCATTTTTTTTACACCAACTTTGATACTTGAGAAGTAGTAGAAGAAATTCCATACCTGCCTGCTTTTATGCCCTTTATGATGCTCACTAAAGAGAAATGGGTTGCCCCTTTGGAAGTACGGCAATCCAAAATGTTGAAGCCCGATATCAGAAGGAAAATATTGTGCAGTCCTAGATTAGGGAGGAGTGTGTGATACTTGTCTGCCATCTAATGGTTAAAGATGCTGATAGAAAAAAATGAAATGACAATCTTAATTCAGCACCAAAAAAACAAACAAAAAACAAACAGACAAACAAAACAACAACATGAGAAGCATCCATTATCTGGAATTCTGAAATCTGAAATTCTCCAAAATCTGACATTGTTCCCAAGGTGGCTGAGATAGTGTTTTCTGATGGCTCAATATACACAAGCTTTGTTCCATGCCCCAAATTGTTAAAATACTGTTTATAAAATTGCCTTCAGGCAATGTGTATATGGTGTATGTAAAACAGAAATGAATTTTGTATCTTGACTTGGTACACATCTCCATTATATACATACATGGAAATACAAAAACTGAAAATAAAATCCAAACTCCCAAACACTTCTGGTTCCAAGTCATAGAATCAGAGTTGGAAGAGACCTCATGGGCCATCCAGTCCAACCCCCTGACAAGAAGCAGGAAAATTCCATTCAAAGCACCCCCGACAGATGGCCATCCAGCCTCTGTTTAAAAGCTTCCAAAGAAGGAGCCTCCACCACACTCCGGGGCAGAGAGTTCCACTGCTGAACGCTCTCACAGTCAGGAAGTTCTTCCTAATGTTCAGATGGAATCTCCTTTCTTGTCGTTTGAAGCCATTGTTCCGCGTCCTAGTCTCCAGGGCAGCAGAAAACAAATTTGCTCCCTCCTCCCTATGACTTCCTCTCACGTATTTATACATGGCTATCATGTCTCCTCTCAGCCTTCTCTTCTTCAGGCTAAACATGCCCAGCTCGTTAAGCCACTCCTCATAGGGGTTGTTCTCCAGACCCTTGATCATTTTAGTCACCCTCCTCTGGACACATTCCAGCTTGTCAATATCTCTCTTCAATTGTGGTGCCCAGAATTGGACACAATGATTCCAGGTGTGATCTAGCCAGGGCAGAATAGAGATCAGGTGACTAAAGGTTTGTAAGCAATATATTGTCAGACTTTTGTAAGTCGATTGCATTGCCATGATGCACTCTATTTCATCCTTTTGATAGTCTAGAAATTTTTGCTTGACTTCACATTTACTTCCTCACACTGTGCCTCTTGCACAGTAATACATAGCAGTGTCTTCTGGTTTTTGACTGTGCATTTGCAGATGGAGCATGTTGTTTGAATTGTCTCTGGAGATGGTGAAGCGCCCTTTCACCGCATCTGGATAATAAATGGAAGCTGAGGTTGGATGTATATAGGCAACCCATTCGAGACCTTTCCCAGGAGCTTGTTTCACCCAGATCATCCAGTAGCTGCTGAAGGGGAACCCGGAAGCTTTGCAGCTGAGACGGAGGGACTCTCCGGGCGTTTTTGTATCTCCTCCAGATTCTTCCAACTGGATTGCTGATCGGACTTCTGAAAGTGAAACCAAAACCCCAAACCTGAAATTATGCTTCAGACAGACAAATAAGTAAAATATTCTATTCCTATTTTTAAGTGGAAAATATCTTTGAAAATCACTAAAAAGAAAACAAGGAGATGCCAAGTCTCCTCTTGACTCTAGATCCCGACTCGACATCTAGAAGTAAATACATAAAGCTATACTTCAGGAATTGTTATGTATTAATAATAATAATAATTTCAACAGTTACCTTGGGAAATGGCTAAAACCAAAATGATACAAAGTCCTAAAGTCATAATGCCCTTTTGCTTAGAGAGAGATGGAAGCAGAAAGAGGTCACAACTATACAGAGTATGGACCATAGCTCATGAGGGAATAGTATATGAGAGATTTGACCAGGAAGTTGTCAGTGAATTTGCATACACCCCCCACCCCCAACCAGGCTTAAAAAGCAGTATGGATCTCTTTATACAGTGACAATACTTTGGGAAAGTCACAGGGTTGCTAAGGGAACTTATGGAGAGAAATAGAGATCAGATCAAGGAATCTGGTTAAATTTAAGTGACTTCAAAAAGGTAGAGGTGCAAAGAAATGGCAGAAACTTGTTCTTTGTTCTTGGTAGATTTTGGTGTGAGAGAATTGGCCGTCTGCAAGGATGCTGCCCAGGTGATGTCTGGATGTTTGATGTTTTACCATCCTTGAGGGAGGTTTCTCTCATGTCCCTGCATGGGGAGCTGGAGCTGACAGAGGGAGCTCATTCTGCTCTTCTTGGATTTGAACCGCTGACATGTCAGTCAGCAGTCCTGCTGGCACAAGGGTTTAACCCATTGCACCACCAGGGGCTATGGTAGATGAGTGACAGGATCAGTGAATGTCCATCATAGATGCTTTTATTAATCCATATTAACTTAGATTGCAATGGACTTGGGTGTATTTTCATTACCCTGAATCCTTTTCCAATCCTTATCTCCCTGCCCCCCCCCAAAAGAAAGAAAGAAAAAAGAAAAGAAGAAGAAGAAGCACTGTGCCGTTACACCCAGACAACATAAAAATAAAACTAAGATGTGCTGCTCTCTATGTCTGAGCGAACTGCGGGTGTCTTTCTTAAGAAGTTTGAGATATTCAGCAACTGAGGCTATTACCGCTTTTGAACATCAAAAAAGAATATTTATTCTTCTAAGTCCTTGCAGACTTGGCACAGCTTATCAAGGTTACAAACAGAACAGTCAATAGATGAAATCACAAAGATTTCCACCAGTCACTGAGTTACCTTTTCCCCAGAAGGTAGAGAAGATCCTGGAATCTTTTCACCCTAACCCTAAGCTGTTACTTTATAGAAAGACCAGATCTTTCCCTATCTATAGCTCAAGGTTAGTTCTGGAGATAAAGCAATGAAGTCTCTCTTTCTATATCTATATAACTCAGTTTCTCAATAGTCTTCTCTATCTATAGTATCTCAATCTCAGTCTTCAATATCTATCTATAATATCTCAATCTTCAATTTCTCAATCAGCTATAACTCAATCACTCAATCAAGCTTAGCTATCTATAGTATCTTAATAGTCTTAATAGTACTTACAAGGATTTTCCCAGAGCTACCCTGACTAACCACCAGCACATCTGAAGTTCCTTCTCTAAACTAAAAAGGCAGGGGAGATTCCAAAATGGAGATATCTTCCCTGGGAAAAAGGGCGGTCTCTAAACCCCAAAAGATACCTTCTAAGCCAATAGCTGCAAAAGGCCTGCAGACTGGCTTTCCAGCCTCTGAAACTGTTAACTTTCAGGGCTCTGCAGAGCTGCAGCATCCCTGGGAAAAATGCAAGGGGAAGCAACTTCAAGCAACTGTAAGGTAAAGCAAACCAGGCTCCTGGGAGACAGAACAAGCACCACCACCACCAGCTGCAGTAGCTGTTGCCTGGAAGGAGATAATAGGGAATCTTAGGTGTTTGATATTCAAGGTACTAGAGAAGTATTTTCAGAACTACTGACAATAATCTTTGGGCCCTTCCACACAGTCCTATATCCCAGAATATCAAGGCAGAAAATCCCACAGTATTTGCTTTGAACTGGGTTGTCTGAGTCCAAACTCAGAAAATGTGGGATTTTCTGCCTTGATATTCTGGAAGAGCCCTTTGAGAATGGAAGAAATACAGTATATTGATACTGAAATTGAGTTGCCACTCCCTCATTTTCTCTCTCAAACTCTTCCCATTTTTACAGCTAAATGGCAGGCAAGTACAAGGTGGTGATCTCTATGCTGAACTTGTCCTCTCTTTTGGATCTGCAGATCTAAAAAGATGCAAAACCTTCATCCTTCAAAATGTGCAAACTTCTTATCTGAGAAGGAAATAATCTCCAATATTTAAAAGGAGAGTGTGTGAAATGGAAATATTGTTCCACATGAAGTCTTATCTTGACATATGATACAGATCTAATGTCCTTGCTAGAATACATGCATGAGATGGAGCTTTACAAACAGAAGCATACTATGCTATTCTAACACCTTTGGTGATCAAATGAAATATATAATATTTAACAGTAGGCAGAATAGGTTGGTAAATTAATTTTGAAAAGAAGAGAGATCTACGATGTGTTAAGAAGGACAATTTAATCATGCTGTATAGCCACACCTAAGCAATTTGTTCACTCTCCAAGTAGGAGTCAAGTCATATCTTGACTCCTAAAAACAGCAGAGAGAATTCTCTCGAGGGATTTGAACCCTACAAGGACATGGAATTTATTCAAGCAAATGGCTATAGGAAAGGGTTACCTATACAACTGCAAATCACATACAGATAGACAAATAATTGCTGATGTGAGGTTGCTTGGATCTTTTGAAGCAGGCGTGGTCAAACTGTACTTCTCCAGCTGTTTGGGGCTCCAACCCACAAAATGCGTGGTCATTGAACAAGCTGGCTAGGACTTCTGGGAGTTGCAGGCCCAAACAGCTGGGGGGGGGGGGCAAAGTTTGAGGATACCTAGTGTAAAGTGATGAATCTCCCCCTCCTTTGGTATATCTCTTCTGCCTTACAAGTCTGTCATTTGTGGCTTTCCTCTGCCCCCTCTGGGGACTATGTTCTCAAGTTCTTTCAGCCAAGGGATTTTGTGAGCTCTGCTGGGATCTCTTTCACTGTGGATCTTGCACAGTAATAGACTGCAGTGTCTTCTGCTTTGAGGTTGTTCATTTGCAGGTAGAAGTTGGTGCTGTCCTTAGAGGCTGTGAATCGGCCTTGTATTGCAGGGGAATAATTGTTGCTTGAAGCACTCTTATACCAAAGAAGCCATTCTAACCCTTTGCCTGGTTTCTGTCTCACCCAGACCATCCAGTAGCTGCTAAGAGTAAATTTGGGTGGGGATTGTTAATGCATGGGGTTAATGGGTTTTTATTCCCTTTTCCTACCCCCCCACCTTACCCCATCCTACCCCATTTCTGTTGAAGCCTCCCTTCATCACTTGTTTCCCATCCCTCACTATCTCACCACCTTTTGTGTGTATATATTTGCAAAACTAATAAAGATTATTAAAAAAAAGAAGAGTAAATCCACTGGTGACACAGGTCATCTTATGGGATTCTCCAGGTTTTGTTAACACCGGACCTGACTGGGTCAGCACCACTTGTGAGAGGACACCTGGAAGAAGAAGGATGGGAGAAGAAAACTTCTTAAGATATGGAAACTCAGAACAACCATAACTACAATAATATAGAGTTTCCAAAGTGAACATGCCAACATACATGAGGAGGAGGCAGCCAGGGCAATGAATATCGACCAGAGGTGCTGCATTGCAAAAGGACGGATTGGAGCTTTGTTGCTTTGCACTGCAACAGGAAAGTCTGTCTCTGGTCAGATATGTTCTGAGTTTTAGAAGGAAGGGGGGGGGGCTTCTTTCCTTTGCATAAACCCACCAGCAAACACAGGGGCAGGACTGATTCAGAATAAAAAGCCCTGATAACCAAGATTCTAGATCTAGTCTGTAAACACATGAAGTTGTTGGGTTGTTGTAGGTTTTTCGGGCTGTATGGCCATGTTCTAGAAGCATTCTCTCCTGATGTTTCACCTGTACCTATGTCAGGCATCCTCAGAGGTTGTGAGGTCTGAGGATGCCAACCATAGATGCAGGCAAAAGAACATGGCCATACAGCCCGAAAAACCTACAACAACCCAGTGATTCCGGCCATGAAAGCCTTCGACAATACATGAAGTTATTTTTTTCTGGTGAGCTCCCTGCACTCAAGTTATGGTGCCCCTTACATTTTTTTCTTGAGCTCCATTCATTTCTTCACTGTATTTTGCAGACAGTTTTTCAATGACTGTATGGGGTTTCTTTTGTGGAATGAGGTTATCCCTGTCACCCCCAAAAGTGTGTTTCCTATGGTGAAATGGAAGACTTTCAACACATTCTCAAGTCGATTCCAGGTATTTCTGTGATTTTTGGTTCAGTTCATCTATTTTGGGATATGAAGGACATTTTAATGCAAGGGATCAATACAAGCCTTTTGGTGTTCTGCAGAAAATAATGTTATCTGGCAGAATGGTAAATAAGAAGACATTCATCCAGAGCAATATACCACAAATAGGATTAAAAGCTATTGCGATCAACTGATACAGAATAAAAAAAACAACCAGTAACCAAGATCCTAGATCTATTCTATAAACACATGAAGATATTTTTCTCCTGTTATGCTCCCTGCACTCAAGTTATGATTTCTCTTACATTTTTCTCTGTGCTTCATCCTTTTCTTCTTTGTGATTTGCAGACATTTTTTTCAATGCCTGCATGGTGGTTCTTTTGTGAGATGTGGTTATCCCTATCAACCCTGAAAGTGTATTTTCTAAGGTGAGATAGAGAACTTCTAATACATTCTCAAGTTTATTCTAGATATTTCTGAAATTTCTGGTTCTACTACATTTTGACAAGCTGAAATCCTGTGACTTAATGTGAGCTGGAAACATTTTGGCTGTTGGTTTCTTGTTTGTGGTCTGTTTTCTGAAAAAGAAATCTTGAGGTTTGTGTACAAGTGGGAAGGAGAAATGAGTCGCTGTGCTCTTGCACAATAATATTTAGCAGAGTCCTCAGGCTTCAAGTTTTCCATTTGTAGATAAGCAGAAGTTTGGGAGTTGTCCCTGGAGATGTTGAACCTTCCTTGGACCGTGGGATTATACCACTGAATACTTCCTGTTGGTCTACTTACTACAGCCACCCACTCTAGTCCTTTCCCTGGAGCTTGGCGGATCCAGTTCATGCTATAGTTAGTAAAGATGAATCCTGAAGCCTTGCAGGTGAGGCGAAGGGACCCTCCAGGTGTTACCACACCTCCTCCGCTCTCCACCAGCTGAACCTCTGAATGGCAGCCTGAAAATGAAGAGCATACTGCGAGTCAGAAGGATTCCATGCAGGACAGCATTATAGGTGTTTGGCATTCTGCTGAAAATAATGTTACCTGACAGAATGAGAAAGAAGAAGATGAGATTCATCCAGAGCATTATGCCACAAATAGGATTAGAAGCCATTGGGATGAACATCTTCTCAATAGGCTATTGTTATAGGACCTAAGTGGTCCGAAACTGCAGACTTGACCTCACCACAGCAGTCCTTAAGGAGTTGAAGTGACAACTAATTTGCATGGGCTGCATATGATAAGGGCTACAAGAATCTCTCTGCTTTGGAATACTTGGGGGCATCTATACTGTAGAATTAATGTAGTTTGATGCCACTGTAACTGCCAAGGCCCAATGCTATGGAATCCTGGGATTAATATTTTGGTGAGGCCCTAGCACTCCTTAGCAGAGAAGGCTAAAGACCTTGTAAAATGACAGCTCCCAGAATTCTATAGCACTGAGTCCTAGATGTTTGAGTGATGTCAACCTGTATTAATTCAATAGTATAAATGCAGCTGAAATCCACTGCAAAAGAGAATAGAAACAATGTGACATATTTTCAGACTTTATGGCAGGAATACCCCAGGGACCTATGATTTTTTTTTTAAAATCTGATAAGTTGTTTGTTAAGGGTAATTTTTTGATTCAAAATGGAGGGTGTGGGTGTGTGTGATTTTTTTTTCTGATCTGAAATTCACAGTCAAGAGACTGTGAAGTTCCCCAAGAAGTTTTAATAGTTTGGAACACCCCCCCCCCCCATAACCAATTAAACAATTTGAATAACTGTTCCCCACAATACTGAACAGGCATCATCCTGAGTTGAGGTCAGATTCCTGTGGGAGACTGGGTCACATACCAGTTTTCAAGCAGACATTTATGATCAGTATAGTACCCTGAAGATTGGAGGTGTTTTTTGACGATTGCATATAACTCACCATTGTTCTAAATCAGTGGTTCTCAACCTGTGGGTCCCAGGTATTTTGGCCTATGACTCCCCGAAATCTCAGCTAGTTTATCAGCTGTTAGGATTTCTGGGAGTTGAAGGCCAAAACATCTGGGGGCCCACAGGTTGAGAACCACTGTTCTAAATGATTGTGTTTTCATCTTATATATTAGCATTGAGGTCTATTGTTTCTAATTTAGAACCATAGAATCATAGAGTTTGAAGAATCCACAAGGGCCATTCAGTGCAACCACATTCTGCCATGCAGGAACACCCAATCCAAGCACTCCTGGCAGATGACCCTCTGCTACCCATTCAAAAACCTCTAGAGAAGGAGACTTCACTGGACTCTGAGGTATTCTGCTGCCAAACAGCTCTTCCTAATGTTACTTTTCCTGGTCTCGGGGGCAGTAGAGACCTCTTCAATATAACATTTTCCCCAAATATTTAAATATAGCTATCATGTCCCCTCAAACATCTATTCTCCAAGCTAAACCTCCCTAGTTCCCTAAGCTGCTCCTTATAGGGCTTGGCTTACAGGCTTGACCGTTCGGATCCCCTTCTTTTGGCATGTTCAGGCTTGTCAACATCTTTCCTGAATTGTCATGACTTCCCTCAGCCTTGATCCTGTACTCCTATTAATGCTGGGAAGAATCACTTTGGCATTTTAATCTGCCATATTCCATTGTAGACTCATGTTCCGCTGGTGGTTAAAGTGGAATAATATTATTATAATTGTATACTATGTGTGGGCCCAGATAATATTTTCACTCATACAGAGGCCAGTTAAAGGAGAAAGCCAAAAGGTTCACCTGGCTGTCGTTAGTGTGCAATCTAATGACGAAGAAGGCAAATATAAATATTTAGATAGTTGCAAAGGCAAAGGAACTCAAATACTAAATACTAAAATACTGCTAGTTCAGAAAAAAAATTGTGGAGCAAACTTCAGTAGGCTAGTTCTGTGCCAAAGAGTGGACAGAAAAGTATGATTAGCAGTTGAATTATTTCTGTTCTACTTGACACAGTCTGTGACTTGTGGTTTTCTGGAGCAGATGTGTTGACATCTGTATTAATTTAATGGTATTTTTTGCCTAAAGTCTCAGAGGATCTCTCTCACTGTGCATCTTGCACAATAATACATGGCTGTGTCATCTTCTTCGAGATTGTTCATTTGCAGATAGAAGTTGGTGCTGTCCTTAGAGGCCACAAATCGCCCTTGGATGGCAGAAGAATAGGCACTGTGCCCAGAAGCGGTGCTATAATAGTGTATGAGCCATTCCAAGCCTCCGCTTGGTTTCTTCCTCACCAGGTGCTAATGAGTGTGAGTCCACTTGTGCCACAGATCAATTTGTGGGCTTCTCCTGGTTTCTTCACGACTGAGTCTGACTGAGTTAGTACCACTTCCCCAAAGACACCTGTTAGAAGAAGTCAGGAGAAACATCAATGAAGAAGTCAGGAGAATCATTAATGACAAACCCGGCTAATAACAGGATCCCTGAGAGTCAAACCGCAGCATACATGCGTTGGATGCAATCAATGCAAGGAATATATGCAGTAGAGGAAGCATGGTAGGATGCCAACTGGATATCAAAAGACAACTGCGACTTGTGCTAAGCAGTCTGTGTGAGATGGGAAGCTTTGAGGGTTTAAGAAGGAAATGAACCCATTCTTGACTTTGCATAAATCTATCAGCCAAAATGAGAGGTCAGAATTAAGACCAAATGAGAATCTAGAATACTGGTCTTTCTGAAAAATGGAAGAATCTCCATTTGTTTTTTACTCTGACAGCTCTGGACACATCTACACTAACCATATGATGCAGTTTGAAGTCAACTTTTCAGTGTGGTGTTTAGTTGATACCTGAAGTGACCTTACACAACAATGTGTGTTAAGAGATGTATATTGGAATAAGCAAAGTAATGGGATACTTATAAAGAGAACCCTTAATGTGCATCAGCATGCTTTAGTGAAAACCACATCACAACCACATTTACTATACAGGTATTTGTAGATGCAATAGTAGTAGAGTAGGATTACTAAGGGTCCGTCCAGACAGGACCTTTATTGCAATATCTACCACAATAAAGGAGGGGCTGTCCAGTCAATGTTCTGGACAGTCCCAAATCAATTCGCAACAAACCAGAAAAACCCTGGTTTGTAGCGAATTAATTTGATAGTGGATTTATTTCGTGCCTTCTTGGAAGGCACGGGATAAATTCACTATTTCCGGTGTCTGGACTACAATCCAGACACCATTTCCACAGTTTACTAGGCTAAATAAGCCTGGTAAACTGTGGAATACCCACCCCTCCCCCAAAGCCCCCAGGTCCTTAGAAAAGTAATAAAAACTTACCCATCCTCCATTATAAGCCTCGGCTGGCTATCCCAGTGCATAGAAATGACATGCCAGGAGAGCTTGTAATAGAGGATGGGTAAGTTTTTATTACTTTTCTATGGGAGTCTGGGGGCTTGGGAGGAGCGGGGTAGGGCCTCCAGATGTTCTCTCGGGCTAGTCCCAAGAGAACGTCTGGACACCCACCCCAGAAAGTGCACGCTTTCTGGGGTGGGTGTGGACAGGCCCCCAGAAACATCTGTGCTTTTCTTTTTTTAACACAGATTCTTCTAGGATAACGGGCTGTCTGGATCTGGCCTAAGATAAAAGGCAGCCATTTAATCTTCAGCTTCAGCAACCCACTCTATGAGATATGAGGAATGAGAAGAATTACAGTAAAGAATCGGGGAAAAATATTAAACCCAAGGTACTTTATTGGAAGGAAGATGAAACTGTGAATTTAACAAAACGTGTCCTTTTCAGAAATAGAAGGAACTGATTTCCATCCATGGTAGCTTGAAACAAAGAGCAAAGAGCAAAAAGGCCACAAAGAGGTTAGATGATTTAAGTAAGCTGGATCAGAAAATGCATCCATGGTCATTCTACTCACTCTACATATTTTAAAAAGGTATGTATATAAGCAAGGGTGAGAGTTGAAGCTGCCTCTGCTTTTCACAGTGAATTGTTTTATGCCCCAGATTCTTAAGGAATTGGTTCATTAATCACTGTCAACAAAAAAACTGCAGAAATAACCAGCCCGCAGCTGAATGCATGTTTGGCCAACTGATGTTGATTTCTTTCATGCGCTTGGGGTTGCTTATTTCTTTTTCTTCTACACCTCAATGGTGCCCTCTTGCGACAAGCAGGAGGAAAGGGTTCATGACAAAATAGCAGATCCTGGACAAGTTAGAAATCGTGATCATGTTTCTGCCCTTAGTTTCCCACCAGCTGCTCTAAGCTTTGTCTATGAGGATATTCTTGTAGATATATGCTCCATTGACTAATTTCGTGTTGCAGCCATGAAGCAACCAAATAATGTTATGTTCCACTTTTAAGATGCATCTACACTGTAGAATTAATGTACTTTGACAACCACTTTAATTGGCATGGTTCCATGCTATGGAATCCTTGGAGCTGTAGTTTTTAAAGATCTTTAGCTTTCTCTGCCAAGAGGGCAGGTGCCTCTCTAAATTGCAGGATTACATTACATGGAGTGATGGCAGTTAAAATGGGATCACATTACCTTAATTCTACATTGAGATGCACCCAATATTCTCTATCTGGAGAGGGATCAGGGAGAACCGACCCAATACTGGCACAGTTGCCTTTTTGATTTTCTAAGGAGGAAAAAGAATCATGTTTCCCAAGATGTGGTAAATGACATGCCATGGTGGAGAGTCTGTTGATTTAAACATTGGAAGCAGAATACAATATATTCTCCAGACTGTGGCCCCATATGATTCCAGTGATGACATCACTGGAGATAAGATTCCTCCAAAATTGGCTGATGTGATGTGAAAAGTATGGTGGAACAAACCTCCACATACCATTGCAGATTAACCCATCATTGTATGAATCTGCCTCTTTGCATATTTTAGATTGTTTTCTTATTTGTGTGATATGGCAGCTAATGTCGAGAGAGGTACAGTTTCAGCTGTAATGATCCTACACCAGCTCAGGCTCTTGATTTCCTTTGGAAGATGTACAATATTTATTTATTTATTTGCCATATTTGTTTATCGCCTTTCTCAGCCTGAAGGCGACTCAGGGCGGCTTACAGTCGACAACAATTCAATGCCCCAATACCATAAAAAGCAATAAAAAACATTAGCATATAGTATAAAACCATAACAAGATCAATAAAACATAT
Source organism: Anolis sagrei ordinatus (assembly GCF_025583915.1). Classification (NCBI taxonomy): domain Eukaryota; kingdom Metazoa; phylum Chordata; class Lepidosauria; order Squamata; family Anolidae; genus Anolis; species Anolis sagrei. The sequence continues at coordinate 10,058,621 of NW_026847660.1, forward strand.
ATCATCAGCATCTCCTTGTTAAAAACATTGTACAGTCACTTCATCCAGTTGTTCTGTTGTCCTATGTTTGCGTGTTATACTGCATTTGCGAACGCTTACTCAAAAAGCCAAGTTTTGACTTTTTTTACAAAATGTTAAAAGGGAGGGAGCCGATCTGATATCTGATATTGTTGGTCCTGCTCATGTTTTGTTTTATGAAATAATTTATTGTGTCATGAAAGGAACCCTTTGATCAGTTGGCTGATGTATGCTCTTTGCTTTATCAGGAAGTGGAAGGATGTGTTAAGCAGTGGGAGAGGAGAATGCCATTGTTCCAACTAGTGGCTCCATGACAGTTGGGTAGCAAGTTCCCTCCAGATTTCTGGTCCAAGAAACTTTGAAGAAACTGTTCCAGGCACTGAGCCATATCACACCATAGATCAGTGTCTCCCAACCTTTTAGCCTCCAGGTGTCTTTGACTTTAGCTCCCACAGTTCCTAAAAGCTAGAAAGTTGCTGGGATTTCTGGGAGTTGAAGCCCAAAACACCTACTATAGAAGCCCAAAAGTTGGGAACCACTTCCATAGATCAAGTACCTTAGATACCGCCCTCAAATCTGGGGATGGAGGGATTGTTCTAGAGAAATGGAAGCTTCCCATTTCTTCTGCATCTGCCTTCCTTCAACCTTCTGTAGCTCACCTTTCCCCTATACCAATGCTTCTAATAACTCTTCTGCAGTGTATGTTTCCCAAACTATAAACCAAAATTATGGTGCATCTACACTATGGAATTAATGCAGTTTGATGGCACTTTGACTTCCCTGGTTTGATGCTTTGGAATCCTGGGATTTGTAGTTTGGTGAGGCACCAGCACTTTTTGACAAAGAAGGGTAAAGACCTTGAAAAACTACAACTCCTAAGATTCCATAGCATGGAGCCATGGCATTTAAAGGCGTGCTGTTGCATGAATTTCCCTGCCCTCTTGTCAGGACTATGGGGCAGCAAGAGGAGGAGGAGGCTTGCCACCCGCAGCAGAGGCTGAACCCATGTCAACCTGCTGTGCCACCAGGTGGTACCAATGCATAAAAGGTTAAAGGTTGTCCCCTGACATTAAGTCCAGTCATGTCTGACTCTGGGGTGTGGTGCTCATCTCCATTTCTAAGCCGAAGAGCCCGCGTTGTCCGTAGACACCTCCAAGGTCATGTGGCAGGCATGACTGCATGGAGCATTACCTTCTCCAGAACGGTACCTATTGATCTACTCACATTTGTATGTTTTCGAACTGCTAGGTTGGCAGAAGCTAGGGCTGACAGCGGAAGCTCACACCGCTCCCCAGAATCGAACCTGTGACCTTTCGGTCAACAAGCTCAGCAGCTCAGTGCTTTAACCCACTGCGCCACCGGGGGCACTGATGCATACTTCTCCCATAATTTCCAACAGTACTTTCTTAAATTTTCTTAAGAGGAGAAGATCAACTAATGAAGAAAATACAAGATTGGCTTGCTATGAGCTTTTTGGGCTGTATGGCTATTTTCCAGCAGCATTCTCTCCTGCATCTTTTGCCTACATCTGTGGGTGGCATCTTCAGATGCCACACACAGGCGTAGTCAAAATGTCATGAGAGAATGCTACTGGAACATGGCCATACAACCTGAAAAACTCACAGCAACCCAGTGATTCTGACCAAGAAAGTCTTCAACAACACAAAAATAAGATTGCTGGACAATATCTTTAATGGACACCAACATGCCCTATTTAAGCAACCTTTTTCAAGGAGGTCATTGTGTCAGATTCTTCTTGATTGAGACCTATTCTGTCTTGCTTTAGTAACTTTGGCCCCTCTTATGAAAGAGTTGCCCTGGAAATGAGGCCATGAAAGGAGAACTCTTGCAAACCCTTGAGAATAAACCATTACAAGGGCCTTGATGTTGGTGTGTCCTCACAACGAATTGGGGTCAGGAACCTTCAGGTTAGGGTGCACCATCTGGGCTTAATGGAGCATAGCTATTCTGTGCATACATCCCCACTGAGATACAGTTCCTTCCTTCAGACACAGCAGGGAGGAATCAGAGTAGAAAGACTGGGCACTGGAAGGAAGGTTTTTACTTGGCTTCACATGCTCTTTTCTCACTGTGTTCCTTGCACAATAGTACACAGCAGTGTTTTCAGGTTTCAGGCTGTTCATTTGCAGATATAGTGAACTGTTTGTATTATCCCGGGAGATAATGAAGCGGCCTCTCACTGCATTTGAGTAGTAAATGCGGGATGAAAGTGTTGGATGCATTCGTGCGACCCATTCCAGGCCCTTCCCAGGAGCTTGTCTCACCCACTCCATGTAGTAGCTGTTGAAGGGGAACCCAGTGGTCTGACAGGTAAGGTGGGCAGAGCCTCCAGGTTTTTTCAAACCCCCTCCAGACTCTTCCAACTGGATCTCTGATTGTGCATCTGGAAGGGAAAAACAAGCATGAATTTTTCAAGCATTTGATAACATCACAATTTTATTTATTTGAAAAAACAAAAGCTACCATGGCAAACTGTTAAAAAGACAAGGAGATGGATCCAATGGATCATTTCTTCTTTTTCTGCGAAAGAGATGAAGCTTAAATGATCACAGACAACCAGCAATATTATCTATATGGATGTAGTTGGGGCAGGGAGAGTATATCATTAACCTGAACGGGACGTCATTTGTGTATTTGCATATCCTCAACCATAAAAAAGCAACAGAGGTCTTTGACAACCCAGTGTTTTTCTACATATGCACAATTTGCAGAAGGTCAAATTATAAACAATATTTATAAAGATGAATTAGATGGGAATGCTGAGTGGACTATATTGGACAGGAAGAAAGATTCAAGTCTATCTTAAACTAAAGATAGGTGCTTAGTTTTTTAAAATTTGTCATGAGCAACTTGAGAAACTGCAAGTCGCTTCTGGTGTGAGAGAATTGGCCGTCTGCAAGGACATTGCCCAGGGGACACCCAGATGTTTTACCATCCTTGTGGGTGGTTTCTCTTCTGTCCCTGCATGGGAAGCTGGATCTGACAGAGGGAGCTCATCCACGATCTCTCCGGATTTGAATCTCTGACCTGTTGGTCTTCAGTCCTGCCGGCACAAGAGTTTAATCCATTGTACCAAGGTGTTTAGTGATGGAAGAAAATTTCTGCATTCTCCCTAGTTTGATTTCATACATGGAACAGATTTGGGGCATGGAAAGTTTATTTTTCTTTATTCTTAATATTGCAAAAGAATCAAAGGCACAGGTCCTGTTGTGCAGTGAGCAGGATGACTTCACCATTAATATTTATGCATTAATATCAGTGTCAATTTGAAGTGTTGGAATATCTTATAAAGGAAGCAAGTTGTATCCAAAATACTTCAACTAACCCACTAGGCCTGGGCGGTTTCGTCTCGTTAATTCGTAATTCGTTAATAATTCGTTAATTTTTCCAATTACAAAATGATAACGAACCATTCTGGAGCAATCATTAAAAAAAACGAATTTTTAAACACGTTTTGTAAATGCTTCGTATTTCGTTATTGTATTCGTTTCGTTATTGTTCTGAGGTCGTTTCGTTATTATTTCCGCATGTCTGGGCCAGTTTTATGGTTTAATTAGTGAAAAAAAATTATAATATCACACCAACAGTCAAGAACAGAGGGAGAGGGAAGCTTCAGAAGTTTTTGGAGGTTTTTTAGCGTATTTCGCGGTCGCGTCCGCCATTAACGAATCGATTCGTTATTGTTTCGGAAATCGATTCGTTAATTTTTTACCATTTACGAAATTTCGTAAATATCGAACTTTTTAAAAGGAAAATTTTGTAATTATTTTAAATATCGAAACAAAAAACCCCCCCAAATACAAATCAATTTTAGAAACAAATTTTTGCGTTGTTACCCAGGCCTATAACCCACAATAGGACAGACTTTCTTCTTGTGTACTTTCATTTCTGGGGATCCTTGAGGACCTTTGCATTATCTACATGCCAGAGAAAGGAAGAGATGAAAGGAGAAAGAAATGCTAGGAGGCTGATCCCCATGTTCTCTTGCTGCATTTCTGGCAACCACTGTCACAAAAATTTAATATGCAGATTTGATAAATGTGAATGTAAAATGATGTGTGGGTATGAATGGAAGAATTGAAGGATGTATGGATGGAGTTAATAATTTTGGAAGCACCAATATAATATAAAGGCCTGCAATGGCAACTACCTACTTGCTGGACTGTAATTAAAAGTTGCTAATAAGAACCGAAAAGTAAAATCTGATAAGAATTGTGACAATGGTTCTTTCAAGTTAAGGAAATGTTATTTATTTATTTATTTATTTATTTATTTGGAGGTTTTATAACCCGGTCTTCTCTACCTCCAAAGAGGGACTCAGGCCGGCTAACAGCAGAAAATTCATACACACATAGAATAAACATAATAGCATCATAATACATATGAATATATATATATATTCATTTTGTACACCGAGATTCTCTCATGATTTTGTGAACTGGAACTGCAACAGGGATTTAGGTAAAAGACTACCAGACTGCCTATGCAATCCAACATATTGTGTTTTGATTAGAACATTATTTGTGGTAATAAGAGCCTGTATAGAAATATATGAAATTAGAACAGACTGGTCAACGAGCATGAGACTCATTTTCCTGATCAATGATCAGGAAGTCAACACAAGCCTTGTGTTTGTCAGCACCAATCAAGAAGAGTCAGCATCTGTCCAGGAACCGGAGATGGAGCCAGGATGGAAGATGTCTCTCATTCATTTACAAATTTTGGACTACATCAGCATAATATTCCTATAAGAGACTCAATCTAATAATGCTCAAAGTGTGGCAGACCTGAGGAGTCTGTTCCACCTGCCTCACACTGCTCCATGGGAAGGACAGAGATGGTGTATTCGGAGAGTGTCAGATATGCTATGGGAAAGCATGATTCTGGTCACTTGGGGGCTTCTTTCTCAAAGGAAGAGGAAGAAGTGCACTTTTGGAGTCTTAGATTGTGTGCAGGGAGTCAGATTCTGCTGTATGGAAACCAGAGATCTGGTCCTTGGCATTGTGCTTAGGGAAAAGAAGCATTTTGGAGTTTTGAAGTTTTGAAATTATGGAAGTTTTGGAACTATGTGTTGGCAGGCTGCAGGAAAGCAGGGTATGGCCTAACAGGTGCTTCTCCAAGGTGGGAGAAAGTAATATGGTAATATTTGAATGCCTGAGGATGAATGCATGTACATGCGTGTGAATGTTGAGTGAAAATGTAATTTATCTTTGTTTGTTTGTTAGCCTTGTAATTATAGATCTATTGTAGTTGCATAGAAACTATATATCTGTTTGTCCAATGTCATTCTTTGTCTAAATGTTTTTCTGTAATCTGATATACCCTCTCACACAGGAAACTGCAAAAAAAAGAACCTATGCTTTAAATAAATAAAAATAATTTTATTATGTACTGATGTTTTTAATTAATTGTTGAATTGTTTGTATTTGTATTGCTTGTGAATTGTTTTGGGCATCTAATTGTGCCCCTACTGTAAGCCGCCCTGAGTCCCCCCCGGAGTGAGAAGGGCGGGGTATAAGTAAATGAAATAAATAAATAAATAAAGTTATTGAAAAGTCATTAATGACACCAATATTCTGTGGTAGCCCTGTCACAGCTGCAAAAACTGCAGCAGGGGATTTCTCTTCTTTGTTCCAAGGGGACCTCCGATGTTTTTGTACAAATCGGACACCACTGTGCCTCTTGTGCAATAATACATTCCAGAGTCTTCAGGCTTCAAGCTATTCATCTGAAGATAAACTGAAGTCTGGGAATTATCTCTAGAGATGGTGAGTCTTCCCTTGACCTTGGGGTTATACCATTGGCTACTTCCTGTAGGTTTGCTAACTCTAGCCACCCACTCCAGGCCTTTCCCTTTAGCCTGGCGGACCCAATACATTTCATAGTCAGTAAAAGTGAAGCCAGAGGCATTGCAGGAGAGACGAAGGGAACTTCCAGGGTCTAGAATGCCTTCTCTTCCCATTTCTACCAGCGAGACCTGTGAAAGACACCCTGTAAATAACAAACAAATATGAGCAGTCTGTACAGGAAAATGCAAAAAAGTAGATGTGCCTCATGAGAGAAACATTACCAAAGAAGGTTTCAAATAAGGTGAGAAGTTTCAACCAGAGAATCATGTCTTTGATTGTGTCAGATGCAATTGAGTTATTTTGGGCGATGGAGGCATTTCGTAACTTTAAAAGGCTGTGAGTAGTTGGAGATTTCACATGTTGACATAAAATCAGCCTTTAGTAGATGCAACAGTCTGATTGATTTGCATGGACTGTACTTCATAAGGGTTGCAAATACCCCTCCTTTCAACTCCTGACTCATAGCATTGCTCAAGATTGGTTAGGCTGGTAAGGGTTTTTCTACATGGACTCAAGGACAGACTCTGGCTGAGAGGTCACTCCTGGATGTCTCCATGAAAACTAGAGACTTCTGGTCCTTCTTATGGGGTAAACTGGATTAAAATGTTCAACTCCATGTTAACGAAAGTCAGGGAATGTTTTGGAGTTTGAGTGAAGTTTGGGACAGCCCCACACCTTGGCTTATTACTGCTCCAGTCTGGTTGCGGATAAAGTGGTCAATTAAACCCTAATCTTACATTTCAATAATATCTGGGGTACTACATGATTCCTTCCCATGACCAGATTGATTTGGAATAAAATGATCTGGAATATCTAATTTAGTGTAAGAAGTTCTTCATTTGGAAGGAGGAAAATATTTACGTATTTAAACACTTCTAAAATACGTTCTTGATACACCACTCTTTCCCTCCATCCTAGACTGCTTGATTCCATCTCAAGTAGATGAAATTCTTTCCATGATTTCCTTTGTTGGTTTACTTCTGATTACTTCTCAGAAGGGTTTATAAC
>NW_026847660.1:10067093-10109971 GCF_025583915.1 Anolis sagrei ordinatus
GATCCATCGCATACAGTAGGCAAGAGTGAATCCACTGGTGGCACAGTTCAGCTTATGGGATTCTCCAGGTTTCTTCACCTCTCGATCTGACTTGGCCAGCACCACTTGCGAGAGGATACCTGGAAAAAGAAGGCGGGAGAGAGAAGAGATCTACTTAGGACAGGGTTAATCCAAAACACCCATAGCCATCCATCCAGTGAAGTTATACGTAATGTACAGTTACCAAAGTGGAAAATCCTGACATACTTGGGAAAGTGGCAGCCAGTGCAATGAGTATTGGCCAAAGGAGTTGCATTGTCGGAGGATGGGCTGGATCTCAGACTTTGTATGCTATGCCAGGAAGTCTGATTCTGATCAGATATGTTCAGGGTTTAAAAAGGAAGAAGTGGATCTGTTACTTTTGCATAAATCTATCAACAAACCCAGGGATAAGATGGATGCAGAACAAAAAGACCACAAAACCAAGATCCCAGAGCTGTTCTAAAAAGACCCAGAGCTATGCTTTTCAGCTGATTTCCTTACAACTGAATCTTGGCGCTCTTTACATTCTTTCTTGTGGTCCATGCATTGTCTCACTGTGCTTTGCAAACAGTTGTTTCAACACCTATGTAGTTCATTCATCTATTTATTTTGCTTGGTGCAGTTGTTCCGGACCCATAAATGTGTGTTTTTAAAGATGAAATGGAGGACTTCTTGGCATATTCTGCTGTCCATCCCAGGTATCGCTGAGATTTTGTTTCAGCTCATCCCTCCTTGCTATTTTTCTTTTGCTCACCGTTCTTTGCAGACAGTTGTTTAAACACCTCTAAAGGTTATATATATAGCCTAATGTAGTTGTCCCTATAAAGTGTATTTTCTAAGGTGAAATGGAGGATTTCTCACACATTCTGCAGTCCATCCTAGGTATTTCTGAGATTTTGGTTTGGCTCATCCCTCATCTCAAATTTTATCATATTTCAGGATTTGAAAATGGAATATTTTAAGTGGCAAAATCCATATGAGATAAATAAAAAGGGACCCATTTAGTATCATGATGTATTTGAATTCCTGTGTATTGTACTATATTGATGCTGAAACTGGGTTACTACCACCCTTACTCTCTCTCTCTCAAAGACTCTCCATTTTAGGTTGCTGTGAGACTCTCCATTTTTAAGCAATGTGGTAGGCAAATACTACAAGGGGGTCTTCATCATGGTCCTCCTTTTGAATTTGCAGGTGCAAAAGGGTGTAGAACTTCATTTCTCAACATTTTGCTAAAGACCATCTAGTGTATAAAATGAGTTGAAGGGAGGGTGACATATTCTTCTCCCTGGAGTCCTTCCTGGAGATGTCACATAAGTGTAATGGATGCATGTATGAGATGGAGCTTTACAAACAGAAGCATATTGCACACTTTAATATTGCAACACCTTTAATGACCAACTGAAATGAATATGAATTAGTTTTGATAAAAAGTAGGGAATCCACAATGAATTGAATTGGATGTTTGAATCACAATATATAGCTAGACACTAGGGCTGGGCGGTTTCGTTCGTTAATTTCGTAATTCGTTATTGATTTGTATTTAAATTAGCTTACGATCCGATATTGAGCCATGCAAGAGCAACTAAAAATCGAAACTAATTTTTCAATTTATTTCATAATTGTTTTGTAATTGGTTCGTAATTGGTTCAAAATTGTTTTTATTTTTTCCGTATGTCCGGTGCAATTTTTATAGTTGTTGTTTGTTTTATCAGTGATAAAAAAATAAATTATCACACCAACAGTCAACAACAGAGGGAGAGGGAAGCTTCAGAAGTTCCCCCTGTCCCATTTGGAGGTTTTTTAGCGTATTGCGCAATCGCGTCCGCCATTAACGAATCAATTCGAAATTTACGAAATTTCGGAAATTTCGAAATTTTTAAAAGGGAAAATTTCGGAATTATTACAAAATACCAAACGCAAGGGCCACCTAAAAACGAAACGAGTTTAGAAACAATTTTTTCCGTTGTTACCCAGCCCTACTAGACACATCTATGACCTCATCAGATGTCTGGTGGCTGCCGGTGGCGGCACTGCTCTTAAGGGCAAGGCATGCAGCCCTTGTGACAAAATGAAAGTCATGTGTATTCACGTTTGACTAATCCACACACTGCCTTGCCAGAGAAAGAAAATATGCCACATAGAAGAATAATAAAGTACAAGTAGTTTACTCTTCGTAGTTCAGAACAACATATGTACAATCATGCGATCAGCCGCATTAACTCACATAATGTCCTTTCGGAGAGATTTAAAAAGGTCTTTCTTTGTCCATGTGGATAATCTCCTTCAACAGTTCATGAAGCAAGAGCACACTCCAAACTGTCTCTCTGTCTGCTTCTCTGCAAGCACCTGCACAGCTCAAGCCTGATAAACATAACAGTATCCAAAAGTCCCAGGCTCAGCCATCTCCCCAGGCATTGCCCAGCCAATCAGCTTCATGAATATTATTGTACAGTTGACACACACACACTAGCTGATTTCTTTACATGCTCCAACAGCCTTCACCTTGCTTTGCCTCACTGGTTGGCAGGGTGATCACATGGGGGGAAGCAAGGAGTGCATCTCTGGAAGCTTTGTTATAAAGTTATTTTAATCAAGGATTTTGCCTGATGTCTGCTCCAATGCAATAGACTGCAGTGTCTTCTGCTTTGAGGCTGTTCATTTGCAGATAGAAATTGGTGCTGCCCTTAAAGGCTATGAATCTCTCTTGGACTGTAGGGGGATCATTGTTGATCGTAGCGTCATAATACCAAAGAAGCCACTCTAATCCTTTGCTTGGTTTCATCCAGGTGCCCAGCTCTTCACATTTTCAGCCTATTCTTATTCTTATCATCTTACCCCTCTTATCTCTGCTGTATTACTGAACCAACATTTCAAAATGACCATTTAATACAGAAATTATTCTCCTAAAATTAATAAAAATATATATTTCATCCAGGTGCATCTTTAATGTTCCTGTTCAGGAGAGTTAGCACTCTAAGGTCAAGCTGCTTGTGCATATAAATGCCTTGTCGTATACTGCTTTCCTTAATTGTTACAGTATACAAGGGTTGAATGAAAAGTAATGCCTCCATCTTTGTAACTCCTCAACAAATGGCAGTACCGCTATGTGGTAGGTACTGACGTATTCAGTAGACTCTCCTCTACAGTTCCATTTTGGCAGGAAGCATTAGCATTGAACAGTTGTGTTGTTAAAGTGCAAAGTATGGAACCCTGTGCAGACAGTTGGTCAATGCAACTTAAGCAATGTGCAGTCATTGAATTCTTGACAGCAGAAGGTGTCACCCCAAAGGAGATTCATCAGAGAATGCAAGCTGTTTATAGTGATTGTGTTGATGTGAGTACTGTGCATCATAAGTAAGTTTAAAGCTATTGAGGTGGGAACACCTGACTTGCATGACAAATAAAGAGTTTTGTCGAAGGCTTTCATGGCTGGAATCACCAGGTTCTTGTGGGTTTTTTTCGGGCTATAGAGCCATGTTCTAGAGGCATTTCTCCTGACGTTTCGCCTGCATCTATGGCAAGCATCCTCAGAGATGTGAGGTCGTGTGACAAAAAAGAGTTGGATGTCCTGTGACAGCAACCACCGAGTTTCACAAGCAAAAGGTTGACAGATTGATTGAGGACAATCATATCATTCAGAGAAGAATTTCAAGCATAATCGGCATTCAGAAGATCTGTGCACAATGGGTACCCAGGATGAGAGAACTGTGAGACGCTGGTTGCGGAAACAGAGTGTCGACTTCTTCGGTGACGGCTTCAAACTTGTTCGTCGTTAGCAGAAATGTATCCAATTATCTGGTGATTATGTGGAGAAGTGAATCGTGGTAGTTAAAGAGCACATTCTAAGGATTATTTCTGCGTTTGATTTATTAAAATATTCCCATCCAAAGCCAAGTAACGAAGGTGGAGGAATTACCTTTCATTCAACCTTCGTAGATGGATCTGAGGATCTGACTTTTTGGTTAGCTTCCTATTCAGTTTCCTCCACTGTGCGTCTTACACAGTAATACACTGCAGAGTCCTCTATTTTCAGGCTGTTCATTTGCAAATATAGCAGACTGTTCGAATCATCCCTGGAGATGATGAAGCGTCCTCTCACTGCATCCGAGTAGAGAAGGGGACTTGAGGATGTACCTATCTCTGCAACCCATTCCAGGCCCTTTCCAGGAGCTTGTCTCATCCAAAGCATGTAGTAGCTGCTGAACGTAAAACCAGAAGCTTTACAAGACATTAAAAGGGAGTCTCCAGGCCTTTTTAGACCCCCTCCAGACTCTTCCAATTTCACTTCTGATTTAGCATCTGGAAAAAGAAAACACATACAATTATACTTCATTCAGAGTAAGAATGAAATGTAATACTCATCTTTTATGTAACACAAAATAAAAAAATACCTCTGAAAAGTGTGCAAATGAAAACAAAGTGAAGCCAAACTATCATATCTGCACTTCTTTTGCTTTGGGAATAATGAAACAGGGAGTGAATAAAGGCACACAGTGTTGTGTCTACCAGCCTGGTTGAGTAGGAGGATTATATTCCAAACCTGAACCGGAAGGTACTTGAGTATTTGCATGTCTTGCCAAATAAAGCAGAAGGGCAAGGCTTTAGCAACCCACTCTATGAGCTTTGGAAAATGAAAATTACAATAAGAAATAGGGAACATTATTAATTCCAAGGTACTTTATTGGAAGAAAAATGTTAACTGTGAATTCAACAAAACTTATCTGCTCAGCAATGGAAGGAATTGATTTCCATCCATGGTAGCTTGAAACAAAGAGCAAAGTGGGCACAAAGAGGTTGGATAATTTAAGTAATTTGGATCAGTGAATGTATTCATGGCAATTCTACCCACTCTACATATTTTTAGAAGGGGTGTGTGTGTGTGTGTGTGTGTGTGTGTATATATATATATATATATATATATATTGTTCAAGGATGAGAGTTAAGGCTGCCTCCACTTTCCACAGTGAACTGTTTTATACCCCAGATTCTTAAAGAATTAGTTCATTAGTCACTGTCAACAAAAGAACTGCAGAAATAACGAGCCCAGCAGCTGAATGCATGCTTGCCTAACCAATGTTGATGTCTTTTAGGCACATGGGGTTGCCTATTTATTTTTCTGCTGTACTTCAATGGTGCCCTCTTGTGATAAGCAGAAGGAGAACAAGATTCAAGACAAAGCAGCAGTTAAAAATGATGATCATCTTGTTTCTGCCCTCAATTTCCCCCCAGCTACTCTAAGCTTTGTCCAAAAGGATATTATTGTAGACACATGCATCATAGGTTGCTTTGATGTGATATGTGCCATGAAGCAACCAAAGAATGCTGTGTTTTGCTTGTAGGATACATCTACACTTTAAAATGAAATTAGTTTGACACTGCTTTTACTGCCACAGCTCAATGCTATGGAATTCTGGGAGCTGTAGTTTTACAAGACTTTTAGCTTTCTCTGCCATGAAGTCTGGTGCCTCTCCAAATTCCATCACTTCATAGCATTGAGCTAAGATAGTTAAACTGGTGTCACATTGCTTTAATTATGCACCATAGTTGCACTCTATGTCTTCCATCTGGAGATGGAGCAGGGGGAACTGCACAAGTCCTGGGGCAGTTAGTCTCTCCACTTTCAAAGGGGGAAAAAGAATTATGTTTCTCATGGTGTGTTGAATATGGAAGCAGAATATGTACATGCAATATATTATCTAGATCAGCATTTCTCAACCTATGGGTCGGGTTCTGTGTGGGAAGTTTGGCTCAATTCTATCATTGGTGGGGGCCAAGGGGCTGTTTGATTGTAGGTGAACTATAAATCCCAGCAACTACAACTCCCAAATGTCAAACTCTATTTTTCCCAAACTCCACCAGTGTCCATATTTGGTACTGAGTATTCATACCAAGTTTGGTCCAGATCCATCATTGTTTGACTCCACAGTGCTCTCTGGATGTAGGTGAACTACAGCTCCAAAGCTCAAGGTCAATGCCCACCAACCCTTCCAGTGTTTTCTGTTGACCATGGGGGTTCTGTGTGGGAAGTCTGACCCAATTCCATTGTTGGTGGGGTTCAGAATGCTCTTGGATTGTAGGTGAACTATAAATCCCAGCAACTACAACTCCCAAATGACAAAATCAGTCCCCCCAACCCCACCAGTATTCAAATTTGGGCGTATTGGGCATTTGTGCCAAATTTGGTCCAGTGAATGATAATACATCCTGCATATTAGGTTTTTACATTACGATTCATAACAGTAGCAAAATGACAGTTATGAAACAATGAAAATAATTTTTTGGTTGGGGGTCATCACAACATGAAGAACTGTATTAAGCGGTCGTGGCATTAGGAAGGTTGAGAAACACTGCTATAGATGGTGGTCTCACATTATTCCAGTGATGACATCACTGAACATGGGATTCCTCCCAAATTGGCGTGTGTGATGTGAAAAGTGTGGTGGAACAAGCCTCCATAAATTAACCTACCAATTTCCATATTTTGGATTATTTTCTTATTTGCATGTAATATGGCATCTTATGTGGAGAGAGGTACAGTTTCAGCTGCAATGGTCCTCTATTAACTTTTCTACACCACAAACCAGATTATCTTGGGCAAATTTACAAGATACACTTTGCCTTGTTCTTTGAGGTCCAAATGTGGATGGAGAAACAGATGCATGGGATCAATAAATATGTCGCCCTTTGTCCTGCTACTGTTTAGTTTTATGAAGTCATTTATTGTGCTGCAAATTGAACCTTCTGGTCAGTTGGCTGATGCGTGCTTCCCATTTCCTCTGTACCTGCCTTCCTTCAACCTTCTGTAGCACACTTTCTCCCTGTGCCAGGCTTCTAATAACTCTTCTGAAGTGTATGTTTCCCAAACTAGAGACCAAAATTAGGGTGCATCTACACTGTAGAATTGATGCAGTTTGTCAGCCCTTTAACTACCCTGGTTTACTGCTTTGGAATTCTGGGATTTGCAGTTTGGTGAGGCACCAGCACTCTTTGGCAAAGAAGGCTGAAGACACTGAAGAACTCCAGATACTATGATTCCTTAGCATTGAGCATGGGATTTAAAGGAGTGCTGTTGCATGAATTGTATGGTTTAGATGCAATCCTACGACCTCATTATACTGGGTAAAATCAGTGTCCTAGGACACTTTCACCCCATCTGGAGAACAGAGAGCCATGCTTTGTAGACATCACACAATGTTGCATGACTTCTGGTGGAGTCCCTGTCCCCTACCAGGTTGGAAACAGTCAGCAGGCTTTCACCCCAGCATGGGAGGCTTCCTGTGTTGTGTTGGGTCCATTGGGGTCTCGCCAGGAGAGTGCTGCTTTCCCCATGTGATGGGGAAAGCAATGCAGAGAGGGAGCTGCGTGTGGGGTGACCGATTTGGCTTGCTGTTCCTCCTTTCTTCCCAGTTGCCAGGTGAAGTGGGACTTTCAACCTCTCCACACATGCAGTGGCAATGCTATGGAGGATGTAGAGGCAGTTGTTTTGCTTTGCCTCCTTTCGGTGCATTTCACCAGTTGGCCTGCTGCTCCCACGGAGAGAAATGAGGCATGCGCTCCATGCACATGGCTTTTCTCTGCCACCAGGCCTGGAACTGGCAGAACTGGAAGCCTCTCATGTTGCCTGGGTGGTGGAGGGAAGGTACGCTCACTGAGCGCACACCTGACTTCCACCTGTGGGATTGCTAGGCCAACCAGCAGAACAGGCCCGTAGCCAGGATTTCGTTTTGGGGGGGGGGGGGGGGGGGGGGGGGGGGCTGAGTCTGAGTGAAAGCGGGTCTACCCTAGCAAACCTTTTGTATCATTACCCCAATACCCCCATGCATATGGGATATATTGAGTATGGTGATCAGATCATGATATGAATAAACATAACAGTTTAAATAATGCACCAGTAAGGCCTTTTCGCGAACCACCATGATAATTTCGGGGGGGGGGGCTCCTCAAACCCCCCCCCCCCGGCTACATGCCTGCAGCAGAATGTGACAAAAGGAGGCGAGGCGAAACGACTGCCTCCTCAATTAATAGCAGCACCACCAGGGTCGAAAATCACATTCTTTAAATTGAGGCTCCAGCTTTCCTATCTTGTGGCTGCCACTTGCAGACATCTGGGAAACGTAATTTAGGGAAGCTGAGGAACTCTTTCTTTGAGAATTCTGAAGTACTCATGCTAACACAACGTGTATTTATAGAATCATAGAGTCGGAAGAGACCTCGTGGTCCAACCAAGGTAGAGTTGAGGGGTAGCATGAATTTCCTGGATCTAGACACTATACTTCTATTGATGCAGGTCAAAATCCTGTTGGCTTTTTTGCTGCCACATCACATTGTTGGCTCATGTTTAACTTGTTGTCCGTGAGGATGCCAAGATCTTTTTCACGCATATTGCTCTTGTTTTCTTTTTTTGCTTTTTCTTTTCTTTTTTTTTTTTTTTTAAATGGTTATTTTTTTTGTCTCTTTTTTTTTTTTTTTTTGCCGCCACATCACATTGTTGGCTCATGTTTAACTTGTTGTCCACGAGGACTCCAAGATCTTTTTCACACGTACTGCTCTCGAGCCGGGCGTCACCCATTCTGTATCTTCATTTCATTTTTTCTGCCTAAGTGGAGTATCTTGCATTTGTCACTGTTGAGCTTCATTTTGTTAATTTTGGAACTTCTCCCATAATTTCCCAATTACTTTCTTATGTTTTCTAAAAATGAGAAGATAAAGAAAAGACAAGATAGATAGACAATATTTTCAATGGACTCCTCTTTAAGCAACCTTTTTCATGAAGGGCATTGAATCATAGAATCATAGAATCAAAGAGTTGGAAGAGACCTCATGGGCCATCCAGTCCAACCACCTGCCAAGAAGCAGGAATATTGCATTCAAATCACCCCTGACAGATGGCCATCCAGCCTCTGTTTAAAGGTTCAGAATCTTCTTGATTGAGACCTATTCTGTCAGCTTTAGTAACTCTGGCCCCTGTTATGAAAAAGTTGCTTTGGAAATGAGGCCACGAAAGGAGAACTCTTGCAAGCCCTTGGGAATCAACTGTCACAACACCCTTGATGTTGGCATGTCCTCACAACAAATTGGGGCCAAGGACCTCCAGGTCAACACGCACCAGCTGGGCTTAATGGAGCATAGCCACACCAGACCATACATCCCCACTAAGATGCAATTCCTTCCTTCAGACACAGCAGGGAGGAATCAGAGTAGAAAGATTGGGCACTGGAAGGAAGGTTTTTACTTGGCTTCACATGCTTTTTTCTCACTGTGTCCCTTGCGCAATAGTACACAGCAGTGTCTTCAGGTTTCAAGCTGCTCATTTGCAGATAGAGTAAACTGTTTGTATTACCCCGGGAGATGATAAAGCGGCCTCTCACTGCATTTGAGTAGAAAATGTCAGCTGCATTTGTTGGATGCATTCGTGCAACCCATTCCAGGCCCTTTCCAGGAGCTTGTCTCACCCAAACCATGTAGTAGCTGCTGAACGTAAAACCAGAAGCTTTACAAGACATTAAAAGGGAGTCTCCAGGCCTTTTTAGACCCCCTCCAGACTCTTCCAATTTCACTTCCAATTTAACTTCTAGAAAAAGAAAACACATTAAATTATACTTCAATCAGAGTAAGGATAGAATGTAATACTTTTAATTTACTTAAAATGAAATAAAAAATACCTTGGAAAAGTGTGCAAATGAAAACGAAGTGAAGCCAAGCTATCATATCTGTATTTCTTTTGCGTTAGGAATAATAAAACAGCGAGTGAATAAAGGCACACAGTGTTGTGTCTACCAGCCTGGTTGAGTAGGAGGATTATATTCCAAACCCGAACCGGAAGGTACTTGCGTATTTGCATGCCCTGCCAAATAAAGCAGAAGGGCAAGCCTTCAGCAACCCACTTTATGAGCTTTTGGAAATGAGAATTACAGTAAGAAATAGGGAAAATATTAAATCCAAGGGACTTTATTAGGAGGGAGATGTAACTGTGAATTCAGCAAAACTTTCCTCAACAATAGAAGAAATTGATTTCCATCCATGGTAGCTTGAAACAAAGAGTAAAGAAGCCACAAAGAGGTTAGATAATTTAAGTAAGCTCTGAAGAACTATAAATCTTATGATTCCATAGTATTGAGCCGTGGGATTTAAAGGAGTACTGTTGCATGAATTCTGTGGTGTAGATGAACTCCTACAACCTTATCATATGGGGTAAAATCAGTGTCCAAGGGTGCTTTCACCCCATCTGGAGAACAGAGGCCCTCACTAGACCTCACAAATGTTGTATGACATCTGGTGGAGTCCCTGCCCCCTACTAGGTTGAAAGTGTCACCGGAGGCTTTCACCCTAGCATGGAAGGCTTTCCGTGTTTTGCTCACTGGGAGGGTGTCGCTTTCCCCATGTGATGGGAAAAGCATTGCAGAGAGAGAGCTGCGGGTGAGGCAACTGATTTGCTCCTCCTCCTTTCTTCCCAGTTGCCAGGGGACCTTTCCACACATGCAGTGGCAGTGCTGTTCTTAATGGAAGAGGAAGAGTCATTTCGCCTTGCCTCCTTTTGGCACATTTGGCCGGTTGGCCTGGCAATCTCACAGAGGGAAACAAGGTGTGTGCACAACTTCTCTCCACCACCCAGGTCTGGACTGGCAACACTGGAAGCTTCCCATGTTGCCTGGGGAATGGAGGGGAGCCACACTCACTGTGTGTGCACCTCACTTCCCTCTGTGAGATTGCCAGGCCAACTGGCAAAATGCTCTGAAAGGAGGCAAATCAAAATGGCTGCCTTCTCCATTAAGAACAGCACCACCGCAGCATGTGTGATAAGGTTGACAATCACATTAGCATTTTAAAGTGGAGCTTTTACTTTTTCTATCATGTGGCTGCTACCTGCAGAAATCTGGGAAATGTAACTTATAGAAGCTGAGGACCTCTCTAAGCTGAGAATTCCTAAGTCCTCATCCTAAACTACAACACAACCTGTACTTCCCCCATAATTTCCCAATTACTTTCTTTTTTTTTCTAAAAATGAAAAGATGAAGAAAAAACAAGATTGATAGACAATTTTTTAATGGACACCAGCCTGCCTTCTTTATGCAACCTCTTTTTTTAAGGTGGGCATTGACTCAGAATCTTCTTGATTGAGACCTATTTTGTCAGCTTTAGTAACCTTGGCTCCTCTTATGAAAGAGTTACCCTGGGAATGAGGCCACGAAAGGAGAACTCTTGCAAACCCTTGGGAATCAACTGTCACAACACCCTTGATGTTGGTATGTCCTCACAACAAACTGGGGCCTAGGACCTTCAGGTCAAAGCACACCAGCTGAACTTAATGGAGCATAGCCATGCCAGATCATTCTGTGCATACATCTCCACTGAAAGACAATTTCTTCCTTCAGACACAGTAGGGAGGAATCAGACTAGAAAGATTGGGCACTAGAAGAAAGGTTTTTGCTTAGCTTCACATCCCCTTTTCTCACTGTGTCCTTTGCACAATAGTACACAGCAGTGTCTTCAGGTTTCAGGCTGTTCATTTGCAGATACAGTAAACTGTTTGTATTATCTCGAGAGATGATGAAGCGGCCTCTCACTGCATTTGAGTAGTAAATATGGCCTGAATCTGTTGGATGCATTCGTGCGACCCATTCCAGGCCTTTCCCAGGGGCTTGTCTCACCCACTCCATCCAGTAGTCTTTGAAGGGGAACCCAGTGGTCCGACAGGAAAGGTGGGCAGAGCCTCCAGGTTTCTTCAACCCCCCTCCAGACTCTTCCAACCGGATCTATGATTGTGCATCTGGAAGGGAAAAACAAGCATGAATTTTTCAGGCATTTGAAAACAACACAATTTTCTTTATTTGAAAAAGTAAATGCTACCATGGCAAACTGTTAAAAAGACAAGGAAAGGGATCCAATGGAACATTTCTTCTTTTTCTGCGAAAGAGATGAAGTCTAAAATGATCACAGATTAGCACCAGTATTATGTATATGGTTGTAGTTGGGGCAGAGACATTATATCACTGATCTGAATGGGACGTCATTTGTATATTTGCATATCCTCAACCATAAAAAAGCAACAATACGTGAAGGAAAGGATCACCAACATTTTAAAGGGATAGTAAGTGAAATGGCGCTCCATGCAGTCATGCCGGCCACATGACCTTGGAGGTGTCTATGGACAACACCGGCTCTTCGGCTTAGAAGTGGAGATGAGCGCCACACCCCAGAGTCAGACATGACTGGACTTAATGTCAGGGGACAACCTTTACCTACCTTAAATGAAATGGACATCCTGTTCCACTTGGAGTCCAATCTGGAGACATGACACAAGTTGAATGTCCTTGTTAGCACGGAATGAACCTTTACAAATAGAAGCAATTACACCTTTATGATCAAATGGAATTAATAGTACTTAATGGAATGAAGCGACTGGACTGACCTTGAAGGAGCTGGGGGTGGTGACGGCCGACAGGGAGCTCTGGCGTGGGCTGGTCCATGAGGTCACAAAGAGTCGGAGACGACTGAACGAATGAACAACAACAACAACAACAAATGGAATGAATTGGGGAGAAAATTCATTTTGAAAAAAAGTAGAGACTCTATGATGGATTTGGGCAGTTTGTTCACTCTACCAGTAGGAAGGCAGAGTGTCATATCTTGATTACTAAAAACATCAGAGGGAATTATGTTGAAGGATTAAAAACTTTCAAGGATGTAGAATTTATTGCAAGAAGTGGCCACAAAAAGACCACCAAAACAACTGAAAACCACATAATAATAAAGATTATTTGATTTCCTTTGTGACAATAAACAAAGGGTACAAGGTTGACCCAAAATAAAAAGCCACCAAAATGAAGATCCTGGAGCTATATTAATATTTGATTATATGTTTTTCTGGTGTGTTCTCTACACTCAAATCATGGTGTCCTTTACATTTGTACTTGTGGAATATTCCCCTGCTCACTGTGCTTTGCACACAGTTGTCTCAACAACTGTGTGTGATGTATGCTTGATGTATATACTCTCAAGTCCTTACTATATATTGATGAAAAGTTGACTCCCAACCTCCACATTTGATAATTTTTAGGATGGAAGGATGGGAGTTTTAAAGAATGAAAATCTATGTGAGGCAAATAAAAAGTGACCTATTTATTCACTTGGGCTCAGGATGTCTTCAAATCCTTTCTTATTGGACTAAATTGATGCTGAAATTGTATTGCCACCCACTCTTTCAATGGCTCACCGGTTTTACAACTACATGGCAGGAAAATATAATGTAGTCATTTCCATTGTCTTTTTTGTGTTTGCAGAGGACCACAGATGCAAAACTTCATCCTTCAGATTTGAAAACTTTTTATCTATGAAGGAAAGAGTCACCAGTATTTTTAAATACTGGTGATTGTTTCCTTCATAGATAGAGAGTATATTATTTATTTATTTAAAAGTTTTGTATACTGACCTTCTCACCTCTCTTGAGGGACTCAGACCGGTTTCCAACCATAATATCACATACAATCAATAAAACATCATAATACATATTACAGTAAAACATTAAAACAGCAATTACAATCAATAACTATAATGGTCAGTCGTCACACTAAAATCGTTGCTTATCATCCTCCATCTATATCTCAGGGTGTTGGCTCACTCGTCGAATGCCTGTCTCCATAACCAAGTCTTCACCTGTTTCCTAAATGTCAGGATAGATGGGGCGGTTCTGATCTCCAGTGGGAGAGAGTTCCAGAGTCGAGGGGCCACCACCGAGAAGGCCCTGTCCCTCGTCCCCACCAGACGCGCTTGCGAGGCCGGTGGGACCAAGAGCAGGGCCTCTTCAGATGATCTTAATAATCTTGATGGTTCATAGGGGAGAATACGTTCGGAGAGGTAAACAGGGCCGGAGTCGTTTAGGGCTTTATATGAAATGAACATATTGTTTCACCTGAAGTCCTGTCTTGATATATGTCCTTGTTTGGATGTATGCATGGGATGAGTCTTTACAAACAGAAATATATCGTGCACTTAAAACACCTTTGATGACCGAAAGAAATGAATAGTGCTTAGCCATAGGCTGAATGAGTGGGAAAATTAGTTTTGAAAGGAGTCAAGAATCCATGATGAAGTGAGTTCGATGATCAAATCCCAATATATATCAATGCCTAAGCAATTTGTTCACTCTTTTGGTAGGAAGGTAGAAAGTCCTGTACTTGGCTTTTAAAGAAAGAAGAGGAATTCTGTTGAGGGATTTAAAAACTCTAAAAATATTGAATTTATTCAAGCAAATGACTACAGGAAATGGTCACCCACACAAACATAGACAAATTATGAAGGATGTGAGGTTATTTGAATACTGTAGAGTGATGAATCTTGGCCTCCTTTGGTATAATTCTTTTGCATTACAAATCTCTCATTTGTGGCTTTCCTCTTCCTCCTCTGGTGACTTTGCTCTCAAGTTCATGCAGCCAATGGATTTTGTCCGAGCTCTGCTGGGATCTCTTTCACCGTGTATCTTGCACAGTAATAGACTGCAGTGTCTTCTGCTTTGAGGTTATTCATCTGCAGATAGAAGTTGGTGCTGTCCTTAGAGGCTGTGAATCGCCCTTGGATTGTAGGGGAATAGTTGTTGTTCCCAGAACTATAATACTGAACAAGCCATTCCAGTCCTTTGCCTGGTTTTTGTCTGATCCAGTTCATCCAGGTGCTGCTAAGAGTGACTCCACTGGTGACACAGGTCAACTTATAGGATTCTCCAGGTTTTGTTAACACCGAATCTGACTGGGTCAGCACCACTTGTGAGAGAACACCTGGAAAAAGTAGGAAGGGAGAAGAAAGCTTTTTAAGGCATGGAAATTCAAAGCACCCACAACTACAGCATCACTTCAATTTATATCCAAACATACCTGAAGAGGAGACAGTCAGGGCAATGAGTACTGAAAAGAGGACTTGCATTGCCAAAGGATGGACTGGCTCTTAGTTACTGTGTGCTGCAACAGAAAAGTCTGCCTCTGTTGAGATAATTTCTGGGTTTAAGAAGGAAGGGGAGTCCCTTTTGCCTTTGCATAAACCTATCAGCAAACACAGGGGCAGGACTGAGACAGAATAAAAAGCCCTACCACCAAGATCCCAGATCTATCCTATAAACACGTGAAGCTATTTTTTTTCCTGGTGAGCTCCCTGCATTTATGTTATGGTGTCCCTTACATTTTTTCTTGTGCACCATCCCGCTTTTCATTGTATTTTGCTGACATTCTTTCACGGGCTGCATGGTTGTTTTTTTTGGTGGGATGTGGTTATCCTGTCACCCACAAAAGTGGATTTTCCAAGAGGAAATTGAGAACTTCAAAAACATTCTCAAGTCTATTTTAGTTATTCCTGAGATTTTTGGTTCAATTAATCTCTTTTGGGGTATGGAGGATATTTTTGGAAGCAAAATCTATGTGAGGCAAATAAAAAATTACCCGTTTATTTTTTCAGGATCACGTTGTACTTGAATCTCAGTATATTGATACTGAAATTGGGTTACAGCAAGTTCTGTCACAAAGCTTAACCATTTTCTTACGACTATGTGGAAGGGAAATGAATGTGGTCACTTTTATTCTGAACTTTGCCTTTTATAATAATTTCAGGTGCAATATTTCATTTCTCCTTTTTTTTGAAGATTATTTTTTTAGGAGGAATAAGTCTCCATTCCTTAATGTGAGACTAGATGAAATGGACACTTAGTTCCACCTGAAGTTGTTTGACCAATTTGAAGCTGGTGCTGTCCTTAGAGGC
The DNA here is from genome assembly GCF_025583915.1 of Anolis sagrei ordinatus. Lineage (NCBI taxonomy): Eukaryota > Metazoa > Chordata > Lepidosauria > Squamata > Anolidae > Anolis > Anolis sagrei. The sequence continues at coordinate 10,082,859 of NW_026847660.1, forward strand.
TGTGAATCCCCCTGGATTATAGGGGAACAGTAGTTGCTCTCAGCACGAATATACTAAAAAAGCACTTCCAATCCTTTGTCTGGTTTCTTTCTGTAAGGAGTGCTGTTTACCTTTGCACTGAGACAGTACCTATTGATCTACTCACATGTGCATGTTTTCAAACTGCTAGGTTGGCAGGAGCTGGGGCTTACAGCGGGATCTCACCCCATCCCACGGATGTAAACCACCAACCTTCCAGTCAGCAAGTTCAGCAGCTCAATGGTTTCATCTATTGCACCACTGTAGCTCTACAGTATTTAACGTTCAATAAAGTGATATTTATTTATCATGTCAAGAGCAACCAAACAATTGTATTGCATTTTTAACAAACAAACAAACAAAACACAAAGTTTGCAAGCTTGGTAGTTGATTAAATGTCCTTTGACCAGTTGCTGGCCACTTGGAGTGCCTCTGGTGTTGCCGCAAGAAGATCCTCCATTGTGCATGTGGCAGGGCTCAGGTTGCATTGCAGCAGGTGGTCAGTAGTTTGCTCTTCTCCACACTCGCATGTCGAGGATTCCACTTTGTAGCCCCATTTCTGAAGGTTGGCTCTGCATCTTGTGGTGCCAGAGCCAGTCTGTTCAGCGCCTTCCAAGTCGCCCAGTCCTCTGTGTGCCCAGCGGGGAGTCTCTCATTTGGTATCAGCCATTGATTGAGGTTCTGGGTTTGAGCCTGCCACTTTTGGACTCTCGCTTGCTGAGGTGTTCCAGCGAGTGTTTCTGTAGATCTTTATTTAAGTTGTTGACGTGCTGGCTGATACCCAAACAAGGGATGAGCTGGAGATGTTACTGCCTTGGTCCTTTCACTATTGGCTGATACTTTCCGGCGGATGTCAGGTGGTGCAATACTGGCTAAACAGTGTAATTTCTCCAGTGGTGTAGGGCGCAGACACCCTGTGATTATGCAGCATGTCTCATTAAGAGCCACATCCACTGTTTTAGCGTGGTGAGATGTGTTCCACACTGGGCATGCATACTCAGCAGCAGAGTAGCATAGCGCAAGGGCAGATGTCTTCACTGTGTCTGGTTGTGATCCCCAGGTTGTGCCAGTCAGCTTTTGTATGATATTGTTTCTAGCACCCAGTTTTTGCTTGATATTCAGGCAGTGCTTCTTGTAGGTCAGAGCATGGTCCAGAGTGACTCCCAGGTATTTGGGTGCGCTGCAATGCTCCAGTGGGATTCCTTCCCAGGTGATCCTCAGAGCTCGGGATGCTTGTCTGTTCTTAAGGTGAAAGGCGCATGTCTGTGTTTTAGATGGATTAGGGATCAGCTGGTTTTCCCTGTAATAGGCAGTAAGAGCACCTAGAGCTTCGGAGAGCTTCTGTTCAACCATCTCAAAGCTCCCTGCTTGAGCAGTAATGGCACGATCATCAATAAAGTGATATTAACATACAGTTCCACCCAGGGTCCTTACTGTAGATATGAACGAAGACTATTTTCCTGGTTAGGATGCATGCATGGAATGGGTCTTTCCAAACAGAAGTATCTGGTGATCTTCTGACACCTTTGATGGCCAAATGAAATGAATAGTGCCTAGCAGAAGGCCAAATGTAGTGGAAAAATTCATATTTAAAAGAGTAGAAAATTATGGTGAATTGAATAATTGAAGTACCGGGACTGTGGCGCAGCTGGCTGGGTGTCAGCTGCATTAAGATCACTACTGACTGAAAGGTCATGAGTTTGAAACCAGCCCAGGTCAGTGAGCTTATGACCAATTGTGTAGCTTGTTGTCGACCTTTGCAACCCGAAAGACAGTTGCATCTGTCAAGTAGGAAAATTAGGTACCACCTATGTGTGGGGAGGCTAATTTGACTAATTTACGAGGCCATAAAAAAAAATATCCAGCAAAGCATGCGGGGAATGTGGAAGTACTTCATCAATGTTGCGGATGGATGGTGAAGCAACAACTTCCCTGGTGGCCAGAAAAGTGGAATGTTAAATAGTCTCTGACTGTCTGTCTATATGTGTCGTATGTCTATGGCATTGAATGTTTGCCATGTATGTGTACATTGTAATCTGCCCTAAATCCCCTGCGGGGTGAAAAGGGTGGAATATAAATACTGTAAATATATATATATAGGAATGCCTACACAATTTTGTTCATTCTATTGGTAGGGACTCAGGTCTATCTTGGCTTCTAAATCAGCAGAGGGAATTCTGTTCAAGGATTTGAAACTAAACAAATGGCTATAGGAAACAATCATCCACACAACCACAAATCACACAGAGATGGAGAAATAATTGCTGATGTGAGATTGTTTGAATCTTGCCCTGCATTGGTAGATCTCTTTTGCATTTGTGGTTTTCTCCTGCCCCCTCTGGTGACTTTGTTCTCAAGTTCATGCAGCCAAGGGATTTTGTGTGAGCTCTGCTGGGATCCCTCTCACTGTGTCTCTTGCACAGTAATAGACTGCAGTGTCTTCTGCTTTGAGGTTGTTCATTTGCAGATAGAAGTTGGTGCTGTCCTTAGAGGCTGTGAATCTTCCCTGGATTGTAGAGGAATAGTAGTTGCTCCCAGAACTGTAATAGTAAACAAGCCATTCCAATCCTTTGCCTGGTTTCTGTCTGACCCAGCCCATCCAGTAGTCACTAAGAGTGAATCCACTGGTAGCACAGGTCATTTTATGGGATTCTCCAGGTTGCTTCGATACTGAACCTGGCTGTGTCAGGACCACTTGTGAGAAGACACCTGGAAGAAAAAGGAAGAAGAGGGCTTCTTAAGACATGGAAATTCAAAACAATCACAACCACAACTTCACATCCATTTATAATATAGAGTTCTTTAAGTGAAAACCCCAGCATACATGAGGAGGAGGCAGCCAGGGCAAGGAGTATTGGCCAGAGGAGTTGCATTGCAGAAGGATGGATTGGAGATTAGTTGCTGTGGACTGCAACAGGAAATTATGTCTCTGGTCAGATAAGTTTTGGTTTTAAAAAGGAATGGGAGGTCCTCTTGGCTTTGCATAAACCCACCAGCAAATACAGGGAGAGGACTGAAACAGTATAAAAAGCCCCAATACTCAAGATCTCAGATTTATTCTATAAACACATGAAGCTATTTTAGTTTCCTGGTGAGTTCCCTGAATTTAAGTTATGGTGTCCCTTACATTTTTTTCTGGTACACCATCCATTTCTTCATTGTATTTTGCGGACTTTTTTGCACTGACTCCATGGGGGTTCTTTTGTGGGATGTGGTTATCCTGTCATCCACAAGAGTGTATTTTCTAAGATGAAATTGGGAACATCAAACACATTTCCAAGTCTATTTTAGTTATCTTTGATATTTTTGGATCAGTTCATCTCTTTTGGGGTATGGAGGACATTTTTATGGAGAAAAAAAATCTATGTGAGGCAAATAAAAATGAGCCATTTATATTTTTTAGGATCAGATTTTACTTGAATCTCTGTATATCGATACCAGTCTCCTCTTTCTCTCTCACAAAGCTATGTGGAAGGGAAAAGAATGTGGTCATCCTCATTCTGAACTTGGCCTTTTTAAAAAATGCAGGTGCGATATTTCTTTTCACATTTTTGAATATTCATTATTTGAGAAGGAATAAATCTTCAATACTTAATGGAAGAGTGAATGAAATGGACACTTTGTCTCACGTGAACCTGTTTCATCAATTTGCTTCCTGCTGCAAGCAAAAATGGTGTCATTTTTGAAGGCAACTCATGGTTTGCAACTTTTTCCTCACAAAATATGTTCACCCTTTTCTGCTCAGAACCAGTACACAGTTTAGGGTTGTTGTGATCTTTGAAGAGTAGTCACATAATTTTATGCTAGTGCTCCCTCAACGTTCTTGTCCCAGAAGTCCCGCCCCCTCCATGTACAAAGGTTTGCTTATTTTCCTATCTCTCTCTGAGTTCTCCCTTACAATTAGTTTTGCCCCCTTATCTCATCCAGAGTTTTTAAATCATTTTATGTACATGCGGCCTGCCCTTTGTCTTTCTGTCATTATGTTTAGTTCCTATGTTCTGTGTATATTATTTTATATGCTTTGATGTTTTATATCTTAATGTTATGTTGTTTATTTTATTGCAATTTGTATTGTTATATTGTAATTCTTGTTCGGGCTTGGCCCCATGTAAACCACTCCGAGTCCCCTTTGGGGCGATGGTGGCAGGGTATAAATAAAGATTACTGGCTGCCAATTAGGTTCTGAGCACAATTCAAAGTGCTGGTGTTAACCTATAAAGCCCTAAACGACTCCGGCCCAGTTTACCTGTCCGAACGTATTCTCCCCTATGAACCATCTAGATTGTTAAGATCGTCTGGAGGGGCCCTGCTCTCAGTCCCACCGGCCTCACAAGCGCGTCTGATGGGGACGAGGGACAGGGCCTTCTCGGTGGTGGCCCCTCGGCTCTAGAACTCTCTCCCACTGGAGATCAGAACTGCCCCTTCCATCTTGATGTTCAGAAAACAGGTGAAAACCTGGCTATGGCAATTGGCTTTCGACGAGTGAGTCAATATTCTGTGATATGGAAGGATGACGACGAATGACGAACAACGATTTTATTGTGACGACTGACCATTGTAATTATTTGATTGCATATTGCTATTTTAATGTTCTAGTTTAATATGTAATATGATGTTTTAATGACTGTTTGTGATATTACTGTTGGAAACCGGCCCGAGTCTCTCGACAGAGGTGAGAATACCGGTATACAAAATTGCTAAATAAATAAATAATAATAATAATAATTAGTATTATTATTAGTAGTATTATTATTTGAATATTCTGGAAGATTCTTTTTAATTCTCAAAAATAATGCTCAAATTCTAAAAATATCTAAAATGTCTACTTCTGACCACAAGCCAGAAAGGTTAATAATCATCTCTTTTTATTTGTTCCATTATTTCAACCCAAATGCCACCCACATTTTCCAATGAATTCCTGAAGCTAAGTGAAATAAGATGAGTATGTCATCAAGCATCTATCTATATCTATCTATTAGGCTTGGGCGGTTTCGTTCGTTAATTTCGTAATTCGTTATTAATTCGTATTTAAATTAGCTTACGATCCAATATTGAGCCATGCAGGAATAGTGTGAGGAGTAATTAAGATTCGAAACAATTTTTCCAATTTATTTCGTAATTATTTCGTAATTATTTCGTAATTATTTCGAAATTATTTCGTAATTATTTATTTTCGCATGTCTGGTGCAAGTTTTATAGTTGTTGTTTGTTTTATCACACCAACAGTCAACAACAGAGGGAGAGGGAAGCTTCAGAAGTTCCCCTGTCCCATTTGGAGGTTTTTTTTAGCATATTGTGCAATCGCATCCGCCATTAACGAATCAATTCGTAATTTTACGAAATTTCGTAAATTTTGAATTTTTTAAAAGCAAAATTTCAGAATTCTTTAAAAAAAGAAACGCGATGGACCCCTAAAAACGAAGCGAGTTTAGAAACAAATTTTTCCGTTGTTACCCAGGCCTACTATCTCTATCTATCTATCTATCTATCTATCTATCTATCTATCTATCTATCTATCTTTCTATCTACACATACATAAACACACACACACATAAAGGCTGAATCTGGATGTAAGCACAAATTGATGAATCTTTCCGTCCTTTTGTATATCTCTCCTGAATTACAAGTCTGTCATTTGTGGCTTTCCTCTGCCCCCTCTGGGGACTTTGTTTCCTGTTCATGCAGCCAAGGGATTTTGTGTGAGCTCTGCTGGGATCTCTTTCACTGTGGATCTTGCACAGTAATAGACTGCAGTGTCTTCTGCTTTGAGGTTGTTCATTTGCAGATAGAAGTTGGTGCTGTCCTTAGAGGCTGTGAATCTTCCCTGGATTGTAGAGGAATAGTAGTTGCTCCCAGAACTGTAATAGTAAACAAGCCATTCCAATCCTTTGCCTGGTTTCTGTCTGACCCAGTTCATCCCGTAGTCACTAAGAGTGAATCCACTGGTAGCACAGGTCATTTTATGGGATTCTCCAGGTTTTGTTAACACTGAATCTGGCTGGGTCAGCACCACTTGTGAAAGGACACCTGGAAGAAGGAGGAAAGGAGAAGAAAACTTCTTAAGACATGGAAACTCAAACCACTCACATCCACAATATCACTTCAATTTCTATCCCAACATACATGAGGAGGAGGCAGTCAGGGCAATGAGTACTGAAAAGAGGACTTGCATTGCCAAAGAGTGGACTGGATCTTAGCTGCTCTGTGCTGCAACAGGAAAGTCTGTCTCTGGCTAGATATGTTCTGGGTATAAAAAGGAAGGGGAGTCTCTCTTGTCTTTGCATAAACCCACCAGCTAACACAGGGGCAGGACTGAGAGAGAATAAAAGCCTCCACAATCAATATCCAAGTTCTATTCTATAAACAGGTGAAGTTTTTTTCTTCTTCTGGTGAGCTCCCTGCATTTAAGTTATGGTGTCCCTTACATTTTCTCTTGTGCTCCATCCATTTCCTCATTGTAATTTGCAGACATTTCCCCACTGTCTGAATGGGGGTTCTTTTGTGGGATGTGTTTATCCCTGTCACGCATAGTAGTGTATTTTCTAAGAGGAAACGGAGAACTTCAAACACATTCTCAAGTCTATTCTAATTATTTTTGAGATTTTTGGTTCAGTTCATCTATTTTGGGGTGTGGAGGACATTTTTATGGTGTGTGTGTGTGTGTGTGTTGGGGGATATTTGTGTAAAGGTAAAGGTTTTCCCCTGACATTAAGTTCAGTTGTGTCTGACTCTGGGGGTTGGTGTTGCTCATCCTCGTTTCTAAGCTGAAGAGCCGGCATTGTCCATAGACACAGGCCCGTAGCCAGGATTTCGTTTCGGGGGGGGGGGGAATTTTTTTCAGGGGTTTTTTTGGGGGGGCTGAGTTTTGGGGGGGGGCTGAGTCTGAGTGAAAGAGGGTCTAGCCTAGCAAACCTTTTGTATCATTACCCCAATACCCCCATGCATATGGGATATATTGAGTATGGTGATCAGATCATGATATGAATAAACATAACAGTTTAAATAATGCACCAGTAAGGCCTTTTTGCGAACCACCATGTGACTAGATGACTGCATGAAGCGCCGTTACCTTCCCACCAGTGTGGCACCTAATGATCTACTCACATTTGCATGTTTTTGAACTGCTAGGTTGGCAGAAGCTGGGGCTAACAGCAGGAGCTCACGCTGCTCCCCAGATTCAAACCTGCAAGTTCAGCAGCTCAGCAGTTTAACCCACTGCAGCACCGGGGGCTCCGGTGAGGCAAATGAAAAATTACCCATTTATTTTTTCAGGATCAAGTTGTACTTGAATCTCAGTATATTGATGCTGAAATTGGGTTCCAAACAGGCCCGTAGCCAGGATTTTGAATTGGAGGGTGGGCGGTGGGGGGCTGAGTCTGAGTGAGAGAGGATCTACCCTAGCAAACCTTTTGTATCATTATCCCAATACCCCCATGCATATGGGATATATTGAGCATGGTGGTCAGATCATGATATGAATAAACATAACAGTTTAAATAATAAATCCTACTTATTTACTTTCATTAACTAAATGTTTAGAATATGTTTTGACTTATTTTTTACTTTACAGCAACATTCTTATTTTCTTCTCCCCGGCCATTTTGTCAGTTACTTTTTCTGGTTTGATAGTGATGTCCCGATGGATGGAAATCATTGCTAGTCTACTAAGTCTTTGGTCTGTCGTTAAACTTCTAGATACACTTTTCACTCTCTTCATGGTTGAAAATGATCTTTCCACACTACATGTTGTTACTGCTAGAGTAGCTAACACAGTCAAAAGGAAATTTATTGACCGATAGTAGGTTTTATCACACAATTCCAACACTTTAGGTACCTCAGTATCTTTCTTAATTGATGGTGTAATATTATTTATTTATTTAGCAGTTTTGAAGGTGTGTCTTCTCACCTCTGTCGAGGGATTCAGGCCGGTTTCCAACAGTAATATCACAAACAGTCATTAAAAACATATTACATATTAAGCTAAAACATTAAAATAGCAATGCAGACAAATAATTACAATGGTCAGTTGTCACAATAAAATCGTTGTTCGTCATTCATCATCATCCATTCATATCACAGAATATTGACTCACTCGTCGAATGCCAATTTCCACAGCCAAGTTTTCACCTGTTTCCTGAACGTCAAGATAGAGGGGGCAGTTCTGATCTCCAGTGGGAGAGAGTTCCAGAGCCGAGGGGCCACCACCGAGAAGGCCCTGTCCCTCGTCCCCACCAGACGCGCTGAGGCTGGTGGGACTGAGAGCAGGGCCCCTCCAGACGATCTTAACAATCTTGATGGTTCATAGGGGAGAATACGTTCAGACAGGTAAACTGGGCCGGAGTCGTTTAGGGCTTTATAGGTTAACACCAGCACTTTGAATTGTGCTCGGAAGCTAATTGGCAGCCAGTGGAGCTGGTGCAACAGAGGAGTAGTATGCTCCCTGTACCCTGCTCGTGTTAGTATTCTGGCTGCCACTCGTTGGACTAGTTGGAGCTTCTGGGCAGTCTTCAGAGGCAACCCCATGTAGAGAGCGTTGCAGTAATCTAAACGGGATGTAACCAAAGTGTGGACCACCGTGGCCAAGTCAGACTTCCCAAGGTACGGGCGCAGCTGGCGCACAAGTTTTAATTGTGCAAAAGCTCCCCTGACCACTGCTGAAACCTGGGGCTCCAGGCTCAGCGATGAGTCCAGGATCACTCCCAAGCTGCAAACCTGCGCCTTCAGGGGGAGTGTGACCCCGTCAAGCACAGGCTGTAACCCTTTGCCCTGTTCGGCCTTTTGACTGGCCACATTATGTACTCAGCCTTGATGGAAGCAAGCGCTACGTCATTTTCAAAGTATTCTGAAGGTTGTTCCATATGGTGAACTTTGTCTAGACCTGAAAATCCAGGGAGGAGAACCTGGAAAGTGGTTAAAATGTCTTCATTTGACATGAACTTTTCAGTAATGTTCCTGTATGAGTGAATCGACACATGGTATGAACACCGCAACTCTGAAATAATCTTCTACAGAATTAGGCCCTGGATTTGCCCAATGCACCTGTCTTGAAATTCGCCTTGGAATAGTCAAGTTGGTTTGCCAAGTATAACGTTTATGACTCTAAAGGGGAGGGGGAGACTGTTTTTTTTTCTCACTGACATTCAGAGCTGAGAGACAGCCTGTGATGCCAAATTTCTAGGGCTGGGCGGTTTCGTTTCGTAATTTCGTAATTTGTTAAAAATTCGTTTTTTTGATAACGAAGCGATAACGAACCATTCAGGAGCAACTAAAAAACGAAACGAATTTTTAAATTCGTTTTCGTAATTGTTTCGAATTCGTTTTGTATTCGTTTCGTTATCGTTTTGAAATCGTTTCGTTATTATTTCCACATGTCTGGGGCAAGTTTTATAGTTGTTGTTTGTTTAATCAGTGAAAAAAAATTATAAATATCACACCAACAGTCAACAACAGAGGGAGAGGGAAGCTTCAGAAGTTCCCCCTGTCCCATTTGGAGGTTTTTTTAGCGTATTGCGCGGTCGCGTCCGCCATTAACGAATCGATTCGTAATTGTTTCGTAATTGTTTTGTAATTTACGAAATTTCGTAAATATCGAACTTTTTAAAAGAAAAATTTCAGAATTCTTTTAAAAATCGAAACGCAAAAAACCCCCAAAAACGAATCGATTTTAGAAACAAATTTTTCCGTGATTGCCCAGCCCTACAAATTTCTCCAAGAAATATTGAAATAAATAAATAAATATTTCCTCTCCTCCATCCCAGACTGCTTCTCCAGTAGGTGAAATTCTCTCCATTATTTCCCCTGTTGGTCTACTTCTGATCACAAACCAGAAAGGTTAATAATAATAATAATAATAATAATAATAATAACAACAATAATAACAACAATAATAATAATAATAATTTATTTTTATTCTGCCCTTCTCATCCCAAAGGGAACTCAGCGCAGATCACAGTACACATACATGGCAAACATTCAATGCCGTTTTGTATAGACAGTACACAGACAGACAGAACAGAAAGGAGGTGTGTTGTTTGAACCCACTGTCCAGCATTGAAGGTTGGGCTCGAGTCCAGCCACAGGGGGTGCAGTTGATCCATATTCAATGATGAAGAGCTGTCAGGACTTCCTCCTTCCTTTCGGTCGCCCAGCATTTCCTGATCTTCTTTCTTTATAGCATTGTAAAACACCTCCCCCACTTTTAGCGGTACCTATGTTCTCTAATAACAGCTAAAGCTGTTTTCAAACTGCTTAAGTAAACAGTGAGCAGGGCTGACAGTTGGCTGCTCACACCAATCCGAGGCTTCAAACTTGCAACCTTTCGGTTGATAGATCTCATACAGGGGTCCTCAAACGTTTTGAACAGAGGGCCAGGTCACAGTACCTCAAACTATTGGAGGGCCGGATTATAATTTGAAAAAACATAAATGAATTCCTATGCACACTGCACGTGTCTTATTTGTAGTGCAAAAAAAAAACAACAACAACACTTAAAACGATACAATAATTAAAATGAAGAATAATTTTAACAAATATAAACTTATTAGTATTTCAATGGGAAGTGTGGGCCTGCTTTTGGCTTATGAGATAGGATTGTTGTTGTGCGTGCTTTCAAGTAGTTTGAGACTTAGGTTGACCCTGAGCGAGGGCCGGGTAAATGACCTTGGAGGGCCGTATCTGGCCCTCGGGCCTTAGTTTGAGGACCCCTGATCTTATAGATGGTGGTGATTTATCAGCTGTGCTAAACCTCTTTTTTATTTTGTTTCATCATTTCAGCCCAAATGCCACCCACATTTTCCAGTGAACTCCTAAAGCAAAGTGAAATAGGATGAATATGTCATCAAGCACACACACACCTACACATACACACAAAGGCTGAATATGGATGTAAGCACAAAGTGCTGAATCTTCCTGTCCCCTTGTATATCTCTTCTGCATTACAAGTCTCTCGTTTGTGGGTTTCCTCTGCCTCCTCTGGTGATTTTGTTTTCAAAATCATGCAGCCAAGGGATTTTGTATGAGTTCTGCTGGGATCCCTTTCACTGTGCCTCTTGCACAGTAATAGACTGCAGTGTCTTCTTCTTTGAGGTTGTTCATTTGCAGATAGAAGTTGGTGCTGTCCTTAGAGGCTGTGAATCGCCCCTGGATTGAAGGGGAATAGTTGTTGCTCCCAGAACTATAATACTGAAGAAGCCATTCCAATCCTTTGCCTGGTTTCTGTCTGACCCAGTACATCCAGTAGTCACTAAGAGTGAATCCACTGGTGATGCAGGTCATTTTATGGGATTCTCCAGGTTTTATTAACACTGAATCTGACTGGATCAGCACCACTTGTGAGAGGACACCTGGAAGAAGGAGGAAGGGAGAAGAAAGCTTCTTAAGACATGGAAACTCAAACCACCCACAACCACAATATCACTTCAATTTAGATCCCAACATACATGAGGAGGAGGCAGTCAGGGCAATGAGAACTGAAAAGAGGACTTGCATTGCCAAAGGATGGACTGGATCTTAGTTGCTGTGTGCTGCAACAGAACAGTCTGTCTCTGGTCAGTTATGTTCTGGGTTTAAGAAGAAAGGGGAGTTTCTCTTGCCTTTGCATAAACCCATCAACAATCACAGGGGCAGGACTGAGACAGAATAAAAAGCTCCCACAACCAAATTCCCAGTTCTATTCTATAAACAGGTGAAGGCTTTTGAGATTTTTTGGTTCAGTTCATCTCTTTAGAGGTATGGAGATCATTTTTAAAATCTATGTGTAAAGTAAAGGTTTTCCCCTGACATTAAGTCCAGTCGTGTACGACTCTGGGGGTTGATGCTCATCTCTATTTCTAAGCCGTAGAGCTGGTGTTATCCATAGACGCCTCCAAGGTCATGTGACTAGCATGACTGCATGGAGCGCCATTACCTTCCCACCAGAGCGGTACTTATTGATCTTATTACTTATTATAATGTTTGTGACTTATAACGTTTGTGACTCAATGGGGGGGGGGGATACTGTTTTTTCTGAACTGACATTCAGAGCTGGGCGGCAGCCTGTGATGCCAAACTTCTCCAAGAAATATTGAAATCAATAATAATCATAATTTCTCTTCTGCATCCCAGAATGCTTCTCCAGTAGGTGAAATTCTCCCCACTATTTCCCTCGTTGGTCTACTTCTGATCACAAACCAGAAAGGTTTATAATAGTCTTTTAAAATTTTGTTTCATCATATCAGCACAAATGCCACCCACATTTTCCAGTGAACTCCTGAAACAAAGTGAAATAAGAGGCGTATGTCATCAAGCATACACACACACACACACACACACACATACATACATACAGTAGAGCAGGGGTCCTCAAACTTTTTAAACAGAGGGCCAGGTCACAGTCTCTCAAACTTTTGGAGGGCCTGATTATAATTTGGAAAAAATGTATAAATATGTGAGAGGAAGCCACAGGGAGGAGGGAGCAAGCTTGTTTTCTGCTTCCTTGGAGACTAGGACGCAGAACAATGGCTTCAAACTACAAGAGAGGAGATTCCATCTGAACAATAGGAAGAACTTCCTGACTGTGAGAGCCGTTCAGCAGTGGAACTCTCTGCCCGGAGTGTGGTGGAGGCTCCTTCTTTGGAAGCTTTTAAACAGAGGCTGGATGGCCATCAGTCAGGGGTGATTTGAATGCAATATTCCTGCTTCTTGGCAGGGGGTTGGACTGGTGGCCCATGAGGTCTCTTCCAAGTCTTTGATTCTATGATTCTATGAATGAATTCCTATGAACACTGCATATATCTTATTTGTAGTGCAAAAACACTTAAAAACAATACAATAATTAAAATGAACAATTTTAACAAATATACTCTTATTGGTATTTCAATGGGAAATATAGGCTGATGAGATAGGGTTGTTGTTGTTGTTGTTGTTGTTGTTGTTGTTGTTGTGTGCTTTCAAGTCACTTCACACTTAGATTGACCCTGGGTAAATTTATTTTTTATTTTATTTATTTACTGCATTTATTGACCGCCGCTCTCAGCCCTAGGGCGACTCGCGGCGGTGCACAACATATAAAAACAGTTTACAAAAGGGCAAAACAGGAAATCAATACAACAATAATACACTATAATCTAAGTTACACTAAATAATCCGCTCCGTCACATCATAGAATCATAACCAATACCGTAATCCGTATTCCGTTCCAGTTGTCAATTACCAGTTGCCGTAGCGCTCAGTTGAATGCCTTCTCAAATAGCCAGGTCTTCAGGCTCTTACGGAAGGACAGAAGGGAGGGCGCCTGTCTGATGTCAGCAGGGAGGTCGTTCCACAGCCGGGGGGCCACCACCGAGAAGGCCCTTTCTCTCGTCCCCGCCAGACGTGCCTGTGAAGCAGGCGGGATCGAAAGAAGGGCCTCCCCAGATGTATCCAGCCCCCGGGCCTTAGTTTGAGGATCCCTGCTTGTAAAGTCTTGCTTATGCAACATTCTGTATTATCCAACGCGGTCTGCCTCCCGCCTGGGTCCACAGGTGAGGGAAATGGAATGTATATTTACCTGTGGAATAATGTCCAGGGTGAGAGGGGGGGGGGGGGGGGGGGGGGGGGGGGGGGGGGGGGGGGGGGGCGGGGGGGGGGGGGGGTGAGAGAAAGAAGGAGCCCTTGTCAGTTTTGGTACTAAATTCGTAAATTAAATAATTACTACATAACGTTACTGTGTATTGAACTGCCTTTTTTGTCCATTTGTTGTAAAATGATGTTTTGGTGCTTAATTTGTGAAATCATAACATAATTTGATGTTCAATAGGTTTTTTCTTAATCCGTCATTATCCAACATTTTCACTTATCCATTCCAACATTCTTCTGGCCCATTTATGTTGGATAAGTGAGACTATACTGTATGTGTATACATAAATAAAGGCTAAATCTGGATGTAAGCACAAAGTGATGACCCTGTCCTTTTGTATATCTCTTCTGCATTACAAGTCTCTCATTTGTGGGTTTCCTCTGCCTCCTCTGGTGAGTTTATTCTCAAGTTCTTTCAGCCAAGGGATTTTGTCTGAGCTCTGCTGGGATCCCTTTCACTGTGTCTCTTGCACAGTAATAGACTGCAGTGTCTTCTGCTTTGAGGTTGTTCATTTGCAGATAGAAGTTGGTGCTGTCCTTAGAGGCTGTGAATCGCCCCTGGATTGAAGGGGAATAATACTTGCTCGAAGCATCATAATACTGAAGAAGCCATTCCAATCCTTTGCCTGGTTTCTGTCTGATCCAGTTCATCCAGTAGTCGCCAAGAGTGAACCCACTGGTGACACAGATCAGCTTATAGGATTCTCCAGGTTTTGTTAACACCGAATCTGACTGGGTCAGCACCACTTGTGAGAGGACACCTGGAAGGAGGAGGAAGGGAGAAGAAAGCTTCTTAAGACATGGAAACTCAAAACACCCACAACCACAATATCACTTCAATTTAGATCACAACATACATGAGGAAGAGGCAGACAGGGCAATGAGTATTGACCAGAGAGGCTGCATTGCAGAAAGACAGATTGGAGCTTAGCTGCTGTGTGCTGCACTGGGACAATCTGTCTCTCTGCTCTGATATGTTCTGGGTTTAAGAAGGAAGGGGAGTCTCTCTTGCCTTTGCATAAACCCATCAACAAGCACAGGGGCAGGACTGAGACAGAATAAAAAGCCCCCACAACCAAGACCCCAGATCTAGTCCATAAATGCTGTTGTTCATTCGTTCAGTCGTCTCCGACTCTTCGTGACCTCATGGACCAGCCCACGCCAGAGCTCCCTGTCGGCCATCACCACCCCCAGCTCCTTCAAGATCAGTCCAGTCACTTCAAGGATGCCATCCATCCATCTTGCCCTTGGTCGGCCCCTCTTCCTTTTGCCTTCCACTTTCCCCAGCATAATTGTCTTCTCTAGGCTTTGCTGTCTCCTCATGATGTGGCCAAAGTACTTCAACTTTGTCTCTAGTATCTCCCTCCAGTGAGCAGTCGGGCTTTATTTCCTGGAGGATGGACTGGTTGGATCTTCTCGCAGTCCAAGGCACTCTCTGAACTTTCCTCCAACACCACAGCTCAAAAGCATCGATCTTCCTTCGCTCAGCCTTCCCTAAGGTCCAGCTCTCACATCCGTAGGTTACTACAGGGAATACCATGGCTTTGACTAGGCGGATCTTTGTTGCCAGTCTGATGTCTCTACTCTTTACTATTTTATCGAGACTGGACATTGCTCTCCTCCCAAGAAGGAAGCGTCTTCTGATTTCCTGGCCACAGTTTGCATCTGCAGTAATCTTTGCACCTAGAAATACAAAGTCTGTCACGGCCTCCACATTTTCTCCCTCTATTTTCCAGTTGTCAATAATTCTTGTTGCCATAATCTTGGTTTTTTTGATGTTTAGCTGCAACCCGGCTTTTGCGCTTTCTTCTTTCACCTTGATTAGAAGGCTCCTCAGCTCCTCCTCGCTTTTGGCCATCAGAGTGGTGTCATCTGCATATCTGAGGTTGTTAATGTTTCTTCCAGCAATTTTCACCCCAGCTTTGCATTCATCAAGCCCCGCACATCGCATGATGTGTGTATTCCATAAATACGTGAAGCTATTTTTTTCCTGACGAGCTCCCTGCATTTATGTTATGGTGTCTCTTACATTTTCTCTTGTGCTCTGTCCCTTTCTTCATTGTATTTTGCAGACATATTTTGGTCACTGAACGCATGGGGGTTCTTTTGTGGCATGTGGTTATCCTATCACCCACAATCGTGTATTTACTAAGATGAAATGGAAAACTTCAAACACATTCTCAAGTCTATTCTAATTATTTTTAAGATTTTTGATTCAGTTTATCTCTTTTGGGGTGTGGAGGACATTTTTATGGGGTGGATATATGTTTAAAGGTAAAGGTTTTCCCCTGACATTAAGTCCAGTTGTGTCCGACTTTGGGGGGTTGGTGCTCATTTCCATTTTTTAGTCAAAGAGCCAGAGTTGTTCATAGACAACTCCAAGGTCATGTGACTAGCATGACTGCATGGAGCACTGTTATTTTCCCACCAGAGCGGTACCTATTGATCTACTCACATTTGCATGTTTTTGAACTGCTAGGTTGGCAGGAGCAGGGGCTAACAGCGGGAGCTCACACTGCTCCCTGGATTCAGACCTGCAACCTTTCGGCAAGCAAGTTCAGCAGCTCAGTGGTTTAAACTACTGCACCAATGGGGGCTCTGGTCAGGATCAGGTTGTACTTGAATCTTAGTATATTGATGCTAAAATTGGGTTCCAAACTCCCCTTTCTCTCACACAAAGGTTATCTATTTTTTACAGCAAAACTAAAGACCTTGTAATATGACAACTCCCAGGAATGCATAGCATTGAGCTCTGGATTTTCAAGTGGCATCAAACTGCATTAATTCGACAGTGTAGATGCACCTATAATTCACTGGAAGTTGTCTGTTAAAGAGAAAAGAAACAATGTGATACAGTTTCAGACCTTATAGTAGAAATACCATAGAAAACCATGGTTTGCCAAGTATAACATTTGTGACTCAAAAGGAGAGGGGGATATTGTTTTTTTTTTCTGAATGGACATTCAGAGCTGGGGGACAGCCTGGGATGCCAGATTTCTCCAAGAAATATTGAAACAAACAAATCCTCTCCTCCATCTCAGAGTGCTTCTCCACCAGGTGAAATTCTCCCCACTATTTCCCCTGTTGGTTTACTTCTGATCACAAGCTAGAAAGGTTTAGAATAATCTATTTTTATTTGTCCCACCATTTCAGCCCAAATGCCTCCCACATTTTCCAATGAACCCCTGAAGCAAAGTGAAGTAAGATTAAAATGTCATCAAACACACACACACACACACACACACACACAGTTTGAATCTGGATGTAAGCAGAAAGTGATGAATCTTTCTGTCGTTTTGTATATTTCTTCTTTATTACAAGTCTCTCAATTGCGACTTTCCTCTGCCCCCCGCTGGTGATTTTGTTCTCAAATTCGTGCAGCCAAGGGATTTTGTCAGAGGTCTTCTGGGATCCCTTTCACCGTGTCTCTTCCACAGTAATAGACCGCAGTGTCTTCTGCTTTGAGGTTGTTCATTTGCAGATAGAAGTTGGTGCTGTCCTTAGAGGCTGTGAATCTTCCCTGGACTGAAGGGGAATAGTAGTTGCCCCGAGCATTATAATACTGAACAAGCCATTCCAATCGTTTGCCTGTTTTTTCTCTGACCCAGTGCATCCAGTAGTTACTAAGAGTGAATCCACTGGTGGCACAGGTCAACTTATAGGATTCTCCAGGTTTTGTTAACACCGAATCTGACTGGGTCAGCACCACTTGTGAGAGGACACCTGGAAAAAGTAGGAAGGGAGAAGAAAGCTTTTTAAGGCATGGAAATTCAAAGCACCCACAACTACAATATCACTTCAATTTAGATCCCAACATACATGAGGAGGAGGCAGTCAGGGCAATGAGAACTGAAAAGAGGACTTGCATTGCCAAAGGATGGACTGGATCTTAGTTGCTGTGTGCTGCAACAGAACAGTCTGTCTCTGGTCAGTTATGTTCTGGGTTTAAGAAGAAAGGGGAGTTTCTCTTGCCTTTGCATAAACCCATCAACAATCACAGGGGCAGGACTGAGACAGAATAAAAAGCTCCCACAACCAAATTCCCAGTTCTATTCTATTAAACAGGTGAAGATTTTTTTTTCTGATGAGCTCTCTGCATTTAAGTTGTGGTGTCCCTTACATTTTCTCTTGTGCTCCATCCTTTTCTTCATTGTATTTTGCAGACATATGTTGTTCACTGACTTCATGGGGGTTCTTTTGTGCGATGTTTATCACTGTCACGCACATTAGTGAATTTTCTAAGAGGAAATAGAGAACTTCAAACACATTCTCAAGTCTATTCTAATTATTTTTGAGATTTTTGGTTCAGTTCATCTATTTTTGGGTGTGGAGGACATTTTTATGGTGTGTGTGTGTCTGTTTTATGTAAAGGTAAAGGTTTTCCCCTGACATTAAGTCCAGTCATGTCTGACTCTGGGGTGTGGTGCTCATCTCCATTTCTAAGCCGAAGAGCCGGCGTTGTCCTTAGACACCTCCAAGGTCATGTGGCCGGCATGACTGCATGGAGCGCCGTTACCTTCCCGCCAGAGCGGTACCTATTGATCTACTCACATTTGCATGTTTTGAACTGCTAGGTTGGCAGAAGCTTGTGCTAACAGTGGGAGCTCACCCTGCTCCCCGGATTCAAACCTGTGATCTTCCAGCAAGCAAGTTCAGCAGCTCAGTGGTTTAACCCACTGCAACACCAGGGGCTCTGGTGAGGCAAATAAAAAATGATCCATTTATTTTTTCAGTCTGGCTTTAGGCCAGGACATGGTACCGAGACACCCTTGGTCGCCTTAATTGGTGATCTTCGCCGGGAACTGGACGGGGGAGTGTGTCCCTGTTGATTCTGCTGGACCTCTTGTCGGCCTTTGATACCATTGACCATGGTATCCTCCTGGGACGCCTTGCGGGAATGGGCCTCAGGGGTACTGCTTTGCAGTGGCTCCAGTCCTTCCTCGAGGGTCACTCCCAGAAGGTCATACTAGGGGACTCCTGCTCGACTCTGCGGCCATTGTACTGTGGGGTCCCACAGGGCTCAGTACTGTCCCCTATGTTGTCCAATATATACATGAAGCCATTGGGAGAGATCATCCGGAGTTTCGGGGTGTGGTGTCACCTGTACGCAGATGATGTCCAACTCTGTTACTCCTTCCCACCTGCTACTAAGGAGGCTGTTCAAGTCCTGAACTGGTGCTTGGCCGCTGTAATGGACTGGATGAGGGACAACAGATTGAAACTAAATATAGACAAGACAGAGGTACTCCTGGTCAGTCGAAAGGCCGAACAGGGCATAGAGTTACAGCCTGTGCTTGACAAGATTACACTCTCCCTGAAGGCGCAGGTTCGCAGCTTGGGAGTGATCCTGGACTCATCGCTGAGCCTGGAACCCCAGGTCTCGGCGGTGGTGGTCAGGAGAGCTTTTGCAGAATTAAAACTTGTGCGCCAGCTGTGCCCATACCTTGAGAAGTCTGACTTGGCCCTGGTGGTCCATGCTCTGGTTACATCCCGTATAGACTACTGCAACACTCTCTAAGTGGGGTTGCCTCTGAAGACTGCCCGGAAGCTTCAACTAGTCCAACGTGTGGCAGCCAGATTACTAACAGGAGCGGGGTACAGGGAGCATACTACTCCTCTGTTGCGTCAACTCCACTGGCTGCCAATTGGCTTCCGAGCACAATTCAAAGTGCTGGTGCTGACCTATAAATCCTTAAATGACTCCGGTCCAGTTTACCTGTCTGAACGGATTCTCCCTTATGAACCATCAAGGTTGTTAAGATCTTCTAGAGGGGCCCTGCTCTCGGTCCCACCACCTTCACAATCAAGTCTGGTGGGGACGAGGGACAGGGCCTTCTCGGTGGTGCCCTCGGCTCTGGAACTCTCTCCTGATGGAGATTAGATCTGCCCCTTCCCTCCTGACTTTCAGAAAGCTGGTAAAATCTTGGCTCTGGAACATAGCATTCTCAGAATGATGATCGAGTCAATAACTGTTGACCACACTGACGGATGGTGATGAATTTGTGATTTACCTTGATGACTTGGCTTATGTAATTATTTAATCTGTATTTTAATGTATTAACGTATTATGATATTAATATGTTTTAGCTGATTCTGTATGAATTTCCTGTTGTTAGCCGGCCCGAGTCCCTCTTCGGATGTTGAGAAGACTGGTTTAT
Source organism: Anolis sagrei ordinatus (assembly GCF_025583915.1). Taxonomy (NCBI): domain Eukaryota; kingdom Metazoa; phylum Chordata; class Lepidosauria; order Squamata; family Anolidae; genus Anolis; species Anolis sagrei. The sequence continues at coordinate 10,102,628 of NW_026847660.1, forward strand.
AAAAGCTCTAAATAATAATAAGGATCAGGTTGTACTTGAATCTCAGTATACTGATCCTGAAATTGGGTTCCGAACTCCCCTTTCTCTCTCACAAAGGTTACCTATTTTTTTTTTACAGCAAAACTAAAGACCTTGTAATATGACAGCTCCCAGAATTCCATAGTATTGAGCCCTGGATTTTCAAGTGGTATCAAACTGCATTACTTTGACAGCATAGATACAGCTATCATTCACTGGAAGTTGTCTGTTAAAGAGAAAAGAAACAAAGTGACATTTTTTCAGACCCTATTGCAGGAATACAGCAGGAAACCATGATTTTTTAAAAAGTGGTGTGCGGCTTGCCAAGTATAACGTTTGTGACGCAAAAAGGGAGGGGGGTACTGTTTATTCTGAACTGACATTCAGAGCTGAGGGACAGCCTGTGATGCCACATTTCTCCAAGAAATATTTAAATAAATCAATAATAATTTCTCTCCTCCATCCCAGACCGCTTCTCCAGTAGGTGAAATTATCTCCATTATTTCCCCTGTTTGTCTACTTCTGATCACAAACCAGAAAGGTTAATAATAATAATAATAATAATAATAATAATAATAATAATAATATATTCCACCATTCTTACCTAGAAGGGGACTCCGGGCAGATCACGGTACACATACACAGAAAACATTCAATGCCATTTTGTACACACAGTACAGAGACAGACAGAACAGAAGGGAGGTGTGTTGTTTCAACTCAGTGTCCAGCATGGAAGGTTGGACCCGCTCCATGCTCAATGACGAAGAGCCGTCAGGACTTCCTCCTACCTTTTGGTCGCCCAACATTTTCTGATCTTCTTTCTTTATGGCACCATAAAACACCTCCCCCTCTTTAGCGGTACCTAATTTCTCTAATTACAGCTAAAGCTGTTTTCGAATTGCTTAAGTAAAGACAACCCCTCACAAAAAGGACACACCACACATGTTATCAATTACTTTCTTTATACCTTTACATTCATGAGGGTCCCTCCTACAATAAAAACTACCACCAGACCCTCTTATTACAGCGCTACGCTCACAACGTTCTACTCTTCCTACAATATTACTCACATCTTTAACATTCCCTACGATGGCCACACAAAACGAGATTGCTGAACGTTCCAAACATACCTCTACAAACCATCTGCTTCTTCTCACACACAAACCAAAAGGGGGGAGTCAGCCCCCTGGCCTCTTCGCTGCTCTTTTCACTTTCGCTTTCCAACAGCTTTCCAACAATGGCCTTCCTATATGTGTTATTTACCATTAATCATTTGAATTTAATTTTATCTGATTCTTCTTTCGTTACCAGGATCCAGAAATATTTCCAAACCTCCACCCCTCTCCCTCCTCCTCCTCCTCCCTTGATACAGGTTGCCAGATCCGGAGTGAGAAGGCCCAGCTCCCCTCATCGCCTGAAGTCGAAAATACTGCTGTGACGGGCCGATTTGAGTTCCTGCTTCAGCTGTCATAAACCTATGGACTTTAACAAACACGACTTGCTTTTTGACAAAATTGTTTAATCACACATTCTCTGTCATTGGCTTCTTAAATCAAGCGCTTTGGGTTCCTGCTCGCTACATTTGCCCCTGAAAAGATGATGTGGCACCAAGGCCTCCAAACTCCCATTCCCATGTTCACCCTCCAGTCAATTCTATGTGTTGTTTCAAATCTCACAAATAATTTCAACAAAATATTTATGCATGTTGCTTTTTTTAAAGACTTAGCTTAACATATTAAGCAAAACACTGTACCTGCTTGGTAAAACTTTTATTATCCAATTTGTTTACTCTACACAACTATTGATGGCTTATATAATAATCTGCTACTGCTACATTTGATATATATCCCATTGTTATAAGCTTCTTGCCAGCCTCACGTTCTGCTGACCTTTCCCCCCCGCCTCAAGATAATGTCCTATATATGTCCTGGCCTTTAAATAAACAGAAAAAGGTGGGATGTAGGAAACCAGTAGAAAACCAGTTATGCCACTGGAAAACATCGGCAAACCGTATTCCCCAGATGCATACACTGTTCCTACCCCACTGACCATGTATGGACATTACCCTTGAGGGCAGGAAGGATGACATCACCTATAGCTGACCTCACCTGTAGATTACCTCACCCTTGAGAGTCCAACCAATCACTTGGCAATTATGTAATCCCCCACTGTTGCTATGCAGACCTTTGCTGAAGAGCACCAGAACCCATATAAGCTTTGCTTGGGCAACAATAAAAAAGCCATCATCATTCACTTCTACACCCTGCCTCCCGCCTGGTCATTATTGCGTCTTTTCCCAACAGTTCAGCCTCTCCCAAATATATTTCACCTGTAGAAAGCATAACAACTTTTCAGAGGTTGAAGCCTTTGTACAGGGGAAGTTACACACATCCTATACAAAAGCTAACCTGGCTGAGACTACTTAACAAAATGGCTCACTTCCCTCCAAAGCCCAAAAAAGGGGCGGGACTAGGGAACCTAAGGATAATTGACAAGCAATTGACCCAATAACTGCAAAGTAAGGAAAGCCATCTAACTGCAAAGGCATAGAACTTTAAAATAGATGCAGCAATCAACAAATAGCAAGATAAGCTGAAGCTCCTGGTGCAGCTGTCCCAGAACAGTATGATATATATAGGAATGCTTACACAATTTTGTTCATTCTATTGGTAGGAAGGTAGTTCTATCTTGGCTTCTAAATTAGCAGAGGGAATTCTGTTCAAGGACTTGAAACTAAGCAATTGATAAATCTTGCCATGCATTGGTATATTTCTTTTGCAGTACAAGTCTCTCATTTGTGGTTTTCTCCTGCCCCCTCTGGTGACTTTGTTCTCAAGTTCATGCAGCCAAGGGATTTTGTCAGAGGTCTGCTGGGATCCTTCTCACTGTCTGCCTTGCACAGTAATAGACTGCAGTGTCTTCTGCTTTGAGGTTATTCATCTGCAGATAGAAGTTGGTGCTGTCCTTAGAGGCTGTGAATTGCCCCTGGATTGTAGGGGAATAGTTGTTGCTCCCAGCATTAAGATACTCAACAAGCCATTCCAATCCTTTGCCTGGTTTTTGTCTGATCCAGTGCATCCAGTAGTTGCTAAGAGTGAATCCACTGGTGGCACATGTCATCTTATGGGATTCTCCAGGTTTTTTCAATACCGAATCTGACTGTGTCAGCACCACTTGTGAGAAGATACCTAGAAGAAGGAGGAAGAAGGAGGAATGATAGCTTCTTAAAACATGGAAACTCAAAACAATCACAACCACAACTTCACATCCATTTATGATATGGAATTCCCAAAGTGGACATCCCAACATACATGAGGAGGAGGCAGCCAGGGCAATGAGTATTGACCAGAGGAGTTGCATTGCAGAAGTACAGATTGGAGCTTAGTTGCTGTGGGCTGCAACAGGAAAGTGTGTCTCTGGTCAGACATGTTCAGGGTTTAAAAAGGAAGGGGAGGCCCTCTTGCCTTTGCATAATAAACCCATCAACAAGCACAGGGGCAGGATTGAAACCAAATAAAAAGCCCCCATAACCAAGATCCCAGATCTATTCTATAGACACGTGAAGCTATTTTCCTTTCTGGTGAGCTCCTTGCACTCAAGCAATGGTTTCCTTTCCATTTCTTCTTGTTCTTCATGCATTTCTTCATGGTGCTTTGCAGACATTTTTTCAATGACTGCATTTTTTTTATGGGGTGGCTATTTCTTTCACCTGCAAAAGTGTATTTTCTAAGATGAAATCAAGATGAAACACAAGCCCATTCTAGGCAATTCTGAGATTTTTGGTTCAGTTCAGTTACACTCAAAAGTTTATCTTTTGGGGGATGTGGAGGACATTTTTACAGGGGAAAAATCTATGTGGGGCAAATGAAAAGTGACTCATTAACATACAGACTCAGGCTGTACTTGAATCCCTGTGTATTGCATTATATTGATGCTGGAATTGGGTCCAACCTTTCCCTTTTCTCTCTCAAAGGCTCTCCATTTTCCAGCTGTGTGGAAGGAAAAGGATTGTGGACATCTTCATTCTGAACTTGGCCTTATCTTTGAATTTATGGGTGCAAAAGGATACAATATTTAATTTTGCATTTTTGAAGATTTCTTGAGAAGGAAAGAATCTACATTAGTTAATGTGACAGCAAATGAAATGGACACTTTGGGCCCTTCCACACAGCCCTATATCCTAGAACAGGGGTCCTCAAACTTTTTAAACAGAGGGCCAGGTCACAGTCCCTCAAACTGTTGGAGGGCCGGATTATAATTTGAAAAAAAAACATGAATGAATTCCTATGCACATCGCACATATCTTATTTGTAGTGCAAAAAACACTTAAAATAATACAATAATTAAAACGAAGAACAATTTTAATAAATATAAACTTATTAGTATTTCAATGGGAAGTGTGGGCCTGCTTTTGGCTGATGAGATAGGATTGTTGTTGTTGTGTGCTTTCAAGTAGTTTCAGACTTAGGTTGATCCTGAGCGAGGGCCGGGTAAATGACCTTGGAGGGCCGCATCCAGCCCCCGGGCCTTAGTTTGAGGACCCCTGCTCTATATATTACCTGCAGCATTTCTCTCTATATCTGCTTGGAACTGGGTTATTCTAGTCCACACTTAGATAATGTGGGATTTTCTGCCTTGATATTCTGGGATATAGGGCTGTGTGGAAGGGCCCTTTATTTGTTTCCTGCTGCAAGCAAGAAATTATGTAGTTTTTGAAGGCAATTCATGGTTTGGGACTTTTTCTCACAAAATGTTCACACCCTTTTTCTGCACAAGAAACAATACCCTCAATTCAGGTCTTTTTTTATGTTTGATCTTTAAAAAATATTTTGGAAGATACAGATTCTAAAAACCATTAAAAGGAATGTTTATCTTTGCCTAGAATTTAGCACTTGGAATTAGCTGGTGAAATCTGCAACGATCTTTCCTTTATCAGAAACAAGAATACAGGCAGTCCCAAAGTTACGAACAAGATAATTGAATTTGTATACCTGTTTTAAAGTGTAAATCCATGTGTGTATCCGCGCATGTGCATATATGTATAGGTTAACACCCCTTTGATGTTTGTTTTACTGTCTTTACCCTAGTTCAGAGAATTTTACCTTACTTTCTGTCCCTGTGATAATTGGGAGTTTGAACAATTTGGCTTGTTATGGAAACAAGGATTGGTGAGAAAGCTTCAGTGGAGACACCTTTTCCCCATGATAACTGTTTCATATCTCACTTCCTGTTTTCACACTCTTGTTCTTAACTATGAGTTGTTTGCAAGTCAGATTTTTATAACTCGGGGACTGCTTGTATAATCAATTTTTGACCAAATTTTAATCTATTTCAATTAAAAATATATATTTTTGCTTCCTAAAGTGATGCAGTAATGCCTTTAGCCCAGTGGTTCTCAACCTTTGGGTCCCCAGGTGTTTTGGCCTACAACTCCCAGAAATCTCAGCCAGTTTAACAGTTGTTAGGATTTCTGGGAATTGAAAGCCAAAACATCTGGGGACCCACAGGTTGGGAGCCAGTGCTTTAGCCTTTCCCATCTTTCATCTGTTCTAGTCTTAATACAACTTGATTTGCCCTCTATATCTTGACAAATTGAAATTTAGCGACAGTGACATGTGAGTTGCAAACATTTTATGGTGACTCATTTGTGGTCTCTGTTCTGAAACACATTGAGGTTTTTGTACAAGCAGGAAGGAGAAATTAGTCTCTGTGCTTAGTCGTCTCACACAATAATAAAAGGCAGAGTCTTCAGGCCTTAAATTTTCCATTTGCAGATATGAAGAAGTCTGGGAATTGTCTCTGGAGATGGTGAACCTTCCTTGGACCTTGGGATTATACCATTGCGTATTTCCCGTAGGTTGACTTACTTGGGCCACCCACTCTAGCCCTTTCCCTGGAGCTTGGCGGATCCAGTTCATGCCATAGTCAGTAAAGGTGAATCCTGAGGCCTTGCAGGTGAGGCGGAGGGACCCTCCAGGTGCTTCCACGCCTCCTCCACTCTCCACCAGCTGAACTTCTGAATGGCAGCCTGAAAATGAAGGGCGTACTGAGAGTCAGAAGGAATCCATACAGGGAACCAGTACAAGCCTCTGGCATTCTGTAGAAAATAATGTTACCTGACAGAACGAGAAAGAAGAAGAAGAAGAGATTAATCCAGAGCATTATGCCACTAAAAGGATTAGAAGCCATTGGGATCAACATTTTCTTGATAGGCTAATGTTATAGGACCTGAGTGGTCTGAAACTGCAGTCTTGCCCTCACCACAGCAGTCCTTAAGGAGGCAAAGGGACAACTGATTTGCATGGCCTTTACATGATAAGGGTTGCAAATGCTTCTCTGCTCTGAAACTTTTGGGGACTACATCTGAGCTGGAGTCACAGAGCAACAACGCCTTCAGCCAGACAGTGAAGAACCCAACACTTCTCAGACTACAGATCAGGATCAGGCCCCTTTCTGGAACGCAAGGATTTAAGCATTATAGCTCAGTTGCAGCTGCAGAGAGAAGGAATCCAAGTTCACAGGTCCAGCCTTTTGGCAGAGGAGGGCCAGGAATTAGGAACTGCTGCAAAACCAGCAAAAATAGCTGGGATTTGGAGCAGTCAGTTGCCGATGGTAACATATTTGTTGGAGTTACGGTCTCAAGCCCTTGTGTGATCCTTTCTGTGGCAGACTGAATCTAGGATTTTGGCTTATACCTTGCACTGTGTTTGTTAGGATATCGATGTCAGAATTTTGGAATATATTCAGGGTTTGCTCTAAAGTTTATCCCTGGTTTTGCTGGTGATTTGGCCCTAGACTGACTTTGTATAACTCTTGTGTTGTTTTCTTGCAGAGATAATCTTGGAAGAAACCTGACAGTCTGCATATTTTCATGTGCAGCAAAATAAAGCATGAGGGCAAGGCTTTGGCATTCCACAATGACATTTGGGAAAAGGGACGGAATTATAGTTAGGAATAGATTAGAATAGTGGTTCTCAACCTTTGATCCTCCAGATGCTTTGGACGTCGGCCCTCACAATTCCTAGCAGTTGGTATGGTGGCTGGCGTTTCTGGAAGTTGACATTCCAAAACACCTAGAGGACCAAAGGTTGAGAACCACTAGACTAGTATATTAAGTTCATCACAAGGAAAATATAAATGAGAATCCAACAACTTCAGCTACTGAGCAATGGAAGGAAATTTATGATTTCTATTCATTGTAGTTTGAATAATCTTCAAAATCACCAAGTGAACAGGAGTGAGGAAGAGAGCCTTTCAAATGGAATTACACACATTTATGAAGCAATACATTTGAATTATTCTTGATATAGTGTAAGAACTCAAAAA
>NW_026847660.1:10147563-10170154 GCF_025583915.1 Anolis sagrei ordinatus
AAATAAATAAATTATTATTATTAGTATGTGAAGCAACATTTAGAAAATCATTTAGCTCAGTGTTTACTTTCCCTACCTCTACTTTACTGATTTCCCTCCCTTTGTTTCAGCTACTTTCATTTATTCATTGCATTATGAAATTGTATCCTCTTTTTGCACAGGCCTCATTGGCTTTGTCTCACTGTGTCATCGGGCACAAAAATAAACAGCAGAGTCGGCAGGAATCAGAGATTTTAGTAAGAGAGAGAAAACTCATTCTTCGAAGTGTCTACAGAAATGATGGTCCGACTTTTCAGGGAAGGGGCATACCATGTACCCCCATCGTTGGCATTAATTCCTGCAATTGCTTCAAAACTTTTCCCAGAAGGCTGACGGATCCAGTACCAAGCATAAGAAGAAGTGGTAATGGAGAAACCTGTCACTTTACAGAACATGCTGAGATCTTCTCCAGGCCTCACCGTTCCTGGTCCAGTTGGTACAAGTTGAATATCTGAAAAGGCCCCTAGAAAAAAAGGGGGAATTATAATGATTTGATTAATATATGTGATCTTATCAGTGTCTTCACCAAACATTTCTACTGCAGAATGAACACTTACATCTTGGAACAATTACCAAAGAAAACAAGAACTGCAACAATTTCATCTTGTTAATGGAAAGATGCCTTAGCTCTGTGTTGAAGCAAAGGCTTTGAAAGCGAGTATAAACTAAGCTCTTTAATGTGATAGATGTCCTTTTATTGAAGTATGATATCTACATTGGAAAGATTTGCATGAATCCCTCCTCCACTGGCAGATCAAATATAAAATTGTGCAGATCTGGTTGTCACGGGTGATAGGACAAGATCCTCCAATGTGCCAGTCGCTGCAGATTAGCTTGCATGGGACAAGACTGATTGTGTGATGCATATCCTTGTCCTCTTATATCTTTCTGCTTTGTCTGAAAATAATTCTGTATTTTGCCCAAAAGTTGAGATATCTCTCAACTTCTTCCAGTGAAGAATGCATGGCTTTGTGGCTCCATTCAGTCCTCTCAGTCTGTATTTGTATTCTCCAGCCTTAACTGAGAAAAATTGTTGTAGTATGTAAGAAATCAGTTAATGTGTGTGTGTCAACTGTACAATAAAATGCATGAAGCTGATTAGTTGGGCTGCGCCTGGGGAGCTGGCTGAGCCTGGGACTTTTGGATACTGTTACATTTTTCAGACTTGTGCTCAGGAAGAAGCAGAGAGAGAGAGAGAGTTCAGAATGTGCTCTTGCTTCATGAGCTGCTGGAGGGAGATTCTCCACATCGACAAAGAAAGACCATGCTGCCGGCCATAGAAACACCTTGGCTCTGTTGCCTTACAACCCCTGGGCAAGACACTTCCATGTCCCACACAGCTTCGCGGTGAGAGTACTTCGCCTAATTGCCCACTGCTGGCCATAGCAACACTTCTTTGGCCCTGCTGCCTTACAACAGGACGCCTCTATGGCCCAACAGCCTTGCAGTGAGAGTACTTCAACGGCCTAGCTGCACGGACATAGCAACACCTATTGAATGACTCTTTGTGTCTTTATTGTATTAGATCAAGACCAGAATGAAGTCCAAATAAAATAGCGCACAAATCAGAAACAATTCTAACTTGTAAGCCACTCTGAGTGTCCTTCGGGGTGAGAAGGGTGGCATCTAAATGTAGCAAATAAATAAATACATTTTAAATCTCTCATAAAAGGACATTATGTGAGTTGATGCCACTGATCACACGACTGTAAACTTGTTGTTCTGAACGACAAAGAGTCAAGTACTTGTTCTTTACTGTTGATCTGTGTGGCATATTTTCTTTCTCTGGCAAGACAGTGTGTGAGCTGATCAAATGTGAACTACACATGATTTTCATTTTGTCACAAAAATGACCGACATAAAATGAAATGGTTGAAACACACACACACACTACGTAGCTGAGGGAGGGCAGCCATGATCACAACCAGACAAAATCAAGACCATATTATGGAAAGAATACAGCTCTATCAGCAGTTGTTTTTCACATTACTCCAATGATGCTGCATGTTTTGTGGAAGTGTGTCTCTGTTTCCTCTTCTGAAAGCCCTTTTAAGACATTCACCAGAAGGCATGGAGGGCTAAATGGGTGGTGGAAATGCATGTAAATACTTCACAGGACTTGTCTACACTAATAAAAAAGTGCCTGGTAGGGAGGGGGAGAGGGGACACACAAAACTCCTGGACTCACTTCAAATCTTCCCCTGGCTGTTTTCATGACACCTTGGAAACCTGGTGAGTGAGTATCCTATCTTTTCTGCCATTGACCTGGCTTTGCTCCTCTTTAGGAAAACTCAGAACATACTCCAGAATTTGCATGAAACTCTGGCATATCCTGTGGCTGTGGAGCAGTCTGGGTAACTGTATTGAGTCCATTTTGGCCCAATCCACTCTCCAGATGGGCACTATATCACTGTGCTGCATGTTAAAATATTGCCAAGTAAGCATGAGTCTGCACTTAAATGTCAACGGTGAGGAGAGAAATCAGGGAGTCCAATTCTCAAGGGACCTATAGGATGCTCGTTTTCATGTCGATTGCTAAGGAAATAATGAGTTTCACTTTTGAAACCACAAACCGCCATGCACAGATGCTTGGGCTATGTCATAAATGACAATGCCATTTTGCATTCTTTGTAGACTCTTGCCCTCTAGTGACAAGCAGAAGGAGAGAAGATGGAAGGCCAGTGTTCAACTAGAATTGATGCTTCCCCAGATGGATACTGTAAGCAAGTGGGTCTCAACCTGAGGAGTATTTATTTATTTATTTATTTACAGTATTTATATTCCACCCTTCTCACCCTGCAGGGGACTCAGGGCAGATTACAGTGCACATATACGTGGCAAACATTCAATGCCATAGAAACACAACATATATAGACAAACACAGAGGCAATTTAAGCTTCATGAGGGTATGCTCGAATGGGAGCTGTCGCTTCACGGTCCACTTGTGACACCGAGTCCTTGATGGAGTATTTTCTCATTCTTTCACCTGCTGCTGGAGATTTTTATGATGTCATAAATTAATTAAATTATTCTCCCTGCATAAGCGGTACCCAAATTTCCTACTTGACAGATGCAACTGTCTTTCAGTCTGCAAAGGTTGACAGCAAGCTAGACAAATGGTCGGGAGCTTATTCTGACCCGGGCTCGCTTCGAACTCATGACCTTTTGGGCAGTGGTGATTTAATGCAGCTGATTCCTAGCCAACTGTGCCACAGCTTGGTCCTAGATGTTTTGGCCTTCAGCTCCCAGAAATCTGAACAACTGGTAAACTGGCTGGGATTTCTGGGAGTTGTAGACCAAAACACCTGGGGACCCATGGGTTGAGAACCACAATGGGCCCTTTTCTGGTAAAGGAACAAACTATTGGTTATGTTGGAGTACAGCCTGTGGTTGTGCTTCAAGATCAAGGTGCTTTGGATGTTCTGGAGTGGAATATTACCTCTAAAGCTTTACATTAGGAGCCAAATTATTCATGAGATCATCTTCTACTTTATAATACACCTCATACACTCAGGGTAGAAGTAATACAATTTGACACTACCTTAACTGCCATGGCTTGATTCTATGGAAGCCTGGAATTTGTAGTTTGGTGAGGCACTAGAACTCGTTGACAGATAAGACTAAAGACCCTATAGAACTACAGTTCTCACAACACCATATGATTGAGCATGGCAGTTAATATGGTGTTAAACTGCATTAATTCAACAATGTAGATGCACCCTCATGTTCTCTCAGGAGATTTTCTCTTCTGCTGCTCACAGACTGTGGAATGATCTGGCAGAATATATTTGACATCAGGACACATTATTTATTTATCATGTCAGGAGCATCCAAACAGTTGTATTGCATTTTTAACAAACAAACAAAACACAAAGTTTGCAAGCTTGGTAGCTGATTAGATGTCCTTTGACCAGTATCTGGCCACTTGGAGTGCCTCTGGTGTTGCTATAAGAACTTCCTCCCTTGTGCATGTGGCAGGGCTCAGGTTGCATTGCAGCAGGTGGTCAGTGGTTTGCTCTTCTCCACACTCGCATGTTGTGGATTCCACTTTGTAGCCCCATTTCTGAAGGTTGGCTCTGCATCTCGTGGTGCCAGAGCGCAGTCTGTTCAGCACCTTCCAAGTCGCCCAGTTTTCTGTGTGCCCAGGGGGGAGTCTCTCGTTGGGTATCAGCCATTGATTGAGGCTCTGGGTTTGAGCCTGCCACTTCCATCTTGGAACGATTACCAAAGAGAACAAGAACAGTAACAATTTCATTGTGTTAATAGAAAGATGCCTTAGCTCTGTGTTGAAGGCTTTGAAAGTGTGTATAAACTAAGCTCTTTAATGTGATATATGTCCTTTTATTGAAGTATGATATGTACATTGGAAAGATTTGCATGAGTCCCTCCTCCACTGGCAGATGAAATATAAAATTGTGCAGATCTGGTAGGGTGAGTGCATGGAATGGATTTAAAGATTATTATTATTATTATTATTATTATTATTATTATTATTATTAAACTTTATTTGTACCCCGCTAGCATCTCCCGAAGGACTCGATGCGGCTTACAAAGGCCAAGGCCTCAAAACACACAATATAACAATACAAAACCTAAGCAAATTAAACAAAAAAAAAAGCATAATAAACAACAGGCAATAAACAATACACTAAAACACAATAAAATAAAACTGGGCTGGGCCAGAGTAATGGGTACAGGAACAAAGTGCTGATGTGACAGGTGGTATCTAAGGCATTATAGGGCAAGTGCAGTGTGTGGTGTACAGCAATCTTAGTTCTAGTAAAGTGCTTATGGGACTTGGTATTGGAGGTTTCCTATTCTGCGAAGGCACATCGGAACAGCCAGGTCTTCAGGTTCTTTCTGAAGACTGCCAATGTAGGGGCCTGTCTAAGATCTTTGGGGAGGGTGTTCCAGAGTTGGGGGGGCACCACAGAAAAGGCCCTGTCTCATGTCCCCACCAAGCACGCTTGCGACGCAGGCGGGATCACGAGCAGGGCCTCTCCAGATGACCGAAGTGAATGTGTGGGTTGGTAGATGGAGATAACACATCTCTTGAATTTACACTAGCCCCAGCAAATAAGGGAAATACAATTATTTCACATCTGTGACTTAGAGGGTGATTAGAAAGAGAACTGGACAAAAGCAAGCCTTTGGTCCAAAACCTATTTGATTGGAGTCAGTTGCATCAGAAAAGAATTCTACTCCAATGGAAGCAAAGAGTGCCACCCGTTGACCTCATACTATCTTGCTTCTCCCCTTTTGCTCCTTTCCAGGTTCAACACAGTTTAAGTAACTTTAAGTTAAATAAAATGGCTCTTCTTCCATCTGATTCTCTATCAACCTTATTACAAAGGCCCATGGCTTCACTTCGAATTGGGGTGAATCCATGGGCTCCTTGTAGGGGGCGTCGGGAAGCCAGTGCTCCGTGTTCCGCATTGCTCACCTTACCTTCTTCTTCATCCCATGGGGGGAAGTATTGCCATCCAGCTTCCCCCATTGAAGGCAATGCAACATGGGAAGGTCCCCGCATTGCCATGGTGGCAGAGGGCACTGGTTCACTTCCCTTTTTGGCTTGGAAACTGGCCAGAAGTTCCTTTACATCATGTGAAAGCCTGCTGTTTATTTGTTCAGTCACTTCCAACTCTTTGTGACCTCATGGATCAGCCCATGCTAGAGCTCCCTGTCGGCTGTGGCCACCCCCAGTTCCTTCAAAGTCAATCCAGTCACTTCAAGGATCCCATCCATCCATCCATCTTGCCCTTGGTCTGCCTCTCTTCCTTTCTCCTTCCAGTTTCTATGTGAAGGCTCCGTAACAAAAGGGAGCTAAACCAGTGTACGACAAGGAAAAAGCCTTGTCTGAGGAGGTGGTATGTCTGATCTCATTATTTCATAGTTGGCCAAGAATGGGAACCTCTGGAATTTAATTGGGGTGCTCTAGGACACTGCTTCTTGAACTGTGGGTCCTGACCCCAAATGTAGTCCTTAGCTCAATATTGGGGTCCTGAAAAATTTAGTAATAGTGAAAAATGTAGGTGTGTCACATAGTGGCTTTTTGAGACATTTACACAAACATGTTGTGCCGAAGATGCTTCACCTGTACTTCACAAATTGGAAAATCGGTTTAGCAAGCCTTAGAAATGCTGATTTCTTATCAGTAATTGTTTATGTTTTATGACTATATTATATATATCTAGGGTGAAATATTTCTCAGGCTGAAAGGAGTCACAAGTAGAAAAGTTTAAGAAGCCCTGCTCTAGACTGTGTTTTTTTTTCTTTTTAGGAAGGTGTTTAAATGATGCCAGTTTCTGAAGAGTTTGGGAACCTCTTGGTTTGCTCTGGAGACATCTGATGAAGTTAAGTAAAACAAGCTGATTCTGTACTGTGACACCTTGGTCATTTAGGGCATCAGTGAAGGTCTTGAAATTAACATGTTACTTATCCGCCATGGATTTTAAATTTTCTATCAGACTTTTCTTGGGGGTTCATATGTTGGCAATTTTTCAAAAAGTTAGCACATATTGTAAGAATGTATATCCAGATACAGAATATGTGAAACGCCCATGCAGGAGCTAAGCAAACATCATTACAAACAATTTTGTCAACCGCAGCTGGAACGTTGCAGAGATAATTATCATCCCATATAATTATGAAAATCATAATTATTTATGTCAGCCAAAGCTCCAGCACCTTTCCAGAAGAGACCTGGAAAAATAATCTATATTGAAATCAGAAAGAGGTTATAAAATCTCCCCCAAGTGTCAATCGGAGGGAGTATGAGGCATGACAAGGCTCCGTCAGGTCACACATCCACCTTCAGTGTTGCATAGATGTGGTTTGATGTCTGTTGCTCTGGGCATTTTTTCCTACCTCTGTTAAAGTTCTTAAAGATAAAGTTAATATATGTCTTTCATACAAAGTAACCTTGCCTACATTAGCTACTAACAAGCCATCTATTTTTTTGAATGTCTAGTGATGCCAGCAAACATGTTGTTTCTGAGAAACTGAGAATGTTAAGGTTGCTGGTCTTGCTTCTTCTGGTGACTTTCCATCAATGCAAAAGAGATAATATAAAATGCCCAAGAAAGGATTCTCTGCCCATTCCGGTTCCTCATGAGTGGTATCAGCCAGGAGCCCTCCTTATCGGTGGCATTTCATCTCACATCATTTGTTTGTTCCACGAACTTTACTTCAAAAACCACCCAAATGAGTTAGCGCAACTAGGTCTTGATTTTAATGCGTAAGGAACCTTTTCTATATGATGCATTCTTGAAAATGTTAGAACTGTATAAGTCATGAAATAGGCTTTAAAAATATGTGTATGAGGCTCATCTTATAGTCATATCTCAAAAACATGATTTGTCTGTTGTTACTCGCGTGGTTTCTAATTTGTTCACAGTGTCTTAGAATCAACCCCTCCCCAATTATAGCGAAGATTTTTTTATTTTCTGTTCATTTTTTTCCTATTCATGCTTAATTTAAAATAGTCTGTCAGCAGGTAAAGTGGAAGCTAATTTCAAAGGCAAATGCATTGTTTTGACAGTGAGTCATTTCATACATTTTTTCCCTTGATTTCCAAGTCCATCTCCTTTTCATCAGTACTTGGTGTCATGCACAACTCCACTGTATCTCTCTCCATCTCCCTTTGTAATGTCTATAAATGTTATAATGAGAGTCAACATTCTGATTAAGCAATCATATGCAACCTAGAAATGCCTTCTGAAAGATCACATAACTCTCTTTGCAGGATGGTGACAAAATTCTACCAGCATATCCTGGCTTTGGCATTTGCTGTAAATGAAATCAATGAGAATCCAGATATTTTACCCAACATCACCCTGGGTTTCCATATTTACGACAGCTACTACTTTGAGAGGCTGGCATATCGCACCATTCTGGACTTGCTTTTCAAATCACAAAGATTTGTCCCCAACTATCGTTGTGGCCCAGAGAAGAACTTAATTGCTGTGATTGGAGCACTTGGGTCTGACCTCTCTTTCCACATGGCAGAACTGTTAGGAGCCTATAAGATCCCACAGGTGAGAGACTTTAGGAAGAGTTGAAGGGTTTTGCTTGGTACTTATAAGTTTAACTCACAATTACTTTCCTTACGATTGAGATGATTGTTCTGAAGAGTCAGAGATATTACACTATTACATTAAGTAACAAAATTTGAAAAAAACAAACAAACCCTGTTCTTGGTGTGAAAGTGTTAGTTCTTTTTAATTGTGCAGTACTTACTTTCAAAGTAGTTGTTATATCCAGAAACCTCTGCCATAAACTATGTTGAAGTGTTTGAGAGAGACTTTGTAAGACATATATTGAAAAACTATAGCAAAATGTGCTGCAGGATGTCCTGCGAAAACAACGTTTCTGCAGTTTAATAAACATTTTCCGTATTTTTTAAATGAGAGAACTAATTAGGAAATAATATTTATAATCCAGGAACAAAAATCATGTCACATAGTGTTATTAAGGGAAAGAAAGCTTCATCTTAAACCGATGTAATCACATAGAAAATAGTTTCAAGAAATTTAGAAAATATATTTATTTATCATATCAGAAGCAAACTGAGGGTACAGTTGTAATGTATTTAAAAAACACAAAGTTTTAAAAAGTTGGCATTATATTAAATGCCCTTTGACCAGTAGCTAGCCACTTGGAGTGCCTCCAAGTGGAGTGCCTCTGGTGTTGCTATAAGAAGGTGCTCCATTGTGCATGTGCCGGGGCTCAGACTGCATTGTAATAGCTGGTCTATGGTTTGCACTTCTCCATACTTGCATGTTGTGAACTCCACTTTGTGGTCCCATTTCAATTCAGATGATAGTTTGAAACCATTGTTTTTCTGCTTCCCTGGAGACTAGGACGCGAAACAATGGTTTCAAATTACAAGAAAGGAGATTCCATCTGAACATGAGGAAGAACTTTCTGACTGTGAGAGCCATTTAGCAGTGGAACTCTCTGCCCCAGAGTGTGGTGGAGGCTCCTTCTTTGGAAGCTTTTAAACAGAGGCTGGATGGCCATCTGTTAGGGGTGATTTGAATGCAATATTCCTGCTTCTTGGCAGGGAGTTGGACTGGATGGCCCATGAGGTCTCTTCCAACTCTTTGATTCTATGATTCTATGATAAAGGTTAACATTCTGGAGATAAGATTCAAATCCCTGTTTTGCCACGGAAATCCACTGGGTTATTATTATTGTTTAGTGTCAAAAGCATTGCATAAATATTGTAATGCTTTTGGGTTGGGAAGATTAGCTGTTTGCAGGAAACATTATCCATGGGTTGCCCAACTGTTTTTACTCAGTCTTTGAGGAGGCTCTTTCTGGGTAATTACTGGGTAATTCTGGGAAAGTCACACAGTCTCAGGAAAGCAAAGCACTGCTGCCCAGAACATATCTTGCCAAGAAAACTCTGTAATATCTTCTCTTTAAGTCATTTCCCTTCAGAAATGACGTAAAAGAATACAATAAAAGTGACAGAAAGGAGTCGGAATGATTAGCAAATGAAATCTTTTATAATTCTTTCAGGCTTCTTCCACACAGCTGAATAAAATCCCACATGCTCCAATTCTGTGGAACTCATTGCCTCCATACATTAGAGCAATGGTGGAGTTGCGACCTTTTGTAAAGGCACTCAAGACTTTGCTGTTTGGTTGTGCATTTAAGTAATCAGATCTAATTTGCCAAATAGTCACTGTTGAATGTTTTTATTGTTTAATGTTTTTATATTGTGTAAATGCTATTTTAGATTGTAAGTCGCTCGGATCACCTTGGTGGAGAGCGACTAATTAAGAAATAAAGTGAAGTGAAGTGAAGTGATTATCTGCTTTGAACTAGATTATATGGCAGTGCAGACTCATCTAATTTAGGGCCCTTCCACACAGCCTTATATCCCAGAATATCAAGGCAGAACATCCCATATTATCTGAGTGTGGACTCAGATAAGCCAGTTTGTGGATGACGATTTTAATATGGCGATTTTAATCTGGCAAACTAGTGTATGTGTGTGTGTGCGTGTGTATGTGCGTGTGTGTATGTATGTGTATATATGTATATGCATGTATATTAATGTATTTATTAATTCCTGAAGAGTTTCTCCCACACAAATAAATCTGCTCCACCCCTATATCACCCTGCGTTTTTAGCTTTAGTATTTTATTCTGTACGTGCGGCCCGCTCACTGTTATTATATTATGAATGATTTTATTGTAATCTTATATTGTTTTTTTTTCTTATGCCTTATGTAATTTATTATGTTACTGTTTGTTATATTTATTGTATTATGTTGTTGGGCTTGGCCTCATGTAAGCCGCCCCGAGTCCCTGCCGAGGAGATGGTGGCGGGGTATAAATAAAGATGATGATGATGATGATTATATATCATGTTTGGCATTGAATTTTTGCCTGTTTGGAAGCCGTTCTGAGTCCCTCCTTGGAGATCGAGAAGGATGGGGTATACATGCTTTAAATAAATTATTGTGGGTTTTTCTGCCTTGATATTCTGGGTTATATGACGGTGTGGAAGCCACAAAGCTGTCTAAACCACAGTTCTTCCAGAAGTCTCTCAGTTTCAATTAAAAATAATAATTTCACTTTGCTTAATGATTCCTTTAACTAAAATAATTGTGCATTGTCTTTTAGATTACCTATGGTTCATTTGCATCTAAAGAGAGTGAGCCAAGGCAAGTTTCTTCCTTCTACCGCATGGTCCCAAATGAATCCCATCAGTACATGGGGATTATCCATTTACTTCATCACTTTGGATGGACATGGATCGGGCTTGTAGTTGTAGATGATGAAAGTGGAGATAAATTTTTGCAGGTCATGGAGACTTTGTTTTCCCAGAATGCAATTTGCTCAGCCTTCACACAAAGATTGCCAACACATGGCCGTTTAACTGACCCGCATGATGAAACGTTTTTGGAAACAGTTATAGATAGTAATGCCAGAGTGTTTCTTATGCATGGTGATGCTATGATGATAATGTGGATGATCTCATTCTATTATGCAATACTTACTGATGAGATTGGAGACTTATATCTTGGAAAGCTGTGGATTATGACAGCCCAGATTGAGTTTATTGTAACAGGGGTTACAAGGCTGCTGGACTTTCAAATGTTCAGAGATACTATAGCCTTTGCAATTCACGCAAAGGAACCTCAGGGTTTCCAAGCATATCTTCAGAATGTAAGACCTAACCATATAGGAGGTGGTGACTTTCTTAAAGACTTCTGGGAACAAGTTTTTGACTGTACCATTCCAAATCCTCAGAAGCCAAAGGTGACTGGCAGAAAATGTACATGGGAGGAGAAACTGGAGCTGGTTCCAAGATCAGTTTTTGAAATGAGCATATCTGGTCACAGCTACAGCATCTACAATGCTGTGTATGCTGTGGCGTATGCTCTCCATGCTATGGAAGTATGTAGAAACAAACTCAGAATTAGAAGAGTTGAATGTCAAGATCTTCAGGCTTGGCAGGTAATGTTCCCGTCATGTTCATTTTGACAGATATCTAAACAACTTCCCACTACTTCATCACACTAGAGAATGAATCCACTTTAAATACGGTTGCTGCCTCCTACAGAATTCTGGGATTTGTAGTTTAGGGAGGAGCTTTTAACAGCCTCACTAAACTATAAACCCCAGAATTCTGCAGGAGGCAGAAATTGGATTTAAAGTGGATTCATTCTCTAGTGTGATGACGTCCTCAGTTAGCTTTAAAAGGTGCTACAATGATGTGATAGTAGTTATTGTAGTAATAGTTGCTATTATTATTATTATTATTATTATTATTATTATTATTATTATATGCCTCAGCATATGAAGTGCAGTAATATTACTAGAAGTAATCATAATAGTAGGAGCTTCAATAAGTACAGTATTCATTCGTAATGCTAAAACCCTCCATTAAAGAGCAGCAGTTAGTAGTAAAACTATCTAATTGCCAAAAAAAATGAATATTATGCTTTTCTTATGCAATAACTTTTCAGCATTTGCTCAAATATAGTAAAGAGTGACCCTTGAATATGGTATATGTCACTGCACAAGACAGTGTATCATTTTGGAAAACTTTCCAGGAGAAAAAAAATCAAAATTATCTCAAAATATAGCATGCTCTACAGTTCTCTACAATTCAGCAATCTCATTTCTAGCTACAGCAAAATATAGAGTGAAGACATTGAGGTTTTTCACATGACAACATGAGCAAGTTAAATTGGGGCTGTTAAAAAGCTGAAAAGAAAGGTAGACTCATAGAATAAGAAGCGACCACAAGGATTATTCAGTCCAAATTCCTGCCATCCCAGGGTATGTTGGGGGGCATGGCAGGAATCCCCCCTAAGAAGGATACTCTATTACACATGTATCAATCTCAAGGCCTGTGGGCTGAATGTGGCCCACCATGTCATTTTATGTGGCCCTGCAGTTGCTGGACTATTGCTTCTGTATTCTTCGTCATTTGACTTCATGTTGTGATGAAGTAACCTCTGGAAGGCTGCAGTTTGTACTGTGAGGAGAGTGGGTTTGAATTTAGATACAAGGCTTGTGGATATGATATCTGACTTCAGATTTTCTTTCAACCTTTTCCCAACCTCAAAGCTACAATTACTATAGGGTTGCAATTTCCATTATCCACAGTCTGCTTGGTGGATAATCAAAAGTGATGGAGTTGCCTTTGAATAACATCTGGGGACCCAAAATGGGTAAAAATTAAATACAGCATTCCCTCCCTTATTGCGGGCGATCCGTTCCAGGATCGCCCACAATAAGTGAAAAACCGCAAAGTAAGGACACTTCGCCTAATTGGCAGCGGCCTTGTCCTCTTGGCTGAGTCTGCTGCTCGCCGCCTCAGAGGTCGCTTGGGCAAGTTGATGGCCTCCAAGGCGGTGAGCAGCAGACTCGGCAAAGAGGATGAGGCTGTCCCCACTCAGCAGCAGCCTCGTCTTCTTCACTGAGTCTGCTGCTCGCCACCTTGGAGGCCTCTTGGGCAAGTTGATGGCCTCCGAGGTGACAAGCAGCAGACTCAGTGAAGAAGACGAGGCTGCTGCTGAGTGGGGACAGCCTCATCCTCTTTGCCGAGTCTGCTGCTCGCTACCTTGGAGGCCTCTTGGGCAAGTTGATGGCCTCCGAGGTGACAAGCAGCAGACTCAGTGAAGAAGACGAGGCTGCTGCTGAGTGGGTAGAGTGTCCCCACTCAGCAGCAGCCTCATCCTCTTCGCCGAGTCTACTGCTCGCCACATCAGAGGCCCCTTGGGCAAGTTGATGGCACTAGGCCTTACCCTGGTAGGCAAGCCCCAGGGTAAGACCTAGCGCCTGGCTCCCCCTCCCCTCCCCCTCCCAGACCCACAAAACAGTGAGTCTGCAATACGCGAACCACGATATAGCGTGGGAACACAGTAGTACGGTTCACTATGTAAATATATATAGCTGGAACTCTGTATTCATGGATTTTCCATCCATGGATTCAGCAGCCCTTGGAAGGCAACCATGAGGGTGGTGTGGCTCTCAATGAAAATGAGTTTTACACCCCTGTTCTACTGCAATGTGAAGGTGCATATTCCGCTGGCAAACAGTTCTTACCACCATGAAATTCTAATTGATGGTTATGTGGATTTTTTCCTTGTTAATTTGATCGCATTGTTCTGTGTTCAGTCTGGTTCCTTCCTCAATTTATCACCCTTTCAAATATTTAATCATGGCTATTATGTCACCTCTTCCTTCTCTTAACCTTCTTCTTCAGGCTAAATATAATCAGTAGGCATGTGTATGAAATTAATTCCTACAATTTCTACAGTTTCTTTTGTGTCTTCCATTTTTTTCGGAAGCAAACAATGGGAAGCCCTCTCCCCACATGAAAATCTGAAAACCTGCTTTTGTGTACATCTGAACTTGCTTCCTTGCCTTGGAAAGAGAGTTTGTGTGTAGCGGGGCATGCAGGAAGGCAGGCAGGCCCAGAGCACACCTGTAGCTTGAGCGCCTCTTACTCTAGAGTAAGAGGCACCTGGCTGCAGACACTGGCAGGCACGCATGATTTCCGGGCCTGCTTGCATGCCCTGCCACACACTCACTCTTTCCAAGGAGAGTGCATGTTTAGCGGGGCATACAGGAAGGCCTGGAAAGCACATGCACCTGCCATGCCTATAACTGAGCATCTCTTATATAAAGAGTAGAACAGCAGATGCCAGGTAAGAAGAACACACGCTGGGAAGGGGAGCCAGTGAGTGGGTAGCCCCCCTCCCCCATATTGGTCTGATTTTTGGGCCCTGAAACTCTCTTAATTTCGGGAGGCTTTCAAAAAACAGATCGGGGCCCTCAATGAAAGCCAGGAGATGAAACAGGACAAGGTTTCCCCCAAATACATATGTCTAATGCTTAGCTCTCTGAGCTGCTCCTGATAGGGATTCATGATTGGTCACCCTCCTCTGAATGAAGGCATGAGCACAAAGGTTTTGAAGATCTGGAATAACAGTGTACCATTCATAGAATCATAGAATAATAGAGCAGCAATAGACCCCAAGACCATCCAGTCCAGCCCCATTCTGCTATGTGTCAATTCTCCATCACACTCTGAGAGAGCCGTGTATTCTAATGTGGAATAGCTCTTACTGTCAGGAAGTAAAGCCAAGGACTATTAATTCACACTTCTGGATTAAATTCTGGATTCATAATGAATATTTTACAACTCACAGGACAATGGCTTTAGAGCAATTATTTGATCACCAGAAATTAATAGTCCATTTAAAACTAAGGAAGTCAATAAATATATATTTTAAAAATCCATACTCAAAACAAGGAAGGAGGAGGCCATTCTCCTATGCTCTGTTTTATTTTGGAGAAGTAAAAATTCATCTTTTTGAATGCAATATTCCTGCTTCTTGGCAGAATGGGGTTGGACTGGATGGCCCATAAGGTCTCTTCCAACTCTTTGATTCTATGATTCTATGATCAGTGAAACAACAAATGAAATGATCAAAACACTATAGGGAATGAGGGAACCATACTTTCGGACCAGCTTTCTGATTGAATCCATACAAGTGAAATAGAATGAAATAACTTTTGAAAAGATCCTCAAATCTGTCTCTTCTTTGCTCACAGCTCCACTCCTTTCTTCGAGCCACTTTTTTAAACAACTCAGCTGGAGAAACCATATCATTCAGTGATCACGGAGAACTGATTTCTGGATTTGATATAATGAACCTAGTCATATTTCCAAATAATTCTTTCCTTAAAACAAAAATTGGAATGTTGAATCCTGATGATCATGATGGAAAACAATTGATCACTAATGAGAATATGATGGAATGGCGTGCAAGGTTTAACCAGGTGTGGATTATTTGGGATTTTTGGAGGGCACTTATTTAGCAGCCCAGGGGCCCTTCTACACTGCCATATAGTCCAGAATATCAAGGCAGACAATACACATTATCTACTGTGAACAAGATTATCTGAGTCTGCACTGCAATATAATTCAGTTCAAAGCAGATAGTCTGGATTTTACACAGCCGTGTAGAAGGGGTCTAGGTGATCTTGTGCTTGAGCATTTCCTTTGCTGCATGTTTAGAAAATACTATAGAATCATACAGTTGGAAGAAATCACATGAGTAATGCAGGCTAACATCTTCAAATTCACTGAGGGTGGATGAACACAGTTTGGAAAGTGCATAATCTCCCATGTGTTTGTGTGTGTGTCCAAATGACTCTGCTATATCCTGAATTAATTTGATAGTGGGTTTGATGTGCACCTTCTTGAAAGGTGGGTCAAACCCACTATGTCCACTGTCTGGACTGGTTTTCAGAAGTTCTGGATTTTTGAGAGGGCAGTCCAGATAGCCGTCCCACATTTTTCTGGTCTGAATCAGCCCAGAAAACCGCAAGGGCACCAATCCCCTCACCCTCCCTGCAAAAAATCTTTTAAAATAAAATAACTTATGGAGCCTGCATTTCCTTGCTGCTGTCCCTCTCCTGGTGCTTAGGAGTTACATGTCAGGAGAAGGGGGGGGGGGAGGAGAAGGAAAATCACTTCTGCCCCCCACATACACCTGTTTGTACTAATGTTAGAGAGTTATCCCTGGTCAAAGTGGTCTCTGGTGAAGTAGTCCCTGGTCAAAGTGGTCCCTGCTCATGTGGTCCCTGGTAAAAAAAAAAGTTGGGAACCACTGTTTTAGATGAATACTGCCTATGTGATTGTTCTCCTCTAGGGACATAAGTTCCTGTTAAAAGATTTCTGGGAATTGGTATTTTCTGAAATCAAACCTGGCTTGTAAAGTGTAAATGATTTTAAGACTTTTAAAGGCATTAAGGGTCTGTCTTGGAACTCCAAAAATCTAAGGTATTTTGTGATATTGTTGTGCATTTCTTTTTTGTATTATGATTTCAAAGGCCATCCTGTGATTTGTTTTGATGGCTTCATTGCAGGTTGTATGACAGGGACCATCCCCAAAGAAGATGGTCCTGCTTCTATGCTTGCTCAACAACTCTGTACAACAAAGTCATCAATGTAATCAGTGAACTTATATCTAAACTCTTTTTCTCTCCCCACAACATTTCTTCATTTTTATGGGCAGGTGCTTCCCCTTTCTACATGCAGCCTTGCCTGCCAGCCGGGTAATCTAAAGACCAAGGAGGAAGGGAAGAAATTTTGTTGCTTCAGTTGTATCCCATGCCCAGAAGGGAAGATTTCCAATGAAACAAGTAAGTGACAAAAGCTGTCTAATGTCCAGACATACAGAGTCAGCCAGGAAGTCTCCAGCTTACAAAAGAATGAGGAAGTACTCCATCGGTGTCACAAGTGGATGATGAAGCGACAGCTCCCCCAGTGGCCGGAATTCAAAAAGCATACCCTCATGAAGCTGGAAAGTTAAATAGCCTCTGTGTCTCTGTCTATATATGTTGTGTGTCTATGGTATTGAATGTTTGCCATGTATACGCACATTGTGATCTGCCCTGAGTCCCCTACGGGATGAGAAGGGCAAAATATAAATGCTTTAAATAAATAAATAATTTTTCCATTCAATAGGATTAGGTAAGAATGAGGATTTACAGCTCAAGAATGAGCAGTTGTGGAATTTAAAACATACCAATATGCAAACATTAAAACAGGATTATATATAAACAGTATTTTAAAAAATGCCAGTTAAAAACCATTAAAACATTATAAACTACCACACCCCAATTATACATGTTCTTTTAAAATCATGTCAATTTTGCATATAAAATGGTCATGTGAAACCATTAATTCTTTTATTTTTTCCACAGATATGAATGAATGCTTTGCATGTCCAGAAGATCAGTATCCAAGCAAAAGCAAAAACAGATGCGTTCCCAAAGATATTTCCTTTCTGTCTTATGATGACCCCTTAGGGATTAGTGCTGCTTCGGTTGCTTTTTTATTTTTCTTGATCACCGCTTTGGTGCTAGCAATTTTTATTAAGCACCAAGATACTCCAATAGTGAAAGCTAACAACCGGGACCTCTCCTACATTCTCCTCATTTCCCTTCTTCTCTGCTTCCTCTCTTCTTTCTTATTCCTCGGTCGACCTGGCAAAGTGAGTTGCTTTTTGAGGCAAGTGGCATTTGGCATCATCTTTTCAGTGGCAGTTTCTTGCGTATTAGCCAAAACTATCACTGTGGTTGTAGCTTTCATGGCTACAAAACCAGGTTCAAACATGAGAAAATGGGTAGGGAAGAGGCTAGCTAATTCAATTGTCTTTTTTTGCACTTCGATACAAGTCGTTATTTGTGCAGTCTGGCTAGGGAGTTCTCCTCCATTCCCAGATTTGGACATGCATTCACTAACCGGGCTAATAGTTGTGGAATGCAATGAAGGTTCCTTCATCATGTTTTACCTTGTCCTAGGTTATATGGGACTACTTTCCGTCATCAGTTTCACAGTAGCTTTCCTTGCTAGGAAACTGCCTGATAGTTTTAATGAAGCCAAGTTTATCACCTTTAGTATGTTGATCTTTTGCAGCGTGTGGGTGTCTTTCGTCCCTACTTATCTGAGCACTAAAGGGAAATACATCGTAGCCGTGGAGATCTTCTCTATCTTAGCCTCAAGTGCTGGACTACTGGCATGCATCTTTTTCCCGAAATGCTATGTTATTCTGTTGAGACCAGAGTTAAACAACAAGGACCATCTAATAAAGAGAAAGAACTGAAGCATCTGACCCTGTCTCGTAATATGTAATATCCACAATCTATATGTCCTAAATTCATGTGATGGCAAACCAAAGAACGAAATCTGCTGTTGTATGATGATAGTTGATCAACAGCCCATTGTCTCCTATTCCAGTGTGTCATTTTGGATGTAGTGCTATGTGCATTTTCTGGGTTGGATCTCACCAAACTAAGGACCTCTTCACATGCTCGGCAGTAACTACAAAAGCTGCTGGTGTGCATTAAGCTGAATGGCAAAGCTTTAGGAAAGTCGTTGCTTCCCGTCCCGCGTTGCCATGTCTCGCTGCCCCACTCTGCCATCACATTGGGGGAAGTGAGGTGTGTGTGGCTTTCCCTTATGGATGCAGTCTTGCTCTGGCAACACGGAAATCTCCCGTATTGTCAGATCAAGGCTGCCTCCATTGGGGGAAGCCATGCGCATGACACACATACCTCGCTTCCCCTATTGTGATTGTAGAGTGGGGCAGCGCTACACGGTGAGGCGATGTGGGAAGCAATGGCTTCCCGAAGGTTTTGCCATTGGGATTAAGCCATGCCCGGCAGGTTTCATAGTTGCCACCAAGCATGTGAACAAGTTGTTAATGGAGCTTAGCATGTTTAAATATATTATCATACAATATGATATCAAATGATATTGCTATGTGTGGTATTCCTACTTAAGTGATCTAACACCTTCATTTGCAAAGATGGGTAGCTTCTCTAATTTTCATCCATATCATGAGATAAAACAAATTTCTGAGATGTGGATAGGAAATATCTACAACAATATCTCCACCATTCTACAACACTCAAAGATTTTTTCCCTAGTGTGATGGGGCTCCGAGGGCCTCATCGCACTAGAGAAAAAAATCCACTTAAAATCCAGTTTTTGCCTCCTGCAGAATTCTGGGGTTTGTGGTTTAGGGAGGAGCCTTTAACAGCCTCACTAAATTACAAACCCCAGAATTGTGCAGGAGGCAGAAATTGGTGGATTTTTTCTCTAGTGTGATTATGAAGGTTTTTTTTTGTCTTGGTCCAGATTCATTTCCTTTCACTGTGGTTCTTGCACAGTAATACACTTCAGTATTTTCAGGTTTCAGGCTGTTCATTTGCAGATAGAGCATTTTAAAGGGGTTATTCCTGGAAATAGGGAAGCGGCCTTTCACTGTGTCATCATACAACTGCTCACCCCCCATCAGTATCTATTCTTGCAATCCGTTCCTGCCCTTTTCCAGAAGACTGCCTCACCCAACTCATGTAATCGCTGCTTAGAGCAAACCCAGAGGCTTTGCAAGAGAGTTGAAGGAAATCTCCAGGTCTCTTTATGCCCTCATCAGACACCTGTAGTAGTGGCTGAACTTGTGATTAGACATCTGGAAAGAACAGGAGATTATCAATTTAACTGGATAATAATAGATGGGAAACAACATCCTTTGGCTCTACAGGAAAGAAAAACCAAATTACCTGTAATGGCTTCTGAAATGAGAACAAATTCAAGCTGAAATATCATTTTGTCACGTCTTGCTGTGGGAAACATTCATAAAAACACAAATGTGTGTCTGAATAGTGTGGTCACAGGGTGGGTGCATAACATGGATTAAAAGATAACACATTACTTGAATTTATATAGATCACAGCATATAAGGGAAATATTATTCTTTCTTGAAAGATTGAAAGATTCTGTGAAGCTTTCATAAGCCTGCCATGTTGGAGTCCAGGATTGAAAAAAGAAGAGTGAGGTATACTATATACTTCATTACAATGTGGATATTTAGTAGGGTTTCCTACTCTAATATCCATTCGGTTGATGAAGATTGCTACCTTCAGTATACTTGGGATCATAATTCTTACACTTATTATTTTACTGACACAAAACACAGTATGACACAGCAAGTGAGATATATTTGCTGGATTTCGTATCACAAACTCACAAGTGAAACACTTCCCAAACGTCTAGGACTGTGTGATGTATTTTCGAATGATGCTTGCAGATCCAAGTAAGGTGGCCTTTTGCAGTTGACAGATCATGATTTTGTCAATATTTATTGTTTCCAAATGCCGGCTGAGATCTTTTGGCATGGCACCCAGTGTGCTGATCACCACTGCGACCACCTGTACTGGTTTATGCCAGAGTCTTTGTAATAATAATAATAATAATAATAATAATTATTATTATTATTATTATTATTATTATTTGCACTTACATTCATATCTAAATTTTGGCTATCTCATGACTAGTTCATAATGAACTGTTTTATTAGCACATATGCTCATATGTATAGTCATATCCTTTAAATTGACTGGATTTAGTGAAAAAGCATGTTGAATGTGGCCAGCCAATTTCAAAATAGGAATCCTTATTAATAGACCTATGATCGCAATGTCAATGAAATGCATAAACTTAGTTGGCTACATCTTTAAAACATTTGTTCCAGTAGGCCAAAGAATGTCCACCATTATGCAGCCTAAGCATTTGAAGATTATTCACAGTGTTGGCAGAAATGGCTGGCATCATATTGACTAACAAGTTCTCAAAATGGCCACTGTCTTCAAGCTCTGCATACGTTTAAAAGGACCGCTGCCATGCTGGACTCACACATGCTCAAAATGGCAGCTGCCATGCCACCTAACTGAGGCTAGCTTGCATTCCCCCACACAAAATGGCCACAGTTCCATCATGTGTAGCACATGGTGTGGTAACTGAATGGTCCTATCCCAGGTTGGCAGCCTAAATGGGAGCCCCAGGAGCCAACCAGCAATGCCGAATACCTCTGGGCACGATAACACTGGGGAAGGATTGAGTGAGAGGAAAAGGATGCACCATTCCCTATAAAGAGTTAGGGTGTAACACATGAAGAAGCATAGCAGTGGAAACAGTACCATGCCACAGAACAGTGATGGGGAAAAAAGGGAAGAAAAAACTTCCCTCAATAACAGGGCTACAAACAAGATAAGTTGTTATTGATTAAGAAAGAGTAGAAACCTTGGGGGGTGGGGGCTGACAGGGAAAATGCACACCATGCAACAACAAAGCCTTGCACCCTAGCCTTTTGCAGCCACCTTGGCTGGTGATTCATGGAGAGGTCTTCTGGGGTCCCATGCCCTCGTCCCTCCCTCTCTCTTGCTTACAAGTTTTCATCTAGTTAGGACTCCGGATTCAAAGGAGAAAAACCGCTTCCTTCCCAAGCGTTTGGACTCCATGTTCTTGTCTAATAGCCCTGGCCAGGACTATTTTACTTTCACTGGACCTCATCCATTGAGGCCAGTAAATAGCCTTCCTCTCTATAGCTTGCAGGGGGGAGAAATTTCATATTACATGTGCCGTCGCACCTGGGGACTATTATTCTCAATAAAGGAGGGATGGACGTGGCATCTTTCCCCCAGGGGATAGCTTCTTGCCCTCCTATAGGAAACTGGAACTCCCAAAAAAAACCCAAAACACTGTAAAT
Source organism: Anolis sagrei ordinatus (assembly GCF_025583915.1). Classification (NCBI taxonomy): domain Eukaryota; kingdom Metazoa; phylum Chordata; class Lepidosauria; order Squamata; family Anolidae; genus Anolis; species Anolis sagrei. The sequence goes on from NW_026847660.1 coordinate 10,169,201, forward strand.
AGCTCAAAATAAGTTTAATTTATCACAAAGTCATTTCTTCAAAGCAATGAGCTGGAAAACTTTAGAGGGGTGAAGGAAAACATACATTACAGTCTCAATTAGTCCTGGGTCCAAGGGGTTTGAAGCTGACAAGCCTCACCAAGTTTCCTCTTTCCTCAATGGCTGTGAATGCCGGAGCAAACCACAACCCCAGTTCAGATGGCCTATGTTTTGAAGATTCAGGATCTTCCTGTGGTGCCAAAAGAACCGGCTTGAAGGCACCTGGGTCTCCTCAATAATTGCCCAGGACGATCTGGACATAAAGCATGAGTCCCAGGGGTACAAAAACCTCAGAACTGGTGCTAAGAGGTAACTTAAATCAGGGCCCTTTAGAGTCAGGTCTCTTACTCACGTCCATCTGGTACAAACTCTGATGGCAGAATGAAGAAGAAAAAGGACGTTCTCCCCCTTGCAGGAAGAGGTGGAGCCAAACAGTACTGATTGACAGCTATAAGCAACCAATCCATACAACTATACATAAGCAGGGTAAAAAGGGGCAGGATTAAGCATGATAAAACAGTTTAAATCTTACAAGTAACAGTTCTATACATAGGTGGCGCCACTCGCGCCGTCACATTACATGGAATCCAATTGCGGTGCTCTAGAACACTTCTTAAAATTTGGGTACTGACCCCAAATGTGGTCTGCCTAGCTCAGTTTTGGGGTCTTGAAAAATTTTGCAATAATGAAAATTTCTGAGTTTCACCTAGTGGAAGTTTGAGACATTTACACAAATCTGTTGTGCAGAAGTACTTCATAAAATGAAAAAAAATGCGATTTTGAAGTTTTTAAGGAAACCGGAAGTCCCTTTGCCCTTCAGAAGCTTTTTCTGCCATTTCTGTTATGAAGCAGTCAGTGAGTCAGAAATGATTCAGTTTTTCCCTGCTTCTGGTCCCTGGCCTTGTCTCAAGCCAG
>NW_026847660.1:10181863-10198743 GCF_025583915.1 Anolis sagrei ordinatus
ATCTGAACTTGCTTCCTTGCCTTGGAAAGAGAGTTTGTGTGTAGCGGGGCATGCAGGAAGGCAGGCAGGCCCAGAGCACACCTGTAGCTTGAGCGCCTCTTACTCTAGAGTAAGAGGCACCTGGCTGCAGACACTGGCAGGCACGCATGATTTCCGGGCCTGCTTGCATGCCCTGCCACACACTCACTCTTTCCAAGGAGAGTGCATGTTTAGCGGGGCATACAGGAAGGCCTGGAAAGCACATGCACCTGCCATGCCTATAACTGAGCATCTCTTATATAAAGAGTAGAACAGCAGATGCCAGGTAAGAAGAACACACGCTGGGAAGGGGAGCCAGTGAGTGGGTAGCCCCCCTCCCCCATATTGGTCTGATTTTTGGGCCCTGAAACTCTCTTAATTTCGGGAGGCTTTCAAAAAACAGATCGGGGCCCTCAATGAAAGCCAGGAGATGAAACAGGACAAGGTTTCCCCCAAATACATATGTCTAATGCTTAGCTCTCTGAGCTGCTCCTGATAGGGATTCATGATTGGTCACCCTCCTCTGAATGAAGGCATGAGCACAAAGGTTTTGAAGATCTGGAATAACAGTGTACCATTCATAGAATCATAGAATAATAGAGCAGCAATAGACCCCAAGACCATCCAGTCCAGCCCCATTCTGCTATGTGTCAATTCTCCATCACACTCTGAGAGAGCCGTGTATTCTAATGTGGAATAGCTCTTACTGTCAGGAAGTAAAGCCAAGGACTATTAATTCACACTTCTGGATTAAATTCTGGATTCATAATGAATATTTTACAACTCACAGGACAATGGCTTTAGAGCAATTATTTGATCACCAGAAATTAATAGTCCATTTAAAACTAAGGAAGTCAATAAATATATATTTTAAAAATCCATACTCAAAACAAGGAAGGAGGAGGCCATTCTCCTATGCTCTGTTTTATTTTGGAGAAGTAAAAATTCATCTTTTTGAATGCAATATTCCTGCTTCTTGGCAGAATGGGGTTGGACTGGATGGCCCATAAGGTCTCTTCCAACTCTTTGATTCTATGATTCTATGATCAGTGAAACAACAAATGAAATGATCAAAACACTATAGGGAATGAGGGAACCATACTTTCGGACCAGCTTTCTGATTGAATCCATACAAGTGAAATAGAATGAAATAACTTTTGAAAAGATCCTCAAATCTGTCTCTTCTTTGCTCACAGCTCCACTCCTTTCTTCGAGCCACTTTTTTAAACAACTCAGCTGGAGAAACCATATCATTCAGTGATCACGGAGAACTGATTTCTGGATTTGATATAATGAACCTAGTCATATTTCCAAATAATTCTTTCCTTAAAACAAAAATTGGAATGTTGAATCCTGATGATCATGATGGAAAACAATTGATCACTAATGAGAATATGATGGAATGGCGTGCAAGGTTTAACCAGGTGTGGATTATTTGGGATTTTTGGAGGGCACTTATTTAGCAGCCCAGGGGCCCTTCTACACTGCCATATAGTCCAGAATATCAAGGCAGACAATACACATTATCTACTGTGAACAAGATTATCTGAGTCTGCACTGCAATATAATTCAGTTCAAAGCAGATAGTCTGGATTTTACACAGCCGTGTAGAAGGGGTCTAGGTGATCTTGTGCTTGAGCATTTCCTTTGCTGCATGTTTAGAAAATACTATAGAATCATACAGTTGGAAGAAATCACATGAGTAATGCAGGCTAACATCTTCAAATTCACTGAGGGTGGATGAACACAGTTTGGAAAGTGCATAATCTCCCATGTGTTTGTGTGTGTGTCCAAATGACTCTGCTATATCCTGAATTAATTTGATAGTGGGTTTGATGTGCACCTTCTTGAAAGGTGGGTCAAACCCACTATGTCCACTGTCTGGACTGGTTTTCAGAAGTTCTGGATTTTTGAGAGGGCAGTCCAGATAGCCGTCCCACATTTTTCTGGTCTGAATCAGCCCAGAAAACCGCAAGGGCACCAATCCCCTCACCCTCCCTGCAAAAAATCTTTTAAAATAAAATAACTTATGGAGCCTGCATTTCCTTGCTGCTGTCCCTCTCCTGGTGCTTAGGAGTTACATGTCAGGAGAAGGGGGGGGGGGAGGAGAAGGAAAATCACTTCTGCCCCCCACATACACCTGTTTGTACTAATGTTAGAGAGTTATCCCTGGTCAAAGTGGTCTCTGGTGAAGTAGTCCCTGGTCAAAGTGGTCCCTGCTCATGTGGTCCCTGGTAAAAAAAAAAGTTGGGAACCACTGTTTTAGATGAATACTGCCTATGTGATTGTTCTCCTCTAGGGACATAAGTTCCTGTTAAAAGATTTCTGGGAATTGGTATTTTCTGAAATCAAACCTGGCTTGTAAAGTGTAAATGATTTTAAGACTTTTAAAGGCATTAAGGGTCTGTCTTGGAACTCCAAAAATCTAAGGTATTTTGTGATATTGTTGTGCATTTCTTTTTTGTATTATGATTTCAAAGGCCATCCTGTGATTTGTTTTGATGGCTTCATTGCAGGTTGTATGACAGGGACCATCCCCAAAGAAGATGGTCCTGCTTCTATGCTTGCTCAACAACTCTGTACAACAAAGTCATCAATGTAATCAGTGAACTTATATCTAAACTCTTTTTCTCTCCCCACAACATTTCTTCATTTTTATGGGCAGGTGCTTCCCCTTTCTACATGCAGCCTTGCCTGCCAGCCGGGTAATCTAAAGACCAAGGAGGAAGGGAAGAAATTTTGTTGCTTCAGTTGTATCCCATGCCCAGAAGGGAAGATTTCCAATGAAACAAGTAAGTGACAAAAGCTGTCTAATGTCCAGACATACAGAGTCAGCCAGGAAGTCTCCAGCTTACAAAAGAATGAGGAAGTACTCCATCGGTGTCACAAGTGGATGATGAAGCGACAGCTCCCCCAGTGGCCGGAATTCAAAAAGCATACCCTCATGAAGCTGGAAAGTTAAATAGCCTCTGTGTCTCTGTCTATATATGTTGTGTGTCTATGGTATTGAATGTTTGCCATGTATACGCACATTGTGATCTGCCCTGAGTCCCCTACGGGATGAGAAGGGCAAAATATAAATGCTTTAAATAAATAAATAATTTTTCCATTCAATAGGATTAGGTAAGAATGAGGATTTACAGCTCAAGAATGAGCAGTTGTGGAATTTAAAACATACCAATATGCAAACATTAAAACAGGATTATATATAAACAGTATTTTAAAAAATGCCAGTTAAAAACCATTAAAACATTATAAACTACCACACCCCAATTATACATGTTCTTTTAAAATCATGTCAATTTTGCATATAAAATGGTCATGTGAAACCATTAATTCTTTTATTTTTTCCACAGATATGAATGAATGCTTTGCATGTCCAGAAGATCAGTATCCAAGCAAAAGCAAAAACAGATGCGTTCCCAAAGATATTTCCTTTCTGTCTTATGATGACCCCTTAGGGATTAGTGCTGCTTCGGTTGCTTTTTTATTTTTCTTGATCACCGCTTTGGTGCTAGCAATTTTTATTAAGCACCAAGATACTCCAATAGTGAAAGCTAACAACCGGGACCTCTCCTACATTCTCCTCATTTCCCTTCTTCTCTGCTTCCTCTCTTCTTTCTTATTCCTCGGTCGACCTGGCAAAGTGAGTTGCTTTTTGAGGCAAGTGGCATTTGGCATCATCTTTTCAGTGGCAGTTTCTTGCGTATTAGCCAAAACTATCACTGTGGTTGTAGCTTTCATGGCTACAAAACCAGGTTCAAACATGAGAAAATGGGTAGGGAAGAGGCTAGCTAATTCAATTGTCTTTTTTTGCACTTCGATACAAGTCGTTATTTGTGCAGTCTGGCTAGGGAGTTCTCCTCCATTCCCAGATTTGGACATGCATTCACTAACCGGGCTAATAGTTGTGGAATGCAATGAAGGTTCCTTCATCATGTTTTACCTTGTCCTAGGTTATATGGGACTACTTTCCGTCATCAGTTTCACAGTAGCTTTCCTTGCTAGGAAACTGCCTGATAGTTTTAATGAAGCCAAGTTTATCACCTTTAGTATGTTGATCTTTTGCAGCGTGTGGGTGTCTTTCGTCCCTACTTATCTGAGCACTAAAGGGAAATACATCGTAGCCGTGGAGATCTTCTCTATCTTAGCCTCAAGTGCTGGACTACTGGCATGCATCTTTTTCCCGAAATGCTATGTTATTCTGTTGAGACCAGAGTTAAACAACAAGGACCATCTAATAAAGAGAAAGAACTGAAGCATCTGACCCTGTCTCGTAATATGTAATATCCACAATCTATATGTCCTAAATTCATGTGATGGCAAACCAAAGAACGAAATCTGCTGTTGTATGATGATAGTTGATCAACAGCCCATTGTCTCCTATTCCAGTGTGTCATTTTGGATGTAGTGCTATGTGCATTTTCTGGGTTGGATCTCACCAAACTAAGGACCTCTTCACATGCTCGGCAGTAACTACAAAAGCTGCTGGTGTGCATTAAGCTGAATGGCAAAGCTTTAGGAAAGTCGTTGCTTCCCGTCCCGCGTTGCCATGTCTCGCTGCCCCACTCTGCCATCACATTGGGGGAAGTGAGGTGTGTGTGGCTTTCCCTTATGGATGCAGTCTTGCTCTGGCAACACGGAAATCTCCCGTATTGTCAGATCAAGGCTGCCTCCATTGGGGGAAGCCATGCGCATGACACACATACCTCGCTTCCCCTATTGTGATTGTAGAGTGGGGCAGCGCTACACGGTGAGGCGATGTGGGAAGCAATGGCTTCCCGAAGGTTTTGCCATTGGGATTAAGCCATGCCCGGCAGGTTTCATAGTTGCCACCAAGCATGTGAACAAGTTGTTAATGGAGCTTAGCATGTTTAAATATATTATCATACAATATGATATCAAATGATATTGCTATGTGTGGTATTCCTACTTAAGTGATCTAACACCTTCATTTGCAAAGATGGGTAGCTTCTCTAATTTTCATCCATATCATGAGATAAAACAAATTTCTGAGATGTGGATAGGAAATATCTACAACAATATCTCCACCATTCTACAACACTCAAAGATTTTTTCCCTAGTGTGATGGGGCTCCGAGGGCCTCATCGCACTAGAGAAAAAAATCCACTTAAAATCCAGTTTTTGCCTCCTGCAGAATTCTGGGGTTTGTGGTTTAGGGAGGAGCCTTTAACAGCCTCACTAAATTACAAACCCCAGAATTGTGCAGGAGGCAGAAATTGGTGGATTTTTTCTCTAGTGTGATTATGAAGGTTTTTTTTTGTCTTGGTCCAGATTCATTTCCTTTCACTGTGGTTCTTGCACAGTAATACACTTCAGTATTTTCAGGTTTCAGGCTGTTCATTTGCAGATAGAGCATTTTAAAGGGGTTATTCCTGGAAATAGGGAAGCGGCCTTTCACTGTGTCATCATACAACTGCTCACCCCCCATCAGTATCTATTCTTGCAATCCGTTCCTGCCCTTTTCCAGAAGACTGCCTCACCCAACTCATGTAATCGCTGCTTAGAGCAAACCCAGAGGCTTTGCAAGAGAGTTGAAGGAAATCTCCAGGTCTCTTTATGCCCTCATCAGACACCTGTAGTAGTGGCTGAACTTGTGATTAGACATCTGGAAAGAACAGGAGATTATCAATTTAACTGGATAATAATAGATGGGAAACAACATCCTTTGGCTCTACAGGAAAGAAAAACCAAATTACCTGTAATGGCTTCTGAAATGAGAACAAATTCAAGCTGAAATATCATTTTGTCACGTCTTGCTGTGGGAAACATTCATAAAAACACAAATGTGTGTCTGAATAGTGTGGTCACAGGGTGGGTGCATAACATGGATTAAAAGATAACACATTACTTGAATTTATATAGATCACAGCATATAAGGGAAATATTATTCTTTCTTGAAAGATTGAAAGATTCTGTGAAGCTTTCATAAGCCTGCCATGTTGGAGTCCAGGATTGAAAAAAGAAGAGTGAGGTATACTATATACTTCATTACAATGTGGATATTTAGTAGGGTTTCCTACTCTAATATCCATTCGGTTGATGAAGATTGCTACCTTCAGTATACTTGGGATCATAATTCTTACACTTATTATTTTACTGACACAAAACACAGTATGACACAGCAAGTGAGATATATTTGCTGGATTTCGTATCACAAACTCACAAGTGAAACACTTCCCAAACGTCTAGGACTGTGTGATGTATTTTCGAATGATGCTTGCAGATCCAAGTAAGGTGGCCTTTTGCAGTTGACAGATCATGATTTTGTCAATATTTATTGTTTCCAAATGCCGGCTGAGATCTTTTGGCATGGCACCCAGTGTGCTGATCACCACTGCGACCACCTGTACTGGTTTATGCCAGAGTCTTTGTAATAATAATAATAATAATAATAATAATTATTATTATTATTATTATTATTATTATTTGCACTTACATTCATATCTAAATTTTGGCTATCTCATGACTAGTTCATAATGAACTGTTTTATTAGCACATATGCTCATATGTATAGTCATATCCTTTAAATTGACTGGATTTAGTGAAAAAGCATGTTGAATGTGGCCAGCCAATTTCAAAATAGGAATCCTTATTAATAGACCTATGATCGCAATGTCAATGAAATGCATAAACTTAGTTGGCTACATCTTTAAAACATTTGTTCCAGTAGGCCAAAGAATGTCCACCATTATGCAGCCTAAGCATTTGAAGATTATTCACAGTGTTGGCAGAAATGGCTGGCATCATATTGACTAACAAGTTCTCAAAATGGCCACTGTCTTCAAGCTCTGCATACGTTTAAAAGGACCGCTGCCATGCTGGACTCACACATGCTCAAAATGGCAGCTGCCATGCCACCTAACTGAGGCTAGCTTGCATTCCCCCACACAAAATGGCCACAGTTCCATCATGTGTAGCACATGGTGTGGTAACTGAATGGTCCTATCCCAGGTTGGCAGCCTAAATGGGAGCCCCAGGAGCCAACCAGCAATGCCGAATACCTCTGGGCACGATAACACTGGGGAAGGATTGAGTGAGAGGAAAAGGATGCACCATTCCCTATAAAGAGTTAGGGTGTAACACATGAAGAAGCATAGCAGTGGAAACAGTACCATGCCACAGAACAGTGATGGGGAAAAAAGGGAAGAAAAAACTTCCCTCAATAACAGGGCTACAAACAAGATAAGTTGTTATTGATTAAGAAAGAGTAGAAACCTTGGGGGGTGGGGGCTGACAGGGAAAATGCACACCATGCAACAACAAAGCCTTGCACCCTAGCCTTTTGCAGCCACCTTGGCTGGTGATTCATGGAGAGGTCTTCTGGGGTCCCATGCCCTCGTCCCTCCCTCTCTCTTGCTTACAAGTTTTCATCTAGTTAGGACTCCGGATTCAAAGGAGAAAAACCGCTTCCTTCCCAAGCGTTTGGACTCCATGTTCTTGTCTAATAGCCCTGGCCAGGACTATTTTACTTTCACTGGACCTCATCCATTGAGGCCAGTAAATAGCCTTCCTCTCTATAGCTTGCAGGGGGGAGAAATTTCATATTACATGTGCCGTCGCACCTGGGGACTATTATTCTCAATAAAGGAGGGATGGACGTGGCATCTTTCCCCCAGGGGATAGCTTCTTGCCCTCCTATAGGAAACTGGAACTCCCAAAAAAAACCCAAAACACTGTAAATAGCTCAAAATAAGTTTAATTTATCACAAAGTCATTTCTTCAAAGCAATGAGCTGGAAAACTTTAGAGGGGTGAAGGAAAACATACATTACAGTCTCAATTAGTCCTGGGTCCAAGGGGTTTGAAGCTGACAAGCCTCACCAAGTTTCCTCTTTCCTCAATGGCTGTGAATGCCGGAGCAAACCACAACCCCAGTTCAGATGGCCTATGTTTTGAAGATTCAGGATCTTCCTGTGGTGCCAAAAGAACCGGCTTGAAGGCACCTGGGTCTCCTCAATAATTGCCCAGGACGATCTGGACATAAAGCATGAGTCCCAGGGGTACAAAAACCTCAGAACTGGTGCTAAGAGGTAACTTAAATCAGGGCCCTTTAGAGTCAGGTCTCTTACTCACGTCCATCTGGTACAAACTCTGATGGCAGAATGAAGAAGAAAAAGGACGTTCTCCCCCTTGCAGGAAGAGGTGGAGCCAAACAGTACTGATTGACAGCTATAAGCAACCAATCCATACAACTATACATAAGCAGGGTAAAAAGGGGCAGGATTAAGCATGATAAAACAGTTTAAATCTTACAAGTAACAGTTCTATACATAGGTGGCGCCACTCGCGCCGTCACATTACATGGAATCCAATTGCGGTGCTCTAGAACACTTCTTAAAATTTGGGTACTGACCCCAAATGTGGTCTGCCTAGCTCAGTTTTGGGGTCTTGAAAAATTTTGCAATAATGAAAATTTCTGAGTTTCACCTAGTGGAAGTTTGAGACATTTACACAAATCTGTTGTGCAGAAGTACTTCATAAAATGAAAAAAAATGCGATTTTGAAGTTTTTAAGGAAACCGGAAGTCCCTTTGCCCTTCAGAAGCTTTTTCTGCCATTTCTGTTATGAAGCAGTCAGTGAGTCAGAAATGATTCAGTTTTTCCCTGCTTCTGGTCCCTGGCCTTGTCTCAAGCCAGAGACAAATCTTATCTCTTTTTTCGAGAGAGTTACAAGCTGACTAGATGCAGGGAATGCCATGAATGTAGCGTAACTGGATTTCAGTAAGGCTTTCAATAAGTTCTCCCATTTCTTCTGGCAAACAAACTAATCAAATGTGGGCTACACAAAACTATGATTAGGTGGATCTGTAATTGGTTAAGTGAACGAACCCAGTGGGTGCTCCCCAATGTTTCCTCGGGAGTACCATAAGCAGGGTTACGTCCAGGGCTTGGTTCTGTTCAACATCTTTATTAATGACTTAGATGAAGGGTTAGAAGGCATGATAATCAAGTTGGCAGATGACACCAAATTGGGAGAGATAGCCAATACTCCAGAGGACAGGCGCAGGATTCAAAGTGATCTTAACAGATTAGAGAGATGATTGGCCAAACTAACAAAAATGAAGTTCCTTGCTACAAAACTGCTTGATAGTTTTAATGAAGCTAAGTTTATCACATTTAGTATGCTGAAATATTTAGACTATCATGTTGAAATATTTAAACATGACTAACATGACTATCATGTCTAACCATCTCTTCCCCAAGTTGAAAGTGAATGTGTATTTTCACTCACAGGTGTACACACTGCAAGGATAGTGTCAGCTTTAATAACTGAGCCTTGATGTTAGAAGAGATCTAGCTGATATTGACTTGCTTCTGTCCTTATTTCTTCACTTCTCAAAGTTGGATGAGTTTTTTTCCCCAGTGTAATGTGAAGCAACAGATTAGACAATTATTTTATATTGACTAGATGCAATCCTAATAGTGTTTACCCAGTAATAAAGTAATTATGAAACCAGGACTTACTTTTGTGCAGATATATATGAACATTAATTGATGAAAAGGTTAAAATTTTGTATTTTTTATGTCTAGTGTCTCCAGTGGAATAACTTGGGGGAAAATGACTATGCAGGTGTCATATTTTCACTGTATACCTTATTTACAGCGAATTCCATTAATATTTCTTTTAACGTATATTCATTCCATTCCTGTCCCTTCTTTAATCCATACCCATGAAGAAGAATATGTATGAGCTCTGATTCTCACTCATCCACCTACACATTTATCTCAGCAAAACAAATAATAGTAAGGATGAATCTAAAAGAGGAAATTTAAATGCCTGTATCATCTAAGGAATTATCTTAACTTTTGAGCATAGATGATTAAAAGGTATTCCTCCCAACAGTGCTGGACAGCAATTCCTGTCATTCTAGCTGGCACAACCAATGTTGGGGAGTGCAGGGAGTAACATCTGGACAACCCCTTCAGAGTAAGAAGAACTCTTCCACTTTGGAGGATATAATTAGGAGAGGAAACCTCTTGGGGAGCAAACTTCCCAAGGGACTGCAACAATATTAGTTTCAAGTAAACTGCTCAGGAAATGATCAGTCTCAGAGAATTAAAACCACAAACTATCCTGCTCAGGTGCCTAGTAGATTTCTAGCACTAGTGCTGGTGCTTTGTGTCTTGCAGTAGGCACACTATTGCTGCCCCTTGTGGGAAGCATGCCTTGGTAGCCACCTTGGCAGTCTCCTATCTATTCATCTACACTGGCAGCCATTTCTCCACAAAAGTCAACATCAGAACTGAAATACAACACTGTCCGAGCTCTGCAAGTGCAGCATTTTTCCAAATGAAGCAAAGAGTGTTTGAGGATTGGGACATCCGTAGGGAGACCAAGGTGCTTGTTCATAAAGCTATTGCCATCCCAAGCCTGTGAAACATGGACTGTCTACAGACATCACACTCAACTTCTGGAATGATTTGATCAGCGTTGCCACTGAAAAATCCTGAAAATTTCTTGGGACGATAGGCGGACAAATGCCAGCATGCTGGAAGAAGCAAAGACCACCAGCACTGAAGCGATGATCCTCTGCCATCAACTCTGCTGGACTGGCTACGTTGTCCGAATGCCCAATTACCGTCTCTCAAAGCAGTTATTATACTCCCAGCTCAAGAATGGGAAACATAATGTTGGTGGACAGGAAAAGAGATTTAAAAATGGTTTTAAAACTAACCTCAAAAACTGTGGCATAAATGAAAAGAAGTGGGAAGCCATGGCCCTCAAGCACTCTAAATAGAAGCCAGCTGTTTCCTACAGTGCTATAAAATTCAAAGAGGCACAAATGGAGGGCGAAAGGGAGAAACGTGTCAAGAGGAATGTGCATCAAGTCAACCCTGACCAGGACTACCTTCCATCTGAAAACCAATGTCCTCACTGAGGAAGAACATGCAGATCAAGGATAGGTCTCTACGGTCACCTACAAACCCACCACCAAGACACACCATACTCTGACAACGAGGGATTGCCTAAGACTGAGAGAGGGAAGCATGAAGAGCAGAGGCTTGTTGAGAAGGCACTTCTTCTGTTATACATAAACAGATGGAAAATATCTCAGGTGATCATGAACTGAGCCTTATATACAACATTCAGAGGTTAAAAAAACCCCAACATGAAGTGATCTGCTTCATGTATTCAGAATCAAACGCAACAGCAAATTTTGGACATTTTTGTTAGGTGTCTGATTTTGTCCATATAATTAATTTCCAACTGATAATTTTTCTCTTATTTTTTTTACTTCTTTAAAAGTATAGACCTTATACTACATTAAAATATAAATGGTGGTGAGTGAGAATTCTCTTTCTGGAATGTTGACAAAATTCTAGAAATATAGTATCCATCCTTTGCTCATTTACATTACAGGCTCTGATATTTTAGCTAATTAAGATGCAATTAAAATTACTGTGATATTAAATGTATTCTAAATTAACCAAATGTATACTTTGGTTAATGGTGGAAAACCTTTTTAATTAACAGTAGTGTTTCATATGTAGGGGGAATAATTTTTAAAGACTAGAAGGCAAGAAAGCCAGCTTTGTCAAAGCTAGCATCTTTCTCAAATGTGTCAGGCATATCCCCCGTTATTCATACTTTAAAACAAAATAAAAAATCCCTTATGACATACAGAAAAGCCCAGAGACCAAACATTTCAGCAATCAGATGGCTATCCGATCCATACATATGGTTTGTTTGTTTTTTGTCGTGTCAGGAGCAACCACTCCTGTTGTGAGAGAATTGGCCGTCTGCAAGGACGTTGCCCAGGGGACACCTGGATGATTTTTGATGTTTTATCATCCTTGTGGGAGGCTTCTCTCATGTCCCCGCATGAGGAGCTGGAGCTAATAGAGGGAGCTCATCCGCCTCTCCGGATTCGAACCTGTGACCTGTTGGTCTTCAGTCCTGCTGGCACAGTGCTTTAACCCACTGCGCCACCGGCGGCTCCCATACATATGGTGTTCTTGTTTTAAAGCATGAAGCAAATTTCAGGGAGAGGGGTTTCAAAATGGGTTGGCACTGGCAGTTCAATTCTTCCTCCGTTTTCTGTTTTGGGAAATGGGAGCAGCAGCTGTATAGTTCATAGGGATTTCTCTTTTTTATGGTTTAACCATTTTTTCCTTTCCAAACAGCCCAATGGTATTATTATGGGGTGAAAGTGCAAAAAGGTATGTTTTGGCTGTAGGTATCCTGTGCAACTTCTGCTGTCATGACTCCAGCCTGGAACAATCTTGGATTATGGGCAGTTTAAGAATGAGAGAGAATCTGCTCAGCCACTGTAAAGGATTTCATTCCACAGAGATCCAAATTTTAAACTTCAAAGAGTCGACTCCCACTTGTTATCCTCTGCTGACAAGAATTGCCTAAATATTAAGTTGCCTATCCTCCACTCACACCAAACAAGGTGAATTTCCCACAAGGAGGAAATGCCTTCATTTTCCATACAGTTCCTTCTTTGCTTTGTCTCACTGTGCGCCTCCAGAGCAGTAATAGGTAGCCGAGTCTGCAGCAGTCAGAGATCTCAACTCCAGATAAAACTCATTCTTGGAAGAATCAGCTGAGAAGGTGCATCGGTTTTGGACAGATGGGTCATAGTATGGGCGCCACCACTTACTGTCAGCCCAGACTATCTCACCCACCCATTCCAGTCCTTTTCCAGGTGGTTGACGAACCCATTCCCAGTAATAACTTTTCACAGAATCTCCAGTAACAGTGCAAGTTATATGAAGGGATTGTCCAGGTTGCAGAATATTTGGCCCAGATTCCACAAGTTGGACACTGGAGTGAACACCTAAAGCCAAGAACAAAACAGCTATTAGTAAAATTTATACTTTGAGAACATGCCCTTCTTTGCATTTATTTAGAACAGTGTTTCCCAACTTTTGGTCCTCTGGGTGTTTTGGATTTCATCTCCCACTATTTCTAACAACTGGTAAGATGGCTGGGATTTCTGGGTGTTGAAGTCCAAAACACCAGGAGGATCAAAGGTTGGTTACCACCGATCTGGATGATACTCACACAATGGAGCTGTGAAGAGTGAAATCAAAAGATAGGAAAGCTTCATTGTTGAGAATGAGAAACCTGCCCGGGAATAATGGCTGATATGCATCTCCAGCGAATTGTCAGAATACATTAAAATGAAAGGGCAATTTGCATGTGATTTTCCTGTAGTGAAGGTGTAACTGATAAAAAGCAAGTGGTCTGAAGTCTCTAAGAAGTCTCAGCTCCGAGGTTCCTAGCCATCACAAAAACAGAGCTCTCCGTATTCATTATTAGGATTTTAAATCATGACTAGAGACACCTCTATACACTGTAGAATTAAAGCAGTCCAATACTATTCTAGCTTCCTTGGCTCAATGGTATGGAACCATGGGAGTTTCAGTTTGGCAAAGCACAAGCATAGTTCAATAAAGAGGGTCAAAGACATTATGAAAGTGCAACTCCCATAGCATTGAGCCAAGGCAGAAAAAGTGGTGTTAAATGCAGCAATTCTATATTGTAAATGCACCCCTGGCTGATGCTAACATGGAAAAGAAGAACCTTCCAATATCTTTCCTTCACTGCTATACACAGCCTTTTTTGAGATGTGTGTTTGTGTCCCTGTTTCAAATCAGTTTTATTATCATTTCATTGCTGTGAGATATTGGGCGGGGAGTGGGGGGAGAGGTTGGGATTACTCATATGTTATTATTTAATGAGTTGGATTTTAAAGACACAAAACTCTAAGGAATTCGAAATAAAATGGCACTGACTCAAACTCTGGCTTGCTAGAAGTATCTTAATTACTGTATAGAGGGAAAAAGTAGACTTCCATTTCAGAAAGGAAGGACTTTTATCAGGTTTTGAAGGTTCTTAATTTCTTCCAGTTTGTAGCTTGAATCTCATGTTATTCAGTCAGTGGGAGAGTTCTTTAGAGCAAAGTCTGGTTTTTGTCTGGCTTCAGTTTTACTTCCTCTCACTGTGCCCCTTGCACAGTAATATGTGGCCGTGTCTTCTGTTTTCAGGTCACTCATTTGCAGATAGAGCATGCTTGAAGGGTTGTTCCTGGAGATGGTGAAGCGCCCTTTCACTGAGTCCGCATAGTATTGCTCACTCGCATCATACCATATAATTGCAATCCATTCCAGTCCCTTTCCCAGGAGCCTGTCTTATCCAATTCATGCTATAGCCTCCAAAGTTGAACCCTGATCCCTGGCAGGATAGATGGAGGGATTCTCCAGGCCTTTTCACATCTCCTCCCGACTCCACCAGCTGAACATCTGAATGGATACCTGGAAAGAAAGAGGAGTGATCAAACTTACTAGCCATTAAAAATTTCCTTTCTGCCAAACTGATGTAGATAAAACGTAATTACCTTGTATGAGAGCTAAATAGAACATTAAATGAAGGATAAGAAGCATAGTCTTTTCTGTTTGTCAATGAGTTACAATCTGGAAAGTGGCCACAGATAGGCACAGGAGTTGTGCATGAGGTGGAACTGGGGCAAGGACAGTGTTGGCCAGATTTAAAGAGGAGGCTGACTGGATTTGCATAAATGTTGGCATAAAAGGGGAAAGCAGCTCTTTCTTTGCGTAATAAAATTGTTATTTTGTTTTCCCAAAGAACACCTGTTTAGGAATAAGCATTTTCTCCAGCATAACTTTATAGTCAACCCGAGGACTTACAACTCCCTAAAAAGGGTTTTTTCCTAGGAACCCAACATCTTCCAGTATGGTCCTATGGCCATATCCTGTAGAAATTAACTATAGTGTCATACTGGAGGGTCCAGATATTCATTGAGGACATTGTGAGCTCATCACTTATCCATCTCCACACTTACTTTCTGAGACAGATCATAGGAACGATGAATTCAAAAGAGGAATTGAAATTTCTGTGTGATCTAAGCAATTGTATTTAGGGCATAGATGGTCAAAGGGCATTCCTCTCAATGGTGCTGGACAGAAATTCCCATCATCGCTAGCTAACCAATTTGACAAAGTGCAGGGCGTTATGTTCAAACAACATCTGCAGGAGCCCACGTTCAACACTTTTCCTCCAGAATGAGAAGAATCATTCCTCCTCAGAGGATAAAATTAGGAGAGGAAGTTTCTTGGGGAGCAAATTTCCCAAGGGAGCATCACAAAGTTGGCTTCAAGTAAACTGTTCAGGAAATGACCAGACTCAGAGATGAAACCACAAACCATGGTGACTAAGTGTCTATTGTATTTCTTACACTAGTGGTATTGTTTGACAATAGACAGTCTCTTGCTGCCCCCCTTTGGTGACAGTTCCTATATCATGATGCTGTGTACAACACATTGCTATTCTTCCACTTCCCAGTGAAAAACCTGTTACCAGGTAAAACCCATTATATATCTTGTGTAATGGTACAGGATTTGCTGGCATAAAAGTGACGTTGGAGGTCAGGATGGTTCTATTCTTCCATTCATCCTTGCACTAATTACAAATTCAAAGGGGTTTATAGCTAAATTTTACAAGATTTGGAAAGTTACAATAGCAGAATTATTTAAAAAAGTAAACTCTTGGAGGGCTAGAATTACACTGCTAAACCTTTCTGGTAGCTTAACCGAGTTTTCTTTTCTATCCAAAATGCCCCACATTGTTATTCTGAAGTGAAAGCGCAAAAAGGTGTGCAGTGCATCTAGAGAGCCCTTTTGTGCTGCCATTGCCTCCAATTTGGACCAACCTTCCATTTGGGGGGGGGGGCACTTTGAAAGTTTTGGGAGAATCTGCTCAGCCGCTGCAAAGAATTTCACTCCACAAAGATCAAAATTTCAGGCTAGACTCCAATTTGGCAAAGTGCAGGGAGTTATGTTTGAAAAACATCTGCAGAAACCCTTTTTGAACACCCTTCCTCCAGAGTGAGAAGAATTCTTCCTCTTTAGAGGATAAAATGAGGAGAGGAAGTTTCTTGGGGAGCAAACTTCTCAAGGGACCATCACAATGTTGTTTTCAAGTAAACTGTTCAAGAAATGACCAGACGCAGACATGAAACCACAAACCACTGTATTCAGGTGCCCATTGTATCTCTTGCACTGTTGGTGGTGCTTGGCAATGGAGAGTCTCTTGCTGCCCTCTTGTGAGACACACAGAGAGGAGAGTTGTGAGATCTGGGTTTATGAGAAGGGACTTCTTTGGTAATACATGAAGTGAAGGAATGTTTCAGGTCATCATGAGAGGAATGTCTGGATTTTGTACTAACTAAATTCTAATCCAGAAAAAGGGAAGGGATTAATGGACCATTTGACCAAAGTAGATTATTTCTAGTTGTTCTGGTGATGAACTGAATTAGTCATTCCAAAATGGCTTTACCTGAGGTCCCTAAAGCTGGTGTGGCACCAAGAGCTTTTCGGTTCTTTGTACCAGGAGTGATGCATTATAACTAGAGGCAGTCAAACAGCAGTTGATTCGAATAGTTAAACAAGAGATAGGACTTTCTCGCTCAAAGTTGTCAAAGTGAAATTGAAGGCGAACGTGGAGAGTCTTGACCCAAGGATTCTGCCGTGTGAACTGATTTGCTTCTTGTCTGTCCCTTTCTTATCCTCTGTTTCATTGTTGTGGTGAGAGGATGGGAGGATGACCTTTGGTGATGATTCCTATCACAGAATGCTGTGTACCATCCATCGCTGTTCTGCAAACTCCCTGTGATAAACCTGTCACCTGGAAAAAGTCTCAATCCCTCTGATTGGACCATGGTGTTTGGTGCAACGATCCAGAATTTGCTTCTTTGCTGGGACAGAAATGATGTTGGAGGTCAGGATTGTTCTGCTCCCCTATTCCTCCTTGCACTAATTCATAATTCAAAATTGATTATTTATTTATTTATTATATCTTTATCCTACCTTT
>NW_026847660.1:10233539-10250157 GCF_025583915.1 Anolis sagrei ordinatus
AAGATTCCATTTTAGAAGTCAGTGTGTGTATTGCATTTAGGTTGTGTTTGTTATGCATTAGACATAGAAGAGACTGCAACAGAATGCCTTAGAGAACTTACTGTTTAAACTTTCAACTGATAAGTAATGTACCTGTATGCTGATACATGAAGTTTGTAAGTAAATCAACTATGCTACGTTTAACGAAGACTACTTATTTTTGTCTCTTGAGAGTATGATTTAAAACCAAATACATTTCATGGGAGAATAGATGTTTCTTTGGGCAACTGAAACAACACTTCTGAAGATCTTCTATATATTTTGTGCACTGGCATAAATCTTTGTTCCTAACAGTTCAAAGACACAACCAGGTATATCAGTCTAACAGCTGAGAAACCTAATTTGCCTTGCATGAATGCTAGTGGATATATACCACTAAAAAGAAGATTCACTGAATCGAGTTTTTAGCTCTTCTCAGGAAGATCATACTTTACACAAAGATTATGATTTTCCATATGGTGTGGATGCCAATTAATCTCCAAAACGTCACGCTTCCAAAAAGGCTTTGGAGATTCTGGTTTTCCAAAAGGCTATGATCTCAAAGGTCATCCTTTTCAGGCATCCTGAGTGGTTGTGAGGGCAGACTCGCCCCAAAATAATATTAGATTGTCCTTCATATTGATATCCATTTTGGCTCCAAGCCAGAACATGATGATATCCTATTTTTGATAAAATAGGGAGAGAAAGCATGTTGCAGTATCTGGAAAAGGGAGCCAACATGTTTGTGACTCAGTGTGCTGCTCTGGAATAGAGATCTAAAGAAGTAATTATCTTCCCCTGCAATTATACAGATGACTATAATTTATCAGACCTATGCATTTTCCAGAGGAAAGTACTAAACAACCAGATGTGACTGGTGTGTGCTTAGAAATAACCTCTGTGTGTGAGAGAGCCAGAAACAGGAGCAAGAGGTAGGCAAGGCTCTGTCTTCAATTTCTTTCCCTCTCTTAGCCTATGTCAACATTTTAGCTGTCTGAACTAGGATTAGCTTGGCTAGCCTGTCGATGCTAAAGCCAAGGCTGACACATTTATTTATTTATTTATTTATTATTTGCACTTATTGACCGCCACTCTCAGCCCGAAGGCGACTCGTGGCGGTGTACAAAACATAGAACATACAGACGACAGTTACAGTAATCAGGTCCATAACACAACATCTTACTAACATACAACTACTTAACTAAAAATCCGCTTCGTCTTGTTTGGGTCATAATCGGTCTCTACTTTCAGAGCTGTGTTTGCAAGTGCAGTCCCTAGTCAATGAAACAAAACCCAAGGAGCATATAGATATGGATGCAGTAAGAGTCATATGGAGAATAGCTTTCACTCCAAGATGATAGGGGCATTGATATTTCTGTTACTGCTCCCACCCATTGTGTGTACCCTTAAAAAAGGAAGCGTGAGATGCTCTGGAGACAATCCACTCTCTGTCCCTCATGAGTGGTACCAGCCTGGTGACCACATCATTGGTGGGGTCATCTCACAGATTGCCTATATGGTCAATGCGATTACATTCTCAGAACATCCTTCTCAGGGACATTTGGAGATTCCAAAGTAAGCATTTCTGATTATTTCTCTTTGTAGGTTCTCTTCTTTGTGTAGTCATCTACATTCAGTAAGAAAGGATGTTGACAGAAACACATATGGGATTGATCCAATCCATGTTCACTGCTTCTTCTACATGCACTTTGCACACGACCATATGACTCTGCATCTGATTCAGTGCTTAAATGATGGATGCTACTGAACACATTGAACCCAAAACAGGAGATCTTCCAAAGTAGATAGTGACTCTTGTTTCAGTTAGTTTTCCAGAAAAACCCACCAAAATATTTCTTTTTGATGGGGTTATAAAGAATCTAGAGTGCTGGCTTGGAATAGTGGTTTAAGTACTGGGCTAGGACCCTTGAAAACCTACTAGTTACCTTGGACAAGTCCCATTCTCTCAGCTGCAAAGAAAGACAAGGGCAACCCGCCAGCAAATTATGCCAAGGATACCCCATTATAGGTCCACCTTATGGTCACCTTGAATCAGAAATGACTTGAAGGCACACAGCATTAAATAAATAACCTAAAGTGTTAAAAAAAATGGAGGAAAAAACAAAAGCAAGATATTTATGCATTCTTTCCCAAATTTTGAGACATTAACTTTTAAAAATCTTTTCACAAATTTCTTCGTATCTGTCTATTTAGTGCTGGATTAGACTTGCCACATCTTGCTTCTAATGTGCCTAGCATAGTGAAATAGCTCTGATACCCTTTTCATGATGGGTTTTAATGTTACCTACTCAATTTGACCAATATGTGGGCATAATCCATTTCAATCTGTTTTCAAATCATATTATATGGTAATTTGTTTTTGTTGTTTTTAAAATGTCCTTAAGTCATCTTTCTCCTTTTGCCTTCTGCCGCTTGTCCTTCTATCAACTTACCATTCCTTCCTTATTTTTAGATCCCATTTTCTGTTTTTATTTCTAATTCAAACAAGATAAACAATCATAATGTTTGAATGCAACGTATTTAAAACAAACAAATGGGATCAGCCTTTATTGTTTCATAAGTTGCCATAATTGTCCTATCAGGTGGATGGTGGGGGAGGTTGATGTTCATTCTGGGTGAATTTCATGAAATTTTATAGTACATTTGTTTAAAATAATGTGAAATACTAAACCAGAATTAGCATATATTATCTCTGCATATCTCAGGATCTTAGTAGCAAGAAATGTATAGAATCATATTGTGAATCATATTGACCTAACTCCTGGACCATAATAAATGTGCAAGAGCACACTGTAAATCAGATAGACAAAGGAAGGAATAGGAACATGTCTTAAGTTCGTCATCTTTTGTTAAAAAAACGTGTTTGTAAAAAACCACAATATTTTATTGCTAGTATGGTGACCAAGTTCTACCAGCACAGCCTTGCCTTGACATTTGCCATAAATGAGATCAACCAGAATAATCAGATCTTGCCCAATGTCACACTTGGATTCCACATCTATGACAGCTATTACAATCCAATGATGACCTATTGTGCCATTCTAGACCTGCTTTTCAAATTGCGAAGATTCTTCCCTAACTATGAATGTGATGGGCAGAAAAACCTGATAGGCATCATTGAGGGACTTGCCTCTGATACTTCCCTCCGTGTGGCAGATATCTTAGTATTCTATAAGATTCCACAGGTAAGATATGTGCAAGATTAATTTCCCATCTGTTTCTGGTCAGAATTCAAAGTCCTAACCTTTAAAGCCCTAAATGGATTGGGTTCAGACTCTGCCATATCTCTTATATAAGGCAGCATGAACATTAAGATCTGCAGAAGAGAGATTTCTCTTAGTCCCACAGCTTTGCAGACACAGTTAATGAGAAGCCTTCCCTCTGTGGCAGCTCACAGACTCTGGAACTCCTTTAAATTGGATATTTAATTCCTTTAAAATTTGTGTTATAATTGTTTTGATGTTTTTTTTAATGATCATATGCTACTTTGAGTACCATTTTATGAGAAAGGTGGGATAAAAATTCAATTAATACATAAGTAAGGTGATGTAGAAAACTTACATTTTTCTTTTGTAACCTCTAGACCAGTGGTTCCCAACCTTTTTTTGACCATGGTCTACTTGAACAGAGACCACTTGAACAAGGACAACTTGACCAAGGACCACTTTGACCAGGGACTACTTTCCAACATTAGTACCAAAAGAGTTACGAATCAGTTTTTGGTCAACTTTAAATTCGTTTTGGTTATTTGAGGTGCTGATTCAGAAAATTACATTGGATATACCACGTTAGCTCTAGTTTCTGATACATAATATGCCATCCAGTAGTTGCCCTCTGCTCACCCACAGAAAATGATATTTAATCACCTAGAGCTGATGTGGTAG
The DNA here is from genome assembly GCF_025583915.1 of Anolis sagrei ordinatus. Lineage (NCBI taxonomy): Eukaryota > Metazoa > Chordata > Lepidosauria > Squamata > Anolidae > Anolis > Anolis sagrei. The sequence continues at coordinate 10,237,463 of NW_026847660.1, forward strand.
TAGTAATCTTTTGTGGGTATTCAGGCTCTCCCCTACTGGCATCCCCATTTCCTTGGCACTATAAGAGAGTTTTGTGAGATCCGTCAATCTCTTTGCCACGTGGATTTGAGGCAATCGTGTAGGCTGTGGACCATATTTTCGTTCTTGGGGACTATTGGTGGTCCATGAACCACTGGTTGGGAACCACTGCTCTAGACCAACTGTGTAGTTCACAATCAAGGAAATCAGCAGCATTCAATCCCCTGGCAATAAAAACATGGAAAATGTTTTGTATGCTCATACCGCAATTAAATTCCTTATTATTACAAGGAAGAGTTCAAGCAAAAAACCTTAGAATATACTTTCACTGAATCTAAACATTTGTGTAATAAATATAAAATGAAGATTGGCTAAATAATCATAAGCACAAATAAATTGCTGCTGTGATGATGCTAAAATATTTCTACATTTCTTTTTAGCTCTCATATGGCTCATTTGCCTCCAAAAAGATCCAAACAATGCGGGACTCATCCTTGTATCACATGGTCCCCAATGAAGTCCATCAATATATTGGAATAATCCGGTTACTTCAGCATTTTGGATGGATCTGGATTGGACTCTTTATTGTGAAGGATGATAGTGGAGAACATTTCTTGGGCATCCTGGAGTCCTTGCTTTCACAGAATGGGATCTGTTCAGCTTTCACAGAAAGGATTCCACAACATGCTCAGTTGGATGATGTAGGCGAAGTTTTTGATACCATCTCAAGAATATATTTATCTATTAGAGATAATAAAACTAATGTTTTTGTTACTTATGGAGACTCTATAACCATTAACTGGCTGAGGGCTCTGATGCTTCAAGCAGACACTGATGAGATCAGAACTGTATTTGGAAAGGTGTGGATCATGACTTCTCAGCTTGATTTCATATCCACAGGCATGACAAGGGCCTGGAGTTTTAACCTATTGCAAGGTGCACTTTCCCTCACAATACACTCAACAGATATTCCTGGGTTCAAGGAATTTCTTCAGAAGGTGAAACCAAACTGGAACCAAGGAGATGGTTTCAGCAAAATTTTCTGGGAGCAGGTCTTTGATTGTTTCTTCCCAGATCTGGAAATACTGATGGAAGTTGCTGAAACATGCACTAGTGAGGAGAAGCTGGAAAGCCTTCCTGCAACTCTTTTTGAAATGAACATGACTGGACACAGCTACAGTATCTATAATGCTGTCTATGCCTTGGCTCATGCTTTGCAAGCTCTTTACTCATTGAAATCCAAAAACAGAGGAATTCCAAGAGGTAAAAGTAATGGACCCCAGACTCTCCAGCCTTGGCAGGTAATTCATGATTGGGTTTATGGTTTGGTTTCCCCAACTCCAATTTCAGTTAGGAGTAATTTTGAACATGATATGTTTGATTTGGAGGAGGAGGAGCTTACTACTGCTGATAAGCAAATTTTGCTTTTCATTTGTGGTCCTTATTCTCAATGTCTTTATGGACAATGGGGAGTGGCTGGCCCTTTATTGTGACCTCCTTCCACATTATCTGAAACGAACATTTGAACCTAGGGTCAACCTATATTGTAGACTAGCTGTACCTGCTACGCGTTGCTGTGGTCAACCTTCCCTCCCTCTTTCTCGTCTTTCGTTCTCTTTCCTTCCTTTCTTCCTTCCTTCCTTTCTTTCTTTCTTTCTTTCTTTCTTTCTTTCTTTCTTTCTTCCTTCCTTCCTTCCTTTCTTCTCTTATTTATCCCTTCCTTCCCCCAACTTTTCTTTCCTTTTCTTTCTCCCCTTTCTTCCTTCTCTACCTATTCTTAGCCTACAACTCCCAGCAGTCCTCCTGATCTACCTACCTACCTACCTATCTATGTCTATCTAATCTATCTATCTGGATGATTGCTGGGAGTTGCAGTCCAGGAATAAGAAATTGGAAATATGCAGGGATTGGGATGCTCTCAAAGAAATCCAAGGAGAAGAAAGCTTGCAGCTCGGAAGCAGAGCGTTTGGATCATCCTCCTCTCCTAAAGGGCCTGGTCTAGGGGATGCTGGGAGCTGTAGTCCGAAAGAGAGTGTGAATATGCTTGTGTGTTTTGTTTGCCGGGGGGAGTCATTTTTGCACATGCGCTGTAGCATCTTTTTTGTTTTTTTGTTTTTGCTTTTAAAGTCCCTTCTGCTGTGTTTTTCAGTGTTTTTATGAGTGATGGTCACTTGTTGCCTTATAGGTGTACTGTGTCCAAATTTGGTGTCAATTCGTCCAGTGGTTTTTGGGTTATGTTAATCCCACAAACAAACATTACATTTTTATTTATATAGACTAGCCGTCCCCTGCCATGCATTGCTGTGGTTCAGTCTGTGTATATGTGTTTTGTGTGTATGTATATGTATATGTGTATATATGTGGTTTTGCACATGTGTTATAATGTATTTTCTTAATTTTTAGGCTTTTTAAGTCTCTTCTACTGTGTTTTTCAGTGTTTTTATGAGTAATGGTTACTAGTTGGCCTGGTAGGTGTATTATGTCCAAATTTGGTGTCAGTTTGTCCAGTGGTATTTGAGTTATGTTAATCCCACAAAGGAACATTACATTTTTATTTATATAGATTTACTCTATTTATACTCTGCCCTTCTCACCCAGAAGAGGACTCAGAGCAGCTTTCAAATTAGTAACAATTCAATGCCATTTGAACAAACATATAAAAACAATAAGCATATACATTAAACTATAAAAGTTAGGGGAAAATCTATACATTAAAAACCATTTATTATGTGTTATATCACTGCAAAATAACAACGTAGACCCCCTTCCCCCCACTTCCCCCATCTCCCTCTAGATTAAAGCAGCTTCAGACCATTTTAGCTACTATGACTTAATACTATGGAATTATCTGTTTTCATTTTACAAGGTCTTTAGCCTACTGTCCCAAAGAGTGCTGGTTCCTCACCAATCTGCAGCTCCCAACATTCCACAACATTGAACCATGGGAGTTAAAGTGGACTCAAACTGCATTGATTCTACAGTGTAGATGCCCCCTAAATGACTGTAACAGCTTCAGTCTCTTTTTCTCTCCTTCCTTCCCTGACATGTTCATTCAATTCCTTTTTAAAAAATAAAGAAGCTTCAAAAATGAAGAACATGCAGGTTTTGGGTGCTCACTAAAGACATTATCACAGTATGGAGTTGGGGAATTCCTCTATTTACCAAACAAACCGAAAAGAATTTGAGGCTAAATTATTCACGTCCTAGTATCTGTGTCTCTTTTTCCCTCTCTGTTCCTACTAGCTCCATCATTTTCTTCAAGGCATGTCATTCAACAACTCAGCTGGAAAAACAGTGTCTTTTGATGATGATAGGGAAATAGTAGGCGGATTTGACATAACGAACATAATCATGTTCCATAATAACTCCTTCCAGAGAGTGAAAGTTGGACATGTGGCTCTGAAGAGTACTGGGGAAGAAGAATTCATCATTAAGGAGGACTTGATTGTATGGCCTGGGCATTTTAACCAGGTACAGAATTGAGACGTAATTATTTTTCAGCTTAACACATCATTTAATTTCACGATTGACTTAATGTATTATAACATTTCCTGAGTAATGATGAAGCAAACTTCATTACATTTGTGAGCATGCTATCTGAAATGATTTGGTTATTTGTACTTCCATTCCAAACTCTGGATGAAATCATATGAAAGTATAATGTAAAAATACCATTCTTTACTTAAAATATGTCAACCTACAGGTACAAAATTCTACCAACAACCAACCACGATTACCAGTTTGCCATGTCTTCTACAGAAAATAGGGCCCTTGGTGGCGCAGCGGGTTAAACTGCTAAGCTGCTGAACTTGCTGACTGAAAGGTTGGTGGTTTGTATCCAGGAAGCAGGGTGAACTCCTGCTGTTAGCCTCAGCTTCTGCCAACCTAGTAGTTCAAAAACATGCAAATCTGAGTAGATCAATAGGTATTGCTTCGGCAGGAAGGTAAAGGCAGGGCACTCCATGCAGTCATGCTGGCCACATGACCTTGGAAGTGTCTATGGACAATGCTGGCTCTTCGGCCTAGAAATGGAGATGAGCACCACCATCCAGAGTTGGACTCAACTAGACTTAATGTCAAGGGAAACCTTTACCTTTTACTATGGAAAGTGAAAAGCTAGGTCCGCAGAAAACCAAAAGCATGGATATAAGCCACACTGAATAATGTATTTTATCTGTTTGAAAGGTAGTTCCCATTTCTCAGTGTAATGGACACTGTTACCCAGGCCACCAGAAGAAAAAGAAAGAAGGAGAAAAGTTTTGCTGCTATGATTGCATTTCATGTCCGGAAGGGGAGATTTCAAACCAAACTGGTAGGTGAAGTTCTTCACCAGTTCTGCTGTAAATACAGTGGTATTTCCGAATTAGTGGAACTATAATAATGTCTCTTTGTTTGTTTTTTCAGATATGGATGACTGTTTAAAATGCGCAGAAGATCAATACGCAAGTGAACATAAAAATAAATGCATGAATAAAACAATACGTTTTCTGGCCTTTGAAGAACCTTTAGGCATTGGATTCGCCTCCGTTGCGGTTTCATTTTCCTTGGTCACTGCTTTGGTCCTTGGAGTTTTTGTCAAGAACAGAGACACTCCCATAGTCAAGGCCAACAACCGAGACCTCACTTACGGTCTCCTGGTCTCTCTTCTACTTTGCTTTCTCTCTTCCTTGCTCTTCCTTGGCAAACCCAGCAAAGTGACCTGCCTTCTCCGTCAACCAACTTTTGGCATCATCTTCTCCATTGCTGTTTCCTGTATTTTGGCAAAAACCACCCTAGTTTCTCTAGCTTTCCAAGCCACAAAGCCAGGATCTAGGAAGAAAAAATGGATAGGGAAGAAACTGGTCCGTTCCATTGTCCTCCCATGTTCCCTGTTGCAAACAAGTATTTGTATTCTATGGTTATTATTCTCCCCTTCTTTCCCTGAATTAGACATGTACTCATTCCCTGAAGAAAGCATAGTCCAATGTAATGAAGGATCTATTGTCATGTTTTATTCCATCCTGGGCTACCTGGGTCTCTTGGCCATTGCCAGTTTCATCGTGGCATTTCAAGTCCGCAATTTACCAAAGGGTTTCAATGAAACCAAATTTATAACATTCAGCATGTTGATTTTTTGTAGCGTGTGGGCGACTTTTGTTCCAACTCACCTGAGTTCTAAAGGTAAAGGCATGGTGGCAGTGGAAATCTTCTCCATTGTCTTCTCCGGTGCCGGGATACTAGGCTTCATCTTTGCCCCCAAATGCTACATTATTGTGCTGAGGCCTCATTTGAACAGCAGGGAGCTGCTTATCCAGAGGAATCATTAATGCATCTATTTTCCCATGCCCATTATTTTTTGTTGTGGTATGCTTAGATCATGGTTTTTAATTTTACTATAACATAGACAACCTCATCACAAAGGGCTAAAATTGGCAATATACACCAGTTTAGCCCAGGTCACCCACAAAGTCTGCCAGCTCCAATCAAATGACACCAGCAGGGCTCCGTGGGTAAAGTAGGGCAGAGCCAGTGCATGCCACCACCACAGCAACATGGGAAGTTTTCTATGTTGCCATTGGAATCAATGGGGGGAAGCTGTGCTACCAACACTTCCCCCCATGGGATCACCCTTTACTGGATCCAGGCAATGCAGGGCATGGAGTGCCAGGTCCCCATGCCCCCCCCCCCCCCGGATGATGCACTGTGACTCTTGCTCCTTACAAACTTCTATTTATTTATTTACATCATTTTTATCCCACCCATTTCAGCCCGAAGGCAACTCAGGGCAGTGTACAAACCGGCAAAAATTAAATGCCACACACACACATCAGTTAAAAGCAATTAAATCACATCATAAATACATATAAAATCAATAAAAGCTATAAAAACTATAAACATCTATTAAAAAACAGTGTCTTCCAGTCCAATTCCTCATCTGTTTACATCGTCTTAGCTGTTCCGTGTTTGTATTACAATTTTTTGTTTATCTGGTCATGCTGAAGCTCCAAACGCTTGTTCAAAGAGCCAGGTTTTCACTCTTTTCTGAAAGGTCAGGAGGGAGAGGGCCGATCTAATATCTGTGGGAAGGGAGTTTCACTGCCAAGGGACCATTACTGAGAGGGCCCTGTCTCTGGTCCCCAACAGATCTGCCTGTGAGGCAGGTGGGATTGAGAGCAGGGCCTCCCCAGACAATCTTAAATCCATAGAAGGTTCATAGAAAGAGATGTGTTTGGATAGATAAACTGGGCCATAACTGTTTAGGGCTTTATAGGCCAAAGCCATCACATTGAAAACTTCTACAGCAGGTCTGCAAAAGGTAAGGCTGCAAGAGCTTTTGCACATCCAAGCGCAAACTCCCCCTTAAATTGCTCAGCCCATTTGTTGTTTCCCTTATCCCTCCTTGAAGCATTGTGCAATTCTTTCCATTTTTGACAAGTGATTCAATTATTTTGGAAAAGGTTTCACATCTGAAACACCTTCCAACCATTGTACATCTTTTTGCTGTCCCCCTTCATTGCACTCCTTGGATCTGTGTTAAGGGACTGCCCAGTTCCTCTCAAACACGCAGTTTTGTCTTCTGAACAACTGAGGCACACACATTGCAACATAAACATGCCACATAATATGAGATGGATTAAGGATGGAAACCACAGACCACCTTTTACAATGCAGTCTGAGCCCTGCCACATGCACAATGGAGGACCTTCTTACAGCAACACCAGAGGCACTCCAAGTGACCAGCTACTGGTCAAAGGACATTTAGTATAATGCCAAGTTTTTTAAACTGTGTGTTTTTTTTTAAAAAAAAGATGCATTACAACTGTAACCTCAGTTTGTTTCTGATATGATAAAAAACCCTCTTTTCTACATTATAAAAATAAATGACAAGTAACCTTTTGTTTGTGTTGACATTTCAGTTTAATACAATCATTGCACAACAGAAGACATTATATGGGAACATTTTTCAAGGTGTTCTAAGGAGGAATTTGGGTATTGACATTTTAACATTGTTTTAAGGAGATTGAAGATCATTTTACATGAATATACAGAATTGCCATGATGTCTACTGATTGCCCCAGAAACCACTGAATATTCAAAATCCAGAGTGCATACAGATTTACCCACGTATAAAAGGCTTATTTCAAAATGGTATGAAGTGAGAATTGTGTATCTAATATGTATGACTCCATATCTATGTGGAATATGTTCCAAGGATTCCTGAAACCATGGATAACAGTGAAATGTATATTTCAACTTTACTTGGGCCAGACACATACATATAATCACACCAGAAAACCTAGGGTGCATCTATAGTATTAGTGCAGTTTAGTACAGCTTTAATTGCCATGACTCAATGCTATAGAATTATGAAATTTGTATTTTGGGGAGGCATCAGTAATCTTTGATAGAGAAGGCTAAAGACTTTGTGACATTATGACTCCCATAATTCCATAACACTAAACAGTGGCAATTGGTAGTGCCAAACTAAACCCATAGAGATGCCTACAAGCTCTTCCAATGAGTTTTTAAAAGCTTGGATAATTGAAACTATACAGATTATGCATATAAGGGGTTCATACTGCATTTGACACACAAACTGTCAGGTTGGTTTTCTCGGTTTTCTCCACTCTCTGTGTTAGTCAGACAGCTGATTTGTAACATGGTGGGATGTGGGGAAAACTATTAGGAAAGATAGATAGATAGATAGATAGATAGATAGATAGATAGATAGATAGATAGATAGATAGATGATAGATAGATAATAGAGTTTTTACATATGCATTCCTTTATTACCTGCACCTGAGGCAGACAACTACGAATGCCCCATCCTTTGTATGCCTCAGCACATTACAGAAATCTAAGAAAGTCTGTAAATATTAACAATCTGAAATGTGCTGAATTGATCACTAATAGTGATTGAAATGGACTAAGGCATTTAACAATGACATGATGAGGTTTTTTTAATCGAAATCTAATAGCTGGATTTTTTCCCTGTTAATTCTTACTAGTGTAGACCACTGTAAACTATTGTTGACTAGTAAATCAACACATAGATAAATCCATTTGGTGCAATGGCTCTATTTTGGTTGGGATTAATTGTCAGATTTAAATCTCATAAATTTCTTTCTACTGTTTATTTCAGCCCTTGACAAAATGATTTAGAGTCCAAGGACTTCATGAGACGGGCAGGGGTAAAGCAAGGGACAGCAGGGAAAACCATGGGAAACGGTGGGACAGCAGAAGAAACTGTCAGGCTCTGTTCCATCTCGCTGGGATCTGTGTTCTGTCTTTCCATGTTTTTTGCCCCTTCAAATCCTTTTTGTTTTGTTTAGTGAGGAATCAGGTAACACCCAACTCTTCCAGGAGCACTTTGGGCTCCATTTCCTCTCCACTGCCGAAATGGAGTGCCACGGAGTCCCACCTGTTGTTGCCCTACATTTCTTGATGGACTCCATGGGACTCAGTTCCGGCAGCAGAAAGAAGCAGGGAAAAATGCTCTCCCTCTGCATCTGGTGAGGTGGCAAGATGCCATTCAGAAAAACAGCACTGACAAACAAAATAGTGACAATGGGTCTCACATGCTTTGTATGTATGCAAGAGGCCCTATAGTTCTGAATTGCTTATGTTTGTACTTGATGGGCAAACCTGATTCTGAAATGTTACCAGCCATTTTGATACTAGGTATTAATTGTATACAATAAATAATAAAGTCATTACCACGATATGGATTTGTGTTTTATTTGTTCCTTATGGTCAATTTGGTTTTTAAAAACCTAGTATAGTGATTTGGATCCCGGATTAGGAAATTGGGAGATGAAAGTTTGAATTCCTGCGCAGCCAAGAAAACTAATTGGGTGACCTTGTTCAGCTCAAACTATTTTAGCCTTAGGACATCAACACACTAAAGCAAGCATCGGCAAACTGTGGCCCCCAGTTGTTTTGGCTTCCAATTCCCAGAAACCCTAGCTAGCTTGTTCAATGGTCAAGAATTCTGGGAGTTAGAGGCTCAAACAGTTTGAGGATGCCTGCACTAGAGCATGGATCCACTTTAAATCCAGTTTCTTCCTCCTGCAGAATTCTGGGGCTTGTAGTTTAGGGAGGAGCCTTTAAACTGCTCAGCCAGACAGGTCAGAGCATCACTAAACTACAAGCCCCAGAATTCTGCAGGAGGTGGAAACCAGATCTATTCTCTAGTGCAGTGGTTCTCAACCTGTGGGTCCCCAGATGTTTTGGTCTTCACCTCCCAGAAATCCTAACAGCTGGTAAACTGGCTGGGAATTCTGCGAGTTGTAGGCCAAAACACCTGGGGACCCACAGGTTGAGAACTACTGTTCTAGTGTGATTAGAGAAATACAAAATAAACCTTCTTGAGACAAATTGAGTTAAGGAAACTCTGTGTTAGCATCACCATAAAAACAAGGAGAATTAGAGGTGTATAACAACCAACAGAGAAAGTATGGTTTAGTGGTTTGGGAACTAGACTATGCCTCTGGAGTCTAGGGTTCAATTCCCTGCTTGAACATAGAAAACTATCTAGGGTGAGACACGCTTGCTCATCTCAACCCAATAACATTCTGCAATAGGTTTACTAACATGGAGGTACATAACAATAACAAAACAGCAACAAACAATTTTTTTACCTCTGTCTTTTCTTGATATTTATTGTTTCTTTGCCCCATCTCTCATTAATTACACAGACCCCCCCCCTCCKAAAAAAKCCCCACTTTTTCTTGGTGTTTTGGTTTTTAGACATGTTCCTGGGGTTTGGGTCACTGATTCAGAAAATTGCATTTCATAGACTACATCAGCTCTAGTTTCTTAGATATGGATATCATGACTTTTTATGGGTAAGCAGATATAAACTGATATGTTGAATGTGTTCTGTAGCTCAAAATCTAGAACTGATAGGGGAAAACCGGTGCCATTTATGGCATCAACAGGTCAAACATACCCAGAAACAGGTCTAACATTTGGGGCACTAAAATATATGTTGGCCGGTGTTATGTACCAATTTACCCTATATTATATTGTCCTAAAATAAAACATTATGATTTGGACCAGGAGGGGATATTTCATGACTGTGTTTCCAAAACAAAACATGTCAAGTGGTGAGAGAAGATAGCTCTTTACTGGATAGATTGAGGGCCCGTCCAGACACTACCTTTATCACGGTATCTACCACAATAAAGGAAGGGCTGTCCAGACAACATTCTGGACAGTCCCGAATTAATTCACTACAAATCAGGGAAACCCTGGGAAACCCTGGTTTGTGGTGAAATAATTAGATAGTGGATTTATTCCGCACCTTCTTGGAAGGCACAGGATAAACCCACTACTTTTGGTGTCTGGACTACAGTCCAGACATCATTCCCATAGTTTACTGGACTAAATAAGCCTAAGAAACTGTGGGAATACCCACCTCTCTCCTGAAGCCCCCAAACCCCTTTGAAAAGTAATGAAAACTTACCCGGCCTCTATTATAGGCTTCGAGCAGCTTTCCTGGCACATAGAAATAACACAACAACAGAAAGGGGGGGGGGGGAGGAAAATTGCTTCCCCCGCTCTCCTGAAAAGTTTTCATTACTTTTCAAAGGGGTTTTGAGGAGGGAGGTATGGCCTCCAGAATGTCTGGACACCTAACCCAGAAAGTGCACGTTTTCTGGGGTGAGTGTGGACAGGTCCCCAGGAATATCTGCGTTTTTAAAATGCAGATTCTCTTGGGATAAAGACCTGTCTGGATTTGCCCTGAAAGAGTGGTTAAAATCAACACATGCTTTAGAGACATACTTCAACTTAATTCCTACTGAAATACACAGAATTCATATTAAAGTCATCAATTTAATCCTAGAAGGTGAATGCATTTAAATAAAAGGACCACAGGCAGATTCCTTAATTCTTTCTTCTTATAAGTTGGTCCCTACTGTTCAGATCAGGCCTCAATGCAATGATGTAGCATTTAGGGGCAAAGATGAACCCCAATAAGGCAGCGCTGGAGAACAAGATGGAGAAGGTCTCCACAGCCACCATCTCTTTCCCTTTAGTGCTCAAGTAAGTGGGGACAAAACATATCCACACACTGCAGAAAACCAACATGCTGAACGTAATGAACTTGGCTTCATTGAAAGTATCTGGTAATTTACGGACCTGAAAGGCCAAAATGAAGCTGGCCATGGCCAAGAGGCCAATGTAGCCGAGGACAAAGTAGAACATGATGGCAGAGCCTTCATTACATTGAATAATGATTTCCTCAGGTATTGACTTCATATCAACATCTGGGAAGGGTGGAGAGGATGCCAACCACACAAGGCAAATGCAAGTTTGAAGAAGGGAGCATGGAAAAATAATGAAGTGGACCAGCCTGTTCCCTACCCACTTCATCATTCTTGAGCCAGGCCTTGTAGCAAGGAATGCTAGGGAAACAATGGTAGTTTTGGCCAGAATGCAAGAAATAGCCACAGAGAAAGTGAGACCAAAAATGGATTGTCGTAAGAGGCAAGTGACTTCTCGTGGTTCACCAAGAAATAGGAGAGAAGAGAGGAAGCAGAGCATGAGGGAAGTGAGAAGAATATAGGTGAGATTTCGGTTGTTAGCTTTGACTAATGGGGTATCTTTATGCTTGATAAATACTCCTAGCACCATCGCTGTGATGATGGCAAAAGAAGAAGCAATCACAGCTAAACTGGTCCCTAAGGGGTCTCCATAAGACAAGAAGCTTATGCTTTTTGGGATACACGTGCTTCTGTCGTTGCTTGGATAGTGGTCTTCTGGACATCTGAAACAGTCATCCATATCTGAAAAATAGAAAAATATTTCATGTCAGTATCCATTCATATATTACTGTAGAACCAAGTAAGTCAAGTTTAATTGATAGGAGTCCCTCCAGGGAGATAGGGCGGAATATAAATAAATACATTTATTATTGTTGTTGTTGTTGTTGTTGTTGTTGTTGTTTTTGTTCATTCGTTCAGTCATTTCTAACTCTTCGTGACCTCATGGACCAGCTCACGCCAGAGCTCCCTGTCGGTTGTCACCACCCCCAGCTCCTTCAAGGTCAATCCAGTCACTTCAAGATCAATTATTATTATTATTATTATTATTATTATTATTATTAATTTCTACCTAGACAAGCCCGTTGAGCATGGTGTGTTGTGCTGGCAGGACTGCTGACCAAAAGATTGGCAATTCAAATCCAGGGAGCAGGGTGAGCTCCTGTTTGTCAGCTCCAGCTTCTCATGAAAGGACATGAGAGAAGCCTCCTAAAGGATGGTAAAATATCTGGGCATCCTCTGGGCAATGTCCTTGCAGATGGCCAATTCTCTCACACCAGAAACAACTTGCAGTTTTTCAAGTTGCTCCTGACACAGAAAAAAAAATTACGAAGTTTTTTTTTCCATGTCAGGAGCAACTTGAGAAATTGCAAGTCAGGTTGCTGTGCATTTTTCAGACTGTATGGCCATGTTCCAGAAGCATTATCTCCTGACGTTTTGCCTGCATCTATGGCAGGCATCCTCAGAGGTTGTGAGGTCATACAGCCCGAAAAACTTAAACAACCCAGTGGTTCTGGCCATGAAAGCCTTCGAAAATAAACTGCAAGTCGCTTCTGGTGTGAGAGTATTGGCCATCTGCAAGGATGTTGCCCAGGGGATACCCAGATGTTTGATGTTTTACCATCCTTGTTGGAGGCTTCTCTCATGTCC
>NW_026847660.1:10261294-10273069 GCF_025583915.1 Anolis sagrei ordinatus
ACTCATAAAACACATGGAGTTGTGAAGCTAAACTTCCAATTTGGGGGGCGCGAGCTCCAGTAGCAAAAAACGTTGAGGGGTGCAAAATGTCATAGTGTGCACCTACTCACCAAAGGTGCAGCGGAAGAGCCAGGTTTTAAGGTTCTTTTTGAATGTTTCTAGAGAAGGGGCTTTCCTGATCTCTCCAGGTAAAGAGTTCAAAAGTAATATACAATCATCATCATCATCATCATCTTTATTTATATTCCACTCTATCTCTCTGAAGAGACTCAGGGCAGATTCCAAACATAAAAGGCAAACATTCAATGCCTGAATGCAACAATACATCCATACTAACAAAAATTAAACAGCCCAACATATAAACACAAATTATAACAAACTAAAATTAAATAAAAAACACAGCCTGTTATAACAGAAAAAACATCAAACATCGAATGGAAACAATAATTTCTCATAAAGAACTGGAATATAGAAACAGTCATGACCAAGCAGTGACTCATGCATTTTTAAAATCTGAATTCAACACAATGATCACATCATGAATGTCAACCCTGAGTAGTACCTAGTTGGAAGGCCAACAAATCATAGATGCCGTAGGCTATATTTCAAGAGAATGAATTGGTGAAACACCTTGGAGTATTCATTGCCTAAGAAAACCCTATGAAATTTGCAGGGTCATAAGTCAACAGGCAACTTGAAGGCATAAATATATACAAACATGACAAAATAAGGAATTATTTTGCTTGAACATTAGGGGGCTACAATTGGAAAACCATGATGCTACATGAGGTGTTACTTAGGGAATTGGGTATGTTTAGCAAAAGTCAAGTGGTAACATAATAGACATGTTTAAATATTTGAAAGTATATTATATTGAAGATTGAACAAGCTTCTTTTCTGCTGATCTTGAGAATTTGGGCTTGTCTACCTCACTAATGCAACGCAATTGCAATTCAGATTATTCGGTCCTGCATTCACTTTGTTACTGTTAGTGCCACATCTACCTGCAATATATTGCACTGAAATTGCATTGCTGTCTGAACTCCAAATTTGAATCAGTACTGGGTTGGAATCAACGTGGGCTGAATGGCCATGTTCCAGAAGCATTCTCTCCTGATGTTTCACCCACATCTATGGCAGGCATCTTCAGAGTTTGTGGGTCTGTTGGAAAGTAGGCAGGTTGGTTCATCAGGTGCTCTGCTATGGCTGACTTCTCAGTTTGAATTAATCAGCCATAGCAGAGCTCCTGATGAACCAACCTGGATACAGCATATTATTTGAGAGCACAGAAATGCTGGACCACTCTAATAACTACCATGTCAGACTACACATAGGAGCCATTGAAATCCACAAGCATGTGGACAATTTCAACAGAAAGAAGAAAACCATGAAAATGAACATAATCTGGCTACCAGTATTTAAAAGAAATCTAAAATCAGGACAGTACATAAAGAAGAACACTCAAAAAGCAGGGGAATTCCAGCAAGAATCAATCGGCCAGCTGACACCTCCCAACAAAGGATTCCCCCAGGCAGCAATGAGCCAGAGCTTGAAACTGTAAGGACATTAAATGCTAATCAAGGTGGCAAATTGCAGCATTCACTAGTGCCTCAAGCAGACAAGAGTTCTTTCTCCCACTCTGGACATTCCACAGATATATAAACCTCATTTAGTTTCCAGCAGACCCCTTAACCTCTGAGGAGATCTGCCACAGATGTGGGCGAAACATCAGGAGAGAATGCTTCTGGAACATGGCCATACAGCCCAGAAAACTCACAGCCACCCAGTGATTCCAGCCTCTGACATCACATTGAATCAGCACTGTTTTTAATGGTTTACTTGAGAGTAAATGATTTACTCATCTTCCTTTACTTAGGCCGGCAATGTGTCCCACTCTGATGATAGTGGCATCATCTCCAGCTCCAAGGCAGTTGGACTGTCTGTAGAGCTGCTCCAGAACTGGTGCCACTGCTGCCAGTTTGGGATGTGGTCACCACAGGTAGCCCTCAGTCCTGCCATGGCCATCCTGTTGCTCAGGAGCCAGAGGAAAGTGGTGTATTGCTGCCACAACCTCACATGGCAAAGAGGGCATAATGTCAGTGGTCAGAACAGCAGCCGCCACAGCAGTGCATGAGATGGGAGCTGGCCAAGGCAAATGGAGGAAGGCGATGACCCTACACTTTCTTTCTCACACATAACTCATTCCTTCGTGCTCTGAGTGGAAACTGTAGTATTCATTAAAAATTTAAGGGATCTGTAATTTTCCAAAGCAGACACTCCGGCAAGTAGCTGTAAACAATAAAAAAGAGTGGTACTCCAGCTACTTGTACCTCTCATTTTCCCCAAAGCCAACAATTTCTTGGTTGTGCACATGTAGCAAAACACAGCAACAAAAAGCTTTTCATGGAAACTCCAGAGTAATAAGTAAGCTTTAATCCATCTCATTAAAGCCCAAAAGAAGAACTTTCACTGCTATAGGGAGTTGTATATCCTGTCAAGGCACCTTTGAAGTGAATATGATATTTTTGTCAGTATTGAGAGGCAAAAAAAGTGGAAAAACAGATTCCACATGAACATTAAGGAGGAGTTCCTGATGGTAAGATCTATACAACAGTGGAATATGCTGCTTTGGAGAGCAGTGGATTCTCCTTCTATGGAGGTTAAAAAAAAAAGAGGAAGGCTTGATGACCATCTGCTCTGAATGCATTAGTTGTATATTTTCCTACAAGGCAGAATGCAGTTGGAAAGAATGGTCCTTGGGATCTTTATTCTAGGAAACATTTCAATATGCAATGTAATCCTCCGTCTGTTTTGGAATTTTAGAATCTGTTCAGTTAACACATTGTTTCTCAACCGTCCTAATGCTGTGACCCCTTAAAAGAGTTCTTAATGTGGAGACCCCAACCATAACATTATTTTCATTGCTACTTCATAACTAATTTTGCTATTGTTATGAATTGTAACGTAAAAAGTGGAAAGTGATATGCAGGATGTATTTTCATTCACTGGACCAAATTTGGAACAAATACCCAATACACCCAAATTTGAATACTGGTGGGGTTGATGGGGGGATTGTTTTGTCAATTGGGACCATAATTGCTGGGATTTATAGTTCGCCTACAATCAAAGAGCATTCTGAACTCCACCAATCATGGAATTGAACCAATCTTGGCACACAGAACTCCCATGACCAACAGAAAATATGGGAAGGGTTTGGTGGACATTGACCTTGAGTTTTGGAGTTGTAGTTCACCTACATCCAGAAAACACTGTGGACTCAAAAATTAGGATCTGGACCAAACTTGGCACAAATACTCAATATGCCCAAATGTGAACACTGGTGGAGTTTGGGGAAAATAGACCTTGACATTTGGGAGTTGTAGTTGCTGGGCTATATAGTGCACCTACCATCAAAGAGCCCCCTTGAACCCCACCAACAATAGAATTGGGCCACACTCCCCACACAGAACCCCCATGACCAACAGAAAATACTGGAGGGATATGGGAGGAATTGACAGTGATTTAGGGGATATTTAGTTCATCTACCTTCAGAGAGCACTGTGGACCCAAATGACTATGGATCTGTACTAAATTTTGCACAAATACCTGATACACAGTAATGTGAATTCTGGTGGTGTTGGGGGGGAATTGATTTTGTCTTTTGATAATTGTAGTTGCCGCCAAATATGTGTTTTCTGATGGTCTTTGGTGACCCCTTGCGACCCCTCCCAGGGGTCCCAACCTCTAGGGTCTGGCTTTTTCCTGGCTGAATTAACATGATGATACTCAAGAAAGGAACTTTGAATGACTCACCACAATAGTCCTCTATATTCCTTACCTGTTTAAATCCTGGATGCCACACCAACATATTTTCATCAAAGGTGACTTGTTCATCTTGAGGAGCACTCGGATCTACCTTTCCAACTTTCCTTCTCTGGAAGGAATTGTTTGGCAGTGTCTCCAAATTGATAATATCAAATATACCTCTTGCTTGCATTCTCTGCTCAAAGGATACACTTTCTCCTGCAGAGTTGTTAAATGAGACACTTTGAAGGAACGGATGGAGCTAATTGAAAGAGAGAAGGGGAAGAAAAGGAATTACAATTACAATTTCATGCTTCATTTCAGAAGAGGATTGTAGTTTTGTGGTCCAGGGTGAATGCAAGCAACTAAAATCCATAATTTTATTTCATTGGCTTTTCACAAAATTCAAGATAGAAGCACTATGTTGAAGAAAAAAAATTCTGATGATGTTACCTGCCAAGCCTGAAGATTTTTCGGTTTGACTTCATTGCATTTCTTGCTTGTATGAGATGGGCATTTCCCTCTTTTGTAGTTGGATTGAGAAGAGCGCATAGCATGCAAAGCACGAGCCACACTGTGGACAGCATTGTAGATACTGTAGCTGTGTCCTGTCATGCTCATTTCAAAATGAGGCATAAATATATCCTCAATCTTCTCATTCCCAGTACACTGCCCTATGTCTTCTGTTTGCTCCCAAGGCTTTGGAAAGTAACAGTCAAATGCTTGTTCCCAGAAGACCTGAATAAACCTGTCTGCTTTGTTCCAGTGAGAGTTTACTGTCTTTATAAATTCTTTGAAATTTGGAATGTTCTCTGAGTGGATTGCAAAAGCAATGGTACCGTGGAAAACCTGAAGATCCCAACCCCTTAAGAGGCCGGTTAACATGAAATCTAGCTGAGCAGTCATGATGAACACATTCTTAAAAAATAACTTTTCATTTCCAAAACCTCCCAGAACTAAGAGGAATCTTAGAGCTGCAATTGTCAAAGATTCGCCATAGACAACAGACACATTTATATCATTTCTTAAGTGCATAAAAATCTTGTAGCATATAGCTACATGCTCTTCCATTTTATCCAAACGTGCTATATAGGGTAGCCATTGTATAAAGGCTGAGCAGATCCCGTTCTCAGAAAGCAATGGTTCCAGACTCTGCAAGAAATGCTGTCCACTGTTATTTTCAACAACAAAGATCCCAACCCAATTCCATCCAAAATATCGAAGCAAGCGAATAATCCCAGTGTTCTGATGAGATTCTTTTGGGACCATGGAATAAAATGAAGAATACTGAGTGGTATTAAGCTCCTGAAGGTCAAATGAGCCATATATCAGCTAAAATAAAATGCACATATATAGAAAAGGTATGTTAATAAAAGTGCTTTTATGTTCATCTCTTTCAGTGGTTCCCAACCTTTTCTTGACCAGGGACTACTTGACCAGGGACCACTTGACCAGGGACCACTTGAACAGAGACCACTCTCCAACATGAGTACCAAAGGGTTATGAATCAGTTTTTGGTCAACTTTAGATTTAGTTTGGTTATTTGGGATGCTGATTCAGAAAATTACATTGGATAGACCACATCAGCTCTAGTTTCTGATACAGAACATATGTCATTTAATAGTAATCATGTACTCACCCACAAAAAACCATATTTAATAAGCCTTGGCAGTATAAGAGGGTTTTGCAAGATCAGTTACTCTCATTGCAACGGTGTAGTCACAGTGAGGCCGTAGACCATGTTTTAGTTCACTAGTGATCCAGGGACCACAGGTTGGGAACCACTGATCTATTTCAATAACTATTTGGGAAGGAAAAGTTATAAGTGTGGTCAGTAATAAAGTCTGGGAATATTCTGGGTGCCAGCAATCTTTGCCCTTCTCTTTGTACAAATGTTCACCTACTGAATAAAAATAAGCAGATATTTCATGATCGGAACCTACCTGTGGAATCTTGTAGAAACCTAAGATTTTTGCCAGATGAGAAGAGGTGGCAGCACCAAGCCCTCCAATGACAGCTACCAGGTTCCTCTGTTTATCACACTTATAATTGGGAGAGAATTTATGGGATTTGAAGAGCAGATCCAGAGTGCTCCGATAGGTCATTGTTGCATCAAAATAGCTATCACAGATATGAAACCCCAGAGTAAGATTAGGCAAGATCTGTGGATCTTGGTTGATCTCATGAACAGCAAAGGCCAAGGCAAGGGCATGCTGGTAAAATTTTGTTGACATGCTGGAAGGTAAAAAGAAAATTCTAAAAGTTAGAAAATCATCCAATCATAAGACTATTAATGTTTGACTTACAAAATGAATAAGATATGATTGCTTGTGCTTCTGAGCCATTCAATCTTTTCTTCCATTTAATTTATGGTTGTAGCAGAACAACAAAAGTTTTAGTATTCTGACACATGGATTGTGGCTCTTGGAAATGCATATTTCTTGGGCTTCAAGGCAGTCGTGAAGTTTATTTGAATGCTATTCTGTTTTTGCTTTGGGATTTTTGCTGTGGGAGGGGAATAAGATTAAAGGAATATGTGAAAATAAGTGGAAAACTAAAATGAAAAGTGCTCAGTTCTCCTTCTTCCTTGCTGCACTGGTAAAGCAGTGACAAAACCTTGCATTGCTTTCAATTGCTTGGTTGTATCTCCCTCTAATCCTTGGTTTTAAACATTTTCAGTTTGAGTGATCCACTGCCCAAAAGCTCTATTTAAATTGACAGAGTTGGATCCATCTTGACTTATGTAGAAGATATTATCTGCACATCACATCATTGTACATTATAACTAGCACAAAATGCAGTAATATTTTCCACCTTGATAGTGCTGTTCCCTGATAGTTATCCAGAAACAATAACACACTGCTAAACATGATCCACAAAAACTGTATATCTGTGGAATCAACACTGATTTTAGACACCTTCTTGGAAATCCTGCCTTTCACAATGCAACATGTCCAAGCTGTTTGGACCTGAAGATGAGTAGCTGTCTTAGCACATAATGTCTTAGCACATAATTTTCCTAGTTTCCAACAGACCTCACAAACTCTGAGGATTCCTGCCATGGACGCAGGTGAATCATCAGGAGAAAATGCTTCTGGGACATGGCCATACAGCCCAGAAAACTCACAACAACCCAGTGATTCTGGCCATGAAAGCCTTCGACAATACATTGGAAAGAATTGTTTCAAGTAATTCTCCCTCACAGATTTCTTCCAATTGTTGTCTGGCAAAAGTTTGTCCAAATTAGGTTTCCAGTAGAAATGGCACATAAATAAAATACAGCCTCTTTTCCCATCTCCATTTTACATTATTCAGATCGAAGCAACTCTATTGTCGAAGGCTTTCATGGCTGGAATCACTGGGTTGTTGTAGGTTTTTCTGGCTGTATGGCCATGGTCTAGAAGCATTCTCTCCTGACATTTTGCCTGCATCTATGCCAGGCATCCTCACAACCTCTGAGGATGTCTGCCATAGATGCAGGTGAAACGTCAGGAGAGAATGCTTCCAGAACATGGCCATATAGCCAGAAAAACATACAACAATCCGAAGCAACTCTATTGATAGAGCAAAGTTTATATTGATTCAAGAACAGGTAGCATTAGCGGCGTATGTAAGACCCTAAACATAAAGGAAAAGGTGATGTCTTTATTAGAGCAACCTCAACATTCACAACTGAACAGTTGAAGCAAGAGAATGAGAGAGAAAGAGAATAAATGATGCGTTCTTACTCTGGAGTTTCAAACAGATTTTGTGAAGGATTTTCTTTGAAAAGGGGTTCATAGAACACATAAAGAAGCTGAGAAGACATTGCACCAATAAGGAGATCACCTGGCTGGTACCAATCTTGTGGAAGAGGGAAGGTGTCACTTGCAGGGCATTTCAGAACACTTCCTTGGCAAATCGTGAGAAGTAACAGAAAGGAGATCATCAGTAACCACAGCATCCTGGCAAAAAAGCTTCTCGCTCAAAGTGCAGCCTCTTCAGTCGGCATCCATGGTAACTGCCCAAGCCAAAAGTGAGTACCTTGCACTGTGTCTGCCTCTGCGGAAGCCCCTCTTGATAAAAATGCATTAATCATGCATCCAAAGGGAGAGAATTGCCCACCTTGAAGGCTGGCTGAAATTGCAATTTTGCAATTTCACTTTGGTCTGTCAGACAGAAGATTGGAAAATATTAGAAATGCAACAGACAGAGTCTTGCCTCCCTCTTGTCCCTATTCCTCATTTTCACTGGATCAGGGCCTTATTTATAACCACTTGCAGGACTGATTATTGACTGCTTTCTATTGTCTTCTGGAAATCCTTTCGCTACCCAAGTTAGGTGAAGTAATGATAGTGTTTTAAAATATTCCATAGGGAAAGAATCAGTCCTTCATAGCAGATGTCATGAGTAATTTTATTGAAAGCAAAACACATCGATCTTTTTTTTTCTCTCCCTCCAGATGTGGCCATGATTCTCCTTTGTGTGTCAAAACAAGAACAAGAAAGTTAGGATGGCACAACATAGATCTATATTGAGAAGGCTAAGCCACTACCCAATGTCACTTTTATCAGTGGAATGGAACATGGCCCACAAAACAGTTGAGTGACCTCCGGTGACACAGTGGGTTAAACAGTTGAGCTGCTGAACTTGTTGACTGAAAGGTCACAGGTTTGAATCCAGGGAGCAGGGTGAGCTCCTGCTGTTAGCCCCAGCTTCTGCCACCCTAGCAATTCAAAAACATGCAAATGTGAGCAGATCAATAGGTACCACTCCTGTGGGAAGGTAACAGCGCTCCATGCAGTCATGCTGGCCACCTGACGTTGGAGGTGTTTACCGCTTAGAAATGGAGATGAGCACCAACCCTCAGAGTGGAACATGACTGGACTCAATGTTAGGGGAAAACATTTAACTATCTAAATTAGGCTAGGAGGAGCCGAGCAATCCTATGAATACAACCCTAGACCTGTGCAGTCAATGACACTGAAGGGGAGAAGACCTTGATGACCTTCATAGAGACCAAATATAATGGCATCTGGTGCAAAGTTACACCAAGTATTATGTCTTTGTTGTTGAAACTTCAAATATGATGTCATATGACAGGTTTATTACTTATATACACAACATAGAGGAACAACTTCTCTTTGTCATGGATAAATGTCCATATTCATGTAGATAAACATAATAGTCCAATGTGCCGTCGCACTTGGGGGCTATTAGTCTTAATGAAGGAGGGATGGACGTGGCACCTTTCCCCCAAGGGATTGCTTCTTGCCCTCCTATAGGAAACTGGAACTCCCAAAACGATGTAAATTGCTCAAAATAACTTTTATTTATCACAAAGTCATTTCTTCAAAGTAATGAACTGGAAAACTTTAGAGGGGTGAAAGAAAACATATGTTACAGTCTCTATTAGTCCTGGGTCCAAGGGGTTTGAAGCTGAGAAGCCTCACCAAGTTTCCTCTTTCCTCAATGGCTGTGAATGCCGGAGCAAACCACAACCCCAGTTCAGATGGCCTATGTCTTGAAGATTCAGAATCTTCCTCTGGTGCCAAAAGAACCGGCTTGAAGGCGCCTGGGTCTCCTCAATAATTGTCCAGGATGATCTGGACATAAAGCATGAATCCCAGGGGTAAAAAAACCTCAGAACTGGTGCTAAGAGGTAACTTAAATCAGGGTCCTTTAGACTCAGGTCTCTTACTCACGTCCATCTGGTACAAACTCTGATGGCAGAATGAAGAAGGAGACCACTCCTCCCCTCCAGGAAGAGGTGGAGCCAAACAGTACTGATTGACAGCTACAAGCAACCAATCCATACAACTGTACATAAACATGGTAAAAGGGGCAGGATTAAGCATAATACAGCAGTTTAAATCTTGCAACTAACAGTTCTATACATAAGTGGCACCACTCATGCTGTCACATCCAATCTGTCTGATGATTTAAAGCAGGGGTCCTCAAACTAAGGCCCGGGGGCCAGATGCGGCCCTCCAAGGTCATTTACCCAGCCCTCGCTCATGGTCAACCTAAGTCTGAAACAACTTGAAAGCACACAACAACAACAACAATTCTATCTCATCAGTCAAAAGCAGGTCCAGACTTCCCATTAAAATACTAATAAGTTTGTATTTGGTAAAATTGCTCTTCATTTTAATTATTGTATTGTTTTTAAGTGATTTTTGCAGTACAAATAAAATGAAATTCATTTTTTTCAAGTTATACTCCGGCCCTCCAACAGTTTGAGGGACTGTGACCTGGCCCTCTGTTTGAAAAGTTTGTGGACCCCTGATTTAAAGAGTCACTTGTAGATGGACTATTTGTAGCATCCAAGGTTGGGTCAGAGAAGAGTTCTACACAGTGACCAGGTTACAACAAGGTATCCCGGGTGTAGTTCCTTGTTTCAGTGTTGGTGATAATTTTATGTATACTGTTCTTTTCATACAGGCATTATTATTATTATTATTATTATTATTATTATTATTGTTATTATTATTTTATTTGACCCTGTCACCATCTCCCCGAAGGGACTCGGGGCAGCCCACGGAAGCACTATGAAGTGCCACACTCAAGACAACAATACACAAGCATATAACACAATATAAATCTAAAAACAACAAACATAAATAAACTCCATCTGATAAAATGTAAAATTAATAAGACACAGTAGAATCTGTGAATAAAACTGGCTATCTACCAGCAGCAAACCAAAGTGCCGGGGTAAAACAGTAGCTCGGCTCTCAATCTGAGCAAGGTCAAAGGCCTGTCTAAAGAGCCATGTTTTTAAACTAACCTTGAAGGCTTGGAAAGTGGGGGCTGACCTAATATCTTTAGGGAGGGTAATCCAGAGCCAGGGCCCACCACCAAGAAGGCCCCCTCTCTCATCCCCACCAATTGTATTTGAGACGGTAGTGCGACCCCAGACCTAGCCTGCTGGTGCACCCTGAAACCTGGTGGACAAAGCTGGGTGAGGTTAACTCCCCCCACCCCAGTTAATCCAACCAGGTCTTGGTGATGCAAGCTAGGTCAACGTGGTCATCCAGGGTTAAATCCTGGATGGCTAATGCTTTATCATTTGTGGACCCAGCATTTAACAGCAAAACTTGGAGTCCTAGGGACCTGTCATTTTGGCTATCCAATCTATCTTGCCACAGGATTGCAAAAACTCTTTTGCGCTTCTCCCTGGAATGGCTTTTTAGCTGCATCTCCTCCTTTCCAGCATGACCTCTATAGTGGCACCCCGGCCCTCGAATCCCCCTCTCTCAGGGGTACCCATAGTAGTCTCTAAAGGAAAGTGGGCAGGTCTAAGTTGGGAAAAATAGTCAATCACTAGTGACTTTTGGAGGGGGTAGTATTCTAATAGAATAGTTTAATGTTGTTGCGAAGCTGCTCTGAGGGAGGTGGGGGGTGAGAAGGAAGGGTACAAATATGCAAAATAAATAAATAATGTAAGTTGAAAAGAACTGTTGAGACACTCTGAAAAAGTTATGGGGACCAATTTTGTGGTTCTGGGCATAATGTTTGTGTTTCATATATACCTTTTCTGGTTGGGATACAAAGGACTATTCATTCTAAACTTCCCCTTCTATAGCTATCAAGCCTACTGCTGTTGGTGGTATTAACCGGGAGGGGAGAGGGCCAGAAAGCAAGCAGGAAATGCAGATGTTAATGAACTGGTCCATCTTGGCCTGGATGAGAAAGAAAATGGGAATGCACTCACAGACAAAGTGCATTTTATTTTCTTTCTGGATGAACTACCATCCCAGTCTCTCTCCTTCCCATTGGACAGTGGTCAATGCAGTCACCAGTTTTAGAGCTCTACAGCTGTTGCAAGAGGGGGCTTAAGGATGTTGTGCAAAGGTCAATGGAATAGTCACTGAACTCCTTCCAAAAAGAGTCATGCACCAGAATAAGCCTCACTTATGCCCACATACATCACTAACAGGTTTCTGCCCTTTCTGCAATTTTTTCATTCAATGAGTAAGGCAATGCATT
>NW_026847660.1:10280943-10305783 GCF_025583915.1 Anolis sagrei ordinatus
ACAAACTGAATTTCAACGGAAATACATAGATATAGGATGGGTAACACTTAGCTTGATAACAGCATATAGAAAAGGCATCTAACCACTTTGTAGACCACAGGATCACTGTGAGCCAATAGTAATGTGGCAGCGAAGAAAGGCAAACTTATTCTTGAATGTAGGAATAGGAGTAAAGCATCAAGAGAAAGGGAAATAATAATAATACTCTATTATGCTTTGATCACATTTCATCTGGAATATTCAAGAATACTGACAATCTGAAACATGTCCAGAGAGGGATGACCAAAATGATAAAGGCCTGGAAACCAGGCTCTGTGGAGAGTGGATTATGGAGCACAATATGTTTAGCCTTGAAAATAAAAAGGTTAAACAGTTACGTATAGATGTATTTAAAAATGGAGATGGTGTTAGCAGTCATCATTATAGTCACAATAAGTATTTACATGGTTCATTAAAGAGGGTTACAGAGTCATAGAGTTAGAAAGAGCCCCATGGGTCATCAATTCCTACCTATTGTTCAATGCAGGATCTCCAGATAGCAATATGCTGCCCCATCTCTTTTTAAAGAAGCCCAGAGAAAGGAATGCCACCATTAAAGTCAATTACTTCTATTTTCAAGCTGCTCTGGCTATCTAGAAGTTCATTCTAATGTTCAGTTGAAATTTGCAGATCTGTAACTCCAAATCATTACACCTAGTACGATCCTTTGGGGCAGCTACCATCCTCTCTATGAGAGCCCTTAAGGTATTTAAAGAAGGCAGTCAAGCCAGCTCTCAGTGTGCCATCACACCTAGGCACTTTAAGGTTGAAACCTTGATGTGCTTCTTTCTTTAGTCGGGTGGACTGTGGGGGCCTTACTTTGAAGCTCAGGAGTCCCAGCAACTAAGACATCTCCAGATTGAACATCAAACAAGATTTTTATTTTCTCAAAGTCCTTGACAGGCTTGGCACAAGTTGTGGAAGTCAACTTATAAAATCATGTGGTTGTTTCCTTCTTACTTTTCCCTTCAGTTGCTGGGTTAACTTCTTCCAATAGTGGAGAAATCGTGGGATTCTCTACCCTAGCCCTGTGTTGCTATATTAGAAAGAGCAGGTCTTTCCCTATCTAAGCTCAAAGCTAGCTTGGAGACAAAGTAGTTCAAGCTTCTTCCACTGGCAGAGAAATCCTGGGATATTCTCTGCCCTAGTGCTGAGTTGCTATTTTAGAAAGAAACTTTTGTTATACTGTAGAAGGCAGAAGAGCTTTTCAAAATGGAGAATTCATCCCCAGGAAAAAGGGGTGGTATCAAGATCAAAAAGATACGTTTGCAAGCCAACAGCAGCAAAGGCTTTGCAGGCTGACTTCAAGCCTCTGTTAATAGTTAACTATCAGGGTGTTGCTAAGCCTGTAACAACCCTGGAAGAAATGCAAAAAAAGGGGTGCTATTTCTACAACTATGGGGCAATGCAAATCAACTTTTCCTGGGAGACAGAACACTCAGCCTTCTCTTCACCAGGCTGAACATGCCCAGTTCCTTCGTCCTTTGCTCACATGCTTTGTCATCCAGCAGTCTTTTCATCCCGGTTGCCCTCAAAAGGGGAATAAGAAAGTTGGTGGGATCACAAAAAAGTCTGCTAAAGAAATGTCATTGAAGGCTACATATCTAGATAACTTCCTTTTTGAAGATAGATCTTAGAGCAACTGCTAGTGAGATAACTCTAGGGCTTTCATAAAAAAGGTCAACTGGGTCCATTCTGTTAAGTGTTCAGGTGTGATCATGGAAGAAAAACAACCTTGGCCACTCAGGTGAAAGAACCACACCAGGTAACTGGACAATGAGAACTACCCACACAGAACCCTCATCACCAGCAGAAAATGTTGTGTTTTCTAATGGTCTCAGCCAACCCCTCTGATGCCGCTCATGACCCCCAAAGGGGTCCTGACCCCCAGGTTGAAAAATACTGTAAAGTGATATTATTGGAATGATCTGTACCTAATATATGAATAGCCCCTGAAATACAATCTTTTCTGATTTTTCAGATATGGATGACTGTTTCAGATGCCCAGAAGATCACTATCCAAGCAATGACAGAGACACATGTATCCCCAAAAATATTAGTTTCTTGTCTTATAAAGATCCCTTAGGGATCGGTTTATCTGCAGTCACGGTTTCTTTTGTCCTCATCACAGCATTAGTACTACAAATATTTATTAAGCACAAAGATACGCCAATAGTCAAAGCCAATAACCGGAATCTCACCTACATTCTTCTCATCTCCCTCCTGCTGTGCTTCCTCTCTCCTTTTTTGTTCCTTGGCCAACCAAAAGAAGTACCTTGCCTTCTCAGGCAAACCACTTTTGCCATCCTCTTCTCAGTGGCTGTGTCATGCGTGTTGGCAAAAACCATGATTGTTTCTTTGGCATTCCTAGCCACAAGGCCTGGATCTTGGATGAACAAGTGGGCAGGAAGAAGATTACCTTATTCCATTGCAGTAACTTGTTGCCTTATTCAAGCAAGCATTTGTATAGCATGGCTGGCAACCTCCCCTCCATTCTCTGATTTGGACATGCACTCTGGAAATAAGGAAATCATCCTGCAGTGCAACGAAGGGTCTGTCACCATGTTTACATGTAAGAGTTTGGAATAGGTGCCGGTGGCATTTCAGATGCCTTCCGACTTTTATGTTTCTATGATATAATCACTTTCACAACTTCTGAATATTAGGTAGGCTGGATAATAATGGAATAATTGAAAGGCTGTAATCCATCAATCCGTCCCCCAAGTTCCAGTGATATTAGAATTCTCTCCTCTTGTTTGCAGAACTTTTAATCTAAAATATTATTCTATGAGGAAATTTTTACTTCCATTACAGAAATTTCTGGTGGCAGGAAGAAACTAAAGAACGGCAGTCAGGATATAATGAAGTTTGCGTAACTGTGGGTGTGCTTTTAGAAAATGGTGAAAGCACAATTATATCTTACTTTAAGATAAAAACAGCCATGATCAAAATGCATAGCAACAACTGAAGCAGTTTAACAATGTGACAAACATAAAGACAATGCCAACATAATAAATGAAATATTACAAAGTCGAATAAAATATGCAATTAATATCATGAGCAGAGGGGGAAATGCATTGCCTTACTCATTGAATGAAAAAAATTGCAGAAAGGGCAGAAACCTGTTAGTGATGTATGTGGGCATAAGTGAGGCTTATTCTGGTGCATGACTCTTTTGGCTACATGCCTGGTCTGTGAGTGCTTTCCCATTTTCTTTCCTATCCAGGCCAAGATGAAAGCGTTCATTAATGTCTGCATTTCCTGCTTGCTCTCTGGCCCTCTCCCCTACCGCTTAATGCCACCAACAACAGTGGGCTAGAAAGGGGAGTTTAGGATGAATAGCCCTTTGTATCCCAACCAGAAAAGATATATATGAAACACAAACATTATGCCCAGAACCTCAAAATTGGTCCCCATAACTTTTTCAGAGTGTCCCAACAGTTCTTTTCAACTTACATTATTTATTTATTTTGCATATTTGTACCCTTCCTTCTCACCCCCCACCTCCCTCAGAGCAGCTTCACAACAACATTAGACTATTCTATTATGATACTACCCCCTCCAAAAGTCACTAGTGATTGACTATTTTTCCCAACTTAGATTTCCCTTTAGAGACTACTATGGGTACCCCATAGTACCAAACACATAGTAATAATCCAGGAAATGAATATTAGGACTTCATCATACGTTGTTTTTCCTTCTGTCCAACCCTATCACTTTAGCCACAGGAATGAATGTTCAAGAGGGGGGTCCCGGAGCCAGGGTGCCACTATTGAGGTCGTGTTGGCAAGGAGGAGATGCAGCCAAAAAGCCATCCCAGGGAGAAGCGGTGGTGATCCTTACCTCATAGGCCACAGTAGGAGCCTAAGATGTCAGTAAGCCAGCCTCCATTTTGTGAAGGTAATCCTAGGAAGCAGACATCTTGGGAGTGTTAGAACAGCAGAGCGGTGGAGCTGGAGCTAACTCTGGATTGGCTAAGGCAGGCTGGGAGGAGTTTTAGCCCAGGGAGAAGAAAGGCTGTCAGATTGTCACAAAGAGAGAAGGAATTTGGCTTTGAAGGGAGAGGGTGACAGATTTTTGGGTGAGCACAGATTTTTACTGACAGAGAGTTTTAGGGCAGGTGATTCTACATCTATTTGGCCAGAAGGGTCAAAGTAGACACCTGGGGGCTTGTGTTGGATTGAGAACACAAGTGTTTTACTCTCTGGGGATCAGAGTAGTTTAGCTGTTAGTGAACTCTGTTAAGAGGGAAGCTATTTACTCTGGAGACAACCGGGCTTGGTTTGTCTGAGGGACTCACGGCTACTGGATCAGGGTAGAGTGAGTGATCTAATTCACATTTAAGTTCAGGAACCTATTCTAGTAACCACTAAGATTATTGTGCTCTGTAACCATTTAAGCTTGTGTGCCTCGGTAAGAAGACAGTTGTTTGTTTCAAATATCTTAATAAACTTATTCTCTAGTTCACTGTTTAAACAGCCTCAGCATTGATTCATTCTATAAGATTAGTTCCAGTGATTTTCAACATCTTTACAATTCAGTCATTTGAAGGGAGCCAAAAGGAAGAGCTGGTGTATAGGAGGATTTACCTCAGAGACAACAACATCTTTAGTTTCCCAAGTTCCCTTGGGTGGTGGCAGCTACTACAATCAGTCCATACACGTTACCTCATCAATCATTTACATCGCTCCGTGCCAAGTAACATATCCCACCAGATTGATAGTTGTGGGATCTGTAGTATTTTGGAGATCTCTTTCCCCCGTATGTGTGATCCTTGTTATTATAATTGGTGGTAGCGGTGGGATCTGTGAATGATGGCTACGTTATACGCAACAGAGTTTTTGTGACAAGATAGATTGGATAGCCAAAATGACAGGTCCCTGGGACTCCAGGTTTTGCTGTTAAATGCTGGGTCCACAAATGGTAAAACACTGGCCATCCAGGATTTAACCCTGGTTGACCATCTTGACCTAGCTTGCATCACCGAGACCTGGTTGGATTAACTGCATTGGGGGGCAGGGGTTAACCTCACCCAGCTTTGTCCACGAGGTATCAGGGTGCACCAGCAGGCTAGGTTTGGGGTCCCACTACTGTCTCAAATACAATTGGTGGGGATGAGAGAGGGGGCCTTCTTGGTGGTGGGCCCTGGCTCTGGAGTACTCTCCCTAAAGATATTAGGTCAGTCCCCACTTTCCAAGCCTTTCAGGCTAGTTTAAAAACATGGCTCTTTAGACAGGCCTTTGACCTTGTGTAGTTTTATGGTGAGATTGAGAGCCGAGCTACTGTTTTACCCCGGCACTTTGGTTTGCTGCTGGTAGATAGCCAGTTTTATTCACAGATTCTACTGTGTCTTATTAATTTTACATTTTATCAGATGGGGTTTATTTATGTTTGTTGTTTTTAGATTTATATTGTTTTATATGCTTGTGTATTGTTGTCTTGAGTGTGGCACTTAGTAGTGCTTCCATGGGCCATCCCGAGTCCTTCCTTTCGGGGAGATGGTGACAGGGTACAAATAAATTTATTATTATTATTATTATTATTACTATTATTACTATTATTATTATTATTATTATTATTATTATTATCTGCAGAGATAGGATTTTCCACTCTACTTGGTTGATGCCAGCCTTATGCACCTTCTGTAGGTAGCGAATTCTTCTTAATAGATCAAGAAGAGACAAGTCTCTGGTATGAAAAAGAACAATATACATAAAATTATCTGAAGAAGGTGTTTTCATCACCAACACTGAAACAAGCAACTACACCCGGGATACCTTGTTGTAATCTGGTCACCGTGTAGAACTCTTCTCTGACCCAACCTTGGATGCTACAAATAGTCCTTCGAAACATCTACAAGTGACTCTTTAAATCATCAGACAGAATGGACTACTATGTTTATCTACATGAATATGGACATTTATCCATGACAAAGAGAAGTTGTTCCTCTATGTTGTGTATATAAGTAATAAACCATGTCATCATGACATCATATTTGAAGTTTCAACAACAATTAAATAATACTTTGTGTAACTTTGCACCAGATGCCATTATATTTGGTCTCTTTGAAAGCCATCAAGGTCCTCTCCCCTTCAGGGTTGTATTCATAGGGTTGCTTGGCTCCTCCTAGCCTAATTTAGGTAGTTAAAGGTAAAGGTTTTCCCCTAACATTGAGTCCAGTCATGTTCAGTTCTAGGGGGGGGGGGGGGGCTCATCTCCATGTCTAAGCTGAAGAGCTGGCGTCTTTCATAACAAGGCAGCAGTAAAGGTGAGGCCAGAAAAGAGCAAAAAAAATTCAGGGCTGGTGAAGTATTGAAATGTGGTATCTACGAAAGAAGCACAATGAAAAGTCTATTTTGTTGAGTTTTTCAAGTCCATGGCACCAAGTAGATGCTTTTGGTAAATCCACGCATACTAGGATTGCAATTTATTATTAATATTATCCAAGTCATTTATTAACTTTACTTGTTGTTTTTGTTGTTGTTATTATCATTATTGTTAATAATAATATTCACTATTCCACAACATACTGCTTTTAGTTCTGAAAGAAAATAAGGTTGAAAGTAGATGGCTTACTCTCACTACTCACTACACAAGAGTGTATTTTTCCCAAACTTGGAAATATAGAAAACCTCTTACCTCCCATCCACACTGCAGAATTATAGTAGTTTGGCATCATTTGGGTTGCTGTATGGAATCCTGGGATTTGTAGTTTATTGTGGCACCAGAGCTCTCTGGCAAAGAAGTGTAAATAGCTTGCAAGACTGCAAATCCAAAATTCCATAGGATTGATCCACAACAGTCAATGTGGTATCAAACTGCTATCGTTAAGCAGTGTGCAAGCAGCCTTCGTTGCTGTACAATACAGTTGCCAGTCCAAATTTCCTCTCTATATAAAATTAATGCTGCGTCAGAAAAATCAGTAAACACTTTAATTAAAACAGACTAATTTGCATATTTATGGTAGGCTTTTGTCTCCCTAAAATGATGTCATCTCATACCACATCATTTATTTCACTTAAGTTGTGATGTAAGAAAGATGGCTTAGCAAATCATTAAATTTTACCAAACACATAGTAATAATCCAGGAAATGAATATTAAGAATTCATCATACATTGTTTTTCCTTCTGACCAATCCTATCACTTTAGCCACAGGGATGAATGTCCAAGAATATTTGAAAGATGATCAACTATTTAGAAATCCCTTTGT
The DNA here is from genome assembly GCF_025583915.1 of Anolis sagrei ordinatus. Taxonomy (NCBI): domain Eukaryota; kingdom Metazoa; phylum Chordata; class Lepidosauria; order Squamata; family Anolidae; genus Anolis; species Anolis sagrei. The sequence continues at coordinate 10,288,194 of NW_026847660.1, forward strand.
AAAGAATCCTGGACTGACAAAATCTTTTGGAACATCAACTTGCAAAATTTGCATGTGCTTGTTTTGCACACAAAACAGCTTTCACTCTATAGGAAAAGACTTTGCAAATCCCAGTGGCACAGTGGGTTAAACCATTGAGCTGCTAAACTTGTTGACCAAAAGGTCACATGTTCGAATGCAGGGAGCGACATGAGCTCCCGCTGTTAGGCCCAGCTTCCGCCAACCTAGCAGTTCTAAAACATGCAAATATGAGTAGATCAATAGGTACCACTCTGGAGGGAAGGCAACAGTGCTCCTTGCAGTCATGCTCTCCACATGACCTTGGAGGTGTCTACGGAAAAGGTGTCTTCAGCTGCATCAGGTGGCAAAGAATTTCCAGAAGGCAGAAGAAAGGAGTCAGCAAGCAATTCTGGTTATAAATAAGCCCCGTTCCATTGAGAGTGGGGAGTAAGGGCAAGGGGTAGGCAGGACTTTGTCCATTGCATTTCTGACAATTTCCAACTTTCTGTCTTATTGCAAACATCTTCTGAGCAAATCTGGCCCAGAAACCCCTGTGATAGGTTCGTGTTAGAGTCACTGGGGCCAGAAGCAACTTGAGGTCAAGCAATAATAAACATACAATAATCTTACTAGCGAATGTGAAATTGGAAATTTGGAAATTTAGCTAGCCTTCAAGGCAGGCAACTGCCTCTCTTTGGATGTCATGCAAGATTAATACATATTAATTGAGAGGGGCATTGGCAAAGGCAGGCTCCGTGCAAGATATTATCTTTTGGGTTGGGCAATTATCATGGATAGAGACCCAAGAGTCTGCAATTAGAGCCAGACACTTCCTTGCCAGGATGCTATGGTTGCTGATGTTCTCAATTCTGCAGCTTCCCGTGATTTGCCAAGGAAGTGCTCTGAAATGTCCTGCAGGTGATATCTTCCCTCTTCCACAAGATTGGTACCAGCCAGGTGATCTCCTCATTGGTGGGGTTTCTTCACAGCTTATTTACGTGACCATTGAAGCCCCCTTCAAGGAAAAGCCTTCTCTGAAGCAGTTGGGTGTCCCAGAGTAAGAAATCATTATTTCATCTCTCTCTCCCTGCTCTCTCTCACAAACTCAGCTCTATGAAAGGGACGACCCTGCTTCCCCTCCAAAGAAGGCATTTTCCCCACCTGAAATTCTGCCTTGAAGCCAAAGAAAGTATGATTTTTGTGTCTGAATACATGATGGATGTGTCAGAATACTACACAAAATTCAAAGGTTGGATGTATTGTCAAAGGCTTTCATGGACGAAATCACTGGGTTGTTGTGAGTTGTCCTGGCTGTATGGCCATGTTTCAGAAGCATTCTCTTCTATGTTTTGCCTGTACCTATGGCAGAAATCATCAGAGGTTGTGGGCTAGGAAACTAGGAAAATGGGGTTTATATATCTATGGAATGTCCAGGGTGGGAGAAAGAACTCTTGCCTATTTGAGATAGGTGTGAAGGTTTCAACTGGCCACCTTGATTAGCATTTAATGGCCTAGTACTTTCAAGGTCTGGCTTCTTACTGATTGTTTCTTGACTGGAATTCCCCTGTTTTTGAGTGTTATTTTTTATTGCCTTGCAGTATGGTGCCAAAGTTCTACCAGCATGCCCTTGCCTTGGCCTTTGCTGTGCATGAGATCAATCGGGATCTGCAGATCTTGCTGAACATTACCCTGGGATTTCATATTTGTGACAGCTACTATGATGCATTGATGACTTATCGGAGCACCCTGGATCTGCTCTTCAAATCTCCTCGATTTTTTCCTAATTACAACTGCGATAAACAGAGGAACCTGATAGCTGTCATTGGAGGACTTGGTGCTGCCACCTCTTCTGATATGGCAAGCCTTTTAGGTTTCTACAAAATTCCACAGGTAGGATCTGATCACGAATGGTTTTGACTGCTTAATTTTAAATAGTGCTTGGTTTAATTTTATTTTAGTGTTCATAGTTTTTAGATGTTGTATTGTATATTGTATTGTTTTTGGAGCCCCCGGTAGCGCAATGGGTTAAACTCTTGTGTCGGCAGAACTGAAGACCAACAGGTCAGAGGTTTGAATCCGGGGACAGCGTGGATGAGCTCCCTCTGCGGGGACAGGAGAGAAGCCTCCCACCTGAAGTAAAACATTAAAACATCTGGATAGTAAAACATTAAAACATCTGGGCATCCCCTTGGCAACATCCTTGCAGGTGGCCAATTCTCTCACATCAGAAGCAACTTGCAGTTTCTCAAGTCACTCCTGACACAAAAAAGAGCGTTCTGTTAATAGAGGAAAAAACTGCCATAGCAACAACAGTAATAATGACTTATCTTCTCACTGGGTTGTTGTAAGTTTTTCGGGCTGTCTGGTCATGTTTTAGAAGCATTCTCTCCTGACGTTTCACCTGCATCTTTGGCAGGCATCCTCAGAGGTAGTGGAATCTGTTTGAAACTAGGATGCAGGTGAAACCGACATCACAACTTCTGAGGATGCCTGCCACAGATGCAGACGAAATGTCAGGAAATAATTCTTCAAGAACATGGCCATACAGCATGAATAACCTACAACAACCCAGTGATTCTGGTCATGAAAGCTTTCAACAATATKTTTWCATTGTTATTCAGTAGGTGAACATTTTGCAATGAGGACAGAAATGGTTGACACARYGAATGTATATCCCTAGACTTTATTACTTAACACATATAACWTTACCMGGTCAAATGGTTGRTGAATCGATAAATCAATGAACATAGACACTTTTATTAACATCCTTGTTCTATATATTTGCATTCTATTTTAGATGATCTATGGCTCATTTGACCTTCAAGAGCTTAATACCACGCAGTATTCTTCATTTTATTCCATGGTCCCAGAGGAATCTTATCAGAACGTTGGGATTATTCACCTGTTTCAATATTTTGGATGGAATTGGGTTGGGATCTTTGCCACTGATAATAACAGCGGAGAGCATTTCTTGCAGAGTCTGGAACCACTGCTTTCAGAGAGCGGGATCTGTTCAGCTTTTATAAAAAGGTTATCCTATATAGCACGTTTGGATGACGCATTTATAGATGTAAATGAAATTTATTCATATTTAATGAGTGATATAAACACGTTTATCTTGTACGGAGAATCTTTGAGCATTGCAGCTTTAAGAGTCATCTTAACTACGGGAGGTCTTGAAAATGAAAATTTCGTTTTCAAGAAGGTGTGGATCCTGACAGCTCAACAAGAATTCYTTTTAACCGGRCTTTCAAGAGGTTGGGATCTTCAAGTTTTTCATGGTGCCATTGCTTTTGCCATTCACTCAGAGAATATTCCAAATTTCAGAGAATTTCTAAAGACAACAAACCCTCACTCGAACAAAAGAGACAAATTTATTCAGGTCTTCTGGGAACAAGCATTTGACTGTTTCTTTCCAGAGTCTTGGGAGCAAARGGAAATGGGGCAATGTACTGGAAATGAGAACCTTGAGGATATATTTAAGCCTTTYTTTGAAATGAGCATGACAGGACACAGCTACAGRGTCTACAATGCTGTCCACAGTGTGGCTCATGCTTTGCATGCTATGTACTCTTCTCAATTCAACTACAACAGAGGGAAATATACCTCCCGTACCAACAAGAGGGGTGATGCAGTCAAACTGCAAAATCTGCAGGCTTGGCAGGTAATGTCTTCAGACCTTACTGAAAGGCTAATGCATTATTATTATTATTATTATTATTATTATTATTATTATTATTATTTTATTTTGAAATGCAACAATTAGTACARGGCAAACAAGTTCACTCTGCTGGCTGTTGTATTGGATCACACTGGCCTTTTGTAGTGTTTGGATTGCCTTTGTCCCCACTTACTTAAGTGCAACTGGGAAAGCCATGGTGGCTGTGGAGATCTTCAGTATCTTAACCTCTGGTGCTAGTTTACTCGGCTGTATCTCCTTCCCTAAATGCTATATCATTCTGTTGAGACCTGACCTGAACACCAGGAAGCAACTCATAAGGATAAAGGTTTAGGGAATGCCCATGGTATTACTTTTTATCTGGTTGGAGTATGAGGAATGCCTGAAACATGTAAGAGTTTGGAATAGGTGCCGGTGGCATTTCAGATGCCTTCCGACTTTTATGTTTCTATGATATAATCACTTTCACAACTTCTGAATATTAGGTAGGCTGGATAATAATGGAATAATTGAAAGGCTGTAGTCCGTCCATCCGTCCCCCAAGTTCCAGTGATATTAGAATTCTCTCCTCTTGTTTGCAGAACTTTTAATCTAAAATATTATTCTATGAGGAAATTTTTACTTCCATTACAGAAATTTCTGGTGGCAGGAAGAAACTAAAGAACGGCAGTCAGGATATAATGAAGTTTGCGTAACTGTGGGTGTGCTTTTAGAAAATGGTGAAAGCACAATTATATCTTACTTTAAGATAAAAACAGCCATGATCAAAATGCATAGCAACAACTGAAGCAGTTTAACAATGTGACAAACATAAAGACAATGCCAACATAATAAATGAAATATTACAAAGTCGAATAAAATATGCAATTAATATCATGAGCAGAGGGGGAAATGCATTGCCTTACTCATTGAATGAAAAAATTGCAGAAAGGGCAGAAACCTGTTAGTGATGTATGTGGGCATAAGTGAGGCTTATTCTGGTGCATGACTCTTTTTGGCTACATGCCTGGTCTGTGAGTGCTTTCCCATTTTCTTTCCTATCCAGGCCAAGATGAACCAGTTCATTAATATCTGCATTTCCTGCTTGCTCTCTGGCCCTCTCCCCTACCAGTTAATACCACCAACAACAGTGGGCTTGATAGCTATAGAAAGGGGAGTTTAGGATGAATAGCCCTTTGTATCCCAACCAGAAAAGATATATATGAAACACAAACATTATGCCCAGAACCTCAAAATTGGTCCCCATAACTTTTTCAGAGTGTCCCAACAGTTCTTTTCAACTTACATTATTTATTTATTTTGCATATTTGTACCCTTCCTTCTCACCCCCCACCTCCCTCAGAGCAGCTTCACAACAACATTAGACTATTCTATTATGATACTACCCCCTCCAAAAGTCACTAGTGATTGACTATTTTTCCCAACTTAGATTTCCCTTTAGAGACTACTATGGGTACCCCATAGTACCAAACACATAGTAATAATCCAGGAAATGAATATTAGGACTTCATCATACGTTGTTTTTCCTTCTGTCCAACCCTATCACTTTAGCCACAGGGATGAATGTTCAAGAGGGGGGTCCCGGAGCCAGGGTGCCACTATTGAGGTCGTGTTGGCAAGGAGGAGATGCAGCCAAAAAGCCATCCCAGGGAGAAGCGGTGGTGATCCTTACCTCATAGGCCACAGTAGGAGCCTAAGATGTCAGTAAGCCAGCCTCCATTTTGTGAAGGTAATCCTAGGAAGCAGACATCTTGGGAGTGTTAGAACAGCAGAGCGGTGGAGCTGGAGCTAACTCTGGATTGGCTAAGGCAGGCTGGGAGGAGTTTTAGCCCAGGGAGAAGAAAGGCTGTCAGATTGTCACAAAGGGAGAAGGAATTTGGCTTTGAAGGGAGAGGGTGACAGATTTTTGGGTGAGCACAGATTTTTACTGACAGAGAGTTTTAGGGCAGGTGATTCTACATCTATTTGGCCAGAAGGGTCAAAGTAGACACCTGGGGGCTTGTGTTGGATTGAGAACACAAGTGTTTTACTCTCTGGGGATGAGAGTAGTTTAGCTGTTAGTGAACTCTGTTAAGAGGGAAGCTATTTACTCTGGAGACAACCGGGCTTGGTTTGTCTGAGGGACTCACGGCTACTGGATCAGGGTAGAGTGAGTGATCTAATTCACATTTAAGTTCAGGAACCTATTCTAGTAACCACTAAGATTATTGTGCTCTGTAACCATTTAAGCTTGTGTGCCTCGGTAAGAAGACAGTTGTTTGTTTCAAATATCTTAATAAACTTATTCTCTAGTTCACTGTTTAAACAGCCTCAGCATTGATTCATTCTATAAGATTAGTTCCAGTGATTTTCAACATCTTTACAATTCAGTCATTTGAAGGGAGCCAAAAGGAAGAGCTGGTGTATAGGAGGATTTACCTCAGAGACAACAACATCTTTAGTTTCCCAAGTTCCCTTGGGTGGTGGCAGCTACTACAATCAGTCCCTACACATTACCTCATCAATCATTTACATCGCTCCGTGCCAAGTAACATATCCCACCAGATTGATAGTTGTGGGATCTGTAGTATTTTGGAGATCTCTTTCCCCGTATGTGTGATCCTTGTTGTTATAATTGGTAGTAACAGTGGGATCTGTGAATGATGGCTACGTTATACGGAACAGAGTTTTTGTGACCCTGTGGCAAGATAGATTGGATAGCCAAAATGACAGGTCCCTGGGACTCCAGGTTTTGCTGTTAAATGCTGGGTCCACAAATGGTAAAACACTGGCTATCCAGGATTTAACCCTGGATGACCATCTTGACCTAGCTTGCATCACCGAGATCTGGTTGGATTAACTCGGGTGGGGGGGATTAAACTCACCCAGCTTAGTCCACCAGGTCTCGGGGTGCACCAGCAGGCTAGGTCTGGGGTCCCACTACCGTTTCAAATGCAATTGGTGGGGACGAGAGGGGAGGGGCTTCTTGGTGGTGGGCCCAGGCTCTGGAGTACCCCCCCCCAAAGATATTAGGTCAGTCCCCACTTTCCAATCCTTTCAGGCTAGTTTAAAAACATGGCTCTTTAGACAGGCCTTTGACCTTGTGTAGTTTTATGGTGAGATTGAGAGCCGAGCTATTGTTTTACCCCGGCACTTTGGTTTGCTGCTAATAGATAGCCAGTTTTATTCACAGGTTTTACTGTGTCTTATTAATTTTACATTTTATTAGATGGGGTTAATTTATGTTTGTTGGTTTTAGATTTATATTGTTTTATATGCTTGTGTATTCTTGTCTTGAGTGTGGCACTTCATAGTGCTTCTGTGGGCCGCCCCAAGTCCCTTCGGGGAGATGGTGACAGGGAACAAATAAAATTATTATTATTATTGTTGTTGTTGTTGTTATTATTATTATTATTATCTGCAGAGATAGGATTTTCCACTCTACTTGGTTGATGCCAGCCTTATGCACCTTCTGTAGGTAGCGAATTCTTCTTAATAGATCAAGAAGAGACAAGTCTCTGGTATGAAAAAGAACAATATACATAAAATTATCTGAAGAAGGTGTTTTCATCACCAACACTGAAACAAGCAACTACACCCGGGATACCTTGTTGTAATCTGGTCACCGTGTAGAACTCTTCTCTGACCCAACCTTGGATGCTACAAATAGTCCTTCGAAACATCTACAAGTGACTCTTTAAATCATCAGACAGAATGGACTACTATGTTTATCTACATGAATATGGACATTTATCCATGACAAAGAGAAGTTGTTCCTCTATGTTGTGTATATAAGTAATAAACCATGTCATCATGACATCATATTTGAAGTTTCAACAACAATTAAATAATACTTTGTGTAACTTTGCACCAGATGCCATTATATTTGGTCCCTTTGAAAACCATCAAGGTTCTCTTCCCTTCAGTGTCATTGACTGCACAGGTCTAGGGTTGTATTCATAGAGTTGCTTGGCTCCTCCTAGCCTAATTTAGGTAGTTAAAGGTAAAGGTTTTCCCCTAACATTGAGTCCAGTCATGTTCAGTTCTAGGGGGGGGGGGGGGCTCATCTCCATGTCTAAGCTGAAGAGCTGGCGTCTTTCATAACAAGGCAGCAGTAAAGGTGAGGCCAGAAAAGAGCAAAAAAAATTCAGGGCTGGTGAAGTATTGAAATGTGGTATCTACGAAAGAAGCACAATGAAAAGTCTATTTTGTTGAGTTTTTCAAGTCCATGGCACCAAGTAGATGCTTTTGGTAAATCCACGCATACTAGGATTGCAATTTATTATTAATATTATCCAAGTCATTTATTAACTTTACTTGTTGTTTTTGTTGTTGTTATTATCATTATTGTTAATAATAATATTCACTATTCCACAACATACTGCTTTTAGTTCTGAAAGAAAATAAGGTTGAAAGTAGATGGCTTACTCTCACTACTCACTACACAAGAGTGTATTTTTCCCAAACTTGGAAATATAGAAAACCTCTTACCTCCCATCCACACTGCAGAATTATAGTAGTTTGGCATCATTTGGGTTGCTGTATGGAATCCTGGGATTTGTAGTTTATTGTGGCACCAGAGCTCTCTGGCAAAGAAGTGTAAATAGCTTGCAAGACTGCAAATCCAAATTTCCATAGGATTGATCCACAACAGTCAATGTGGTATCAAACTGCTATCGTTAAGCAGTGTGCAAGCAGCCTTCGTTGCTGTACAATACAGTTGCCAGTCCAAATTTCCTCTCTATATAAAATTAATGCTGCGTCAGAAAAATCAGTAAACACTTTAATTAAAACAGACTAATTTGCATATTTATGGTAGGCTTTTGTCTCCCTAAAATGATGTCATCTCATACCACATCATTTATTTCACTTAAGTTGTGATGTAAGAAAGATGGCTTAGCAAATCATTAAATTTTACCAAACACATAGTAATAATCCAGGAAATGAATATTAAGAATTCATCATACATTGTTTTTCCTTCTGACCAATCCTATCACTTTAGCCACAGGGATGAATGTCCAAGAATATTTGAAAGATGATCAACTATTTAGAAATCCCTTTGTAAAGAATCCTGGACTGACAAAATCTTTTGGAACATCAACTTGCAAAATTTGCATGTGCTTGTTTTGCACACAAAACAGCTTTCACTCTATAGGAAAAGACTTTGCAAATCCCAGTGGCACAGTGGGTTAAACCATTGAGCTGCTAAACTTGTTGACCAAAAGGTCACATGTTCGAATGCAGGGAGCGACATGAGCTCCCGCTGTTAGGCCCAGCTTCCGCCAACCTAGCAGTTCTAAAACATGCAAATATGAGTAGATCAATAGGTACCACTCTGGAGGGAAGGCAACAGTGCTCCTTGCAGTCATGCTCTCTCATAGAAATCACTGCAATTAACTTCAGCTGCATCAGGTGGCAAAGAATTTCCAGAGGTAGTAGAAAGGAGTCAACAAGCAATTCTGGTTATAAATAAGCCCCTGTTCCATTGAGAGTGGGGAGTAGGGGCAAGGGGTAGGCAGGACTCTGTCCATTGCATTTCTGACAATTTCCAAATTTCTGTCTTATTGCAAACACCTTCTGAGCAAATCTGGCCCAGAAACCCCTGTGATAGGTTCGTGTTAGAGTCACTGTGGGCCAGAAGCAACTTGAGGTCAAGCAATATTAAGCATACAATTATCTTACTAGCGAATGTGAAATTGGAAATTTGGAAATTTAGCTAGCCTTCGAAGCAGGCAACTGCGTCTCTTTGGATGTCATGCAAGATTAATACATATTAATTGAGAGGGGCATTGGCAAAGGCAGGCTCCGTGCAAGATATTATCTTTTGGGTTGGGCAATTATCATGGATAGAGACCCAAGAGTCTGCAATTAGAGCCAGACACTTCCTTGCCAGGATGCTATGGTTGCTGATGTTCTCAATTCTGCAGCTTCCCGTGATTTGCCAAGGAAGTGCTCTGAAATGTCCTGCAGGTGATATCTTCCCTCTTCCACAAGATTGGTACCAGCCAGGTGATCTCCTCATTGGTGGGGTTTCTTCACAGCTTATTTACGTGACCATTGAAGCCCCCTTCAAGGAAAAGCCTTCTCTGAAGCAGTTGGGTGTCCCAGAGTAAGAAATCATTATTTCATCTCTCTCTCCCTGCTCTCTCTCACAAACTCAGCTCTATGAAAGGGACGACCCTGCTTCCCCTCCAAAGAAGGCATTTTCCCCACCTGAAATTCTGCCTTGAAGCCAAAGAAAGTATGATTTTTGTGTCTGAATACATGATGGATGTGTCAGAATACTACACAAAATTCAAAGGTTGGATGTATTGTCAAAGGCTTTCATGGACGAAATCACTGGGTTGTTGTGAGTTGTCCTGGCTGTATGGCCATGTTTCAGAAGCATTCTCTTCTATGTTTTGCCTGTACCTATGGCAGAAATCATCAGAGGTTGTGGGCTAGGAAACTAGGAAAATGGGGTTTATATATCTATGGAATGTCCAGGGTGGGAGAAAGAACTCTTGCCTATTTGAGATAGGTGTGAAGGTTTCAACTGGCCACCTTGATTAGCATTTAATGGCCTAGTACTTTCAAGGTCTGGCTTCTTACTGATTGTTTCTTGACTGGAATTCCCCTGTTTTTGAGTGTTATTTTTTATTGCCTTGCAGTATGGTGCCAAAGTTCTACCAGCATGCCCTTGCCTTGGCCTTTGCTGTGCATGAGATCAATCGGGATCTGCAGATCTTGCTGAACATTACCCTGGGATTTCATATTTGTGACAGCTACTATGATGCATTGATGACTTATCGGAGCACCCTGGATCTGCTCTTCAAATCTCCTCGATTTTTTCCTAATTACAACTGCGATAAACAGAGGAACCTGATAGCTGTCATTGGAGGACTTGGTGCTGCCACCTCTTCTGATATGGCAAGCCTTTTAGGTTTCTACAAAATTCCACAGGTAGGATCTGATCACGAATGGTTTTGACTGCTTAATTTTAAATAGTGCTTGGTTTAATTTTATTTTAGTGTTCATAGTTTTTAGATGTTGTATTGTATATTGTATTGTTTTTGGAGCCCCCGGTAGCGCAATGGGTTAAACTCTTGTGTCGGCAGAACTGAAGACCAACAGGTCAGAGGTTTGAATCCGGGGACAGCGTGGATGAGCTCCCTCTGCGGGGACAGGAGAGAAGCCTCCCACCTGAAGTAAAACATTAAAACATCTGGACAGTAAAATATCTGGGCATCCCCTGGGCAACATTCTTGCAGATGGCCAATTCTCTCACACCAGAAGCGACTTGCAGTTTCTCAAGTCACTCCTGACACAAAAAAGAGCGTTCTGTTAATAGAGGAAAAAACTGCCATAGCAACAACAGTAATAATGACTTATCTTCTCACTGGGTTGTTGTAAGTTTTTCGGGCTGTCTGGTCATGTTTTAGAAGCATTCTCTCCTGACGTTTCACCTGCATCTTTGGCAGGCATCCTCAGAGGTAGTGGAATCTGTTTGAAACTAGGATGCAGGTGAAACCGACATCACAACTTCTGAGGATGCCTGCCACAGATGCAGACGAAATGTCAGGAAATAATTCTTCAAGAACATGGCCATACAGCATGAATAACCTACAACAACCCAGTGATTCTGGTCATGAAAGCTTTCAACAATATATTTTCATTGTTATTCAGTAGGTGAACATTTTGCAATGAGGACAGAAATGGTTGACACATGGAATGTATATCCCTAGACTTTATTACTTAACACATATAACATTACCGGGTCAAATGGTTGTTGAATCGATAAATCAATGAACATAGACACTTTTATTAACATCCTTGTTCTATATATTTGCATTCTATTTTAGATGATCTATGGCTCATTTGACCTTCAAGAGCTTAATACCACGCAGTATTCTTCATTTTATTCCATGGTCCCAGAGGAATCTTATCAGAACGTTGGGATTATTCGCCTGTTTCAATATTTTGGATGGAATTGGGTTGGGATCTTTGCCACTGATAATAACAGCGGAGAGCATTTCTTGCAGAGTCTGGAACCACTGCTTTCAGAGAGCGGGATCTGTTCAGCTTTTATAAAAAGGTTATCCTATATAGCACGTTTGGATGACGCATTTATAGATGTAAATGAAATTTATTCATATTTAATGAGTGATATAAACACGTTTATCTTGTACGGAGAATCTTTGAGCATTGCAGCTTTAAGAGTCATCTTAACTACGGGAGGTCTTGAAAATGAAAATTTCGTTTTCAAGAAGGTGTGGATCCTGACAGCTCAACAAGAATTCATTTTAACCGGTCTTTCAAGAGGTTGGGATCTTCAAGTTTTTCATGGTGCCATTGCTTTTGCCATTCACTCAGAGAATATTCCAAATTTCAGAGAATTTCTAAAGACAACAAACCCTCACTCGAACAAAAGAGACAAATTTATTCAGGTCTTCTGGGAACAAGCATTTGACTGTTTCTTTCCAGAGTCTTGGGAGCAAACGGAAATGGGGCAATGTACTGGAAATGAGAACCTTGAGGATATATTTAAGCCTTTATTTGAAATGAGCATGACAGGACACAGCTACAGTGTCTACAATGCTGTCCACAGTGTGGCTCATGCTTTGCATGCTATGTACTCTTCTCAATTCAACTACAACAGAGGGAAATATACCTCCCGTACCAACAAGAGGGGTGATGCAGTCAAACTGCAAAATCTGCAGGCTTGGCAGGTAATGTCTTCAGACCTTACTGAAAGGCTAATGCATTATTATTATTATTATTATTATTATTATTATTATTATTATTTTATTTTGAAATGCAACAATTAGTACACGGCAAACAAGTTCACTCTGCTGGCTGTTGTATTGGATCACATTGGCCTTTTGTAGTGTTTGGATCGCATTTGTCCCCACTTACTTAAGTGCAACTGGGAAAGCCATGGTGGCTGTGGAGATCTTCAGTATCTTAACTTCTGGTGCTAGTTTACTCGGCTGTATCTCCTTCCCTAAATGCTATATCATTCTGTTGAGACCTGACCTGAACACCAGGAAGCAACTCATAAGGATAAAGGTTTAGGGAATGCCCATGGTATTACTTTTTATCTGGTTGGAGTATGAGGAATGCCTGAAACATGTAAGAGTTTGGAATAGGTGCCGGTGGCATTTCAGATGCCTTCCGACTTTTATGTTTCTAGTATATAATCACTTTCACAACTTCTGAATATTAGGTAGGCTGGATAATAATGGAATAATTGAAAGGCTGTAATCCATCAATCCGTCCCCCAAGTTCCAGTGATATTAGAATTCTCTCCTCTTGTTTGCAGAGCTTTTAATCTAAAATATTATTCTATGAGGAAATTTTTACTTCCATTACAGAAATTTCTGGTGGCAGGAAGAAACTAAAGAACGGCAGTCAGGATATGATGAAGTTTGCGTAACTGTGGGTGTGCTTTTAGAAAATGGTGAAAGCACAATTATATCTTACTTTAAGATAAAAACAGCCATGATCAAAATGCATAGCAACAACTGAAGCAGTTTAACAATGTGACAAACATAAAGACAATGCCAACATAATAAATGAAATATTACAAAGTCGAATAAAATATGCAATTAATATCATGAGCAGAGGGGGAAATGCATTGCCTTACTCATTGAATGAAAAAATTGCAGAAAGGGCAGAAACCTGTTAGTGATGTATGTGGGCATAAGTGAGGCTTATTCTGGTGCATGACTCTTTTTGGCTACATGCCTGGTCTGTGAGTGCTTTCCCATTTTCTTTCCTATCCAGGCCAAGATGAACCAGTTCATTAATATCTGCATTTCCTGCTTGCTCTCTGGCCCTCTCCCCTACCAGTTAATACCACCAACAACAGTGGGCTTGATAGCTATAGAAAGGGGAGTTTAGGATGAATAGCCCTTTGTATCCCAACCAGAAAAGATATATATGAAACACAAACATTATGCCCAGAACCTCAAAATTGGTCCCCATAACTTTTTCAGAGTGTCCCAACAGTTCTTTTCAACTTACATTATTTATTTATTTTGCATATTTGTACCCTTCCTTCTCACCCCCCACCTCCCTCAGAGCAGCTTCACAACAACATTAGACTATTCTATTATGATACTACCCCCTCCAAAAGTCACTAGTGATTGACTATTTTTCCCAACTTAGATTTCCCTTTAGAGACTACTATGGGTACCCCATAGTACCAAACACATAGTAATAATCCAGGAAATGAATATTAGGACTTCATCATACGTTGTTTTTCCTTCTGTCCAACCCTATCACTTTAGCCACAGGGATGAATGTTCAAGAGGGGGGTCCCGGAGCCAGGGTGCCACTATTGAGGTCGTGTTGGCAAGGAGGAGATGCAGCCAAAAAGCCATCCCAGGGAGAAGCGGTGGTGATCCTTACCTCATAGGCCACAGTAGGAGCCTAAGATGTCAGTAAGCCAGCCTCCATTTTGTGAAGGTAATCCTAGGAAGCAGACATCTTGGGAGTGTTAGAACAGCAGAGCGGTGGAGCTGGAGCTAACTCTGGATTGGCTAAGGCAGGCTGGGAGGAGTTTTAGCCCAGGGAGAAGAAAGGCTGTCAGATTGTCACAAAGGGAGAAGGAATTTGGCTTTGAAGGGAGAGGGTGACAGATTTTTGGGTGAGCACAGATTTTTACTGACAGAGAGTTTTAGGGCAGGTGATTCTACATCTATTTGGCCAGAAGGGTCAAAGTAGACACCTGGGGGCTTGTGTTGGATTGAGAACACAAGTGTTTTACTCTCTGGGGATGAGAGTAGTTTAGCTGTTAGTGAACTCTGTTAAGAGGGAAGCTATTTACTCTGGAGACAACCGGGCTTGGTTTGTCTGAGGGACTCACGGCTACTGGATCAGGGTAGAGTGAGTGATCTAATTCACATTTAAGTTCAGGAACCTATTCTAGTAACCACTAAGATTATTGTGCTCTGTAACCATTTAAGCTTGTGTGCCTCGGTAAGAAGACAGTTGTTTGTTTCAAATATCTTAATAAACTTATTCTCTAGTTCACTGTTTAAACAGCCTCAGCATTGATTCATTCTATAAGATTAGTTCCAGTGATTTTCAACATCTTTACAATTCAGTCATTTGAAGGGAGCCAAAAGGAAGAGCTGGTGTATAGGAGGATTTACCTCAGAGACAACAACATCTTTAGTTTCCCAAGTTCCCTTGGGTGGTGGCAGCTACTACAATCAGTCCCTACACATTACCTCATCAATCATTTACATCGCTCCGTGCCAAGTAACATATCCCACCAGATTGATAGTTGTGGGATCTGTAGTATTTTGGAGATCTCTTTCCCCGTATGTGTGATCCTTGTTGTTATAATTGGTAGTAACAGTGGGATCTGTGAATGATGGCTACGTTATACGGAACAGAGTTTTTGTGACCCTGTGGCAAGATAGATTGGATAGCCAAAATGACAGGTCCCTGGGACTCCAGGTTTTGCTGTTAAATGCTGGGTCCACAAATGGTAAAACACTGGCTATCCAGGATTTAACCCTGGATGACCATCTTGACCTAGCTTGCATCACCGAGATCTGGTTGGATTAACTGCATTGGGGGGCAGGGGTTAACCTCACCCAGCTTTGTCCACGAGGTATCAGGGTGCACCAGCAGGCTAGGTTTGGGGTCCCACTACTGTCTCAAATACAATTGGTGGGGATGAGAGAGGGGGCCTTCTTGGTGGTGGGCCCTGGCTCTGGAGTACTCTCCCTAAAGATATTAGGTCAGTCCCCACTTTCCAAGCCTTTCAGGCTAGTTTAAAAACATGGCTCTTTAGACAGGCCTTTGACCTTGTGTAGTTTTATGGTGAGATTGAGAGCCGAGCTACTGTTTTACCCCGGCACTTTGGTTTGCTGCTGGTAGATAGCCAGTTTTATTCACAGATTCTACTGTGTCTTATTAATTTTACATTTTATCAGATGGGGTTTATTTATGTTTGTTGTTTTTAGATTTATATTGTTTTATATGCTTGTGTATTGTTGTCTTGAGTGTGGCACTTAGTAGTGCTTCCATGGGCCATCCCGAGTCCTTCCTTTCGGGGAGATGGTGACAGGGTACAAATAAATTTATTATTATTATTATTATTATTACTATTATTACTATTATTATTATTATTATTATTATTATTATTATCTGCAGAGATAGGATTTTCCACTCTACTTGGTTGATGCCAGCCTTATGCACCTTCTGTAGGTAGCGAATTCTTCTTAATAGATCAAGAAGAGACAAGTCTCTGGTATGAAAAAGAACAATATACATAAAATTATCTGAAGAAGGTGTTTTCATCACCAACACTGAAACAAGCAACTACACCCGGGATACCTTGTTGTAATCTGGTCACCGTGTAGAACTCTTCTCTGACCCAACCTTGGATGCTACAAATAGTCCTTCGAAACATCTACAAGTGACTCTTTAAATCATCAGACAGAATGGACTACTATGTTTATCTACATGAATATGGACATTTATCCATGACAAAGAGAAGTTGTTCCTCTATGTTGTGTATATAAGTAATAAACCATGTCATCATGACATCATATTTGAAGTTTCAACAACAATTAAATAATACTTTGTGTAACTTTGCACCAGATGCCATTATATTTGGTCTCTTTGAAAGCCATCAAGGTCCTCTCCCCTTCAGGGTTGTATTCATAGGGTTGCTTGGCTCCTCCTAGCCTAATTTAGGTAGTTAAAGGTGAAGGTTTTCTCCTAACATTGAGTCCAGTCATGTTCAACTCGGGGGGGGGGGGGGGTCTCATGTCCATTTCTAAGCTGAAGAGCTGGCATCCTTCATAACAAGGCAGCAGCAAAGGTGAGGACAGAAAAGAGTAAAAAAAATTTCAGAGCTGGTGAAGTATTGAAATGTGGTATCTAAGAAAGAAGCATAATGAAAAGTCTTKATCTGTAGGTGACATGAATATTTCCCTGGTTCCCTTTCTTTGTTYCTCTTCATCCAACACCTGAGCACCTCTCTTCCCCTCTCTACTACTCCTACTATCAGTTGTAACATTGCCAGTAGACTCAACTGCAACAGAGTCATTTATTAACTTTAGTTATTATTGTTGTTTTTAATAGTATTACTATTATTAATAATAATATTCACTATTCCACAACATACTGCTTTTAGTTCTGAAAGAAAATAAGGTTGAAAGTAGATGGCTTACTCTCACTACTCACTACACAAGAGTGTATTTTTCCCAAACTTGGAAATATAGAAAACCTCTTACCTCCCATCCACACTGCAGAATTATAGTAGTTTGGCATCATTTGGGTTGCTGTATGGAATCCTGGGATTTGTAGTTTATTGTGGCACCAGAGCTCTCTGGCAAAGAAGTGTAAATAGCTTGCAAGACTGCAAATCCAAATTTCCATAGGATTGATCCACAACAGTCAATGTGGTATCAAACTGCTATCGTTAAGCAGTGTGCAAGCAGCCTTCATTGCTGTACAATACAGTTGCCAGTCCAAATTCCCTCTCTATATAAAATTAATGCTGTGTCAGAAAAATCATTAAACACTTTAATTAAAACAGACTAATTTGCATATTTATGGTAGGGTTTTGTCTCCCTAAAATGATGTCATCTCATATCACATCATTATTTCACTTAAGTTGTGATGTAAGAAAGATGGCATAGCAAACCATTAAATTTTACCAAACACATAGTAATAATCCAGGAAATGAATATTAAGAATTCATCATACATTGTTTTTCCTTCTGACCAATCCTATCACTTTAGCCACAGGGATGAATGTCCAAGAATATTTGAAAGATGATCAACTATTTAGAAATCCCTTTGTAAAGAATCCTGGACTGACAAAATCTTTTGGAACATCAACTTGCAAAATTTGCATGTGCTTGTTTTGCACACAAAACAGCTTTCACTCTATAGGAAAAGACTTTGCAAATCCCAGTGGCACAGT
>NW_026847660.1:10305883-10317061 GCF_025583915.1 Anolis sagrei ordinatus
AAAGAAGCCAGGAGAAACTCTGCACCTGACCTGTACAGTCTCTGGGATTCCTCTAACAAGCCTTGGAGTGCACTGGATCCGTTTACCCCCCGGGAGAGGCCAAGAATGGGTAGGAGCAATATGGACTGGTGGGGGCACTAACTACAACACTGCTCTCCAAAATCGCATCAGAATCACAAGGGACACCTCAAAAAGCCAGGTTTTCCTGCAACTCAGTAGCCTGAATTCTGAAGACACTGCAATTTATTACTGTGTGGGAGAATCACGGTGTTGTAATCCTTCTTAAAGGCAGTACAAAAACAGCTCTTACTGAATTCAGATTTTGTGGTTTTGTCTGAAAGAGCTGAAAACAAAGCAATTTAATCCTTTTTGCCTTTCCACCACCAATGTCAGTAATTGTAGCTGTGGCCTTCAAGTCAACCAGTGACAATCCTTTCATGGACTTACCCAAAGACACCCAGTGGATTTCTATGAGCAAATGGGGAACTGAACTCAGGGCTCCAAAATCCAACAATCAAATGATTACAGGCAGTCCCTGAGTTACAAACATCAGGCTTACAAACAATTCCTAGTTAAGAATGGGTGTAAGACAACAGGAAATGGTAACATATGAGAAAGGTGTCTCCGCTGAAGCTTTCTCACCAATCCTTGTTTCCAGAACAAGCCATTTTTTTCAAAATTCAATTATTACGGGGATGGAAAGTGAGGGGAAATCTGAATAGAGGAACATAGAGCAAAACAAACACCACAGGGACAACAACCCTTCCCTATGCTATCCACAGCTTTTCTTTCTTATTTACTTACTTACTTAGGCAATCCCTCATAGCCTGAGGATGATGGTCCTCCAAGTGTAGTGGGTCTGTGGGTGGCTGTGGGGCCCTTTCCTTTATCCACATGTCCTCCCACAGTGAGGACGTTGGCTTCCAGATGGAAAGCAGTCCTGGTCAGGGTTGGCTTGATGTGCCTTCCTCTTGGCATGTTTCTCTCTTTTGCCCTCCATTCGTGCCGCTTCGAAATTGACAGCACTGCTGGTCACAGCTGACCTCCAGTTAGAGAGCCCAAGAGCCAGGGCTTCCCAGGTCTCAGTGTCTATGCCGCAGTTTTTAAGATTGGCTTTAAGCCCATCTTTCAACCTCTTTTCTTGTCCACCAACATTACATTTCCTGTTCTTGAGTTTGGAGTATAGTAACTGCTTTGGGAGATGGTGATTGGGCATTCGGACAACATGGTCTGTCCAGTGGAGTTGATGGCATAGGAGCATTGCTTCAATGCTGGTGGTGTTTACATCTTCCAGCACACTGACATTTGTCCACCTGTCTTCCCAAGAGATTTGCAGGATTTTTCGGAGGCAACGCTGATACACACACACACACACACACACCCATATTTACTCAAACCAGGTATATAATTTTTTTTAAAAAAAATCTTCAATTCTTTTAAAAATTACCCCCAAATCCCTACCTTGCAACACACTTTAAATGGCAAGGATCATTTTGCCAAGTTTTTAGACCCTCCTACTGACCATTTTTGAATGAGTAGATATCTTTTTAAAGAAACATAAGGTAAACCAGTCTTTATGGAGCATAAAATGGCCAGGGACCTCTGAAAACAATTCAGAAATGTTCACATTTAATCAAAGAGCATTTGGGGGCAAAAATATTGATTTTTGTGTGTGCACAAAGTTCAGTCTTCCAAGGTCTTGTTGGATCCTCCTTGTTATTTACTTACTTACTTACTTACTTACTTACCATATTTATATACCACCTTTCTCAAAGGCAACTCAAGGGAGTTGCAGCTTATATTAGTAGTATCATTGG
This sequence comes from Anolis sagrei ordinatus, assembly GCF_025583915.1. Lineage (NCBI taxonomy): Eukaryota > Metazoa > Chordata > Lepidosauria > Squamata > Anolidae > Anolis > Anolis sagrei. The sequence goes on from NW_026847660.1 coordinate 10,307,701, forward strand.
TTCCATGCAAATATTTCCAAGGCGGGCTTCCTTAAAGGGAAGCCACAGATTGAGAGCAAAGGATTTATAACTATCAATACGATTTGGCCCAGTTTCCAGATCTGGGAGGTGTTGCCAAATTGTCAGGCTGTCATGGAATTGAGAGTGTTGATAAGTTTCATGGTGATTTTCCCTGCATGTAAGAAGAAAACATCAACCCTTATTGAAATGAAGTAATTTCCCCGTGAAAATGGCTTTGTCTCATGTTCCATCTTTTTCCTCCTTTTTTTCAGCTATTTCTTCCCAAGTTACCCTCATGGAGTCTGGAGGTGGTGTGAAGAAGCCAGGAGAATCTCTGGATCTGACCTGTGTAGTCTCTGGATTTTCTTTAACAGATGCAACCTATGCCGTGGATTGGGTCCGTCAGGCCCCAGGAGAGGGATTGGAATGGACTGGAGCGATCTGGCATGATGGAACCAGCAGGTATGACAGTGATCTCCAAGATCGAGTCAGTATTACAAAAGACAACTCCGAAAAGAAGGTGTTCCTCCACATGAGTAACTTAAAGCCTGAAGACACAGCTATTTATTATTGTGCAAGACATACATGCACTCTGAGGAAATCCTATTCACAGGCAATACAGAAACCACTCTTCCTGAATTTGTTATGTGTGTATTATTATGCAGGCTGAATCATATAGACTCTGCCTTGCCACTGCCACAAATATGGTCTGGAGAAAAAGCTAGAGACCTTCTAAAACTGCAACTCCCATAATTCCATAGCATTGGGTTGTGGCAGTTAAAGTGGTGTCAAACCTAATCAATAGATGCACTCAAAGTGATATTCTGATATCTCAGTGGTAGTTATTTTCAGGTGTGATCATACCTGGGAAACATAAAACATAATGGGTTGTTGTAGGTTTTTTCGGGCTGTATGGCCATGGTCTAGAGGCATTCTCTCCTGACGTTTTGCCTGCATCTATGGCAAGCATCCTCAGAGGTAGTGAGGTCTGTTGGAACTAGGAAAAAGGGGCTTATATATCTGTGGAATGACCAGGGTGAGACAAAGGACTCTTGTCTGCTGGAGCTAGGTGTGAATGTTTCAACTGACCACCTTGATTAGCATACAATGGGCTGACTGTGCCTGGAGCACACTTTTGTTGAGAGGTAATTAGATGTCCCTGCCTGTTTCCTCTCTGTTGTCGTGCTGTTGCAATTTTAGAGTTTTTTTTAATATTGGTAGCCAGATTTTGTTCATTTTCATGGTTTCCTCCTTTCTGTTGAAATTGTCCACATGCTTGTGTATTTCAATGGCTTCTCTGTGTAGTCTGACATGGTGGTTGTGAGAGTGGTCCAGCATTTCTGTGTTCTCAAATAAAATGTTGGCTACCATACAGCCCGAAAAAAACCTACAACAACCCAGTGATTCCGGCCATGAAAGCCTTCGACAATACATAAAACACAATGGTTTTCTGCAGCATAAGACAGAGTTCAAATTGTCCTCCCATTGCGTTTCCTTTAGGTAGTAGTTTGCTCATTGAGGGGACAGAAGGAAGAGAAGACTATTCTCCCAAATAGTTTTTGTTCTCAATCAGGACAGTCTATTTAGAAATTAGCACCCCTCCATGGCATTTCTTTCTTGTCTAAGAGAAGTATGTCCTATATTTTGCACCCAACCTTCTGCAATTTGTGCAACTTATCTTTCCACCAGAATATGGTTATTTCCCTTTCCACCTCTCTTGTGCAAATAGGCGCTCAAGCACAATAAAACAAAACAAAAACCCAGAAATACCTTCTGTGTAATTTGAGGGTAGAACATTGCTGATGGAGGCGCTCATGTTCCATGATGCCATCAAAAGAACAAAATTGCACAACATGAAAAACTGGGAGAGAAAACAGAGAATGAAATCTGTTTTAACCACAGGAAGCAGGTGTCTAAGAACACTTGCAATAGCAAGGCTATTTTTGAAGTTTAAAATAGTATAATTGCAATGTGATTTAATCATAGAATCATAGTATCATACAGTTGGAAGAGACCTCGTGGGCCATCCAGTCCAACCCCCTGCCAAGAAGCAGGAAATTGGCATTCAAAGCACCCCCAACAGATGGCCATCCATCCTCTGTTTAAAAGCCTCCAAAGATGAGGCCTCCACCACACTCTTCCTAATGTTCAGGTTGAATCTCCTTGTAGTTTGAAGCCCTTGTTCCACATCCTAGTGTCCAGAGCAGCAGAAAAAGCTTGCCTCTTTGCCTCAAGCTTCAAAGGAGAATGATCATGAGCCTGCAGAGGTTCCAATGTCTGAGTTAAATTATCAGGTTTCTGTTGACTCCCAGGGGTTCGTGAATGGAGATGATAGTCAAGATAATACATTTAATCAGAGTGAACCTGAGGATTCTGGGATAGTTGGTTCACATGTGCAATGCAGGCAGGGGCGGCTCAACCCATTATGCAAAGTAAGCATTTGCAGTATAGTTGATTTTGCCCAGGGGTGCTCTTGAGGGGAAAATAGACCTTGACATATGCGAGTTGTAGTTACTGGGATGTATAGTTCACCTACAATCAAAGAGCATTCTGAACTCCACCAATGATGGAATTGAACCAAATAAGGCACACAGAACTCCCACGACGAACAGAAAATATATATCAGTGATTGGTTGGGGGGGGGGGCAAAATACTGTTTGCTTACCATTGAAAATTACCTAGGGCCGCCTCTGGATGCAGGCAGAGAAAGGGGCCGAGGTCGAACAGTCAAGGCTAGATAGTGATAGCGAAAGGAATGTACTAATTGGCAAACCAAGGGAGTCAATCTTTGACTGTAAAGGCCAGATTTATCAGGATTGCCACCTGGAATTGGGGAGGAGGCACTCTACAGATTGAGAGAAAAGAGGGGTCAGGGAGAGGTTTCCCAAGGGAAACGGAATGCTTTTGCTATGGCTTTCTGAATAAATATAGGGCCTGTGAATCTATAGCCTTCAGTGAGTCCAACGTTTGGTTTTCATGTACAGCCATGTCTTTGCCTCATGCCTGATATCCATGCCTTCCTGTTCATGCTGAAATTCCTGTATACTCCTGCTTTGAATTCATGTTCATGCTGAGATTTTTGTAAGCTGTTTGTCTTGGTTTCAGGCTCCTGCATTTGGATCTATTGGTTCAAGTTTGATTCTGTTTCTTCAAGGGACTTTGGTCTTTACAACCTTTTGGAACGGAAAGACTTTACTCCTGTGGACTTGTTTATTGGATTTTGGAACTTTTCTGTTTCCTGATTTGGATTTTGACTGGATTATATTACATTGCTCAACTGACTATTTTGTGGACATTTCCTTATTACTTGTTTCAATGCTTTTTACCTTTTTGGCTATTGTTATATTACTCTTCAATAAACTGCTTTGCTTATAAAGAACATTGGGGTGTCTATGGGTTCAAAGGTGCCAATCCCAGCCTTGGTGTGCGACAAAGTCTGAAGACTCCACACAGTGTATTGCTGCATGAGACCAACAGCAAGAATTTTTTTTATTGGACGCAGTACAAAAACAGTTCTTACGTGAAAAAAAGCATTCATCTATTTGTGTGAAAGAACTAAAACCATTTTTCATGATTTCTGCCTCTCAACATCCAATCTCAAATCTCAAATCTTTCTTTTTTACAGTCATAGACCAGCACAAGGAGAGTAGAGTACAGTCCGATAAAAGCATAATACATTAAAATTTAGACTAAAAGCTAAAACACAAGATACTTATTTTAAAAATAAGGAAAAGGTCAAGGAACAAAAATCTGGAGGGTCTGTTATATTGGGAACGTTCAAGAAATATGGGGAAAGCATAAGGAGGGTGGGATATAAGGGAGCACAAGGAGGGTGCCAATGAGTGTTGTTGAATGCTTTTGAGTCATTTCCAACTTATGGAAATCTAAAGGTGACCCTATCGTGTAGTTTTCTTGAACTCACTTAAGATCATACAGTACGTTTCTACAACCAAATGAGGAACTGAACCCTGGTCTCCTGAGTTCCAGTTCAACATTCAATTTACTACATCACTCTGGCTGTGTAGTAAATGCTTACAAATGCATCCTTACAACAGTGAGAAGCTCTAAACATGGCCATAAAAATACAAGCAGGGATAATGTGAATGCTTTTAATATTCTAAGAAGATGGGCAGCACAGCTGGATAAGCTTCACAAAAATCCACAAACTCAACTAACGTTAAAGCAAATGCAGATGAGATCTAGAAATGTATATGGAATCTTGAGAGTTGTAGTTTTGTACGGTCTTAAGCTTTCTCTGAGAAGGGGTGCATCTGCCTCCCAAAAATGCAACCTCCCATAATTCGATACTATTGAGTCATGGCAGTTAAAGTATCAACATGTGTTAATTCTATCATTTATATGCATGCTTATAAAGTCTCAAAAGAAATTTTTTAAAGCTCTATCCAATAAACATGCTTTTAACAATAAGTGAAATGAACAAAACACAGTGGTGAATTGGGCAGACATAGGAAGGGTCCGAAAAACCTGCTGTTTTTGCTGAAGTCTTTATCTTTCATTCAGTTCAGACTGTGATCATCTTATATTGATGTGCCATGCAAATATTTCTTGTACTGCCTCCTTTAAAGGGAACTTCTAAGCAGGGGGCCGACTGTTCACATTACTTGAGTGGATTTGGTTTAGTTGCGGGGACATCTTGCCCACAGGCAGGCAGTCATGGGATTGAGCCATTTCATAGGTTTCCTAATGATCTTCCCTGCATGTAAATTTCTCCCATTTTTCTTGATTGAATAATATTTCATATGTCATAATTATTATATGTTCTCTTTTCTATTTCTAACTATGTTTAATGTTTCTTCCTATTTCTGAAGGTATTTCCTCCCAGATTACCCTCACAGAGACTGGAGGTGGTGCAAAGAAGCCAGGAGAAACTCTGGACATGACCTGTATAGCCTCTGGGTTTTCTATAACAGGCTACGGTGTGCACTGGGTCCGTCAAGTTCCTGGAAAAGGCCTAGAATGGTTAGGAATTATATGGACTGGTGGGAGCACTAACTACAACACTGCTCTCCAAAATCGCATCAGAATCACAAGGGACACCTCAAAGAACCATGTTTTCCTGCAACTCAGTGGCCTGAAGCCTGAGGACACAGCCGTATATTACTGTGCAAGAGAGACACAGCGAGGAAATCTTTTTCAGAAGTAGTACAAAAACGTCTCTTCCTAGAAAAAAGGCATTCATCATTTGTCTTTGTGTGAAAGAGCGGAAAGCACAGCTATTTTTCATGCCTTCTGCCTCTAACCACCAATGTCAACAGTTGTTGTTGTGTGCTTGAGAGTCATTTCCAACTCAACATTGACCCAAAATGAGGTTTTCTCTGACTCACCAAAATGACTCAGTGGGTTTTGATGGCCACATGGGGAACTGAACACTGGTCTCCATAACCGTTATCCAAAATGCAGACCACTACATTGCATTGGCTCTCAAGCAATGCAGATTCTGCCATCACTACGAAATGGAGCCATCAGACCACAACCAAGGGTGATACGACTGCTCTGAATATTGTAAAATGAGGACTAAACATCGTAGCTGGACATGCTTTCTTTAATAGAGTAAAAGTCCCAAACTCAATCAAATCCAGAGTCCATGAGGATGGCATGTATGAATGTATTCCAAGTCAATGAGTTGAATTGGTTCCTACCAATTTTTTTGTTCAAGACCTATCTGGCATTGGAGTACTGAGGGGAGAAACTGTTGCATTTTCAGTGAACGACAAAAAAGTACATCCCCTGAGTCCAGAATCATAGAGTTGGAATACCCCACAAGGTTCATCCAGTCCAATTCCCTGCCATGCAAGAGATTGGTCTCTGGGTTGCTGTGACCTTTTCAGGCTGTATGGCCATGTTCCAGAAGCACTCTCTCCTGATGTTTCACCCACATTTATGGCAGGTTTCCTCAGAGGTTGAGATGTTTGTTGGAGACTAAGAAAGTGGGGTTTATATATATCCCTGTGGAATAATGCCCAGGGTGGGAGAAAGAACTCTATTCTGTTGGATGCAAGTGTGAAGGTTGCAATTGGCCAGCTTGATTAGCATTGAATGGCCTTGCAGATTCAAAGCTTGGCTGCTTCCTGCCTGGGGGAATCCTTTGTTGGGAGGTGATTAGCTGGTTCTGATTGTTTCCTTTCTGGAATTCCCCTGTTTTTTATTGTTGCTCTTTATTTACTATCCTGATTTTAGCAGTTTTTTAATTGCTGGTAGCCAATTTTTGTTCATTTTCATGGTTTCTTCCTTTATGTTGAAACTGTCCACATGCTTGTGGATTTCAATGGCTTCTCTGTGTAACCTGACATGGTGGTTGTTAGAATGTTTCAGCATTTCGGTGTTCTCAAATAATATGCTGTATCCAGGTTAGTTCATCAAGACAAGAGTTCTTTCTCCCACCCTGGACATTATTCCATAGGGATACACACACACACTCCCCACTGCTTTTGCCACATTCATCCACTTTTATCATTGGTGGGCTTCAGGCTGTTATTTATATATATATATATATTTATTACTATATTTATACCCCACCTTTCTCTACCCCGAAGGGGACTCAAGGCGGCTTACAGACAGGCGGTAATTCAATGCCTTAACAACAATATACAATTAAAATAAACTTTTTAAATGAAATTAAAAGCAAAATGAAAATGCATTAAAACATTTTAAACACATTACAATCACTATAACATCACACTATCCGCAATCATAATCCAGGTCATTCCAGTAGTCATTACACATAATTCCAATCCATCTATTGCACTATGGTTCTTCTCTGAAGGCTTGATCCCAGAGCCATGTTTTCACTCTCTTTCTGAAGGTCAGTAGGAAGCGGGCTGATCTAACATTACTGGGGAGGGAGTTCCATGGCCGAGGGGCCACCAGTGAGAAGACCCTGTATCTCGTTCCCACCAATTGTGCCTGCGAAGGAGGTGGAACCAAGAGCAGGGCTTCCCTGGACGATCTTAATCTCCGAGATGGTTCATAGGGGGAGATCCATTTGGACAGTTAAGATGGGCTGGAACCATTTGGGGCTTTATAGGCTAAAGCCAGCACTTTGAATTGTGCTTGGTAGCAGACTGGCAGCCAGTGGAGCTGACGTAACAGGGGAGATATTTGCTCCAGTACACAATCTGGCTGCCTCCTGTTTGGACCATTTGAAGCTTCCGAACAGTCTTCAAAGGCAATAACCATATAGAGCGCATTGCAGTAATCTATTGGGGATGTGACCAGAGCATGGGCAACCATGGCCAAGTCTGACTTCCCAAGGTATGGGCGCAGCTAGCGCACGTGTGCAAATGCTCCCCTGGCCACCAGGGATCTTATGGTCTTATAGTTGAAACTGGACGTGAAACAATGGCTTCAAACTACAAGAAAGGAGATTCCATCTGAACATGAGGAAGAACTTCCTGACTGTGAGAGCCGCCAGTACACAATCTGGCTGCCTCCTGTTGGACCATTTGAAGCTTCCGAACAGTCTTCAAAGGCAATAACCATATAGAGCGCATTGCAGTAATCTATTGGGGATGTGACCAGAGCATGGGCAACCATGGCCAAGTCTGACTTCCCAAGGTATGGGCGCNAAAAGAAGAGATCTTGGTGTTTCAGCATAACCATCCCATAGCCTCTCTTTCATGCACTGTACTCTGTTTGCAGGGTTGCACAGTGGATTCTCTTTTGGTTGACAGGAACCTCGGGAATCTTGCTGGATGACAGTTTGTCTTTGCGGCCCTTTATGGTGATAGCAAAGACATGTAATTTCCATCTTTTGAAAATCCATAGCTAAGCAGGGCTAGCTAATGAGTGTGATGTGCTGTAGGCTATGTTTCAGAGGCAAGAAATGGTCAAACCACTTCTGAGTCCTCAAAACCCGATTATGAAATTCATGGGGTCACTGTGAGCCAACAGGTCAACTTGAGAGAACGTGTACATACAGAGGATCTATAGGTTTTTGATTGTCAAGACAACCACTGCCCATCTGGTTGTTAAGGTTGCAGTTTTGTTGCCTAATTGCAATCTTTCCTTCTTGCTTTCTTCCCCTTCTCCTTCAGAACAGTGTTGTCCACATTTGTTTCAGTCTACCTAAATATTCAAATTTAATTCTACTGTAGATCTCTTCACTGGATAACAGTTCAGGCCAGGGTCTGTACCAAACTTTTGTTCTTGTATTTAGAGCTATGCGCTCTAATCTCCCCCAGTACCTGGTACCTTGGATAGAATGCTATGATTCCTGTAAGAACATAAGAACCAAATGCAAGGGGATAATTGTATGTTCCAACAATGTGAACAGCTGTGAAGGATGCAAGCCTTTCAAGATATGGTTCTGTATCTGTGGAACTGTCTCCCTTTGAATCTCTGGCTGGAGGAGGATCTCAACCATTTACAAAGGGAGTTGAAGACTTTTCTCTTTGATTCTCTGGATCAAGTTGCTGAGCCGTGCATGAAGTTGCTGAAGTGGCTGGTTTTTTTATATATATTGACAGTGTTAAAGGTATAGGTTGTCCCCTGACATTAAGTCCAGTCATGTCTGACTCTGGGGTGTGATGCTCATCTCCATTTCTAAGCTGAAGAGCCAGCGTTGTCCATAGACACCTCCAAGGTCATGTGGCTGGCATGACTGCATGGAGCGCCGTTACCTTTCCGCTGGAGCGGTACCTATTGATCTACTCACATTTGCATGTTTCCGAACTGCTAGGTTGGTAGAAGCTAGGACTGACAGCGGAAGTTCACACCGCTCCCCGGAATCGAACCTGTGACCTTTCGGTCAACAAGCTCAGCAGCTCAGTGCTTTAACCCACTGTGCCACCGGGGCTCCTTGACAGTGTTACATTTTATTATACTTGTCTTGATTGTATATGTTTTGTTCTTTCCTTTAATTGAAAGGGTGTTGTAAGTACTGTAAATACTTACGCCCTCTTTGGGGGATAGAAGGAAGGGTAGAAATAAATAAAATAATAATAATTAATTAACAAGTGTTATGACTCAGTGCAAACTTAGCTATGATGTCTCAACACTATTCTACACTATTCTACAGTGTGGTGGAGGCTCCTTCTTTGGAAGCTTTTAAGCAGAGGCTGGATGGCCATCTGTCACGGGTGATTTGAATGCAATATTCCTGCTTCTTGGCAGGGGGTTGGACTGGATGGCCCATGAGGTCTCTTCCAACTCTTTGATTCTATGATTCTATGATTCTAATAGCTGCTCCATTTGGATAGAGAAAAAAAGTAAAGCAAATGATAGTGCCCTTCAAGAAATTCACAAAACTTCTGAATAAATGTGATTATTGGTAATTTGTTGTTGTTCATTCGTTCAGTCGTCTCCGACTCTTCGTGACCTCATGGACCAGCCCACGCCAGAG
>NW_026847660.1:10318797-10370526 GCF_025583915.1 Anolis sagrei ordinatus
ACTCCTGACACAAAAAAAGCAAAATATGTTTTTAGATAAAGAGAAGGAAACAGAGATTTATTTATTGCATGGCAGGGAATTGGATTGGATGAACCTTGTGGAGTATTCCAATTCAATGATTCTGGACTTGGGAGATGTACGGTTTTGTCTTTCGCTGCAGATGCAACAATCTCTCTCCTCAATACTGCCATGCCAGATACATCTTGAACAAAACAAAATAATAGTAAGATCCAATTCAACTCAATAAGTTGAAATACATTTGTACATGTCATCCTCATTGGCTCTGGGTTTAATTGAGATTGGGACTTTTACTGCATTAAAGGAAGCGTGTCCAGCTATGATGCTCAGTCCTCGTTATAGAATATTTAAAGCATTCATATTATCCTTGCTTGTGTTTTCATGGTTCCATTCAGTTATGGTGGCAGAGTTTGCATTGTTTGCCAATGTGGTTTGAATGTAGGATGGTGGTTGTAGAGCGTTCAGTTCCACATTTGGTCATGGAAACCTTCTGAGTCATTTTGATGAGTCACACAGCCACATAACCCAGAATATAAAGGCAGAAAATCCCACAATATCTGCTTTAAACTGGGTTAACTGAGTCCACACTGCCATATATTCCAGTTCAAAGCAGATACAGTGGTATTTTATTTAGCTGTGTGGAAGGGGCCAGAGAAAACCTCATAATAGGGTCATTTTGGGTCACCATTAAGTTGGAAATGACTCTCAAGCACACGACAACTATTGACATTCGCGGTTAGAGGCAGAAAGCATGAAATATAGTTTTGTTTTCCTCTCTTTCACATAAAGCCACAAAGGATGAATGTCTACTTTCCAGGAAGAGATGTTTTTGTACTGCCTCTGAAAAGATTTCCTCGCTGTGTCACTCGCACAGTAATACACGGCTGTGTCCTCAGGCTTCAGGCTGCTGAGTTGCAGGAAAACATGGTTTTTTGAGGTATCCCTTGTGATTCTTATGCGATTTTGGAGAGCACTGTTATAGTAAGTGCTCCCACCACTCCATATACCTCCTGCCCATTCTAGGCCTTTTCCTGGAACTTGACGGACCCAGTGCACACCGTAGCTTGTTATAGAAAACCCAGAGGCTATACAGGTCATGTCCAGAGTTTCTCCTGGCTTCTTTGTACCACCTCCAGTCTCTGTGAGGGTAATCTGGGAGGAAATACCTTCAGAAATAGGAAGAAACATTAAACATAGTTAGAAATAGAAAAAACAACATATAATAATTATGACACAGGAAATATTATTCAATCAAGAAAAATGGGAGAAATTTACATGCAGGGAAGATCATTAGGAAGCCTATGAAATGGCTCAATCCCATGGTGGCCTGTCTGTTGGCAAGATGTCCCCGCAACTAAACCAAATTCACTCAAGGAACGTGAACAGTCTCCTCCTGCTTGGAAGTTCCCTTTAAAGAAGGCAGTACAAGAAATATTTGCATGGCACATCAATATAAGATGATCACTGTCTGAACTGAATGAAAGATAAAGAGTGAGTGACTTCAGCAAAAGCAGCAGGTCTTTCGGACCCCTTCCTATGTCTGCCAATTTACCACTGTGTTTTGTTCATTTCACTTAGTGTTGGGAGATAAGAAAGCATGTTTATTGGATAGAGCTTTAAAAGTTTTCTTTTGAGACTATACATGCATATAAATGATAGAATTAATACATGTTGATACTTTAACTGCCATGGCTCAATAGTATCAAATCATGGGAGGTTGCACTTTTGTGAGACGGATGCACCCCTTCTCAGACAAAGCTAAAGACCTTACCAAACTACAACTCTCAAGATTCCATATACATTCCTAGATCTTATCTGCATTTGCATGTCGTGGCTTCCACTTTGTAGCCCCATTTCTTAAGGTTGGCTCTGCATCTCGTGGTGCCAGAGCGCAGTCTGTTCAGCGCCTTCCAAGTCGCCCAGTTTTCTGTGTGCCCAGGGAGGGAGTCTCTCATTGGGTATCAGCCATTGATTGAGGCTCTGGATTTGAGCCTGCCACTTTTGGACTCTCGCTTGCTGAGGTGTTCCAGCGAGTGTCTCTGTAGATCTTATAAAACTATTTCTTGATTTAAGTCATTGACGTGCTGGCTGATACCCAAACAGGGGATGAGCCGGAGATGTCACTGCCTTGGTCCTTTCACTATTGGTTGCTACTTCCGCGGATGTCAGGTGGTGCAATACCGGCTGTTGTTGTTCATTCGTTCAGTCGTCTCCGACTCTTCGTGACCTCATGGACCAGCCCACGCCAGAGCTCCCTGTCGGCCGTCACCACCCCCAGCTCCTTCAAGGTCAGTCCAGTCACTTCAAGGATGCTATCCATCCATCTTGCCCTTGGTCGGCCCCTCTTCCTTTTACCTTCCACTTTCCCCAGCATAATTGTCTTCTCTAGGCTTTGCTGTCTCCTCATGATGTGGCCAAAGTACTTCAACTTTGCAATACCAACTAGACAGTGTAATTTCTCCAGTGGTGTAGGGCGCAGACACCCTGTGATAATGCAGCATGTCTCATTAAGAGCCACATCCACTGTTTTAGCATGGTGAGATGTGTTCCACACTGGGCATGCATACTCAGCAGCAGAGTAGCAAGCGCAAGGGCAGATGTCTTCACTGTATCTGGTTGCAATCCCCAGGTTGTGCCAGTCAGCTTTCGTATGATATTATTTCTAGCACCCACTTTTTGCTTGATATTCAGGCAGTGCTTCTTGTAGGTCAGAGAATGGTCCAGAGTGACTCCCAGGTATTTGGGTGTGTTGGGATTATTATTATTAACAATAATTATTATCTTTTTAAAGTATTTTCTGAAGAAAATGAGGAGAAAAAGAAATGAAAGAAAATAATTTTAAATCTCAATGCTAGGGAGAGGCCAAGCCAAGCCAAAAAATATAGTTGAGAGTGAGCAGCAAAGCAATCTGAAGCACCTCTCTAAAGCCAGGACAGAACGGAGAGCTCACCCCATTAAATAGACACAGCTTGCTTATGACATGTCACAACATTCTTCTCTTCTGATTGGCCCAACAGGTAGGGCTCAGGGAATCCCTATATGAGCACGTGGCAGCCTCTTTGCGCACTGTGGAACTGTGACCAGCTGCCATGTGGACCGTTTTGGCTGGGAAAAAAACAAGGCGGCTGAGCCCTTACCGTTACGGCCAGCTGAACAATCCTAATTGGCTGAAGAGAACCGTTTAAACAAAATCTGTGCACAAGCCTAGTTAATATCCCTGTGGTTTTTGTTTTGCTGTCTATGCCCCCGTTCAAAAGATTTCCCTTCGCTTTCTGTTCCTGTGATAATTGAATTTTGAAAAATGGGCTTATTGTAGAAACAAGCATTGATGAGAATGCTTCAGTGAAGACCCCTTTCTCCCATAATAACTCTTTCAGGAGTGAATTTCCCCTATGAGGGGTAAATTTCTCTCATTTCCTGTTGTCTTACACATGTTCTTAACTATGAATTGTTTGTAGGTCTGATGTTTGTAACCTGGGGACTGCCTATAGTCATTTCATTGTTGGAACCAGGAAAGGACATCTACTGTGCTCTCTGACTTTCCTTCTACACTCCAGAGACACAGATACTATCTGTGCTGTCACGCGCTGGGCCTATAGCAATTGGCTTTTGAACAGGACGTGCTCTTTGAGCCCAGTGGGAAGCCGGGTGCCTCAGCTGAGAGGCTGTAAGGATTTTCCTATACAAATGTCTTTAGAAGCTTGAAAAGTTTAACAAAGTCCTTTATTATTGCTTAGGTCTTCAAAAAAAAAAACAATCAAATACTTCTCAGATCTTCAACAGGTTAAACAAATACTTAGAGGCTTTGAATCAACTGGTGGCTTTCTTAATCTTGTCCACAAGGGACAGGCAACTGACTTTGTGAACTGTTTCTTTAACTGTTTCTTTTCTTTAAGAGGAAACCCCTTTTTAACCCCTCCTTGGGCAATCTGTATTTAGGCTTTGCTGGCATGGGGCCCCTACACCCGGTTCTAATTTGCGTTATGGCTGCCGCGAGAAAGGTCCTTACCAAGCCAAAGTCTCTGTGTAGATTCTCCAGCTGGAGTCCTTTGGAACTGTTTTACCCTGGAATTTTGTAAGAAACGAAGCTTCTCTACAGGTGAAGCTGATTCACGTCCTATAGCTAAGCTTTCAACTGAGTTAAAATGGCTCTCTTTCCTTCCTGAACCCTGGGGAAAGGGGCGGAACTAAAAAACCCAACGATGATAGGCAGGTGGCTGCAAACCAAGGGAAGCCACCTTATTGCAAAATGCATGGAACTTTGGAATACATGCAAATACTCAAAGAAAGAAAAGGAAGTTGGAGCTCCTGGTACAGCCGTACCAGCACACTTCTCACAATTTCTCGCAGCCAAAGGGTCTTTCAAAACATCACAGGCTCACCATCTGAGGATGCTTGCCACAAATGCAGGTGAAATGCCAGGAGAGAATGCTTCTAAAACATGGCCATACAGCCCGAAAAACCTACAATGACCCATTGATTCCAGTCATGAAAGCCTTCGACAATACAAGGATAGTGGGTGGTTTCTCCATAACATCTAACAGGAGGAACTGCTGAGTTCACACAATACAGCAGGGATGAGCAAGTGCATGGAACCAGAGGTCCGTGTGCTATTGAGCTCCATTCAGGCTTCACTTCCCAGAGCAAGCCCAAATAACCTACATTTCCCCCCATAAACCCTCTTGAATTAATACACAGAAATATCATGGTGTGATATCTCCTTAACAATATATGAGAGGAATTTCAGCAGGGAAACCAAAGTATTTGGGTCACCATTAGATAAAATAACTGGAAGAATGTCCGAAGGGGTCCTGGGACTGCATCAAAACAGCTCCAGAGTCCTTTAACATAGGGTTGTTCACTGGGTATAAACATGGACTTATATAGATATATTTCCTTCTCCCCCTTGTTCCCTTGCAGCTGTGGACAAGTCTACATAGGGACCACCAAACGCAGCACCTAAACACGAATCAAGGAACATGAAAGGCACTGCAGACTACTTCAACCAGAGAAGTCAGCCATAGCAGAGCACCTGATGAACCAGCATATTATTTGAGAACACAGAAATGCTGGACCACACGAACAACCACCATGTCAGACTACCCAGAGAAGCCATTGAAATCTACAAGCTCATGGACAATTTGTGGAGGAAACCATGAAAATGAACAAAATCTGGCTACCAATATTAAAGAATTCTAAAATCAGGATAGTAAATAAAGAACAATACTAAAAAACAGGGAGATTGCAGACAAAAAACAATCAGGGCCAGCTAACACTTCTCAACAAAGGATTCTCCCAAGCAGGAAGCAGCCAGACTTTGAAGCTGCAAGGCCATTAAATGCTAATCAAAGTGGCCAATTGCAACATTCACACCTGCCTCAAATAGACAAGAGTTCTTTCTCCCACCCTGGACATTATTCCACAGATAAATAAACCCATTCCTAGTTTCCAACAGACCTCACAACCTCTGAGGATGCCTGCCATAGATGCAGGTAAAATGTCAGGAGAGAATGCTTCTGGGATATGGCCATACAGGCCAGAAAACTCACAGCAACACAAGTTCCAGACTGTTTCCTGGACTCTGCTGCCAAAACCAAGTATAACCAAAAATACTTTTCGATAAGAGAGGGAAACAGAGACCAATTTCTTGCAAGTCAGGAGACTGGATCTTGTAGAGTATTTCAAGTGTATGGTTCTGGACTTGTGGGATGTACATTTTTGTCTTTTGATGAAAATGCAATAGTTTCTCTCCTCAGTACTGGTTTGCCCGATGTGTCTTGGACAAAAAATTGGTAGGTTCTAATTTAACTCATTGAGAACATGCCATCCTCATTGGCTCATTTACTGTAATAAAGGAAGCCTGTCCAGCTATAGTGTCCAGTCCTCATTTTAGAACATTTATGTAAAGCATTCATATCATCCTTGGTTGTGGTTTGATGGCTCCATTCCGTAGTGATGGCAGAGTCTGCATTGCTTGAGAGACAATGCAATGTAGTGGTCTGAATGCTGGATAATGGTTATGGAGACCAGTGTTCAATTCCTGATTTGGCCATCGAAACCCACTGAGTCATTTTGGTGAGACAGAGAAAACCATTAAGTCAGAAATGACTCTCAAACACACAACAACAACAACTGTTGACATTGGTGGTTAGAGGCAGAAAGCATGAAAAATAGCTCTGTTTTCCACTCTTTCACACAAAGCCACAAAGGATGAAAGCCTATTTTCTACGAAGAGGCGTTTTTGTATTGCCTCTGAAAAAGATTTCCTCGCTGTGCTTCTTGCACAGTAATACACTGCGGTGTCCTCAGGCTTCAGGCTGCTGAGTTGCAGAAAAACCTGTTTCTTTGAGGTGTCCCTTGTGATTCTGATGCGATTTTGGAGAGCACTGTTGTAATCACTGCTCCCGCCAGTCCATATAGCTCCTGCCCATTCTAGGCCTTTTCCAGGAGCTTGACGGATCCAATGCACAGGATAGTCTGTTAGAGAAAACCCAGAGACTATACATGTCATGTCCAGAGTTTCTCCTGGCTTCTTTGTACCGCCTCCAGTCTCTGTGAGGGTAATCTGGGAGGAAATATCTTCAGAAATAGGAAGAAACATTAAACATAGTTAGAAATAGAAAAAACAACATATAATAATTATGACACAGGAAATATGATTCGATCAAGAAAAATGGGAGAAATTTACATGCAGGGAAGATCATTAGGAAGCCTATGAAATGGCTCAATCCCATGGTGGCCTGCCTGTTGGCAAGATGTGCCCTCAACTAAACCAAATTCACTCAAGGAACATGAACAGTCTCCTCCTGCTTGGAAGTTCCCTTTAAAGAAAGCAGTACAAGAAATATTTGCATGGCACATCAATGCAAATATAAGATGTTCACAGTCTGAACTGAATGAAAGATAAAGAATGAGTGACTTCGGCAAAAGCAGCAGGTCTTTCGGACCCCTTCCTATACTTGCCCAATTCACCACTGTTTTGTTCACATGTTTTGTTCATTTCACCTAGTGTTGGGAGCTAAGAAAGCATGTTTCTCCAATAAAAGTTTTCTTTTGAGACTATACATGCATATATAAATGATAGAATTAATACATGTTGCTACTTTAACTGCCATGGCTCAATGCTATCGAATTATGGGGGTTGCGAGTGAGGCAGATGCACTCCTTCTCAGAGAAAGCTAAAGACCTTACAAAACTACAACTCTCAAGATTCTGTATACATTCATAGATCTCATCTGCATTTACTTTAAGGTTAGTTGAGTTTAGGTATGTTTGTGAAGCTTATCCAGCTGTGTTTTCCACCTTTTTAGAATAGTAAAAGCACTCACATTATCCCTTCTTGTGTTTTTATGGCCATGTTTAGAGGTTCTCACTGTTGTAAGGATGTTTCTGTATGCAATGACAACAGAGCCGGAGTGATGTAATCATTTGAATGTTAGACTACAAGTCTGGAGACTAGGTTTGAGTTTGGTCATAGAAACTAGGCATGTGCATGTGGGGGAAACTTTGTCCTGTTTCATGTCCTGGCTTTCATTGGGGGCCATGATCTATTATTTGTAAGCCTCCCAAAATTGGGAGGGTTGTTTTCAATTCATTTGTTTCAGGTTCTATAAATCAGACCTTTATGGTGGTGGGAGGGGGCTTCCCACCCACTGGCTCTCCTTCCCAGTGTGCCTTCTTCTTACCTGGTGCCTTCTGTTTCTACTCTACATTAAGAGAAGTGCTCGGCTGAAGGCACTGGCAAGCGTGCATGCTTTCCGGGCCTGCCTGCACACCCCACCACACATGCCCCACCACACTCTCCAAGAGTACATGTATGGCGGGATATGCAGAAGGCCCAGAGTGCACCTGCAGCGGAGCTCCGGGCCTGCCTGCTTGCATGCCCCACGACACATGCACTCTCATTGCAAGGCAAGGAGGCAAATTTGGATGCATAAGAAAACCTGGCACCTTCTGTTTCTACTCTAGATTAAGAGAAGCACTCAGCTGAAGGCACGGGCAAGCACGCATGGTTTCTGGGCCTGCATGCATGCCCTGCCACACACACACTCATTGGAAAGAGAGAGTGTGCATGGTGGAGTGTGCAGGCGTGCCCACAAAGTGCACATGCATGCCAATGCCTACAACTAAGTGGCTCTTACTCTAGAGTAAGAGGTGCTCATCTGCATGCGTGCTCTGGGCCTGCTTGCCTGCATGCCCTGCCACACACACCCCACCACACTCTCCAAGAGTGCATGTATGGCAGGGCATGCAGGCAGACCCGTAGCACACTCGTAGAGGAGCTCTGGGCCTGCCTGCTTGCACACCCCATGACACGCACACTCTCTTTCCAAGGCAAGGAGGCAAATCTGTATGCACATGAAAACAAGCTTTCATGTTGAGCAGATTTTCATGTGGGGTGGGGGCTTCCTGTTTTGTGCTTCTGGAAAAATGGAAGACATGAAAGAAATGGTAGGAAAAAGAGTCACGCACTCTTTTTCCCATTCAATATATATATATCAATATATATTCCCACTCAATATATATTCTCATTTTAGCTTTTAGTCTAAATTTAATGCATTATGCTTTTATCAGACTGTACCCCACTCTCCTTATGCTGGTCTATGACCACAATTATTATTATTATTATTATTATTATTATTAATAATAATAATAATAATAAACTTTATTTGTACCCCGCTCCATCTCCTCCGGGGGACTCGGTGTGGCTGACAATAAAGAAAGATTTGAGATTTGAGATTGGATGTTGAGAGGCAGAAATCATGAAAAATGGTTTTAGTTCTTTCACACAAATAGATGAATGCTTTTTTTCACGTAAGAACTGTTTTTGTACTGCGTCCAATAAAAAAAATTCTTGCTGTTGGTCTCATGCAGCAATACACTGTGTGGAGTCTTCAGGCTACTGGATTCCAGGAAAACCTGTTTTTTTATGTGTCCCTTGTGTTTCATGCAATTTTGGAAAGCGTTGCTCTAGCCACTTCTCCCACCACCATATAGAAGTCCTGCTCATTCTATGCCTTTTCCAGGGGGTTGGCAGATCCAGCACAAACTAGAATCTAAAGAATCTAAAATCTAGAGACCACTCGAGGAGAGGGGGTGGGATATAAATAAAGCATCATCACCATCATCATCATCATCATCATCATCATCATACAGATGCAGACTTTCCTGGCTTCTTTGTGCCACCTCCAGACTCTGTTTGAGTAACCTTGGCGGAAATGTCTTCAGACAGAGTGGAAAAAACATAGAAATAGTTAGAAATCAAGAAAAAGTACATGTAGAAATTGTGATATAAGAAATATTATTGTATCTAGAAAAAAAATTTTTTTGCATGCAGTGAAGATCATTAGGAAGCATATCAAATGGCTCAATGACATGACTGAGTCACTGATATTTTTTAGTAAGAGGTCAAAAGGATGGAACCATAGAGCAATATCCTTCATGGCAGGTGGTTGGATTAGATGGCCTTTATAATATATTCTAGACTGACAATTGTAAAGTTGATGGCTGTGTATGCTTTTTGATAAAATTCATAGGATACAATCCTACTAGTTGAGTTAGAATACATTCATATCCACATTGGCTCTTTTCTCTAACATGCTCTGGTATGCACTAGATTTGACAAACCTTCAGAAAAAGACAAGAAAAGATAGGAATTATATAGACTGGTGGGGCACTTACAAAACCAGTGCCCCCCAAAATTGCATTTGAATCACAAGGGACACTTCAAAAAACCAGGTGCTCCTCCAACTCAATAGCCCTAGTCTGAAGACATGCAGTATACTTTTGTGTGTGTGCGAGAGGGGGGATTTTTTGTAGGCAGTACAAAAATGGCTCTTCTTGGAAAACAGGTATTCAGGCTGTTTGGTAGTATAACTAAGTCTCTCAGATTTTCTTGTAGAACACTAAGTTATTCTACTGTCAAAACTGTATGAAGAAGGATCCAGAAGTATACAGGAACACAACAGAGTGTATATATTAGACTTCAGCATGTATTAGTATGTTTAGCCTTCAGAAGAGAAGGCTGAGAGGGGATGTGAGGGCCATGTATGTGAAGGGAAGTCATAGGGAGGAAGGAGCAAACTTATTTTCTGCTGCCTTGGAGACGGAACAATGGCTTCAAACTACAGGAAAGGAGATTCCACCTGAATATTAGGAAGAATTTTCTAACGCTGAGAGCAGTTCAGCAGTGAAACTCTCTGCCACAGAGTGTGGTGGAAGCTCCTTCTTTGGAGGCTTTTAAGCAGAGGCTGGATGGCCATCTGTTGGGGTGCTTCTTGGCAGGCAGTTGGACTGAATGGCCCACGAGGTATCTTCCAACTCAATGATTCTATGTTCCTCGATTAAATCATGTTATGATTATAATATTTTAAACTTCAAAAATAGTCTTTCTATTGCAAGTGTTCTTAGACACCTGCTTCCTGTGGTTAAAACAGATTTCATTCTCTGTTTTCTCTCCCACTTTTTCATGTTGTGCAATTTTGTTCTTTTGATGGCATCATGGAACATGAGCGCCTCCATCAGCAATATTCTACCCACTAAATTACACAGAAGGTACTTCTGGGTTTTTGTTTTGTTTTATTAAGATTTCCAGAAAGGAAACAATCAGAACAGGCTAATCACCTCCCAACATTTCCCCAGGCAGGAAGCAGCCAGGCCTTGAAGGTACAAGGCTATTCAATGCTAATCAAGCTGACCAGTTGCAACATTCACACTTGCATCCAACTGACAAGAGTTCTTTCTACCACCCTGGGCATTATTCCTCTATATATATATTGCCTAGTCTCCAACAGATGTCTCAACCTCTGAGGATGCCTGCCATAGATGTGGGAAAAGTCAGGAGAGAATGCTTCTGGAACATGACCATACAGCCCAGAAAAGTCACAGTTACCCAGAGACCAATTTTTTGCATGGCAGGGAATTGCATGGCAGGGAATTGGACTGGATGGACCTTGTGGGGTATTCCAACTCTATGATTCTGGACTCAGGGGATGTACTTTTTTGTCTTTCACTGAAAATGCAACAGTTTCTCCCCTCAGTACTCCAATGCCAGATAGGTCTTGAACAAAAAAATTGGTAGGAACCAATTCAACTCATTGACTTGGAATACATTCATACATGCCATCCTCATGGACTCTGGGTTTGATTGAGTTTGGGACTTTTACTCCATTAAAGAAAGCATGTCCAGCTACAATGTCCAGTCCTCATTTTACAATATTTAGAGCATTCGTATCATCCTTGGTTGTGGTTTGATGGATCCATTCCATAGTGATGGCAGAACCTGCATTGCTTGAGAGCCAATGCAATGTAGTGGTCTGCATTTTGGATCATGGTTATGGAAACCAGTGTTCAGTTCCCCATTTGGCCATCGAAACCCACTGAGTCATTTTGGTGAGTCAGAGAAAACCCCATTTTGGGTCACTGTTGAGTTGGAAATGATTCTCAAGCACACAACAACTGTTGACATTGGTGGTTAGAGGCAGAAGGCATGAAAAATAGCTGTGCTTTCCGCTCTTTCACACAAAGACAAATGATGAATGCCTTTTTTCTAGGAAGAGACGTTTTTGTACTACTTCTGAAAAAGATTTCCTCGCTGTGCCTCTCTTGCACAGTAATATACGGCTGTGTCCTCAGGCTTCAGGCTACTGAGTTGCAGGAAAACATGGTTCTTTGAGGTGTCCCTTGTGATTCTGATGCGATTTTGGAGAGCAGTGTTGTAGTGAGTGCTCCCACCACTCCATATACCTCCTGCCCATTCTAGGCCTTTTCCAGGAACTTGACGGACCCACTGCACATTGTAGCTTGCTATAGAAAACCCAGAGACTATACATGTTATGTCCAGAGTTTCTCCTGGCTTCTTTGTACCACCTCCAGTCTCTGTGAGGGTAATCTGGGAGGAAATACCTTCAGAAATAGGAAGAAACATTAAACATAGTTAGAAATAGAAAAGAGAACATATAATAATTATGACATAAGAAATATTATTCAATCAAGAAAAATGGGAGAAATTTACATGCAGGGAAGATCATTAGTAAACCTATGAAATGGCTCAATCCCATGACTGCCTGCCTGTGGGCAAGATGTCCCCGCAACTAAACCAAATCCACTCAAGTAATGTGAACAGTCGGCCCCCTGCTTAGAAGTTCCCTTTAAAGGAGGCAGTACAAGAAATATTTGCATGGCACATCAATATAAGATGATCACAGTCTGAACTGAATGAAAGATAAAGACTTCAGCAAAAACAGCAGGTTTTTCGGACCCTTCCTATGTCTGCCCAATTCACCACTGTGTTTTGTTCATTTCACTTATTGTTAAAAGCATGTTTATTGGATAGAGCTTTAAACGTTTTCTTTTGAGACTTTATAAGCATGCATATAAATGATAGAATTAACACATGTTGATATTTTAACTGCCATGACTCAATAGTATCGAATTATGGGAGGTTGCATTTTTGGGAGGCAGATGCACCCCTTCTCAGAGAAAGCTTAAGACCGTACAAAACTACAACTCTCAAGATTCCATATACATTTCTAGATCTCATCTGCATTTGCTTTAACGTTAGTTGAGTTTGTGGATTTTTGTGAAGCTTATCCAGCTGTGCTGCCCATCTTCTTAGAATATTAAAAGCATTCACATTATCCCTGCTTGTATTTTTATGGCCATGTTTAGAGCTTCTCACTGTTGTAAGGATGCATTTGTAAGCATTTACTACACAGCCAGAGTGATGTAGTAAATTGAATGTTGAACTGGAACTCAGGAGACCAGGGTTCAGTTCCTCATTTGGTTGTAGAAACGTACTGTATGATCTTAAGTGAGTTCAAGAAAACTACACGATAGGGTCACCTTTAGATTTCCATAAGTTGGAAATGACTCAAAAGCATTCAACAACACTCATTGGCACCCTCCTTGTGCTCCCTTATATCCCACTCTCCTTATGCTTTCCCCATATTTCTTGAACGTTCCCAATATAACAGACCCTCCAGATTTTTGTTCCTTGACCTTTTCCTTATTTTTAAAATAAGTATCTTGTGTTTTAGCTTTTAGTCTAAATTTTAATGTATTATGCTTTTATCGGACTGTACTCTACTCTCCTTGTGCTGGTCTATGACTGTAAAAAAGAAAGATTTGAGATTTGAGATTGGATGTTGAGAGGCAGAAATCATGAAAAATGGTTTTAGTTCTTTCACACAAATAGATGAATGCTTTTTTTCACGTAAGAACTGTTTTTGTACTGCGTCCAATAAAAAAAATTCTTGCTGTTGGTCTCATGCAGCAATACACTGTGTGGAGTCTTCAGACTTTGTCGCACACCAAGGCTGGGATTGGCACCTTTGAACCCAAACACCCCAATGTTCTTTATAAGCAAAGCAGTTTATTGAAGAGTAATATAACAATAGCCAAAAAGGTAAAAAGCATTGAAACAAGTAATAAGGAAATGTCCACAAAATAGTCAGTTGAGCAATGTAATATAATCCAGTCAAAATCCAAATCAGGAAACAGAAAAGTTCCAAAATCCAATAAACAAGTCCACAGGAGTAAAGTCTTTCCGTTCCAAAAGGTTGTAAAGACCAAAGTCCCTTGAAGAAACAGAATCAAACTTGAACCAATAGATCCAAAAGCAGGAGCCTGAAACCAAGACAAACAGCTTACAAAAATCTCAGCATGAACATGAATTCAAAGCAGGAGCATACAGGCTCCTGTATTGAGTCGCCTTCGGGCTTGAGATACAGCGGTATATAAGCAAAGTAAAATAAATAAATAATTTCAGACATGAACAAGAAGGCATGGTTATCAGGCATGAAACAAAAGGCATGGTTACACATGAAAACCAAAGGTTGAACTCACTGAAGAGTGTAGGTTCACAGGCCCTATATTTATTCAGAAAGCAATAGCAAAAGCATTCCGTTTCCCTTGGGAAACCTCTCCCTGACCTCTCTATTATCTCAGTCTTGTAGAGTGCCTCCTCCCCAATTCCAGGTGGCAATCCTGATAAATCTGGCCTTTTTAGTCAAAGATTGACTCCCTTGGTTTGCCAGTTAGTACATTCCTTTCGCTATCTAGCCTTGACTGTTCGACCTCGGCCCTTTTCTCTGCCTGCATCGGAGACATTTTTGCCTTGTGAACCAACTATCCCAGAATCCTCAGGTTCACTCTGATTAAATGTATTATCTTGACTATCATCTCCATTCACGAACCCCTGGGAGTCAACAGAAACCTGATAATTTAACTCAGACATTGGAACCTCTGCAGGCTCATGATCATTCTCCTTTGAAGCTTGAGGCAAAGAGGCAAGCTTTTTCTGCTGCTCTGGACACTAGGATGTGGAACAAGGGCTTCAAACTACAAGGAGATTCAACCTGAACATTAGGAAGAGTGTGGTGGAGGCCCCTTCTTTGGAGGCTTTTAAACAGAGGATGGATGGCCATCTGTTGAGGGTGCTTTGAATGCCAATTTCCTGCTTCTTGGCAGGGGGTTGGACTGGATTGTCCACGAGGTCTCTTCCAACTCTATGATACTATGATTGTATGATTAAATCACATTGCAATTATACTATTTTAAACTTCAAAAATAGCCTTTCTATTGCAAGTCTTCTTAGACACCTGCTTCCTGTGGTTAAAACAGATTTCATTCTCTGTTTTCTCTCCCACTTTTTCATGTTGTGCAATTTTGTTCTTTTGATGGCATCATGGAACATGAGCGCCTCCATCAGCAATGTTCTACCCTCAAATTACACAGAAGGTATTTCTGGGTTTTTGTTTTGTTTTATTGTGCTTGAGCACCTATTTGCACAATAGAGGTGGAAAAGGAAAGAACCATATTCTGGTGGAAAGGTAATCTGCACAAATTGCAGAAAGTTGGGTGCAAAATATAGGACATACTTCTCTTAGACAAGAAAGAAATGCCATGGAGGGGTGCTAATTTCTAAATAGACTGTCCTGATTGAGAACAAAAACTATTTGGGAGAATAGTCGTCTCTTCCTTTGTCCCTTCAATGACCAAACTGCTACCTAGAGGAAACCCAATAGAAGGACAATTTGAACTCTGTCTTATGCAGCAGAAAACCATTGTGTTTTATGTTTCCCAGGTATGATCACACCTGAAAATAACTACCACTGACACTCTGAGATATCAGAATATCACTTTGAGTGCATCTACCACTGTACGATTAGGTTTGACACTACTTTAACTGCCACAACCCAATGCTATGGAATTATGGGAGTTGCAGTTTTAGAAGATCTCTAGCTTTTTCTCCAGACTATATTTGTGGCAGTGGCAAGGTAGAGTCTATATGATTCAGCCTGCATAATAATACACACACAACAAAATCAGGAAGAGTGGTTTCTGTATTGCCTGTGAATAGGATTTCCTCAGAGTGCATGTATGTCTTGCACAATAATAAATAGCTGTGTCTTCAGGCTTTAAGTTACTCATGTGGAGGAACACCTTCTTTTCGGAGTTGTCTTTTGTAATACTGACTCGATCTTGGAGATCACTGTCATACCTGCTGGTTCCATCATGCCAGATCGCTCCAGTCCATTCCAATCCCTCTCCTGGGGCCTGACGGACCCAATCCACGGCATAGGTTGCATCTGTTAAAGAAAATCCAGAGACTACACAGGTCAGATCCAGAGATTCTCCTGGCTTCTTCACACCACCTCCAGACTCCATGAGGGTAACTTGGGAAGAAATAGCTGAAAAAAAGGAGGAAAAAGATGGAACACGAGAGAAAGCCACTTTCACAGGGAAATACTTCATTCCAACAAGGGTTGATGTTTTCTTCTTACATGCAGGGAAAATCACCATGAAACTTATCAACACTCTCAATTCCATGACAGCCTGACAATTTGGCAACACCTCCCAGATCTGGAAACTGGGCCAAATCTTATTGATAGTTATGAATCCTTTGCTCTCAATCTGTGGCTTCCCTTTAAGGAAGCCTGCCTTGGAAATATTTGCATGGAACCAATGATACTACTAATATAAGGCAACCACAATCTCTAGATCATGCCACAGACTGGGTGAATATAACCAGGAATAGGAATCACACATGTCCTTCCTATGATTGCCCACTTTAGCTATTCTCTGCAGTAAGAAACCAACTCATACTCTAGTCGTAGTAGTAATTTTATTGATTAGCCCTTAGGCCATATCACAATAAGAAACAGAACAACAAGGCCTGACAAGACCTGATCACACTCCACGTAGAAAGTTAAAATAAGACACTTATAATAATACAGTAAATACATATGATAAGACATGATAAAACTGATAAACTGATCAAGCTGAGTATATACATCATATTTCATTATCACCCCTACAATTTACCCCAATCAGCCCTACATATGTGGTTCTCAGACGTATTGTTTTGCTTAAGTACAGAGCTGTTTTATATGTTATTTTTGGGTCTTGGCCACACATAAAATATGTTGTTCTGATGTGAGAATCCCAATACATTGTCCGTTTGATATATGGACCAAGGTGGAAGTCTCTCACCTTTTGATACAATTTGCAATCAAATAATATGTGTGCTATATCCTCAATTTCAGGTGCCCCGCAAATACAACTCCGTTCATTATAAGGGATGCTGTTAAATCTCCCGTATCTAACCATTGTCTCGAGCTGATCAAATCTGGCTCGAGTGAATACCTCTCTGAGTAGTATGCCATAATATCCGTATTGTAACTCAGAGCGATCAAAAATCTGGCTCGAGTGAATACTTCCCTGAGATGTTTTGTTATTTGCATTTTTAGGTAGCAGTTATTGGTAACGTCCCCCACCCCCCGACACAGTTGCCCGAGATATGAAGGAATCTACCAGGTTTCGGAAACCTGGATACATTGATGGCTGCATCCTAGAGCTAGGCCTCAATTAGCTAGCAAAGCACACGATGTATTACTTACATCGCCGATCAAGCATAGGATGTACTCTAGTTAATGTGAACGTGTAGATCGTTTATACTCGCTAGTTTGTTTGTTACAATATATAGCAACCTATGTATTTTATATCTATCAACTGTGTCTGTCTCTATCAGATATGCGAGACTCAGAGTGCAGTCTCACATACACGCATGTACACATTGGAAGTAGGACTTTACATAAATGCCTCAATAACCCATAAGATAGGATATTAAACTTATTTACAAGCCTCACGGATTTGCATATAGTATCTCACTGCTACAAGTAGAGGACGATTAGAGGCGTTAGTGAGGTTATAACTAAGTATTCCACTATTGTTATTATATTATTATTATTATATATTATTCATATATATATTGAGTTACAATGAGGAAACATAGCACACATTACAAGCCTCGATTGCTGCCAGCCATAGACTTAACTTAGTGTATCCCAGGGATGGGAAAAGTTCAACATCAACTTTGCACATGGCCCAAAATTCCCTATTTGCATGATCAGAACAAACTAACTGCCTTCTTTGGGTTGAGAAAGGTGGTATATAAATATGGTAAATAAGTAAATAAGTAAATGAATAAATAAATAACAAGGAGAATCCAACAAGACCTTGGAAGACTGAACTTTGTGCACAAACAAAAATCAATATTTTTGTCCCCAAATGCTCTTTGATTGAATGTGAACATTTTTGAATTGTTTTCAGAGGTCCTTGGCCATTTCATTCTCCATTAAGACTGGTTTACTTTATGTTTCTTTAAAAAGGTATCTACTGGTTCAAAAATGGTCGGTAGGAGGGTCTAAAAACATGGCAAAATGATCCTTGCCATTTAAAGTGTGTTGCAAGGTAGGGATTTGGGGGTAATTTTTAAAAGAATTGAAGATTTTTTTTAAAAAAAATTATATACCTGGTTTGAGTAAATATGGGTGTGTGTGTGTGTGTGTGTGTATCAGCGTTGCCTCCGAAAAATCCTGCAAATCTCTTGGGAAGACAGGTGGACAAATGTCAGTGTGCTGGAAGATGTAAACACCACCAGCATTGAAGCAATGCTCCTATGCCATCAACTCCACTGGACCAGCCATGTTGTCCCAATCAACAAGTCACCATCTCCCAAAGCAGTTACTATACTCCAAACTCAAGAACAGGAAATGTAATGTTGGTGGGCAGGAAAAGAGGTTTAAAGATGGGCTTAAACTGCGGCATAGACACTGAGAACTGGGAAGCCTTGGTTCTTGAGCACTCTTAACTAGGGGTCAGCTGTGACCAGCAGTGCTGTCGATTTCGAAGCGGCACAAATGGAGGTCAAAAGAGAGAAACATGCCAAGAGGAAGGCACATCAAGCCAACCCTGACAAGGACTGCTTTCCATCTGGAAGCCAATGTCCTCAATGTGGGAGGACATGTGGATCAAGAATAGGGCCTCACAGCCACCTACGGACCCACGACACTTGGAGGACCATCATCCTCAGGCTATGAGGGATTGCCTAAGTAAGTAAGTAAGAAAAGCTGTGGATAGCATAGGGAATGGTTGTTATCCCTGTGGTGTTTGTTTTGCTGTATGTTCAGATTTCCCCTCACTTTCCATCCCTGTGATAATTGAATTTTGAAAAAAAAATGGCTTGTTGTGGAAACAAGGATTGGTGAGAAAGCTTCAGCGGAGACACCTTTCTCATATGTTACCATTTCCTGTTGTCTTACACCCATTCTTAACTAGGAATTGTTTGTAAGCCTGATGTTTGTAACTCAGGGACTGCCTGTAATCATTTGATTGTTGGATTTTGGAGCCCTGAGTTCAGTTCCCCATTTGCCCATAGAAATCCACTGGGCGTCTTTGGGTAAGTCCATGAAAGGATTGTCACTGGTTGACTTGAAGGCCACAGCTACAATTACTGACATTGGTGGTGGAAAGGCAAAAAGGATTAAATTGCTTTGTTTTCAGCTCTTTCAGACAAAACCACAAAGTCTGAATTCAGGCAGAACTGTTTTTGTACTGCCTCCAAAAAAGATTACAACACCGTGATTCTCCCACACAGTAATAAATTGCAGTGTCTTCAGAATTCAGGCTACTGAGTTGCAGGAAAACCTGGCTTTTTGAGGTGTCCCTTGTGATTCTGATGCGATTTTGGAGAGCAGTGTTGTAGTTAGTGCCCCCACCAGTCCATATTGCTCCTACCCATTCTTGGCCTCTCCCGGGGGGTAAACGGATCCAGTGCACTCCAAGGCTTGTTAGAGGAATCCCAGAGACTGTACAGGTCAGGTGCAGAGTTTCTCCTGGCTTCTTTGTACCACCTCCAGATTCTCTGAGGGTAAACTGGGAAGAAATGTCTTCAGGCAGATGGGAAAAAACATAAAAATGGTTAGAAATCAAAGAAAAGTTTCTGTAATTATTATGACATGAGACATATTATTTAATCAAAAAATAGAAGTATTTTTACATGCAGGGAAGATCATTAGGAAATATATCAAATGGCTCAATCCCATAACTGACTATAGGTAAGAAGTTCCTAAAACCAAACCAAATTCACCCAAGGAACAGGAACAGTTTGACCCCCACTTGTAACTTCTCTTTAAAGAAGGCTGCACCAGAAATATTTGCATAGCATCGGAACCATAGAATCATAGAATCAAAGAGTTGGAAGAGACCTCATGGGCCATCCAGTCCAACCCCCTGCCAAGAAGCAGGAATATTGCATTCAAATCACCCCTGACAGATGGCCATCCAGCCTCTGTTTAAAAGCTTCCAAAGAAGGAGCCTCCACCACACTCCGGGGCAGAGAGTTCCACTGCTGAACGGCTCTCACAGTCAGGAAGTTCTTCCTTGTGTTCAGATGGAATCTCCTTTCTTGTAGTTTGAAGCCATTGTTTCACGTCCATTTTCAACTATAAGACCATAAGATCCCTGGTGGCCAGGGGAGCATTTGCACACGTGCGCTAGCTGCGCCCATACCTTGGGAAGTCAGACTTGGCCATGGTTGCCCATGCTCTGGTCACATCCCCAATAGATTACTGCAATGCGCTCTATATGGTTATTGCCTTTGAAGACTGTTCGGAAGCTTCAAATGGTCCAACAGGAGGCAGCCAGATTGTGTACTGGACCACACAACCCAGGCATGTAGCCGGGGGGGGGGGGGGGAGGGGCTTCAGCCCCCCCCCCCAAATTCTCATGGGGGTTCGCGAAAAGGCCTTACTGGTGCATTATTTAAACTGTTATGTTTATTCATATCATGATCTGATCACCATACTCAATATATCCCATATGCATGGGGGTATTGGGGTAATGATACAAAAGGTTTGCTAGGGTAGACCCTCTTTCACTCAGACTCAGCCCCCCCCCAACCCCCAAAAAAATTTACCCCCCCCCCCGAAACGAAATCCTGGCTACGGGCCTGACACAACCCCCCTGTTGTCAACTCCACTGGCTGCCAGTCTGCTACCGAGCTCAATTCAAAGTGTTG
Organism: Anolis sagrei ordinatus; assembly: GCF_025583915.1. Lineage (NCBI taxonomy): Eukaryota > Metazoa > Chordata > Lepidosauria > Squamata > Anolidae > Anolis > Anolis sagrei. The sequence goes on from NW_026847660.1 coordinate 10,339,178, forward strand.
GTTTTAGCCTATAAAGCCCCAAATGGTTGCAGCCAAGCTTAACTGTCCAAATGGATCTCACCCTATGAACCATCTCAGAGATTAAGATCACACAGGGAAGCCCCGCTTTCAGTCCCGTCTCCTTCACAGTCGCAACTGTTGGGAACGAGAGACAGGACCTTCTCAGTGGGGGCCCCTTGGCTGTAGAACTCCTTCCCCAGCTATGTTAGAGAAGTCCCCCTCCCTCCTGACCTTCAGAAAGAGAATACCAACATGGCTCTGGGATCAAGCCTTCAGAGAAGAACCATAGTACAATAGATGGACTGGAATTATGTGTAATGACTACTGGAATGACCTGGATTATGATTGCGGATAGTGTGATGTTATAGTGATTGTAATGTGTTTAAAATGTTTTAATGCATTTTCATTTTGCTTTTAATTTCATTTAAAAAGTTTATTTTAATTGTATATTGTTGTTAAGGCATTGAATTACCGCCTGTCTGTAAGCCGCCTTGAGTCCCCTTCGGGGTAGAGAAAGGTGGGGTATAAATATAGTAATAAATATATATATATATATAAATAACAGCCTGAAGCCCACCAATGATAAAAGTGGATGAATGTGGCAAAAGCAGTGGGGAGTGTGTGTGTGTATCCCTATGGAATAATGTCCAGGGTGGGAGAAAGAACTCTTGTCTTGATGAACTAACCTGGATACAGCATATTATTTGAGAACACCGAAATGCTGAAACATTCTAACAACCACCATGTCAGGTTACACAGAGAAGCCATTGAAATCCACAAGCATGTGGACAGTTTCAACATAAAGGAAGAAACCATGAAAATGAACAAAAATTGGCTACCAGCAATTAAAAAACTGCTAAAATCAGGATAGTAAATAAAGAGCAACAATAAAAAACAGGGGAATTCCAGAAAGGAAACAATCAGAACCAGCTAATCACCTCCCAACAAAGGATTCCCCCAGGCAGGAAGCAGCCAAGCTTTGAATCTGCAAGGCCATTCAATGCTAATCAAGCTGGCCAATTGCAACCTTCACACTTGCATCCAACAGAATAGAGTTCTTTCTCCCACCCTGGGCATTATTCCACAGGGATATATATAAACCCCACTTTCTTAGTCTCCAACAAACATCTCAACCTCTGAGGAAACCTGCCATAAATGTGGGTGAAACATCAGGAGAGAGTGCTTCTGGAACATGGCCATACAGCCTGGAAAGGTCACAGCAACCCAGAGACCAATCTCTTGCATGGCAGGGAATTGGACTGGATGGACCTTGTGGGGTATTCCAACTCTATGATTCTGGACTCAGGGGATGTACTTTTTTGTCTTTCACTGAAAATGCAACAGTTTCTCCCCTCAGTACTCCAATGCCAGATATTTCTTGAACAAAAAATTGGTAGGAACCAATTCAACTCATTGACTTGGAATACATTCATACATGCCATCCTCATGGACTCTGGGTTTGATTGAGTTTGGGACTTTTACTCCATTAAAGAAAGCATGTCCAGCTACAATGTCTAGTCCTCATTTTACAATATTTAGAGCCTCCGTATCATCCTTGGTTGTGGTTTGATGGCTCCATTCCGTAGTGATAGCAGAATCTACATTGCTTGAGAGCCAATGCAATGTAGTGGTCTGCATTTTGGATAACGGTTATGGAGACCAGTGTTCACTTTCCCATTTGGCCATCGAAACCCACTGAGTTATTTTGGTGAGTCAGAGAAAACCCCATTTCGGGTCGCTGTTGAGTTGTAAATGACTCAAGCACGCAACAACAACTGTTGACATTGGTGGTTAGAGGCAGAAGGCATGAAAAATAGCTGTACTTTCCGCTCTTTCACACAAAGACAAATGATGAATGCCTTTTTTCTAGGAAGAGACGTTTTTGTACTACTTCTGAAAAAGATTTCCTCGCTGTGCCTCTCTTGCACAGTAATATACGGCTGTGTCCTCAGGCTTCAGGCTACTGAGTTGCAGGAAAACATGGTTCTTTGAGGTGTCCCTTGTGATTCTGATGCGATTTTGGAGAGCAGTGTTGTAATCATTGCTCCCACCACTCCATATAACTCCAAGCCATTCTAGGCCTTTTCCAGGAACTTGACGGACCCAGTGCACACCGTAGCTTGTTATAGAAAACCCAGAGGCTATACAGGTCATGTCCAGAGTTTCTCCTGGCTTCTTTGCACCACCTCCAGTCTCTGTGAGGGTAATCTGGGAGGAAATACCTTCAGAAATAGGAAGAAACATTAAACATAGTTAGAAATAGAAAAGAGAACATATAATAATTATGACATAAGAAATATTATTCAATCAAGAAAAATGGGAGAAATTTACATGCAGGGAAGATCATTAGGAAACCTATGAAATGACTCAATCCCATGATGGCCTGCCTGTGGGCAAGATGTCCTTGCAACTAAACCAAATTCCCTCAACGAACGTGAACAGTTGGCTCCCTGCTTGGAAGTTCCCTTTAAAGGAGGCAATACAAGAAATATTTGCATGGCACATCAATGCAAATATAAGACATTCATAGTCTGAACTGAATGAAAGATAAAGAATGAGTGCTCATCAGTGTTCTGTGGTTTTTTTCCATCACCATCCAGACCTCAAACAGCAATTAACCAAACCTAGAGAATCATAGAAGTTATAACTTTGCAAGGTGTTTAGCCTTTTCTGTCCAAGAGTGTTTCTGCCTCACCAAATGGCAACTTCCATGATTCCATAGCAATGAGGCATGGTAGTTAAAATAGTTCAAATTGCATTTATCCTACAGTGTAAATGCACCCTGAAAGCCTTTTCAGATTTCTGTGGTTCTCTCTCCATATCTAATAACAGATTTTCTAATAATTCAGTTCTCCAACATGGTGCAGAAAACACTGTGATCCTTTTAAACCATTTTTAGTGACTGCAGAGAGGACAGGAAAGGGCTGGGGAAGGAGACAAAGTATTGGTGTATTAAGGCCATATCTACACTGACTGGAAAACTCTGGTCTAAGGACTCCTCCAATGCAGCATTCACATATCTGGCTTCCAATACAGAAAGGGGGAAAGTGAAGCTGTGATGTGTGTGTTTTTTCTTTAATGTTTGCTTCTTTCTTTCTTCCTTTTTTTTTTAGTTTTTCGTGATAATCAAATCTTTATATATGCTAAGGTGAATACACAGTGGAGTTTTCTCCCATCTTCTAGTGCACTGTGGAACTATGCAGGGGCGGCTCGTCCATTACGCAAAGTAAGCGGTCGCAGAACCCTTTTTTTGCCAGGGGCACAGAGGCACCTCTGTAAATGCCCCTCGACCACTCACAACAGCCCTAGCAGTCCACGGGGAGCCTTGGCTTCCTTGCCTCGCTGCTGGGTGATCCTCTTCCCAAAGGGGCCGGGCCCTTGAGCCTCGCCTAGCCCTTGGCGTATGCGAGTTGTAGTTACTGGGATGTATAGTTCACCTACAATCAAAGAGCATTCTGAACTCCACCAATGATGGAATTGAACCAAATATGGCACACAGAACTCCCACGACGAACAGAAAATATATATCAATGATTGGTGGGGGGGGGGGGGATACTGTTTGCTTAAACTATGCCATGGTGTTGGAAATGTGGAAAGCTGAATCGGACTGGATTTGTTGCCACATATAAAGTGCACTGTCAGTGTGGAATTTGTGCAGTTTGATAATACTCTAACTGCCATGGCTGAATGCTAAGTATACCTGGGATTTGTAGTTTGGTGAAGCACCAGCACTCTTTAGCTGTGAAATTTAAATACCTTGTAAAATTATGTTTCCCATTCTTATATAGTATTGAGTCATAGCAATTAAAGAGATTTTAAACTGCATTAATTCTATAATTTAGGATGCAACCATAGAGCAATATCCTTCATGGAAGGTGGTTGGATTGGATGGCATGTATGGCATTTTCTAGATCTAAAATTCTGAAGTTGTTATGGTTGAGTATGCTTTCAGTGAAGATGCAAAGGTTTTCTGCTTCACTCTGGATGTGTTTCTACCATAAGATTCATAGGATATAATCCTAACAATTGTGTTTTACACATTCCTGCATCTCATCCACATTGGCTCTTTTTTTCTAACAAGCTCTGGTATGCACTGGATTCCCAACCCCCCCCCCCCCCCCCGGAAAAAGACTACAATAGACAGGAGTGATATGGACTGGTGGGTTCATGAACAATAACAGTGCTCCCCAAACCATATTAGAAATGCAAGGGTCATTTTAAAAAACCAGGTGCTCCTCCAACTCAATGGCTTTATGTCTGAAGACACTGCAGTGTAATTTTGTGAGACTTTTTTTTTGTTGTTGTAGGCAATTCAAAAGAGGCTTTTCCTGGAAAACAGGGATTCAGGTGGTTTGGTAGTATAACTCATTATCTCACAATTAGGACATAGTTAGACAAACTCTCGGGTTCTGTCTTTTTAGAAGAAAAATTACCTGCCATGTCCAGTTGAATAGTGGGGAAATAATCAAAGAGCAATTTCTGGAATTCTGGACCCCTTTGCTCAAATGCATCATAAATCACCTTTCTGTACAAGATAACTTTAGAAATGAGCAATTGTGAAATACTGCATAATAATACATGCATAACAAATTCAGGAAGAGGGGTTTTTGTATTGTCTGAGAGTAGGATTTCCTCAGAGTGTATATCTATGTCTTGCACAATAATAAGTAGCTGTGTCTTCAGGCTTCAGGTTGCTCATGTGGAGGAACACCTGCTTTTTGGAGTTGTCTCTTGTAATGGTGACTCTATCTTGGAGATCACTGTTACGCCTGTTGCTTCCATCACGCCAGATAGCTGCAATCCATTCCAATCCCTTTCCTGGGGCTTGACGGACCCAACCCATAACATTGTTTACATCTGTGAAAGAAAATCCAGTGGCTGTACAGGTCAGATTCAGAGTTTCTTCTGCCTTCTTCACACCACCTCCAGACTCTGTGATGATAACCTGGGAATAAATAGCTGAAAGAGATAGAAGAGGAAGAAAAAGATGGAACGTGTGACAAAGGCATTTTCACAGGGAAATTATTTCATTCCAACAGGGGTTGACATTGTCTTCTTACATGTGAGAAAAATTGCCATGAAACTTATCAACACTCTCAGTTCCATGACAGCCCAACAATTTGGCAACACCTCCCAGGTCAAGAAACTGGGACGAATCCTCTGCTCTCAATCTGCGGCTTCCCTTTAAAGAAGCCCGCCTCAAAAACATTTGCATGGAACCACTGATGCTACTAATATAGGGCAATCAAAATCTCTAAATAATGCTATGGACTGCATGAATACAACTAAGAATAGAAATCACAAGTGTCCTTCCTACGACTGCCCAGTTTCTCCATCCGCTGCAGTAGGAAACCAAATTACTTTCGAGTACTTAAATATAAAGGTGGGATATAGTCTTTCTTGGTTGTAACAATGTTTCATTTCATGGCTCTCTGAATTGCATTCTGATTTTACATTGATGGCTTTACCCATAGAAGAAATTTAACATTACAAACCTCAATAGGTGCCACCATAGACTTAACTCAGTGTACGCCAGGGGTAATATTCAGCATGAACTTTACACACAACACTGTGGTCTCATTTGTGGCTTTGTTTTAATCACCTGCGCTCTGGCACCATGAGATGCAGAGTCAACCTTAAGAAATGGGGCTACAAAGTTAAATCCACGACATGCGAGTGTGGAGAAGAGCAGACCACAGACCACCTATTGCAATGCAACCTGAGCCCTGTCACATGCACAAGGGAGGACCTTCTTGCACCAGAGGCACCCCAAGTGGCCACCTACTGGTAAAAGGACATTTAATAGAATACCAAGTCTGCAAACTTTGTGTTTTGTTTGTTTGTTTGTTTTTAATGCAATATAACTGTTTTGGTTCGCTCCTGACACAATAAATAAAAATATACCATCCTGGATTTGTCTCTACCATAAAATTCATAGGATACAATTCAACTAATTGAGTTGAATACATTCCTACATCTCATCCACATTGAATCTTTACTCTAACAAGCTCTAGTATGAACTGTATCCATCAACCCCCAGAAAAGGACTAGAATGGACAGAAGTTATATGGCCACCCTGAGTCCTCTTCGGGCTGAAAAGGGTGGGATAAAAGTGTGGTAAATAACTAACTAACTAAATAAATAAATATGTACTGGCGAGGGCACAAACAATAACAGTGCTCCCCAAAATCTCTATTAAAAAAAACCCATCATTATCATCATCATTACAGGACACTTCAAAAACTAGGTGGTCCTCCAACCCAACAGCCTAAAATCTGAAGACACTGCAGTGTAATTTGTGTGTGAAAGAGATACAGCAAGGAATTATTTTTGTAGGCAGTACAAAAAAGCTCTTACTAAAAAACAGGCATTCAGGTGGTTTGGTAGTATAACTCAGTCTCTCACATTTTCTTGTGGAACACTAAGTTATTCTGCTGTTAAAATTGTATGAAGAAGGATCTAGGAGTGTACAGGAACACAACAGTGTGTATATTAAATCCCTTTGCAATTATAATGTTTTAGACTTCAAAAATAGCCTTTTTATTGAAAGTGTTCTTAGACAGTTGCTTCCTGTGGTTAAAACAGATTTCATTCTCTGTGTTTTCATGTTGTGCAATTTTGTTCATGGAACATGAGCGCCTCCATCAGCAATGTTTTTGCTTTGTTTTATGGTGCTTGTGCGCCTATTTGCACAAGAGAGATGGAAAGGGAAAGAGCCATATTCTTGTGGAAGATAATTTGCACAAATTGCAGAAGGTTGAATGGGACATACTTCTCTAGTACAACCAAGAAATTTCATATTGAGGGCATGTGCAAATTTTTCAATAGAGTGTCCTGGTTTAGAGCAAAAACTATTTGCGAGAATAGTCTTCTCTTCCCTTGTCTCCTCAATGACCAAACACCTACCTAAAGGAAACCCAATGCAAGGACAATCTGACCTCTGTACTATGCAGTAGAAAATCATTATGTTTTATGTTTTCCAGGGATATTCAGACCTGAAGACCTACCAGCAGCCGTTTGAGACTTCAGAATATCACTTTGGGTGCATCTATATTCAGAGGCGGCCCTAGGTAATTTTCAACGGTAAGCAAACAGTATTTTGGTGCCCCCCAACCAATCACTGATATATATTTTCTGTTCATCGTGGGAGTTCTGTGTGCCATATTTGGTTCAATTCCATCATTGGTGGAGTTCAGAATGCTCTTTGATTGTAGGTGAACTATACATCCCAGTAACTACAACTCACATATGTCAAGGTCTATTTTCCCCCAAGAGCGCCTCAAGAGCGCCCCTGGGCAAAATCAACTATACTGCAAAGGCTTACTTTGCGTAATGGGTTGAGCCGCCCCTGTCTATACTGTATGATTAATTCGGTTTGACACCACTTTAACGTCAGGAGGACTATAGAAGGAGCTGGTTTTTGTATTAACTCTGACAAGGATTTCCCCACTGTGCGCCTTGTACAATAATACACAGCTGTGTCTTCTGTTTTCAGGCTATTCAGTTGAAGGATCACTTGACTTTTTGGTATGTCCTTTGAGATGGAGATCTGATTTTGGAAACCACTCTTATAATACGTGCTTCCATCATACCAGATTTCTCCAATCCACTCCAGATTCTTTTCAGAGGGCTGACGGATCCAGCCTACCGCATAGCTTATATCTGTTATAGAAAATCCAGACACTGTACAGATCAGACGCAGAGTCTCTCCTGGTTTCTTTACATCGCCACCAGATTCTTTAATGGTAACTTGGGAACAAACACCTGCAAGGGACATAAGAAAAAAAATATATGTTGTATCTCTATGGCATTGGATGTTTGCCATGTATATGTGCATTGCAATGTGTGCTGAGTCCCCTGTGGGGTGAGAAGGGTGGAATATAGATATTGTAAATAAATAAATGATTCTGTCCTCTGAGGCATTAGCTTCCCATCCTTAATGTGGTGTCATTACAGCCAGAGCACTCCAAACTCCCAGCATTATAAATGCCAGGATGCCATAAGTGGAATCAAACTGCCATAATTGTATGATGCAAATGGGCTCCTGATATATTCCCAGAATTATAGTTTAGTGTGGCAGAAACAAGAGCCAACATGAAATCATCTGCACAATGAAGACTGAATAGCATCTTTCAGGGGGTAGGCATATGGGTTGAGAGGTAAAAGAGCAGAAGACCTGGATAAGATTTCATTGCTCATCTGACCAGTTTTGAACAACATCATAGCAATTCTATGCTTCATCTCTCTGGCCGTCAATGTTCTGCTAGGTTTTTTTTTTTTTAGAAAAGCTACTCTAGCCTAGAATTCTTCAGATAGCAGGACAATCATTGTTTAGAAAGATCTGAAAAACCTAGCTAGAGATTGAATTATTCATCAACATGGCAGATGTCCTTCTTTTCATGTGCTGCATGCAGACATGTATTTATTTATTTGATGCATTTGTTAACCGCCATTCTCAGCCCTTTAGGGCGACTCATGGCGGTGTACAACACATATAAAAGGCAATTTACAAAAAGGCAATTACAAACAACATATTAACAATACCACAATTACAAAGTTACACTAAATAATCCGCTTCGTCCCATAGTGGAATCATAACCAATCTCATATTCCTTGTTCCGTTCCAGTCATCTTTACCACATTATTATTATAGCACTTAATTAAATGCCTTCTCGAACAGCCATGTCTTAAGGCTTTTTCGGAAGGACATAAGGGAGGGCGCCTGTCTGATGTCTGCAGGGAGAGTGTTCCACAGCCGGGGGGCCACCACCGAGAAGGCCCTCTCCCTCGTGGTGACTAGTGTTGTAGAAAAGGACTTTTTGTGCTGCTTCTAAGAGAGCTCTTCTCAGTGTGCCTTCCTCTTTTACACAATAATACACAGCACTGTCTTCAGGTTTTAGTTCGTTCAGTTGCAGGAACACTTGGCTTTTTGAAGTGTCCCTTGTAATGGAGATTCGGCTTTTGAGAATGTTGTTGTAGGCAGCGGATCCAGTATACCAGATAATTCCAGTCCACTCCAGCCCCTTTCCTGCAGACTGATGTATCCAAACAACTGCGTGGCAGGAGGTTTGGTCTGTTAGAGAAACTCCAGGCAACGTACAAGTCAGGAGCAAAGTCTCTCCTGGCCTCTTCACAATGGCATGGGGCTCTGGTTGGATAATCTGGGAGAAAATGTCTTTGGGAAATGAAAAGAAAAAATCAGGAAAAAGTTATATGGAAAAATTAATAAATTGCCTGTAGAACATATAAATCTTTCTTTTCTTCCTTACATGTAGGGAAAAGCATTATGACGTTTATCAAAAGCCTCCGTTCCATAATTATCAATTGGCAACAATCCCAAGGTCTGAAACGGTACCAAAGGCTATCAAGGATACGTTAATGATTTGCCTTCAGAATTAATTTGCTTTTAAAGAAAGCCGCATCACAAATATTTGCATGGTGTGCCAATGATACTAGTATAAAAGAATCACAAGCTCAGTTAACAAATGCAGTTGTTTCTATGTGACCTTCTTATATCTGTTCAGTTAAGTCAGACTAACTAGTGGGATTAGGGCTTCTTTTATGTTCAAGGATGAAGGAGTAGCTTCTCAGTTCCTTTGCATTCTGGAGATTCTGTTTTACATAGGATGTCCCATAGTCTAATCAAGTGTGGTCTCAATTGGCTAGCTATACATTTTCAGACCTCAAGCTGCCATTTTATTTTATTGCACCAATAATAACAAAGAAAGTCCATGTCTATATGAAAAAAATAAAACAGATTCATTTTGTAAATCCGGCGAGTAATCCACAGGACCTTTGGCTGGTTTCATGGCAGAAGTGCTGCTTCCAGTTGTTAATGCAGCACAAGGGGAACTGTAATTTACTCCAGGGTTTCGAGGAAGCTTTGGGGTTATCCTGATGTTTTTGAGGTGTGGAAAGATGAAGATGACCTCCTGGATATCTACACAACATCTAGGAACTACTGGTCCTTAACACAGAGTAAACCAAGTCGAACTCACTTAGGGTCATAATAAGGAAAGATGAGGAATATTCTGGAGTTTTGGTGAAATTTCAGAGCAGCTCCCTACTTTGGGCAGAGCGTAGACAGTAGGACCAGCTTCAAAGAGGAACAATCTGATGTCCACATGGGCTACTTCCACTATCCTCAACCCTGTGCTCTTCAACATAGGCAAAAAGGAACAGAAAGGGTTCATGTCACCATCTCTGATGCAGAATTCTGGAAGGGCTTCTGGGGTGTTGTGGCCAATCTACTGAGGTCAGCAAGGGATGTCCACAATATCCAAGAACTGTTTTGGAGCTCTGTAGCAATCTTGCAGCAGTGATGGTAACAGGAGAGATAACAGTTCAGCTAGGCCAAATTGGTATCAGCCCTTCTGGATCCTGTAGACTCTACCCTGTTGCAGGCCAGACATGGAAAGTAACAGGTAGTCTCCTCCAAAGTCTTGAGGGCCAATCCAGAGCATTTCTCCTGTGGACCAATCCTGAAATAACTGGTCAGTGTAGACAAGTTATTGGTGACTAAGGTACTCATACTAATGATTGGAGAAAATGGTAGAAAAATACCCTTGTTTTCTGCTGCTACAGACATGCATGACTGAAAACCAATGTTATGGAAAGAGGGTTTTTATACTGTGGCTGATGCAATTTCTTTCAGTGTGTCCCTTGCACAATAATATATAGCAGTGTCATCAAGATTCAGGCTGGTCCAGTGTAGAAACACTTGGTTTTTAGAATTGTCCTTTGTAATGGTAATGCGGTTTCGAAGAGCAGTGTTATAGAAAGGGCTGCCATTACTCCATATAGCTGCAACCCATTCGAGTCTCTTTCCAGGAGCCTGGCGCATCCAATCCACAGCATAGCTGGTTAGAGAAAAACCGGATACTGTACAGGTCAGCCATAAGGTCTCTCCAGGTTTTTTCACTCCTCCACCAGTCTCTGTAAGAGTCTGTGAAGAAGCACCTGCAGGGTAAAAATGAAAGAAATATTATCAACATTGTGAAAAATTGAGAGGATAACTCATGGAATCTATTCATGAAACTTTTTCATACCCGTAGAGAAAATTATTAAGAAACCTGCCAAGAGCTTCAGTTCCATGGCTTTGATTCTCTTGGGTTACCCCTAGCACATGAGAGAGAACTGAATTGACTCAAGGGTCTCCTGAAAACTTTGACTTCCATTTAAAGAAGACCACAGCAGTAAGTAATTTGCATGAGGATGATACAACCACAAAAGAACAGCGGCATATTGACATCATATTTATGGGAAACCTGTGAGTCTTGCCGAAAGCCAGCATAACATCGTGATGTGGGTGTTGAATGTACTCTGAAGAGGGTTCACATCTCTACTCAACAATGAAAATCCACTTGGGTGGCCTAGAACAAGTCACACTCTCTAGGTCACAGAGAAAGGCAAAGGGAATCCCCTATGAACAGATTTTTGCCAAAGAAACCCCATAATACATTTTCCTTGAGTTTTCCATGAGACCGAAATGACGTGAAGGGACACAAGAACAACCAATGGCTATATATATTATCCGCTATTCATCTCTTGTATAGTAGCATTGATTGGTAAGATTTGCACACCAACATGGCCAAGCTTCATTAATATATTACATTCAATAAGTTGAGATTTTTATAGTTTGGGACAAGTAAAGCATTTTTCACACCCTAACATGCTAAAGAAACATTATTATTGTTAATCCTTCTTCTTGGCAGGGGGTTGGACTGGATGGCCCATGAGGTCTCTTCCAACTCAGTGATTCTATGGTTCTAATCTGTTGCTTCTTTTTAAAAATGAGCAAAACTACATTTGAAAGGAGCAAAGTGTGACAGATGTATTTGTCATATACTAGAGAAAGGATAGCTGTGCTGTTGTATACTTTGAAAGCATTCCTCACTTATAGCGACCTTTCATGGGGTTTTCTGGAACTGACAGCGTGACTCGACCAAGGTCCCCCAGTGTGTTTCCATAGCTGAGTCAAACGGAATCCTGATCTCAAGAGTCATGGTATGATAATCAAATTAGTACACCATTCTGGCTCTCTAGATGGATCCATTCAAGCCCATCTTCCTAAACAGATTGAGGAAAGAGTTACATATTCACAGTCTATTTACTACTTGGGATATACATTTTCACTTATTTAATTCTCATATAGAAGAAGGAAAAACTGCAAAATGTTCTTCCCCTCCTTAGCAAAAGTTTTGAATTATTTTTACAAGATGTTTCTATCTCTACATTTTGAGTTGTGTGCTAGTTTCCAACAAACCTCACAACCTCTGCGGATGCTTGCCACAGATGCAGGTGAAACGTCAGGAGAGAATGCTTCTAGAACATAGTCATACAGCCCAAAAAACCTACAACAACGCAGTGATTCCAGCCATGAGAGCCTTCAACAATACGTTGCTGACAAAGTATTTCTGACTTATGATAATGCCATCGTGTTGTTTCCTTGGCAAGATTTGTTTGGCATGGTTGCCATTGCTTTCTTTTGTGCCTGAGATAATGTGATGTATCCAAGGTCTTTCAGTGGGTTTCCATGACCAAGCAGTGATTCCAACCCTAGTTTCCCAGTCCAACACTCAGACCACGGCATCACACTGGCTCTGTTTTCCAGAATCCACCAATATGTACATGTTTGGAGTTAGCACTGACCTGTGCTCTAAATTACATTGCTTTGGGTGAGAGAGCTCCAAATGTGACTTTTTTGCTTTATACTGAAAGGTTTACTTTTCCAAACTCTCGTGGTGCATCCCTAAACGGTTCCGGCCCAAGATACCTATCCGACCGCATCTCTGCCTATGAACCCACCAGGACTTTGAGATCTTCCGGGGAGGCCCTGCTCTCGATCCCACCTGCCTCACAGGCACGGCTGGCGGGGACGAGAGATAGGGCCTTCTCGGTGGTGGCCCCTCGGCTGTGGAACGCCCTTCCCACGGATATTAGACTAGCTCCATCATTAATGGTATTCCGCAAAAAAGTGAAGACCTGGTTGTTTGAGCAGGCGTTCGAATAGTCAGTGCAATGAGTGCAATGAACATAGGAATGGAACAATGGATGACGGATCTGGATCATGTTTTTAGTGATGAGACGCTAGTGAATGGCTATTGTTGTTAATTGTATATTATTGTATAAGGTGTTATGATGTTAACTGTTTTTATACCATGTTATTGTAGTATCGAATTTTTGCTGTTCTGTTGTTAACCGCTGTGAGTCGCCTAAGGGCTGAGAACAGCGGTATACAAATAAAGTAAATAAATAAATAAATAAATAAATATTATGCATAGGAAATTGGGGTCCATAGATATTGAGAGACTGCAGGTCCCAAAACTCCTACACTTACTTAGTCAATGTCAAAGCCTGATGGGAAGTGCTCCTTACTCTTGGTATTTACAGATGAAAATTATAACACCATGAAAACTCAATTCTGTAAAAAAAAATTAAGGCTGGATGTTACTATTTATGTGTATTCCCTACCAACATTTTACATCAAAGCTCTTGACTACCATCTTCAGGCATCTTTTATATCAGCTGAGGTTATTGTCTGTGTAAAAGCTCGGTTTTACCACTGTGTCTCTGGCACAATAATACATAGCAGTATCTTCCTCTTTCAGGCCGTTCATTTGCAGAAAGAAGTTGGAGCCAGACTTAGAGGCAGAAAATCGTCCTTGGATTATTGAGGCGTAGCTGTTGTCTGAAGGTGAATAATAATATACTATCCATTCTAAACCTTTTCCTGGAGACTGCCGGATCCAATACATGTTGTAGCTGCTTAAGTCAAATCCAGCCACAGAACAAGTGAGCCTTAGGGATTCTCCAGGCTTTTTGACTTCTGCGTCAGATTGAGTGAGAACAACTTGTGAACTGGCCCCTGAAGAAAGAGAGCAAGAAGAGGCAGACAGTTTAAACATATGTATTTACAACCAAAGTCATTGAATAAAGCATGTGCCCCAAGGTTTGGAAATGATACATACACACATGTGTATATATATGTAGGAATAGAACTCACATGATAAGTTGATAAGGAACATCAGGAAACTCAAAAGCCACATTTTAAACAGTAATTGGAGAAACCAGATCTCACAATATGGCAGATGTCAGGCAAAATTGAATTTCAGGTGACTGAAATCAGCTTGTAAAGGTGATATATCTTGTTGTGTTGTGTTTTGCATCTGGTGCCCCTATGCAAAACATCTGACAAATGCATAAAAGGAACATGGTATGCAGAGGCGGCCCTAGGTAATTTTCAACAGTAAGCAAACATTTTTTGGTCCCCCCCCCCCCCCCAACCAATCATTGATATATATTTTCTGTGGGAGTTCTGTGTGCCATATTTGGTTCAATTCCATCATTGGTGGAGTTCAGAATGCTCTTTGATTGTAGGTGAACTATACATCCCAGTAACTACAACTCGCATATGTCAAGGTCTATTTTCCCCCAAGAGCGCCTCAAGAGCACCCCATGGCAAAATCAACTCTACTGCAAATGCTTACTTTGCGTAATGGGTTGAGCCGCCCCTGATGGTATGAGCAAACTCAATGTACACATTTCCTCATATTTCATTCCTTATTTAATCTCTGATCTATTTGGCTGCCTATAGAAGAGAATGTTGTCAAAAAGCCAATAGAATATAGTGTCTAGCTTGCAGTGATATCACAGTTTCCACAGAGGGAAAAAGCATTTTTTTTCAATTATAATTTTTCAAGAGTTCTGCTAGTATTTCTATTAAATGTGTGGTGATCCAAGTTTCTGTATCAGGGATTACAATCAGCACTCCAGAATTTTGTGGATTTGATTATTCACAGAATTGATAAAAATGTTCTCTCAGGGATTACAATCAGCACTCCAGAATTTTGTGGATTTGATTATTCACAGAATTGATAAAAATGTTCTCTCTAAGAATATTCAGCAACTCCAGTATAACGCTATGCATATTTTTTGCTAGAAACTGCCCGTAAAGTCACATTGAAAGATCCAGAGCAGTGTTCCTTAACTGGGGTTGGGACCCCTGGGAGGGTCATGAGGGGGTGGCAGAGGGGTCGCCAAAGATCACAAGAAAACACAGTACTTTCTGTTGGTCATGGGGATTCTGTGAGAGAAATTTGGCCCAATTCTATCATTGGTGGGAGGTTCAGAATGCTCTTTGATTGTAGGTGAACTATAAATCCCAGCAACTAAAGCTCCCAAATGACCTGTCAAGGTCTATTTTCCCCAAACACCACGAGTGTTCACATTTCGGCATATTGAGTATTTGTGCCAAGTTTGGTCCAGGTCCATCATTGTTTGAGTCCACAGTGCTCTCTGGATGTAGGTGAACTACAACTCCCAAACTCAAGGTCAATGCTCACCAAAACCCTTCCAGTATTTTCTGTTGGTCATGGGAGTTCTGTGTGCCAAGTTTGGTTCAATTCCATCATTGATGGAGTTCAGAATGCTCTTTAATTGTAGGTGAACTATAAATCCCAGCAACTACAACTCCCAAATGACAAAATCAATACCGCCCCAACCCCATCAGTATTCAATTTTGGGCGTATCGGGAATTTGTGCCAAATTTGGTCCAGTGAATGAAAATACATCCTGCATATCAGATATTTACAGATATTTACATTACGATAACAGTAGCAAAATCACAGATATGAAGTAGCAATGATAATAATGTTATTGTTGGGGGTCACCACAACACGAGGAACTGTATTAAGGGGTCCTGGCATTAGGAAGGTTGAGAAACACTGATCTAGAAATTCCTAGAGAGGACATTTCATTAGGATTCTCGTCCTTCAGCCCAGCTAGTATTGCAATGACAAATAAAAAGCATCTGTTGACCAGCATGCATATGTTAAAATGTTCTTCCCCTTCACCTTTCATGAGGAGACATCTTGGAGATCCCTGTTAAATAGGTTCCCATTTTTAGCTTTTGGATCTGTAAAAATGTTATACCATGAATGGTGTAGCACATGATAGTCTCAGAATGGGAAAAAGAACATTCTAAACAAAGAGTGTTGTGTCCATTTTGAATATTCTGCATACAAACAAGAATTTATTTCCTCTCCAAGAACAGATAATTTGTTATTACACTTTAAAAGATTGCTTCCCACTGTCCTCCTTGCACCAGAAAACATGGCAATGTCAAATTGCATCAGTTCTACAGTGCAGATGCACCTGATGACAAGATGAAAAATTGCCCTCTTTGCCATTGAACCCTTGAATAACTAAGGTGTTTCTAAACGAATAATTGTTTTTGTATTATTGCTGAGAAGGATTTCCTCATTGTGCGTCTTCGCCTTGCGCAGTAATACATGGCCGTGTCTTCAGGCTTCAGAGTATTCAACTGAAAGACCACTTGATTTTTTGCTGAGAAGGATTTCCTCATTGTGCGTCTTCGCCTTGCGCAGTAATACATGGCCGTGTCTTCAGGCTTCAGAGTATTCAACTGAAAGACCACTTGATTTTTTGAGGGGTCCTTGCTGATGGAGATCCGGTTCTGGAGAGCACTGTTGGAGGTAATGGTCCCCCCGACCCAGATGAGGACAATCCATTCCAAGGTCTTTCCTGTGAACTGACGGATCCAGGCCATTGAGTAGCTGTTATCGGTGAGGGGAAATCCAGAGACTTTACAGGTCAGATGCAGAGTTTTTCCTGGCTTTTTCATACCACCTCCAGATTCCTGTGAGAGTAACCTGAGAAACAATACCTGGGAAAAAGATGAACATGGGGGAAAAAACAAAATTATTGGGAAAATACGTAAGTCTCCCACAGAAATGTTATTGAATGGAAAATGATAATGAGAGTTTCTGTTCGTACATGCAGGGAAGACCATTAAGAAAGTGATGAAGAATGTCAGTGCCATGACGTTTTGGCCGTCAACCTCAGTTGAAAGGAATATTCGTGCCAAGTTTGGTCCAGAACCATCATTGTTTGAGCAGTGCTCTCTGGATGTAGGTGAACTACAACTGCAAAACTCAAGGTCAAAGCCCACCAAACCCTTCCAGTATTTTCTATTGGTCATGGGAGTCCTGTTTGGTTCAATTCCATCATTGGTGGAGTTCAGAATGCTCTTTATTGTAGGTGAACTATAAATCCCAGCAACTACAACTCCCAAATGACAAAATCATCCCCCACCCCACCAGTATATTTATCGGGTGGTTGTGCCAAATTTGGTCCAGTGAATGAAAATACATCCTGCATATCAGATATTTACAGATATTTACATTACGATAACAGTAGCAAAATCACAGATATGAAGTAGCAATGATAATAATGTTATTGTTGGGGGTCACCACAACACGAGGAACTGTATTAAGGGGTCCTGGCATTAGGAAGGTTGAGAAACACTGATCTAGAAATTCCTAGAGAGGACATTTCATTAGGATTCTCGTCCTTCAGCCCAGCTAGTATTGCAATGACAAATAAAAAGCATCTGTTGACCAGCATGCATATGTTAAAATGTTCTTCCCCTTCACCTTTCATGAGGAGACATCTTGGAGATCCCTGTTAAATAGGTTCCCATTTTTAGCTTTTGGATCTGTAAAAATGTTATACCATGAATGGTGTAGCACATGATAGTCTCAGAATGGGAAAAAGAACATTCTAAACAAAGAGTGTTGTGTCCATTTTGAATATTCTGCATACAAACAAGAATTTATTTCCTCTCCAAGAACAGATAATTTGTTATTACACTTTAAAAGATTGCTTCCCACTGTCCTCCTTGCACCAGAAAACATGGCAATGTCAAATTGCATCAGTTCTACAGTGCAGATGCACCTGATGACAAGATGAAAAATTGCCCTCTTTGCCATTGAACCCTTGAATAACTAAGGTGTTTCTAAACGAATAATTGTTTTTGTATTATTGCTGAGAAGGATTTCCTCATTGTGCGTCTTCGCCTTGCGCAGTAATACATGGCCGTGTCTTCAGGCTTCAGAGTATTCAACTGAAAGACCACTTGATTTTTTGAGGGGTCCTTGCTGATGGAGATCCGGTTCTGGAGAGCACTGTTGGAGGTAATGGTCCCACCAACCCAGATGAGGATAATCCATTCCAAGGTCTTTCCTGTGAACTGACGGATCCAGGCCATTGAGTAGCTGTTATCGGTGAGGGGAAATCCAGAGACTTTACAGGTCAGATGCAGAGTTTTTCCTGGCTTTTTCATACCACCTCCAGATTCCTGTGAGAGTAACCTGAGAAACAATACCTGGGAAAAAGATGAACATGGGGGAAAAAACAAAATTATTGGGAAAATACGTAAGTCTCCCACAGAAATGTTCTTGAATGGAAAAGGATAATGAGAGTTTCTGTTCGTATGTGCAGGGAAGACCATTAAGAAAGTGATGAAGAATGTCAGTGCCATGTCGTTTTGGCCATCAACTTCAATTGAACTAAAATGAATTGAGTACCATCACCATGCATTGCGTCTCTTGAATTATTCAATCCACTTTAAAGAGATCCACATCACAAACATTTGCATGAGGCTACCAATGCTAATAATATCAGACACCTTACAGTCTTGATCAAAGCATTTACAAGAATGGGTAGTTTAAAAACGGAAAAGGAGTTTCCCTGCACCACCTCCCTTCCTCACTGGACTTAGGGGCATCTACACTATATAATTAATGCAGTTTGACTCCATTTAAACTGTCATGGTTCAGTTCTATGAAATCATGAGGGCATTAGTTCTTGTCACAGTCTTCAGTGATGGGACTCACCAAACTACAAATCCCTGGATTCCATAGAATTGAGTTTAGTCTTTTTCTCTGCCTAAGAGTGCTGGTGCCACACTAGACTACTGCTTCCAGGATTCATAGCATTGGGCCATGGCAGTTAAAGTGGGGTCAGACTGTATTAATTCTACAGTGTGAATGCACCCATTGCCAGTTGAACTTACAATTCAGCTTTCTACCACAACACAATCCACATTATTTTTCATTCTTGCTTTGCTGTCTCTATAGATGCTGTAGTGGAGCAGAAGAATGTTTGGCTGGCGTTGCTGGCTATGGAGCTTTGATTTCTCTTGCCATAAAAATGTTCTTTGAAATTGATTTCACACACATATTTATCTGCTCACATTGTGCACACAGGATCGAGGATTGTCACCTCTTTGAGTCCTCTTATAGAATCATAGAATCCTAGAGTTGGAAGAGACCTCATGGGCCATCCAGTCCAACCCCCTGCCAAGAAGCAGGAAAATTGCATTCAAATCACCCCTGGCAGATAGCCATCCAGCCTCTGATTAAAAGCTTCCAAAGAAGGAGCCTCCACCACACTCCAAGGAAGAGAGTTCCACTGCTGAACAGCTCTCACAGTCAGGAAGTTCTTCCTCATGTTCAGATGGAATCTCCTTTCTTGTAGTTTGAAGCCATTGTTCCGTGTCCTAGTCTCCAGGGAAGCAGAAACAAGCTTGCTCCCTCCTCCCTGTGGCTTCCTCTCACATATTTATACATGGCTACCTCTCAGCCTTCTCTTCTTCAGGCTAAACATGCCCAGCTCTTAAGCCGCTCCTCATAGGGCTTGTTCTCCAGACCCTTGATCATTTTAGTCGCCCTCCTCTGGACACATTCCAGCTTGTCAATATCTCTCTTCAATTGTGGTGCCCAGAATTGGACACAATATTCCAGGTGTGGTCTAAACAAGACAGAATAGAGGGGTAGCATGACTTCCCTGGATCTAGACACTATAGAATGAAACATTGTCATTTAGGACCTCATCAGATAGGTTTTTTCTCCCTGTCCTGGCACACTGCCGAAATGGAGCACTCTGGAACTCAACATATGATGCAAAGCTCCATCTTGCCTCTGTCCCAGCAGCATGCTCAGAGGAAGCCCTGAGGATATGGATAAGTACCTGGATCCTCATTGAAGAAGCCAGGGACAATGGAGAAGGAAGCTGGAGACAACCAAGAAATGTTGTGGGATTGCAGACCACAACCAGCACTGGTAAGGGGATGCAGCTGGGCACTCATTCTTCTATCAGGAAATGCCTTTTTATAGAACAGTACCCGCTCCAAGACAACTGCTCCCTAGGGTGAAATTTCTATTTTCTCTTCTATTTCCCTCTCTGAAGTGTGGCATCTGTTTTGGGGACTTTCTTTTGATTTTTACTGGTGTCAGAATTGTGGAATGCGAGCACCACCTTCAGGAAACTATTTTCTGAGTCAACACAGTCAGTATGGGTTTTGGAATTAGTCAAGAGTGGATTCCTTTCGCTGTGTGTCTCGGGCGCAGTAATAGACAGCCGTATCTTCTTGCTTCAGATTATTCATTTGCAGATAGAGGTTCGAGCTGTCCTTGGAGGCAAAAAATCGTCCTTGGATAGTTGAAGAGTAGCTATTGCTAGAGGCCGAATAATAGTAAACTAGCCATTCCAACCCTTTCCCAGGATGCTGCCGGATCCAATGCATGCCATAGCTGCTTAAGTCAAACCCGCTCACAGAACAGGTCAGTCTGGCGGATTCTCCAGGCTTTTTCACTTCTGAGTCAGATTGAGTAAGATTGACTTGTGAGCTGACCACTGTAAAAAGAGAGAAAGACAAAAGGGAAGAACCACATGGATATTCATAAATAAAAGCCCTGTGGACAATATTTAGAATGTGAAATTATGGCTTTCATGGTGTAGCAGTTTGAGCATCAGATGACGCCTGTGGAAACCTGGATTCAAGTCTCTGCTTGACCAGGAAACTCACTGGGAGACCTTGGGAAAGTCACACTATCTCAGCCTCAGAGGAGGTCAAAAGCCTGAAAACCCCTTAATGGGGTCAACTTAAATTCTTCATAAACCATAAAAGCTTAAAGGCACACAACAAGATCTTCCAAAATTCCTATCATTTTCAAAAACTAAAAAAAAAAAAAAATAGAGCCAATTTCTTACAATACTTACAAGAAAACCCTGCTATGAATAGGACTAAATGGATCAATCCCCCCATTCTAAACACTGGAATGGAAAGGCTAAGAAACTTGTGATGGCTGAAGCGAAGTCGCTTGACTTCAACCTGATTTTAAAAAGGGACTGAAACATTTAAGTTTTGCATATGCTAAGCAGTCCTGGATGTCACTGAAATAAAAGGGGTGGAACTCACGGAGGTACGCAATGGAGTGAAGAAACAGAGCCTGGATTGTGGAAGCTTTCAAGCATTCTTGTCATGAGAAAGACACCGGAACTGTGGCGCAGCTGGCTGGGTGTCAGCTGCATTAAAGATCACTACTGACCGAAAGGTCATGAGTTCGAAGCGAGCCCAGGTCGGAGTGAGCTTCCGGCAAATTGTATAGCTTGTTGTCGACCTTTGCAACCCGAAAGACAGTTGCATCTGTCAAGTAGGAAATTTAGGTACCACCTATGTGTGGGGAACCTAATTAAATTTAATTAACACAAATTTACAAGGCCATTAAAAAAAACTCCAGCAAAATTATGTGCAGAATGCTGAAAGTACTTCATCGGTGTCGCAGATGGACGGTGAAGCAACAGCTCCCCTGGTGGCCAGAAAATTGGAATGTTAAATAGCCTCTGACTGTCTGTCTATATGTGTGTTGTGTGTCTATGGCATTCAATGTTTGCCATGTATGTGTACATTGTAATCCACCCTGAGTCCCCTGCGGGGTGAGAAAGCTGGAATATAAATACTGTAAATAAATAATAAATAAATGAGAAAGGCACCAAAGCACAGCTGGCAAGAATATGATGGAAGCTGTGTTACCAGAACAATCCTTGGACTATACGTTTTGTAAAGAGATACAGCTGGAAGGAAGATCTTATGGATAGGATGAGTAAAATGTTGATAATTGGATTTACCAAACCTGGGACAAATAATTGAAGAGGCAGTGGACAATTACAACGGGTTTATGTGCCCATGTAGAGAATCCAATATTCAAAGCACTACAACACACTAGTGCTATTTTCTTTTTATGAAACTACAAAATGCATACGGAACAAGCAGTATCCATGAGAAATGTTATAACTCCATGATAATGAGATTTTGGGGGAGGAGGGACTGTGAAGGGATCTCCTTCAGGGTCCGTTTATATTTTTAATATGAAAATATAAGCTTGATTAATAACCATTTCGAAGAAAGCTACGTGAGAATGTCTTCTCCACATACTCAGTTAACATGCAGGATCAGACTTCCAACAAGCCTTAGAAAAGTTACATTCTTGGATGGGTTTTGCTGTATTGTCTCTGTTAATAGTCATGTTGGCTGTAGGAGTCTGAGGATAAATCTACATTGCCATAAAAAGCAGTTTCAGAGTGAAGATTAACCGCATTTAACTGGATTGAATGAGCTCGCGCTCCCACCTCCATCACAGGCCACTTGGTGGAGAGGGCCTTCTTGGTGGTGGCCCCTCGACTCTGGATTGAATGAGTCTACACTGGCATGAAATCCAGTCCAATGCAGTCAATGTGAATGTATGCATTATATGTCAGCATAGATTCAGTCCGAGAGATGAAATCCAACCATTGCCTATCCAGCAACTGAAACTTGAAGCAAAAACATTATGAGGTTCCCAGACTACAATCTGGTCTTTGTTTACACAGAATGTTATGTTTACACAGAAAGCTATGTTACCTACAAAGCCCTAAACGGTTTGGGACCCACCTACCTGCGTGACCGCATTTCCGTGTATGAACCCACACGATCTCATCTGGAGAGGCCCTGCTCGCACTCCCACCTCCATCGCAGGCGCAATTGGTGGAGACGAGGGAGAGGGCCTTCTCGGTGGTGGCCCCTCGACTCTGGAACTCACCCCCCAAGGACATCAGGCATGCCCCAACTCTGGCAGTCTTCAGGAGGTGCCTGAAAATGTGGTTATTCCAGTGTGCCTTCCCAGAATAAAGAAACTCCCAGCAATATGTCCCTAATTGCACTTTATTTATTTATTTATTTATTTATTTATTTATTTATTTACTTTATTTGTATACCACACTCTCTCAGCCTGTAGGCGACTCAGTGCGGTTTACAACAAAACCAATATACAAAGTGCACAACATTAGCAATTAAAACAGTAACTAAGGCAACTACATCAATATAACAATACATCAGTACATCAATATAACATCAATACATCCATATAACTAATCCATCACGTCTCATCAGTAAAGTCATAATCCAATCTCCTCGTCCATTATTCCAAGTTCCAAGATCAATCAATTAAATTGCTTAATTGCACTGCTTAATTAAATGCCTATTCAAAGAGCCAGGTCTTCACTCTTCTCCTGAACGCCAGCAGGGAGGGGGCCGATCTAATATCTGCGGGAAGGGCGTTCCACAGCCGAGGGGCTACGACTGAGAAGGCTCTGTCTCTCTTTATTAGTGATCTAGGATTGTCTGCATGCCCTATTCCTCTCCGAAAATTCTATCCTAGTTATATTTCACCTGGTTATGCTCAGCATTATTTTAAAAAAATTAATTATTACATTTGGCCCAGCCATAGGTTTTTAAATGTTGTGTTATTGTTAATGTTTACTGCTTATTTTCTGTTATGAGTTTTATTTTATTGTTTTGTATTACTGTTGTTGGAGCCCCCGGTGGCGCAGTGGGTTAAAGCACTGAGCTGCTGAGCTTGTTGATCGAAAGGTCGCAGGTTCGATTCCGGGGAGCGGCGTGAGCTTCCGCTGTCAGCCCTAGCTTCTGCCAACCTAGCAGTTCGAAAACATGCAAATGTGAGTTGATCAATAGGTACCGCTCCCGGGAAGGTAACGGCGCTCCATGCAGTCATGCCGGCCACATGACCTTGGAGGTGTCTACGGACAACGCTGGCTCTTCGGCTTAGAAATGGAGATGAGCACCACACCCCAGAGTCAGACATGACTGGACTTAATGTCAGGGGACTACCTTTACTTTACTATTACTGTTGTTATTGTTTTTACTGATGTATTCTGGGCTTGGCCTCATGTAAGCTGCACCGAGTCCCTTGGGGAGATGGTAGCGGGGTACAAATAAAGTATTATTATTATTATTATTATTCATCCTTGCTTAAAAACAGTATAGAAAACCATGCATTTTCTGGTTGTCAGACATAAAAGAGTGATTGATGAATGTGTAGTCTTCAGAAAGTAGACATTTTGTGGAGTGATTTTCCTTCCATCTTGTAAAGTAATATAGAGCACTGTCTTTGAACCATAAAGCATTCATTTGCAGGAACCTTTTTTTAGTGTCCCGTGTGATACTGATCCTGTTTTGGAGACAGCTATAGAGTAATACCTCCAGTCCACTCCAGCCTTTCCTCTGAGGTCTGATGGTCCCAATGCACTTCTATAATTGATCAAGAAAATCCAGACACATTATGGGTAGATTGGAGTGTCTCCCCTAGTTTCTGTACACCACTAACAGATAATCTCTGAAGAAAATATCTGCATCCATAAAAAATTAAACAGAGAAGTTATGTTTATACAAACACAGATATATATTGACACACACACATATGATAGTATGAAAATTGAAAGATTGTCTTATTTTCCCACAACTCTTGAATGACTAATGCATTTTTAAAGGAAGAACAGTTTTTGTATTATTACTTTAAAGGATTTCCTCATTGTGTATCTCGCACAGTAATACATGGCTGTGTCCTCAGGCTTCAAACCACTCAACTGAAAGACCACTTGATTTTTTGAAGTGTCCTTGCTGATGGAGACTCTGCTTTGGAGAGCACTGTTGTAGTAAGCGCTTCCACTACCCCAGATATGTGCAATCCATTCCAAGATCTTTCCTGAGAACTGACGAAT
Organism: Anolis sagrei ordinatus; assembly: GCF_025583915.1. NCBI lineage: Eukaryota > Metazoa > Chordata > Lepidosauria > Squamata > Anolidae > Anolis > Anolis sagrei. The sequence continues at coordinate 10,363,880 of NW_026847660.1, forward strand.
CAAGACGACTGCGTAGCTGCTGTCAGTGACAGAAAATCCAGAGACTGTACAGGTCAGATGCAGAGTTTCTACTGGCTTCTTCATACCACCCCCAGATTCAGTGAGAGTAACTTGGGAGACAATGCCTGTATGTAAAAGAAAAGACAAAGAAGAAATGAACAAAATATGGGGGAGACACATAAAATTGTTTCACAAAAATGCCATTGAAATGAAAGGAGAATGAGAGTTTATTTTCATACATGCAGGGAAGACCATTAAGAAACTGATGAAGAATGTCGGTGCCATGGCTTATTGGCAGCCCCCCTCTGCTGCACTAAAAGGAGTTGAGGACCATGGGTTCTCTTGCCTTAGCCTTTCACTTCCTTTTAAAGATATCCACACCAGAAAGATTTGCATGAGGCTACAGATGCCTATAATATAAGTCAATCTGTAATCTCTAGTATATGATTTATAAGAAAGGATGGTTTACATAAACCAAGTTTCTATGCCTCCACCCTTCCTCGCTATATTTAGTAGCATCTACACTATAAAGCCCCCCGGTGGTGCAATGGGTTATCCACTGAGCTGCTGAGCTTGTTGACCAAGAGGTCACAGGTTCGAATCTGGGGAGCGGCGTGAGCTTGCGCTGTCAGCCCCAGCTTCTGCCAACCTAGCAGTTTGAAAACATGCAAATGTGAGTAGATCAATAGGTACCGCTCCGGCGGGAAGGTAACGGCGCTCCATGCAGTCATGCCGGCCACATGACCTTGGAGGTGTCTACAGACAACGCTGGCTCTTCGGCTTAGAAATGGAGATGAGCACCACACTCCAGAGTCGGACACGACTGGACTTAATGTCAGGGGAAAACCTTTACCTTACCTTTACACTATAGAATTAAACAGTCTGACAACATTTTAATGTCCATGGCTTAGTGTTCTGAAGTTGTAGGATTTTACAAGGTCTGTAATCTTCTTCGGCAAAGAATGGTGGTGCTTTGCCAAACTTCAAATCCCAGGATTCCATAGCATTGAGCCATGCTAGATCTTTCCTTTTCAATAATATGGATTGAATTCACATGATTCAGTTCTATGGAGTCTTGGGATTTGGAGTTTGTGATGAACTTTGGCAAAGAAGGTAAACGATCTTGTAGAACTACAATACCTACAATTCCAGAGCATTGAGTGGTTTCAGTGGTGTAAAACTACATTATTTCTACAGTGCGGATGCGCTCTGAGACCCCAATGAAAATCAATCTTAATCCCAATGCAACTGACGCAGAACACATCAAACGCAACTTTGTCATGACTTCACATTGTTCTGAGAAGTCAGCAGAAGGAATGTAGGTAATAATTGTAGCTCAATGGCAGTTGAGAAGAATCATACTTGAAAATGACCCCATGAATCATCCAGTACACTTCCCTTCCGCCATGCAGAAGTGGGTAATCAGGCACTCCCAACAGATGACCTTCCAGCCTCTGCTTCATAACCTCCAAAGGAGGAGACTCACCCCGCTGTGAGGCAGCATCACATTCCACAGTCAAATGGTTCTTAATGTCAGGAACACTTTCCTAATAAGACTATAATTGGTGATTTGAAGCTATTGCAAATTCAGCCTTGGATAATTAAGAACATGGGAAGTGTAACAAAGGCTGGCTCTGCACAACAGAATTATTGCAGTTTGACACCACTTTAACTGCCAACTGACAATGTATTGAAACCTTGGGAGTTTGGTGTTGCAAGAGCACTCTTTGGCAGAGAAATCTAAAGACCTTGTGTTGTCCTGGAGGTTTTCAGGAATGCAATAGCAAAAATGTGCTATAAAATCCTGTGCTCTTTCCACAATTTTCTTTCCTCCTTGCCATCTAAGGATGGATGAGAAATTCAACAACAGGTTCATCTCCTTGTTGGGAATAATAACATTATAATACATTATTTCTGGTCTTATTTTAACTGCTAGAACATAATGGTAGTGAATCTTGAGAATTGTAGTCTTACAAGATCATTTTCTTTACCCAGGAATGAAGATGACCCATCAAACTACAACTCCCAGAACTCCATAGCATTGAGCCATAGTAGTTAAAGTTGGATCAAACTGCATTATTTATTATTCCAACAGTATAAATGCACCCGTTGCCAGATGAGCTTCAATGAGATTACAGTAAAGTTTTCTACCATAACACTATTCACACTAGTTTTCATTCTTGCTTAACCGTCCCTATAGATATGGTTTGGCTGGTGTTACTGGCTATGGGATTTTGATTGCTCTTCACTTCAAAAATGCTCTTTGAAATTGTCATCACACACATAAGTATCTGCCTACATTGCATCCATAGGAGTGAGGATTTCTATCACTTTCTGTAACCCTAATTCTAGAGCTAAGGACCTCGTTCATAGAAGTGAGGATTACTGTCACCCTCTTAGACACTTCTTCTAGAACTAAGGATCTCATCACACAGTCACCGGAATCACCATGTGTCATGGCGAATCCAGAAACCCTCATTGGGGTGGTGTGAGGATCCAGCCACCTCACACCTCGCATTTTTTCCCCATAGAGGTAAGTGTCGATGGAGTGCCTTCCCCTCATTGCTCCTTACGGCAACACGGGAAGCCTCCCATGCTGCCACAGTGGCGTCATATGCCAGCTCCATCCTAGATTGTCCATGGAGCCTTGTGGAGTTTCCTCTGTGTCATCTGATGGGAGCCGGTGTACTCCAAGGATGATCTAGGCCTAAACTGGTGTATGCCACCGGAACAAGCCCTTTTCTGATGAGGTAGTAAGAGTTAGCATCTTACTGAATTCCCTCTAAATCTATAGTAGAAAACCCAAGGTCAAAGCAGGGCTATTGTTATTGTATAAGGAAATGCCTTTTTATGGAAGAGTACCCACTGTGAGACAACTGCTCCCTAGGGTGAGGTTTATAGGGCTGGGCGGTTTTGTTTCGTTAATTCGTAATTCGTTAAAAATTCGTTATTTTTTTTGTTAACGAAGCGATAACGAACTATTCTGGAGCAACTTAAAAACGAAACAAATTTTTCAATTCGTTTTGTAAATGCTTCGTATTTCGTTATGTATTCGATTCGTTATTGGTTTGAGGTCGTTTCGTTATTATTTCCGCATGTCTGGGGCAAGTTTTATAGTTGTTTTTTGTTTAATTAGTGAAAAAAAAATATAATATCACACCAACAGTCAACAACAGAGGGAGAGGGAAGCTTCAGAAGTTCCCCCTGTCCCATTTGGAGGTTTTTTAGCGTATTGCGCGGTCGCGTCCGCCATTAACGAATCGATTCGTTATTGTTTCGTTATTGTTTCATTATTGTTTTGTAATTTTTTTACCATTTACAAAATTTCGTAAATATCGAACTTTTTAAAAGAAAAATTTCGGAATTCTTTTAAATATCGAAACGCAAAAAACCCCAAAAAACGAATCGATTTTAGAAACAAATTTTTCCGTTGTTACCCAGGCCTAGAGGTTTATATTTTTTCTTCTATTTCCCTCTTTGAAGTGTGCCATCTGTTTTGGGAGCTTTCTTTTCATTTTTACCACTGTCAGTATTGTAGAATACGAGCACCACCTTCAGGAAATGATTTTCTGAGTTGACACGATCAGGAGTTTTGGAATGAGTCAAGATGGGATATCTTTCACTGTGTTTCTCGAGCACAATAATAGACAGCTGTATCTTCTTGCTTCAGATTATTCATTTGCAGATAGAGGTTCGAGCTGTCTTTCGAAGCAAAAAATCGCCCTCGGATGGTTGAAGAGTAGCTATTGGTAGAGGCTGTGTAATAGTAAACCAGCCATTCCAACCCTTTCCCAGGACATTGCCGGATCCAATGCATGCCATAGCGCTACTTAAGTCAAACCCACTCACAGAACAGGTCAGTCTGGTGGATTCTTCAGGCTTTTTCACTTCTTGGCCAGATTGACTGAGAACAACTTGTGAGCTGACCACTGTAAAAAGAGAGGAAAACAAAAGGGAAGAACCACATGGATATTCATAAATAAAAGCTCTATGGACAATATTTGTATTTTGAAAATATAGCGTTCATGGCGTAGAATGTTGAGCATCAAGTGACGCCTGTGGAAACCTGGATTCAATTCTCCATTTGACCAGGAAACTCACTGGGAGACCTTGGGCAAAACCAAAGTATAAACCAGGAAGAGCTTGAAGGCACAGAACAAGATCTCTCCAAATTCCTATCATTTTCAAAAACATAAAAAGAGCCAGTTCATGTCTAAAAATGACTTACAAGAAAACCCTGCTATGAAGAGAAGCAAGTAGATCAATTCCCGCATTGTAAACAGTGGAACTGAAAGGCTAGGGAAGCTGTGATGACTGAAGTGAAGCCGCTTGGTGGAAGCAATGGGCTGAAAACCTGACTTTTAAAGGGAAATCAAAGCTTTAGGTTTTGCATAGTCACAGTAGTCTGAGCAGCCCTGATTGTAACTGAACTAAAAGGGATGGAGCTCACAAAGGTATGCAATGGACTGAAGGAACAGAGCCTGGATCATGAAAGCTTTTGAGCCTTCTTCTAATAAAAAGGTTACTGAATCACAACTGGCAAGCCCTAAATAGTTCCTGCCCAGCTTACCTGTCCCAATGTATATCCCCCTTTGAACCAGCCCAGTAATGAAGAACTTCTGAGGAGGCCCTGCTCTAGGTTCAGTAGGTGGGAATGAGGGACAGGGCCTTCTCTGTGGTGGCCCCTCAGCTGTGGAATTCCCTTCACAGTGACATTAGATCAGCCTCCTCCCTCCTGGCCTTCAAAAAAAGTAAAAAGTTAATTATGGAACTAAGCATTTGGAGAGTAGTTACAGTGCAATATGTAGCTACAAGATTAATGTGATTGGAAAAGCATTTGAACTATTATTTTGGGACTATGTGCTATATTTTAACTGTTTATTTAAATGTATTTATATGTTACTGTTCTGATTTTAATCCACTTTGTATTTTATAATTTGTTTGTTTCTATGTCTTAATGCGGCATTAAATTATTGCCAATTTCGAAGCTGCTCTGAGTCCCCTTTGGGGCTGAGATGAAAAGTAAAGGACTAGATAAAGTGTCCAACTCTGGGGGTGGTGCTCATCTCTATTTCTAAGCCAAAGAGCTGGTGTTGTCCGTAGATGCCTCCAAGGTCATGTGGTTGGCATGAGTTCATGGAGCACCGTTACCTTCCCACCGAGGTGGTACCTATTAATCTACCCACAGTTGCATGTTTTCGAACTGCTAGGTTACCAGAAGCTGGTGCTAACAGTGGGATCTCATCCCACTCCCCGGATTCAATCCACTGACCTTTCAGTCAGCAAGTTCAGCAGCTCAGCAGTTTAACCTGCTGCACCACAGGGAACTAGATAAAGCAAGGTAAAATATAATAACTAAATAAATAATGGAAGCTGTGCTTTCTGAGCATCCCTTCGGACTACAAGTTTTGTAAAGGGACATTCATTTGCAGGAATGGTTTTTTAAGTGTCCCGTGTGATACCGATCCTGTTTTGGAGAGGACTATATAGCAATACCTCCAGTCCACTCCAGCCTTTCTTCTGAGGTCTGATGGTCCCAATGCACTTCTGTAATTGGTCAAGAACATTGAGACACATTATGGGTAAATTGGAGTGTTTCCCCTAGTTTCTGTATGCCACTAACAGACTCTAAAGAAAATATCTGTGTCCATAAAAATTAAAGAGAGAAGTTATGCTTTGATCACACACACACATAGAAAACACACACAAAGAGAGACTTAGATATGATGGTGCAAAATATATATATCATTGTATGAAAAATTGTCCTCTTTGCCCACAAACCCTTGAATGACTAATGTGTTTTTTTAAAAGAAGCCTAGTTTTTGTATTATTGCTTCAAAGGATTTCCTCACTGGGCGTCTTCTTGCACAGAAATACGTGGCTGTGTCTTCAGGCTTCAAACCTTTCAACTGAAAGAGCACTTGACTTTTCAAAGTGTCCTTGCTGATGGTGAGCCGGTTTTGGAGAGTGCTGTCATGGTAAGTGCCTTCATTACCCCAGATTTCTACAATCAATTGCATGGTCTTTCCTGAGAATTGACGAATCAAGCTCACGCTGTAAAGTTTATCAGTGACAGAAAATCCAGAGACTGTACAGGTGAGTTGCAGAGTTTCTCCTGGCTTCTTCATACCACCCCCAGATTCAGTGAGAGTAACTTGGGAGAAAATGCCTGTATGGAAAAGAAAAGACCAAGAAGAACATGGGGAAATGAACACAAATATGGAGAAGACACATAAAATTGTTTCACAAAATAGTTTTTGAAATGAGAGTGAGTGTTTCTTTTCATACATGCAGGGAAAACCATTAAGAAACCAATGAAGCATGTCAGTGCCATGGCTTATTGGCAGCTCCCCTTTGCTGGACTAAAAAGAGTTGAGGACCATGGATTCTCTGCCCTGAGCCTCTTACTTACTTCTCTGCCCTGAGCCTCTTACTTTAAAGATACTCACACCAGAAAGATTTGCATGAAGCTACAGATGCTTATAACCATAGATCTCAACCTGTGGGTCCCCAGATGTTTTGGCCTACAACTCCCAGAAATCCCAGCCAGTTAACCAGCTGTTAAGATATCTGGGAACTGAAGGCCAAAACATCGGGGTATCCACAGGTTGAGAACCACTGGATTATATTTATAATCATAAAATAAT
>NW_026847660.1:10370626-10393387 GCF_025583915.1 Anolis sagrei ordinatus
TATGGAGTCTTGGGATCTGTAATTTGTGGTGCACTTTGGCAGAGAAGGCTAAAGATCTTATAAAACTACAACTTCCACAATACCATAGCATTGAGCATTTTAAGTGATGGCAAAATGCTCTATTTGTACAGTGGAGTTGCACTCTGCAATCAGACACTCCCAACAGATGACCAGCCAGCCTTTGGTTTAAAACCTCCAAAGAAGGAGACTCAGCCCACTCAGAGGCAGCAGCGCATTCCCCAGCCAAATAGTTCTTACTGTCATGGACTCCTTCCTAAGAAGAGTATCACTAGTGGCTTGTACTCATTGCAAATTCAGCCTTGGATAATTAAGAAGATGGGAAGTGTAAAAAAAGTGCGACTACACAACATAATAATTGCAGTTTGGCACTAGTTTAACTGCTAGCCTTCAATGCTATGAAATCTTGGGAGTTTGGTCAGGCAAGAGTTCACCTTGGAAGAGAAATCTAAAGGCCTTTTGTTCTTCCTGGAGGTTTTCAGGATACAATAGCAAAAAATATGCTATAAAATCTTGTGTCCTTCCCACAATAGTTTTTCCTTCTTGCCATCTAGGGATGGATGAGAAATTCTACAATAGGGTCATCTCCATGTTAGCAATAGTGACATTAATGCACTCTGGTCCTTTTTTTATATCTGATATGACATTATGGTTGGGAATCTTGAGAGTTTTAGTCTTGTGTTGTTGTTGTTTATTCGGTCAGTCACTTCTAACTCTTCGTGACCTGATGGACCAGCCTACGTCAGAGCTCCCTGTCTTACAAGGAGTTTTAGTATTGCAAGATATTTTTCTCTTCCCAGCAATGCAGGTGCCTCATCAAACAATAACTTCCAGAACTCTATAGCATTGAGCTATGGCAGAAAAAGTTGGGTCAAACTGCATTAATCCTATGGTATAAATGCACCAATTGTCAGATGAGCTTCAATGAAATTACAATCAAGTTTTCTACCATATCAGTATCCACATTATTTTTCATTCTTGCTTAGCTGTCCTTATAGATTTTGCAGTGAAGCAGAAGAATGTTTGGCTGATGTTACTGACTATGGGATTTTGATTTCTCTTCCCTTCAAAAATGCTTTTTGAAATTGTTATCATACATATATGCATCTGCCCACATTGTGTCCATAGGAGTGAGGGTTGCTGTCATCCTCTTTGACCCTTCTTCAAAGGGAGAGTTGTCATCTTACTCAATTCCTACTTATCTATAGTGGAAAACTCAAGGTCAGGGCAGGGCCATCATTATTATACCAGGAAATGCCTTTTTATAGAATAGTCCCCAATTCAAAATAACTGCTCCCTTGGTTGAGGTTTGTACTACCCCTCCCACCCCCTTCTATTTCACTCTCTGAAGCGTGACATCTGTTTTGGGGGACTTTCTTTTGATTTTTACCACTGTCAGTATTGTAGAATACGAGCACCACCTTCAGGAAACTATTTTCTGAGTCGACACACTCAGAAGGAGTTTGGAAGGAGTCAAGATGGGATTCCTTTCATTGTGTGTCTCGGGCACAGTAATAGACAGCTGTATCTTCTTGCTTCAGATTACCCATTTGCAGGTAGAGATTGGAGCTGTTCTTGGACACAAAAATCGTCCTTGGATGGTTGGAGAATAACTATTGCTAGAGTCTGAATAATAGTAAACTTGTCATTCTGACCCTTTCCCAGGATGCTGCCAAATCCAACGCATGCCATAGCTGCTTAAGTCAAAGCCTTTCACAGAACAGGTCAGTCTGGTGGATTCTGCAGGCTTTTTCACTTCCTGGCCAGATTGAGTGAGACATTGGCAGCCCTAGGTAATTTTCAACGGTAAGCAAACAGTATCCCCCCCACCAATCACTGATATATATTTTCTGTTCGTCGTGGGAGTTCTGTGTGCCCTATTTGGTTCAATTCCATCATTGGTGGAGTTCAGAATGCTCTTTGATTGTAGGTGAACTATACATCCCAGTAACTACAACTTGCATATGTCAAGGTCTATTTTCCCCCAAGAGAGCCTCAAGAGCGCCCCTGGGCAAAATCAACTATACTGCAAATGCTTACTTTGCATAATGGGTTGAGCTGCCCCTGGAGTGAGAACAACTTGTGAGCTGACCATTGAAAAGAAAAGGAAAGGGAAGAGCCACATGGATATTCATAAATATAAGCCCTTTAGGGAATATTTCTATTTCAAATTCATGGCTTTTTTGGTATAGCCGTTGAGCATTGGACTACAATTCTGGAAACAAGGATCCAAACCTCTACATGGCCGAGAAACCATTGGGCAAGCCATGCCTTGTTGGCCTTATAGGCAAGCAAGGGTAAACTTCTCTGAACAAATCTGACCAGGAAAAGCCCATGATAGGCTTCTTTTAGGACCACCATAAGTCAGAAAGGACTTGAAGGCACAAAACAACTAAGATCCAGACTTATTACGGGTAAATTGGAGTGTCTCCTCTAGTTTCTGTTTGCTACTAACAGACTTTCTGTATGCTACTAACAGAAGCATAACTTCTGAAGAAAATATCTGCCAGACAGCATCCATAAAAAAACTAAACAGAAAAGTTATGCTTTGATCATATCTATATATGATAGTACAGTACACACACACACACAAACACACACACATATAATGAAAAAATGTCTTCTTGTCCCTCAAACCCTTCAATGACTAATGTATTTTTAAAGGAAGAGTAGTTTTTGTATTATTGCTTAAAAGTCTTTTCTCACTGTGCGTCTTCTTGCACAGTAATACACGGCTGTGTCTTCAGGCTTCAAACCTCTCAACTGAAAGATCACTTGACTTTTTGAAGTGTCCTTGCTGATGGAGACCCTGCTTTGGAGAGCACTGTTGTAGTTAGTGCCTCCACTGCCCCAGATTTCTCCAATCCATTCCAAGATCTTTCCTGAGAACTGACGAAGCAGGCACACTCCGTTGTTGTCAGTGACAGAAAATCCGGAGACTGTACAGGTCAGATGCAGAGTTTCTCCTGGCTTCTTCATACCACCCCCAGATTCAGTGAGGGTAACTTGGGAGACAATGCCTTATGGGGGGAAAAAAGAAAAACAAGAACATCAGGAAATGAACAAAATATGGACAAGATACATGCAACTGATTCACAAAAATGTTTTTGAATTGAAAGGAAAGTTTCTTTTCGTACATGCAGGGAAGACCATTAAGAAACTGATGAAGAACATCAGTGCCATGGCTTATTGGCAGCCCCTCTTTGCTGGACTAAAAGGAGTTGAGGACCACGGATTCTCCACCCTGAACCTCTCACTTCCTTTAAAGATATCTACACCAGAGAAATTTGCATAAGGTTACAGGTGCCTATAATATAAGCCAATTTGCAATCTCTAGCATATCATTTATGAGAATGGATGGTTTACAAAGCATAACAACAAGCTTTTCTCTGCCTCCACTCTTCCTCACTATACTTAGGTGCATCTACACACTATAGAATTAAACAGCTGCACACTATTTTAACCTCCATGACTCATTGCTCTGGAATTCTGAGTTGTAGGATTTTACAAGGTCTGTAATCTTCTCTACCAAAGAGTGGTGGTGCTTTGCCAAACTACAAATCCCAGGATTCCATAGCATTGAGCCAAGATAGATCTCATCTTCCCTTTACATACTGCCATCATTCAATACTATGGAGTCTTGGGATTTCTAGTTTGTGATACACTTCGGCAGAGATGGATAAAGACCTTGTAAAACTACAACTTCCACTATTCCATAGCATTAAGCAGTTCAAATGGTGGCAAAGTGCATTATTTTGTACAGTGGGGATGCACTCTGCAATCAGGCCCTCCCAAGAGATTTATTTATTTGGAAGTTTTATATACCAGCCTTCTCACCCCAAATGAGGGACTCAGGTCGGTTTACAACATATATGCAAATACAATAATATACAAGTAAAACAGAGTGCATCATTACAGATTAAAATAGTACAATAAAGTACAGTAAAAACATCATCATCACAATTACCCAAGCCAAGTCGTCAATACAGTCACAGTCATAGTCATAGTCACAGTTCATCATCCTCCTTCCTTGTGGACGAAGGTTATAGATTCAGTCCTCAAATGCCACATTCCAGAGCCAGGTCTTTAGTAGTTTCCTGAAAGTCAGGAGGGAGGGAGCAGATCTAATCTCTAGTGGGAGGGAGATCCAAAGCTGGGGTACCACCACCGAGAAGAGATGGCCATCCAGCCTCTGCTTAGCAACCTCCAAAGAAAGAGACTCACCCAACTCAAGGGCAGCAGCACATTCCAAAGTCAAATGGTTCTTACTGTCAGGCACTCCTCTCAAAGAAGAGCTTGAAATATCCACCAATTCAGCCTTGGATTTGGGAAATCTAACAAAGGCTGTCTCTCCACAACAGAATTATTGCAGTTTGGCACCACTTTAACTGCCAGCCCTCAATGCTATGAATTCTGCAATGACATAATGGTCGGGAATCTTGAGGGTTGTAGTCTTACCAGATTATTTTATCTCCCAGGGAATGCAGGTGCCTCAACAAGTTATAGCTCCCAGAACTCCGTAGCATTCAGCCATGGCAGTTAAAGTTGGTTCAACTTCAGTGTAAATGCAGCCATTTCCAGTTGAATTTCAATGAAATTACAATTAGGTTTTCTATTGAAACTCTATCCACATTTTTTTTTATTCTTGCTTAACTGTACCTATAGATCAGTGGTTCTTAATTTGTGGTACCCCAGATGTTTTGGCCTTCATTTCCCAGAAATCCTAATAGATGGTAAACTGGCTGTGATTTCTGGGCATTGTAGGCCAAAATATCTGGGGACCCACAGCTTGAGAACCACTGCTATAGATATCGTAGTGGAGCAGAAGAATGTTTGGCTGGTGTTACTGGCTATGGGATTTTGGTTTTTCTTCAAAAATGCTCACACACTTGCATCTGCCAACACTGCGCCCATAGGAGTCAGGATTGGTGTCACCCTCTTGACCCCTTCCCCTAGAACTGAGAGTTCTCATTTTACCGAATTCCCCCTTAATCTATAGTAGAAACCCCAAGGGCAGGGCAGGGCTATTGTATTGTATCAGGAAGTGACTTTTTAACAGTATCCATAACATGATCCACATTCTTTTTCATTCTTGCTTAGCTTTCCCTAAAGATATTGTAGTGGAGCAGAAGTATGTTTAGCTGGTGTTACTGGCTATGGGATTTATTTCAAAAATGCTCTTGGAAATTGTTATAACACAAATCTTCATTTGCCTACATTGTGTCCATAGGAGTGAGGATTGCTGTTACCCTCTTTGACCCTTCTTCTAGAGCAGTGGTTCTCATCCTGGGGTCCCCAGATGTTTTTGGCCTACAACTCCCTGAAATCCCAGCCAGTTGACCAGCTGTTAGGATTTCTGGGAGTTGAAGGCCAAAAACATCTGGGGACCCCAGGTTGAGAACCACTCTTCTAGAGCTAGGGACCTTGTCACACAGCTGCTGGAATTGCCATGCATCATGGCAAATCCAGCATCCCTTGTCAGGGAGTATGGGGATCTTGCCACCCCGCACCCCACATCACCTGGCTCCTGATTTTTTTGATCCCATGGGGGAAGTTTCGAATGATACGCGCAGATCCAAGTAAGGTGGCCTTTTGCAGTTGACAGATCGTTATTTTGTCAATCTTTATGGTTTCCAAATGCTGGCTGAGGTCTTTTGTCATGGCACCCAGTGTGCTGATGATCACTGGAACCACCTGTACTGGTTTATGCCAGAGCCTTTGCAGTTCGATTTTGAGGTCTTGATAATGGCTGAGTTTTTCCTGTTGTTTTTCCTCAATGCGACTGTCAATAATCCAAACTTTTTTCTTTCCCACAATTGTGATGTCTGATGTATTGTCTTCCAAAACTTTGTCAGTTTGGATTCGAAAGTCCCACAGTACCGGTATTTTTTGCGTGTTCATTTTCCATTCCCTTTGCAGGTTTATGATTCCTTTACCAGTTTTTTTTTACTGCTGGCAGGTGGTACTTGTGACATAAGTTCCAGTGAATCATTTGGGCCACAGAGTTGTGCCTTTGTTTGTACACCGTCTTGTGCAATTTTCTTGCAACAGCTGAGGATATGGTCCATGGTTTCATTAGCTTCCTTACACAGTCTGCATTTTGGGTCATCAGCTGATTATTTATTTATTTATTTATTTACGGCATTTATATGCCGCTCTTCTCACCCCGAAGGGGACTCAGAGCGGCTTACAATATATATTTTCATACAATATATTATATTATTAGCATAGTACAATATCAGTATATATTACTATATTGCACTATACCATTATATTGTAATATTATTAGTAATATTACATGTAATGTAATATATAATTATAATATTGAATTATTATTACTAGTATTATATTGTATTACATTATAATATTATAAATATTATATGTATGTACAATATACTATATTATCTTATTAGTAAAGACAAGATGGAAATGCCTTCTGCTCCCCTCTGTCTTTGCTCTGATTATTATTATTATTATTATTATTATTATTATTATTATTATTTGTAATGAGGTAGTAATAGTTAACATATTACTGAATTCCCTCTAAATCTATAGTAGAAAACCCAAGGTCAGGGCAGGGCTATTGTTATTGTGTCAGGAAATGTCTTTTTACGGAAGAGTACCTACGCTGAAACAACTGCTCCCTAGAGTGAGGTTTGTATTTTTTTTCTTCTGATTCCTTCTCTGAAGTGTGCCATCTGTTTTGGGGGCTTTCTTTGGATTTTTACCACTGTCAGTATTGTGGAATATGAGCACCACCTTCAGGAAACTATATTCTGAGTTGACACGATCAGAAGGGGTTTTGGTACAAGTCAAGAGTGGATTCCTTTCACTGTGTTTCCCGAGTACAATAATAGACAGACGTATCTTCTTGCTTCAAATTATTCTTTTGCAGATAGAAGTTTGAGCTGTCTTTGGAAGCAAAAAATCGCCCTTGGATGGTTGAAGAGTAGCTATTGCTTGAGGCTGTGTAATAGAAAACCAGCCATTCCAACCTTTTTCCAGGACGCTGCCGAATCCAATGCATGTAAGCACTACTTAAGTCAAACCCGCTTACAGAACAGGTCAGTCTGGTGGATTCTCCAGGCTTTTTCACTTCCCGGCCAGATTGACCAAGAACAACTTGTGAGGTGACCACTGTAAAAAGAGAGAAAGATGAAAGGGAAAAACCACGTGGATATTCATAAATAAAAGCCCTATGGACAATATTTGTATTTTGAAATTATGGCTTTCATGATGTAGTAGTTTGAGCATCGAATGATGCCACTGGAAACCTGGATTCAAGCCTCGGTTTGTCCAGGAAACTCACTGGGAGACCTTGGACAACTCACCCTATTTCAGCCTCAGAGGAGGGGAAAAGCCAGACAAACACTTAATAGGATCACCTTGGGTTCAGCATAAACCAAAAAGAGCCTGAAGGCACACAACAGCAAGATATCTCTAATTCCTATCATTTTCAAAAAATAAATAAGCAAGACCCAGTTCATGTCTAAAAATGACTTACAAGAAAACCCTGCTATGAAGAGGACCAAGTAGATCAATTCCCGCATTGTAAACAGTAGAACTGAAAGGCTAGGGAACCAGGGATGACTGAAGTGAAGCCACTTGGTGGAAGCAAAGGACTTTTAAAGGGAAATCAAAGCTTTGGGTTTTGCATAGTCTGAGCAGCCCTGATTGTAACCGAAATAAAAGGGGTGGAACTCACAGGGGTATGAAATGAAGGAACAGATCCTGGATCATGGAAGCTTTCAAGTAATTCTTGTAATGAAAAGGTCACTGAAGCACAACTAGGAAGGAACGGGCAAGCCCTAAACAGTTATCTCCCAACTTAACTCTCCCAACTTATCTCCCCCTATGAAGCAGGCCAGGAGTTAAGATCTTCTGGGGAGGCCCTGCTCTAGATTCCCTCTCCCTCTTCGCAGGTGTGGTTGGTGGAACAAGCAACAGGGCATTCTCAGTGGTACAGTTATACTCAGACTTCAGTGAGTACAGTTATACAATTTGGACTGTATCTATATACTTAAAGACATTGGATTATGGACTGGTATGTTGAATATGTACAAGAAGTTTGTTAGTAAACCTAGTAAAAAGGTAAAGAAGACTACTTTGTTTTTGTCTCTTGAGTGCATATTTTAACTAAGAGGTTTTAAGAGTGTGTATATCTTTTGGGCAATTGCAGCTGCAATTCAACTTCAAAGAAACAACTATCCTCTGCTAATCAAATATATTTTTTGTAGTGACTTGTCTACAAAAATACAAAAATACAAAAAAAAAAGAGAGAAGATCCAGCCAGTCCACACTTCAAGAAATAAAGCCTGACTGCTCATTGGAGGGAAGAATAGTAGAGACCAAGATGAAGCACTTTGGTCACATCATGAGAAGAAAGGAAAGCTTAGAGAAGACATTGATGCTGGGGGAAATGGAAGGAAAAAGGAAGAGGGGCCGACCAAGGGCAAGATGGATGGATGGTATCCTTGAAGTGACTGGATTGACCTTGAAGGAGCTGGGGGTGGTGACGGTCGACAGGGAGCTCTGGCTTGGACTGGTCCATGAAGTCACGAAGAGTCGTAAACAACTGAATGAATGAACAATGGCTTGTCTTTATCCTTGGCAGTGTAAAGACATGGTTCTTCAGTTTTACAGCTGAGTTACCTGTGTGCCATTACACGGATGCTTATGAATATCACTTGCTCAAAGAGTTGACTTCTAACAAGGCCATGTTTTTCTTGACTAGTGGTTTTCAAAAGGTGGTCTCTATGTTCATGGAGATTCACATTTGTCAAATGTATGTGACATTATTTTAACCTTTTCAAGAAGATTATGGTGGACTTACTTCCAATAGGTATGGAATTTCCAATATCTTTAAGTATAACCTCTGAAGAAAATATTAAACAGAGGTTATATTTTGAACAGAGAGACACATATGACAGAATCATATATATATATATAGTATGAGAAATTGCCCTCTTTGCCCACAAACCCTTGAATGACTAATGTATTTTTAAAAGAAGAACAGTTTTTGTATTACTGCATAAAAGGATTTCCTCACTGTGTGTCTTCTTGCACAGAAATACACGGCTGTGTCTTCAGGCTTCAAACCAGTCAATTGAAATAGCACTTGACTTTTTGAGGGGTTCTTGCTGATGGAGACCCTGCTTTGGAGAGCACTGTTGTAGTAAGTGCCGGTACTACCACCCCAGATATGTGCAATCCATTCCAAGATCTTTCCTGAGAACTGACGAATCAAGCCGACTGCATAGTCGTCATCAGTGACAGAAAATCCAGAGACTGTACAGGTCAGATGTAGAGTCTCTCCTGGCTTCTTTATGCCTCCACCAGATTCAGTGAGGGTAACTTGGGAGACAATGCCTGTATGGAAAGCCAAAGGAAAATAAAAACTTAGGAAAATGAACAAAAATAGGGAGAAGATACATAAAACTTTTTCACAAAAAACATTTTTAATTAAAAGGAGAGTTTATTTCCGTACATGCAGGGAAGATCATTAAGACACCAATGAAGAATGCCAGTGCCATGGCTTATTGGCAGCCCTCCTCTGCTGGACTGAACGGAGTTGAGGACCATGGATTCTCTACCCTAAGCTCCGCACTTCCCTTTAAAGTTATCCACACCAGAGAGATTTGCATGAGATTACAAGGGTTTATAATATAAGCCAATCTGCAATCTCTTGCATATCATTTATAAGAATGGATGGTTTAAAACACATAACAGCAAGCTTTTGTCTGCCTCCACCCTTCATTGCTATACTTAGGTACATCCACACTATAGAATTAAACACCATTCTAACCTTCATGGCTTAGTGCTCTGGAATTCTGGGAGTTGTAGGATTTTACAAGTTCTTTATTCTTCCTTGCCAAAGAGTGGTGATGCTCTGCCAAACTATAAATCCCAGGATTCCATAGCTTTGAGCCAAGGTAGATCTTTCCTTTGCATGCTGCCATGATTCAATACAATGGAGTCCCAGGATTTGTAGTTTGTGATGCACTTTGGCAGAGAAGGCTAAAGATCTTGTAAAACTACAATTTCCACAGTTCCATATTCTTGCATGTTTTAATTGGTGACAACCTGCATTATTTGTACAGTGCAGATGCACTCAGCAGTCAGGCACTCCCGAAAGATAATAACCTCCCAAGAAGAAGACTCATCTCACTCCAAGGAAGCAGCATATTCCACAGTTAAATGGTTTTACTGGCAGGCAGGGCTGTAGCCAGAGGGGGTGGCATTTAAAAGTTCAACCCTGCCCTGAAATATATCAGGTTAAAAAAGAAACCTGGTTTACTCATAACTTGGTTAACCAGTTAAAATAGACAGCTCATCTTCTTGCTTCAGATTATCCATTTGCAGATAGAGATTGGAGATGTCCTTGGAGGGAAAAATTGTCCTTGGATGATGGGAGAGTAACTATTGCTAGAGGCTGAATAATAGTAAACTAGCCATTCCAACCCTTTTCCAGGACGCTGCCGAATCCAAAGCATGCCATAGCTGCTTAAGCCAAAGCAGGTGAGTCTGGTGGATTCTCCGGGCTTTTTCTCTTCCTGGCCAAATTGAGTGAGAACAACTTGTGAGCCGACCACTGAAAACAGAGAGAAAGGGAAGAGCCACGTAGATATTCATAAATATAAGCCCTTTGGACAATACTTCAATTTCAAATTCATGACTTTAATGGTATAGCAGTTGAGCTGGTATAACTGGTGCTATTTCCTTTTAATAAAACTACAAAATGCACAAAGAACAAACAATATCCAAGAGAAATGTAATAATTTCAAGATCATGAGATTTTGGGGGAAGAGGAACCATGTTGGGTTCTCCTTCAGATTCTATTTATATTTTGTATATGAAAATATAAGCTTTATTAATCATTGATTTGTATAAAGCTACATGAAGGTCTTCTCCACATACCCAGTTAATCTGCAGAATCAGACTTCTAACAGGCCTTTAAAAAATTACATTTTTGGATGGGCCTTGCCATATTGTCTCTGTCAATGGCCATGTTGGCTATAGGACTCCAAGGGTGGTTTTACACCGCCTTATAAGGCAGTTTCAGAATGCAGATTATCTGGATTGAACTGGATTGCAATTCAGTCCAATGCAATTTATCTGTATTCTGAAACTGTATTATATGACAGTGTAGAGATGAAGTCTAACCATTGCATATCCAAGTGCCTGAAGCTCTAAGCTAAAATATTATAATGTGTCCGGACTACAATTTTGTCTTTGTTTACACAGAATGGTGTGCTATATATAGAAAGCCATGCATTGTCCAGGTTGTGAAACACAAACCAGTGAATGATGAACACCTGGTCTTCATGAAGTAGACATTTTGTGGAACGATTCCCCCTCCCCATCTTGTATAGAAATATACAACAGTGTCTTTGAGCCATAAACCATTTATTTGCAGGGGCCTTTTTTAAAGTCTGCCTTCTGATACAGATCCTGTTTTGGAGGAGGCTATAGAGTAAGTGCCCCACCTTGGCAGATCCTTCCAGTCTACTCCAACCTTTCCTCTAAGGTCTGATGGTCCCAATATACTTCTATAATTGTTAGAGAAAATCCAGGCACATTATGGGTAAATTAGAGTGAATCTGCCGGTTTCTGTAGACCACCAGTAGATGTCTTAAGTATAACTTTGGGGGTAAAATCTGCATCCATAAAAAAATAAACAAAGAAATTGCAAGGTTCTTGTGGTTTTTTTCGGGCTATATGGCCATGTTCTAGAGGCATTTCTCCTGACGTTTCGCCTGCATCTATGGCAAGCATCCTCAGAGGTAGTGAGGTCTGTTGGAAATAGGAAAATGGGTTTATATATCTGTGGAATGACTGGGTGGGGCAAAGAGCTCTTCTCTGCTGAAGCTAGGTGTGAATGTTTCAGCTGACCACCTTCATTAGCATTTGAAGGCCTGGCTGAGCCTGGGAAAATGTTTTGTTGAGAGGTGTTAAGATGTGCCTGGTTGTTTCCTCTCTGCTGTTTTGCTGTTGTAATTTTAGAGTTTTTTAATACTGGTAGCCAGATTTTGTTCATTTTCATGGTCTCCTTTCTGTTGAAATTGTCCACATGCTTGTGGATTTCAATGGCTTCTCTGTGTAGTCTGACATGGTGGTTGTGAGTGTGGTCCAGCATTTCTGTGTTCTCAAATAATATGCTGTGTCCAGGTTGGTTCATCAGGTGCTCTGCTATGGCTGACTTTCTAGAAGTAGAAGTTGCACTTTGATTGTATGTGTGTGTTAGAAAGTATGAAATATATATAGGATTGTATGAAAAATTGTCTTCTTTGCCCACAAACCCTTGAATGACTAATGCATTTTCCTGAGGAAGAAGAGTTTTTGTATTATTACTCAGAAGGATTTCCTCACTGTGAGTCTTGCACAATAATACACGGCTGTGTCTTCAAGTTTCAAGCCACTCAGGTGAAAGAGCACTTGATTTTTTGAGGAGTCCTTGCTGATGGAGACTCTGCTTTGGAGAGCACTGTTGTAGGTAGTGCTTCCAAGACCCCAGATATGTACAATCCATTCCAAGGTCTTTCCTGAGAACTGACGAATCAGGCACACTGCGTAGCTGTTGTCAGTGACAGAAAATCCGGAGACTGTACAGGTCAGATGCAGAGTTTCTCCTGGCTTCTTCATGCCACCCCCAGATTGAGTGAGGGTAACTTGGGAGACAATGCCTGTATGGAAAAGAAAAGACCAAGAAAAACATGAGAAAATGAACAAAAAAATTAAGAAGACATATGAGACCGTTTTACAAAAATGTTATGTAACTGAAATGAAAGTGAGAATTTCTTTTCATACATGCAGGGAAGACCATTAAGAAACTTATGAAGTATGTCAGCACCATGGCGCATTGGCAGTCCCCCCTTTGCTTGACTACTAGGAGTTGAGGACCGTGAAATCTCTGTCCTGAACCTCTCACTTCCCTTTAAAGATATCCACACCAGAAAGATTTGCATAAAGTTACAGGGGTCTGTAATATAAGTCAATTTACAACCTCTAGCATGTCATTTATAAGAATGTATGGTTTACAAAACATAGCAGCAAGCTTTCCTCCTCCTTTCCTGCTCTATTGTGTATTTTGATATGTTTTTGATATGTTTTGTACTCACTTAGGCATTGCATGTCTGCCTTCTTATGTGAAAACCGCCCTGAGTCTCATCAAGGAGAGAGAGTGGTATAGAATTATTATTATTATTATTATTATTATTATTATTATTATTATTATTGCAGAAGGGTTTACGGGATGCCACACCACTGTTATTTTTCTTTAATGAAGCTACAAAATGCATAGATAACAAACAAATTGTGTGGGAAGTGTTACAATTTCAGGACACTTATGTCTTAAGGCCATAGAAGGAATGATACTATGTTTATCCTATTTAATCTGGTTCCAGAGCCCTCGGTGGCACAGTGGATTAAACCCCTGTGCCGGCAGGACTGAAGACCGACAGGTCGCAGGTTTGAATCCGGGGAGAGGTGGGTGAGCTCCCTCTATCAGCTCCACCTCTTCATGCAGGGACATGAGAGAAGCCTCCCACAAGGATGATAAAAACATCAAATCATCCGGGCATCCCCTGGGCAACGTCCTTGCAGACGGCCAATTCTGTCACACCAGAAGCGACTTGCAGTTTCTCAGGTCTGACACGACAAAGAAAAAACCTAAAAAAACTCCAATAATTTTGTATTATATGTTGTATTAATGCATACTGTAAATCATCTGAAATCTCATATTGGAAGAAATGTGGAATGTAAAATATTTACACAAATTAATTTACTACCTATCTTCATATACGGAGCCTCCAGTATCACAGCAGCTTAAATTGCTGAGCTGCTGAACTTGCTGACTGAGAGGTAGGCAGTTCAAATCCAGAGAGCGAGGTGAGGTCCTGCTGTTAGCCCCAGCTTCTGCCATCCTACAGTTCAAAAACATGCTAATGTGAGTAGGTTAATAGGTACCACTTTGGTGGGAAGGTAACGGCACTCCATGCAGTCATGCTGGCCACATGACCTTGGAGGCATCTATTGACAACACTGGCTCTTTGGCTTAGAAATGGAGATGAGCACCACCCCCCAGAGTTGGACACGACTAGATTTAATGTCAAGGGGAAACCTTTACCTTTTTTATCTTCATATACGGTGGGCCAGTTTTATCTGCTGGGGTTTGCTACCAGAACCATGAATGCTGAACTTCCATTACATGCCAAGGCATAGTAAAATGGTGTATCTGAAGTAAAATGGAAAAATCAAAGTTTGCTTTGTGTGATGTGTCTGTTTGAATGGGGATATTTTCAAGTCATCAATGGCTGAACCCATGAGTGCAGAATCTGTGGATACAAAGACTGTAGGCTTTTATTTAACATTGTAGGTGTATCTAGACCAAAAAGTCCTAGATTTTGTTCCCCTTTTTTCTGATTTTCTTTCAGAGATCCAGGTGTATTTTGTTCATCCCGAATTATTTTCTGATATCTCCTGGTGTCGTTAGAGATTTTTTTAATTCTAGGTTGGTTTATTTTAACCCAGTACAAAACAGGAAAGAGCAGGAACAAAACCTGAGACCTTTCAGTCAGTCTGGATGTTCTCTGGTATTTTATGAATGACACACTGCATCATGCATGGATGGCAGAGGAAATAGGCAGGCTGCATACAGCTGTTTCCAGAGGCAGTTTGCAAATACATGCATGAGTAAGGCATTCTGAAAAGGAAGGTTTTGTACAAAGGTTTCCTTACTGTGTGTTATTTGTGCAATAATACACAGCAGAGTCTTCAGGCTTCAGGCTTCTCAGCTCTAGAAACGCCTGATTCTTGGAGGTGTCTCTGGTTACAGAGATCCGATTTTTGAGAGCACTGTTATAGTAGTTGGTTCCTGAATTTGAAATACGTCCAATCCACTTCAGCCTCTTTCCATGGGGCAGGCGAACCCAATCCATGTGATTGGCTCCAACAGAAATTCCAGACACCGTACACGTCAGTTTCACAGTCTCTCCAGGTCTCTTGATTCCACCACCAGATTCAGTCATACTAGTCTGAGATGAAACATCTGTTTCAGGGGAGGAAAAATATACAAGAGAAAAATTTAAAAAAGGAAAATGTGAGTAAATTACAGAGTTAATGATTGCACTAATGACATAAATAGACACATTTGTGGGATGTCCCAACAGCAGGATTGCTTACATGCAGGAAAAGTCATTAGGAACCCTATCAAGATATTCAGTTTCATGACTTGGATGGTTACCCGAATCTCCCAAGACCAGAGTGAAGTTGATTTCCAATGGTAACGTTGGAAGCCCATTGCCTCACATTATCTTCCCCTTTAAAAAGAAAAATTAAGTATACACCACAAAATCATTTGCATGACATTTGGATTCTATTAGAGAGAACTACCAGCACAAACTGGATGACAGCAAACATTGTCAGATATGAAGCTGCCCTTCTTGGGTGCTTGCTGTTGTTTTGCTTCTTCAAGTCCCTTCCAATTTATGGTAACTCAAAATCAAAACTATCACTGAGTTTTGTGAGAACTGATTATGTAACTTGCCCAAAGTCAGCCAAGCATGTTCATGGCTAACCAAAATTACTGTGCTAGACTTTAATGTCATCCCCAACCCAATGATGTCCATTAGGATAGGTGGAATGCCATCCATGTGGTATTTAGCAGTATACATGTAATGTATGCATTGCATTGGTTATGTGTTTTTTTGCACACTTATATGCCAACATACAAATGTGCATGGCCATCACAACAGTATCTCCTATGGCTCTGAGTACCATCGATCTCTTATTTTAAAAGAGGAGCCAGGAACATCTGTGTTTGCAACTTTAGCTGTGAGCAAAAGAGTATCAATGCAACTATCAATTGTGTCTCATGTGGATGAGGACACTAATTGAAACAGGAACCTGTTTCCAGCGCTTGCACACAAAATCATGAATGATTTCCTGTGACATAAGTAGTTTTGTTTTTTTCTTTGCTTCCTCTGCTAATTTTGTTTCACACCATTAGGTCATCATATTCAGAGACTCATTCACAGAACGTGAGTGCTTCCACCAGCAAATTGTTTTCAGTACTTATAGAAGATGTTTTTGACATGTGCCCAGACTAATTTTTCATCAATGTGTATTTCTAGCACAATAATACACAGCGGTGTCCTCTGTTTTCAAACCGTTCATTTGAAGTTAGAAACTTGAAGTGTCTTTGGATGCTGCAAATCATCCTTGGATTGTGGAAAAATAAGTACTCAATCCAGTAATGCCAACGTTTTCCCAGGCACATGTCTAATCCAACTCAGATGATATGGCAAACCCACTTCTGACACATTTCAGTTGGATGGATTCTCCAAGACCTTTAGTTTCTGGACCTGACTGGGTGAGAGTAATCTGTGAACAGGTTCCTGAAAGAAGGACCTCGTTCAGATTAACCATTTGCAGTTTTGCACCATATGGTCCATGGAAAATGTCTGTTATGCCCCCTTCCCTTGATACTCTAACTTAATACAGCCTGGAAGCTGGCTCTTCGCTTAGCCCCCTGAATGCCTGTTCTCTTATACTTTCCATGGTGCCAGCTGGTCCATGAAGCTATTTCCATCCTCTTCCAATCCACCACACTGGATAGAAAGCATCTTTCCCCTTCTCTTTGCTTAAAGACAGCTTTTACCATGGAATACTATGGTATCAATCAGGCTGATGCTTTCATCTTAGGATGGTATTCTCTTCCGATGTTTCTTCCCCTAGAGATCTGGTGTCCTTTTTCAAGTGCCCTACTAATGAGCAAAGCGACCTTTAGGTTAGATTTGAAAAACATATTTGTGAGCAATGTTGCCACTAGAGGTGTGAACTAATTAGTTTTGCTGCAATTATCCAAAAGGCTCCAATTTCAATTCCTCAAGGACAGAGCACCCAGTAGTCTGTTTACAAAGGTAGAAAACAATCCTGACATGACTATACTAACCCCATAACTTCTGCAGAGAAATGATGGGACTGGGGAATTAGCACGAAATTTCTGCCACTTGATATTTTCCATTGCATAACCTGGATGTTATCTGTGTATTGGTAGCCTCCAGTAACAATGAATATATTTATTCCTTCTACTGCCATAGAGAAGTGGGCTTGAGCTTATCAGGATGTTTAGCAATCACTCTGAATTACACAGATGCTGTGAATGGATGTAACTAGGAAGGTTTGCATCTAAGGAGAGAATCTGCAGTTGGAATGAGGGAATTGTCAGTCTTGTTGACGTTTTTTCTTCTTCTCCTTTGGCTGTGTGGAGTAGATACAAAAAAATGTCCCATGCTTGATCCTCCTTCTCTTCTGTATGAGTCCTACCAGTCTGGGGACCTCACGATTGGTGCTCTTGTTAGTCAATTGTTTTACTACATCCCTGCATTTTCTTTCAAGGAAGACCCTCGGCAGGAATATTCTGCTCTTATAACGTAAGAAATTGATTTTCCCTTGAATCATGTGAATCTAGTAAAAACAGTAAGTGCTACTAGAAGCAAATTATTGTCCTCTATGAACATTGATCATCTGACAACACACACACACACACAAGCTGTCTCCTGCCATGCATTTCTGTGGCCTAGTCTGATGATTTGGAAAATAAAGTAATGAGAAAGTGCTGGCTTCTAATATATGTTATTTCTTTATGCTTGTGGGTAAACAGCATTTCTTGTTGTTTCTTTGTCAGTGTTGATGTAGAGATTGTCTGGTTTGCCTACTCTGGAACATGCAACATATCATAGTCCTTCTAGGGGTCCCTTTCAAATCTATGATACTATATCTGTGTGTGTGAGAGACAGAATCATATATATCTATGGCTGGATGGCTCTTTGTCAGGAGGGCTTTGATTATGTTTTCTTGCCCTGGTGAAGGGAGTTGGATTGGATGGCCTTAAGTATTTTCTGTTGGTCATGGGGGTTCTGTGTGGGAAGTTTGCCCCAATTCTGTCGTTGGGTTCAGAATGCTCTTTGATTGTAGGTGAACATAAATCCCAGTAACTACAACTCCCAAATGTCAAGGTCTATTCCCCAAACTCCATCCGTGTTCATATTTGGGCATATGAGTATTTGCCAAGTTTGGTCCAGATCCATCATTGTTTGAGTCCATAGTGTCTCTGAATATAGGTGAACTACAACTCCAAAACTCAAGATCAATGCCCACCAAACCCTTCCAGTATTTTCTGTTGGTCATGGGAGTTCTGTGTGCCAAGTTTGGTTCAATTCCATCATTGGTGGAGTTCAGAATGCTCTTTGATTGTAGGTGAACTAACCCCAACAACTACTACTCCCAAATGACAAAATCAATTCTTTTGAGTGATGGTCACTCCTTGGGTTGAACATACTAGTAGGTGTCATGTGGCCAAATTGGGCAGCAATTTGTCCAGTGGTTTTTGAGTTATGTTGATCCCACAAATGAACATTACATTTTTATTTATATAGATATATAGGCTATGAATGTAAAGTCTCCCTGTTGCCTTTTGATGAGTTTCTTAATATTCCTTATCATCTTAGGGTGCCTCTTCACTGTAAAATTAACGCAGTTTGACACCACTTGTAACTACCATGGCTCAATACAATGGGAGTTGTCATTTTACAAGGTCTTTATAGACTTCTCTGCCAAAGAGTACTGGTGCACCCCTATATGGCATTTAGTCATGGCAGTTAAAGTGGTTTCAAATTCCATTCGTTGTACAGGTTGTATGTAATTCCTTTTTCAGGGTGTTCACAAAATTCTATCAGCATATCTTATCCTTGGTCTTTGCTGTAAAGGAGATAAATGAGAATGTCAACATCTTACCCAATGTCACCTTGGATTCCGCATCTATGACAACTACAATGATATACACTGGACCTGCCATACCATACTGGCACTTATCTTCATGTCACGTAGATTGGTCCTCAATTATAACTGTGAAATGCAAAATATGCCATTTGCCATCATTGGGGCACTTGACTCCAAGACCTCCTTCTACATGGCAGATCTCTTAACCCTCTACAAGATTCCACAGGTAGGTTCTGTACACAGGGTTCACAAGGGTGATGTGTTCCTACTCTTTCTTCTCACCCTCTTTTACACTTTACCAATAAAGAGTGGGAAATGAGTTGATTTACGTGTTTGGTCTTCTAAACAAGAACAAATAAAAGGAGGTTAAAAACACGTGACAGAAGAAGCAGGATTTCTACAGGTGAAAGAACATGATGATTGGAAAGATGAGGAACACTATATATGTGTTATTCCCACTCAGAGTGGCCAGGGAAGACCAAACAAAAGGGTAGGCTGAGTGGTGAATGCTTCTTTGGAACATGGTATGTTGAATTTTTTGAGACTGGGGTAGTTGGTGTTCAGTTTGGTGAACAGGAGGCTGCCCTATGGAGCATGTATTGTACCTTTGAAGGTATATTCAGAATAGATAAAATACTGTCATTTTTTGGAAAACTGCTATAGAAGAGAACACAAATTTCACCCAAGTACAAGTCAGCTCATGAGAAAGCCTTAGCCACATTTTCTATGAATGAGTTTTTGTTTGCTATAAGGGACAATAATTGTTTGCACAAATATGTTTCTAGAAGGTGATAAACAAAAATCAATATCCTATACCAAGCAGGTGGATCATGGAGTTCCACCCATCAAGAACTCCATATTTTTTTTGTTGTGTTAGGAGTGACTGCAAGTCACTTCTGCTGTGAGAGAATTGGCCATCTGCAAGGACATTGCTCAGAGGATGCCTGGATGATTTGATGTTTTTATCATCCTTGTGGGAGGGCTTCTCTCATGTCCCCGCTTGAGGAGCTGGAGCTGATAGAGGGAGCTCATCCGCCTCTCTCTGGATTCGAACCTGCGACCTGTTGATCTTCAGTCCTGCCGGTACAGGGGTTTAACCCACTGCACCACCGTGGGCTCTGTGAACTCCATGATCCATCTGCTTGGTATAGGATATAGACAAAGTTCCAGGTCTATCCCCAGATGTTTCCCCTTTTGATGAACACAAGGGACTATCCTCTGGCCTTTTCCATCCCAGCTCATTTTTTTCTGAAGTTATCAAGCCTGGGAGGGGGAGAGTTGAAAGACACCATTAAGTCTATGCAGCCCAACCTCTGTTATGGAAGAACGCAGTCAAATCACTCCTGGTTTCTTCTATTTACTGGTGAAGAGTGGAACGAACAGGGAGGGAACTCAAACTGTGTGAACCAACTTATTTGAGATCTGAAGGGGTTAGTTCCCCGTCTTCTCTCTCCAGGTGAAACAAGCAAGAGATTCTCCAGGGACTTGTTAAGTCTAAGGGCTACAAAACAAATCCTTGCACTCCATTCAAAAACAGGCTTGCTGAGCAAAGTTACACTTAGGGTACTGTTGTAACTGAAGTCTTCTGTCCTGTTAAGATAGTAGTTCCCAATTTCTTTGACCACTTGACCAGGGACATCTTTGACCAGGGATCACTCTCCAACATTAGTACCAACAGAGTTACAACCCAGTTTTTGGTCAACTATAGATTTGTTTGGTTATTTGGGATGCTGATTCAGAAAACTGCACTGGATAGACCACATCAGCTCTAGTTTCTGATACAGATCGTATGCCACCCAGTAGTCACAATCTGCTTGCCTACAGAAAACCATATTTAATAATCTAGAGTTGATGTGGACTATCCAATGCAATTTTCTGAATCAGCACCCCAAATAACCCCAAGAACAGGCCTAAAGACACCAATAAAACAAAAATTTTGGTTGGTCTGTGTTACTATCCATGGATTTTGTTAATGCTCATTTTTAAAAAGTGTGTGTGTGGGGGGTGTGGAGGGTGTGTGTTGAGGATGAAAAAAATGCAAAAAATGGAGCGCAAAACCCAAGAAACTATTTCTAATGGCTTTCTCTTGCCTCCTCGTCATGGGTGCATTTTCCATGGAGCATTGCAGAATGTAGTAACAGTGAGGCTACAGACCATATTTTAGTTCTTGCGAACCATGGACCACAAGTTGGGAACCTCTGTGTTAAGAGGTCTCCTAAGATCTCTCTAGATGCTTCCTCAGGAAATAACTATATGCTGCAATTCTCTTCTTTTCCCAATGAAAAGCTTTTCTCCATTAGTATTCTAATATCTCTCTGTTTGATTCCTATTATGCTGAGGTTGTTGCTTTATTATTTTAAACAACTTGGACACTCCCATATTATGGCCAGTCTGGAGCTGGCCCCAGAGACAACTGCACACTCCATTCCCAATCCATGGAGGGACAGAGTCTACATATGGCAAGACCAGTTCAGCCATTCTGTACCATCACCTTATCCTCACTGTTGCCATCACCACTGCTGTTCCCTTTTTCTTGCAATGATAAGCACAGGGGAAAGGGGGTGACAGTGGCAACCAATTTGACAGCAGACCAATCCAGTCATGCTTCATACAGTATGCTTAAACTGCAGAGTTGCTCTGGAGCAGTGGTTCTCAACCTGTGGGTCCCCAGATGTTTTGGCCTTCAACTCCCAGAAATCCTAACAGCTGGTAAACTGACTAGGATTTCTGGGAGTTGTAGGCCAAAACACCTGGGTACCCACAGGTTGAAAACCATTGATTTAGAGTTTCAATCAAACTCCATAGAATGCCCTGTCTTCCTTTAATGGGGGACTAGACTGGATTAACCCAATTTACCTTTTGATAAGGACTAGATGTCCCTGGATGTTACGAAGACTGCCAGGAGCAACTTCCTGGTGAATGCAGGCTATTCCATACCCAAGGTATGGTAACATAGTACTGAATGAAAACATGTGTTATCTTTTTCCAATACATTTTCAAATTTACAGCTCACATATGGTTCATTTCTCCCGGCCAAGAATGAGATGGAACAGCTTCCTTCTTTTTATCCCATGGTTACCAATGAAGACCTTCAGTATACAGGGATTATCAGTTTACTTAAGCATTTCGGATGGAGGTGGGTGGGGCTCTTTGTAGTGGATGATGACAGTGGAGAACGGTTTTTGGAGACCATGGAGCCTTTGCTTTCCCAAAATGGAATCTGCACAGCCTTCACTAGTAAAATCCCAAACCAGCAACGTTTTCATGAGTCCAAAGAACAACATTATATGATCAGTTTTCTGTATCAGATATTTAATGTACCCCAAATTAGAATACACGTACTCTACGGAACATTTCTTACAATTATGTGGCTGCGGTATTTTGGTACCCATAACATTCTTCCAGTTGAGCTCCAGTTGGTTGGAAAAGTGTGGATTACAACTGCTCAGGCCGATTTTGTACAATCAAGCCTTGGCTGGAATAAAGATATGCAAGTCTTCCAAGGGGCCCTTTCCTTTATGCTTCAGTCTAAGGAAGTTCCGGGGTTCCAGAGATTTCTCCACACCATCAAATTAGATTGGACAGCAGCAGATAATTTTCTCAAATTGTTTTGGGAGGAGGCGTTTGATTGTTCATTTCCAGACCCGAGGATGGGGTACCAGGTCTCTGGAACATGCACTGGGGAAGAGAAGTTGGATAGCCTCATTGGGTCTCTTTTTGAAATGCGCTTGAGTGGACACAGCTATGGCATTTATAATGCTGTCTATGCTGTGGCCCATGCGTTGCATGCCTCTTACCTATCCAGATCCAATCACCGAGGAAAAATAGATGGCCTAAAAGAGGTCCTTCAGGATCTGCAACCTTGGCAGGTAATGCTTCTGAATTAAAATATATTCATTTGTGTGGTTAACAACTATTATTTCTCTTCTTCTTTGGTGAATGGTGTCCCACACAGTATCAATA